>OZ020195.1:83877356-85105068 GCA_963971165.1 Philopedon plagiatum
GATATAATAATAATTGCAATTGAATATCGTTATCTCAGTTCTTCCTGTTTTTGTTCGAAGCTATTCTAATATTGTTTTGATGGGACAAAGAAGGTAATCGGTGTAGAGTTAGGTTTAGGTATAATTTACATACAATTATAACGCGGATGTTTGGCTAATCGCTCTTAACAATGGCATTCACAACCATTTTACTATTCATTCTTACTATGGAGGAATTTGTGTGTACAATATAAAGAAAAAAAAATTGCTTTGCACAGGGTCATTTGTTATATTTTTATTCCTACAAATTTAATTGTGACCTTTCGTACAAATGTTGGAATTTTTCTGAATCGCAAAAATACATTATGAGATAGAAACGCCATATTTATGGAAAATACGGGGCTTGAACAATTATAGGTTATTAAAAAAAGAAAGGAAATATTCTGCGAGCCTATGTTATCGGTGCGACACAGACAAGGGATGCGTAATATAATGAGATATGACGCGCCTTTTGCTGTTCTACGGAGAATGGCCAATGAGAGAATGATTCTTCCACGAATAAACCATGAAAATATTCATAAATGGGGCCGTTCAAACTTACATAAAAGTGAAGAGACAGCAAACAGACAATTCACGGGCCCTAGGCATAGCTGTTCAGGCGGAGTTCTCTAAATATTAAAAATGCAGAGAAAAAACTCTTCGCTTGTGCCATAAAAGGCGGTTAACAATGCGGGATAAAGTAACTGTTGTTTATTCTCGTCCAGGGTCCAGGTGCCCCTCTGCTTTCGAGATTTCTGGGCCCTTAACCTTCATTAGGCAGACTTACACTGAGGGTGGCTGAAGACCACCTTGAGTATAAGCCGATCTGGTGAAGGTAAGGGTCCGGACTGCGATAGCAGGACTAGAATCAAAAATCGTCCCTTCTCTCGAGTTTGTTGACGGTTTTTCGTTGCACTAGCGAAAAGTTTACTTTTTTTGCATTTTTAAAACATAGACCGCATAGACCGAAAGAATTTCCCTCTTCTCTAAATATTTCCCCTGTCTCCCACCAAGAAGGTCTAAATTTTTACCTATAGCTGCCCAGCAACATTAACGCACCACCGAAATTCGTCACAACTTTGATGCTCTTTATTTTCTGAACCTGTGGTCCGATTTGAAGGCACTTTTGTTACATTTCAGGTTTCTTTCTCAAAATAAGCGTATTTTTTGTTAAAAGGTGCAATTTCATTATACTGAGTGAATAAAAATTTGGTATTTATATAATCTGCAAGCGCCGGATAGTCAAATGATTTGTTTTTCATCAGGATAAAGAACTCGCTAAATAACACAACTTGTATCGCATTCGCTGCCTAATGCAATAATTGCAAGAGAACGCAATACAGAATGGGCCAAAATCTACCTAGTGTTGATCAGGTTATATGTCAGTAAAATAGTTTGGGCCTTGTACACAGGATGGCGCTGTACTGGAGAGTGTGATGCAGTTAAGAAATTGAACCAGGTTGAAAAGAAAATAATAATATATTTTTAACATAATATATCGTGATAAATTGGCTTCCACATGGGATTCAGCTATTTTTTTCTATTGCTGGTTTTACAACAAGCTATTTCAATATTCCCCTTTCAGAGTTATTTAAACAATAGTTTAGTGTGGAACATTTCTCTGTTTGATATAGTATATACCCAACCCGCCTATGTTAACCATTCAACCGTGTCCATTTCCAATTACTAAATATCGCATTCATTTATTATTACATAGACGATTTTATAAAAAAAAATAACGAATGAAACGGCTGTTTTGAACTAATTATAACCTTACACATTACGCATTATCTTGGCAGTTATTGTACCTAAGGAACAAATTAATTAACGATAACAATGCAATCGTGCTGATCTATAGTGTTTACGCTTAAACTTCCTTGAGACTTAAGAGTGAAAGAAAACGAATTTCTCTTAAATACTTAGAGATTGTGTATTAAAAATTAAACAGGAAATACCGTTTCCATATTGTACCCTTGGGTTGGGTTATAGGGCTGTCAGAACCAAAATTCCGTAAAATGATTACTCCTTTTCTCTCTGTCTTTAAGCGACAAAAATATATATTTTAAAAAGCAAAACTGCTCTATATGTATATTCTTTTTTTTTCAGTTGCCGAAAAAATCTGGCTTCATGTTTTGGAGAAGGTTCGAGATCCACAGAGATATTTCAAGGTAATTATATAAATTATAAGAAGTAAACAAAAGTGATCACAGAACGACGGGCGTTCTGTGCATGATCATCACTAATCGACAAATTTTTGCCATTTTAAGAAAGAAGTTGGTATTTTTGTTGTAAGTTGTGGTACAACTACAACCTAAAATCTGAGCGATAACTCTATTTTGCAGTATAAATAGCTTATCTATTATTTACAACATATTTTTTAATTTCGGTAGTTTTTGATCAGAATCATATAATAATCATAATTTGGGACAATAGGAATAATTGTATTCTCCCATTTCTTTTGAGGACTGTAGATTTTATCAAATTGCATATATTCTACAAATTAAAATTGAAATATTTTATTGTTTATAGCAGAAAAGTCTCGAAAGACTATTAGACTGAAACGCGCAAAAAATTGTTGGTTGAAAGGACAATCCAGGAGATTGACACTGACAAGAGTAAAAATAAAACAACTGGATTTTGTACTATAATAGTATATTAAAGTACCTACAAGTTTTATTAAGCATTATTTTAGAGCACGCATCCATGTTAGAAAACGAACCGCTTGCTGCGAGTATTCTAACGGGATAAGTGCGCCTAGGGCTTTATAAAACATATACTTTATACTATGTTTTCAATTTTGCATTTCTTTTCAATAAAAAAATCCCTATTTAAAAAGAAAATATGCCATACAAATTTGTAAATTTTTATCTGTAAATTTTATGTTGGTGATACTATAAAATTATTTATCATAGTACCCTTGATGAATTATAACAAATCATTGACTACACAGAGCATTACCAACTTTTAAAAAATAAAAAAACTGTTTCATAAAAAGTTTATTACGATACTGAAAACGATATCGAAAAAGCTTTCAGATGAAACCAAAATAGAAAAATTGATTTATGCTTTTCCGCAAATTTATAAAAAATTACCATTTAAGTCAAGTTATACTTAAGTACCACCTGAGAATTTCGTAGGTTCGTAGCGTACCACTTCCACCTCTGGTTATTTCATAATTTTCTGAAGGGGTAAAATACATTCTATACACATATGAATAACTTTACAAAATGTATTTAAGTATAAATAAAACAAAAGTGCTCTCGCGTACCACCATTTGGGAACCACTAATTTAAGAAAACGAAAAACAAACAATACATCTATTTTTAAATCTAATTTTTTTGCCCTGTATAATAGGAAATTGGAATTGCAGACATTCGGTATACATTTTGCGGCTGAAACGAAAAGTTGTCTGATTATTATATCGATGGAAATATGGTTATTAATGAAACTGTAGCGGGATTTTAGAATTTCTTTCATAAAAAAGACCGTTTTTGCAAAAAAATCGATATTTTTTGTTAAAAAACTGATAAAAAGTCCCGAGATATTGACATTGAGTACAAATCCTGCGTAGTATGCAATACAACAAACAAGTACTAGTGCAAATACAAAAACTTAAACTTTTTAAATTTTTGCACTACTTTCTTCTCCGCTCTGTATGTGTATAATGTCCAGATATCCTTACCGATGCAAAACGGCTTCCTGAAACGAAATGTAAACCAAACGGCATTTCAGAAAAGCTCATCAAAATTCGTTAATTCGTTTTCAAATTACAGAAATTTACGGGTAAAACTGATGCTGAAACTTTTTCTTTGACGATCAGGGTAGTTATGTGTTTGCCACAGCAATAGAATAATTAATCTCATTTGAGCAACAAGTTCCACGATAAAAATCATTTGGATTTGGCAAATCGTAGAAATTAACAATAGCTCAAACATTTTTAAGGCGATTTATTACCAATTACAACAAAAAAAACTAATCTGACCAAGGAGAAAATCTAAATTTAAAACAGTACTAATTATTTTAAGCCTTAAACCCTTTAAGGAATTCCGGGGTTAGATTTATTTTCCATTATATTTTCTTCTTCACTAGGTATAATTCCAAATATAAATATTAAAATAATTCTCCGTCGCTGAATATACAACAAAATGAAATAGGGAACCGAAATAGTGAAACTTTATCAAACTGGCAAAACCAAATAAATACAGCAGAAAACGGTTTGTTAATAAAAATTTAACATCATTGAATCTAGCTGATTTAAAAACATAGTTTTTAGTTATATCCTTCATGTTTTTTAGGTGTCTTTTGATACCGATACGTCAACTACCCCCAGGATAGCTGGTAGGAGTGAATAGGGCGCACCGACGCTGCCCCTTGGCGGGGGGCAACAGTATTCGATGTCCGCACTGGCGATGCCCTTTATTGACAACGATCTTTTATGGAGCAGTGACCATGATGGTAAAATGGTCGACTTATCATCTTGCCTTCAGGTAGATAATTTTTTTAAATATTGTAATAGTATGGGTTTAAGAAATTAAAATTACGTCCGCAAAAATCGAATAACCATAACTTTCTACTAACACATTTTTTTTCTGTAAAATTTAAAAAATTTTCGACAAAATGATGTAAAATTTGTTTAGAAAAAATAATAAATAAAATACCTAAGCGTGTTCATTTTTAACCAGGACGGTCAAAGCAAAAATTCAACTTTTTTTCGCAAATTACAAAATATTTGCTTTCCTTACCAAAGCATTTCTAGTGGACTCACTATCAAAAATCCTGAACTTGGCATTGGTCCCGTAAGTAGCAACAGAGATATACAACTTTAAAATTTCACCAGTCGCAACTGGCGAGAAATACAAGACTTGTACTGACCAATTTTATGACTTATATATAAATTAATCTACTTTCAAATAATAATAATAAAGAATAACATATTTTTAGGATGCATCTGTTGCTATTGGCACCCAGTCCCCGGCTATTAGCGCTAGTACCACCACAGCTCTTGGCGAACTATCTCAATCTGACCTAACCGGCTTAGTTCCCACTATGACAACCGATGGTGGCCATGAGAGCAGTCATATAGGAGACCCTGACGATATTTTTAAACATTTATCTGATACGACTGCGATAGAGATTGAGCACATTCTGAGCGAGTTCAATTCCACAACTTATATTAAGGTATGTATAGGCGAAGTTAAACCAAAAAAAGCAGGCGAAATGGTTTACAAAAAATATAGAACGGTAGACGGTTAGTAACCATGTTTAATTTTTTAAAAATTGCCTTAGAAAGTACCGCCAATTTTTTAAATTAAAAATGGACACATTAATTTCCTAAAATTATATACTTCATCATTTAGACCGATTTATTACAAACCTGAGCAAATACAATAAAATTATAAATACTCCTATATTACCATTATTTTTTCTTCGCCCAGGCTAACAATCTAAGAAAATCTAGCTGTTGCCCGGTCTAATATGGTTTTATGCACAAGTGAATTGTTCCACAAGCTTTACTAATACCCGTCACAGATGGCGCTCAGGAATCTGTGACCAGTGACTTGATCCGAATAGCGACGACAATGCTCTCCGATATTTTAAAAATAAAATATATTACATTCTAGATTTAAACTAAAAATCTTGTATATTCGCCATTTGGCCTGGCTTAGCTTATATCGACCCGCCTATTTTTTAGCAAGAAGAAAATAACAATAGCATTTCCGACGATCAATGTAATAATGAAGATTCTCTGCACCAGAGGTCGCCAACTATTGCTGAACTCGGCAGGAAATTCACAATTGCTGCAGCTAATCCAATTTTAGCAGAGAAACTAGCGACACCTAGCGAGCAAAGCCTGAACCTGAGCAGTCAAGATGGTGGGAGACACCTTGCAACTTTGACGCCGAAGGTAGAGAAAGGTGAGTTGATTTTGATGATCAGCCGAGAGATGGCGAAATAGAACATATTCTATGTATGGTGGTAACGGGATTTCATTTCTGTTCTTTTTATTAGCCCTAGGCACACAAAAATAGAAAATTGGAAAAGCTTTAGAAGCAGCGCTATATTTTGCCGTTATATTAAAAAAGACCTCATTCTGTAAAATTTCTCAGAAATGTTATTCTTACAAAGGAAAAATAATAGCGCAAGTTTAAATATGGACAGATTCTAAACCTCTTCTAATTTAAAAAAATAGAAAGACATTGCTGAGAGCTGAGACCGATAAAGCACTTTCTTTTCTCCATTGTCGTCACCTCGCCATACGCACATAACTTTTTATGGACATGACAGCTTAGTATGATTGTTGAAAAAATACACAGAGTGTTTTATGATTCAAAATCTGTTTCAAGAAAAATCGGTAATTAAAACTTTTTTTATTGTAACATCTATTAATAAAATAAAAACGAAATTGTTAGTTTCAAAAAAAGAAAAAAAACAAAACTGGAAGGGGAAAAATTCTCTGGATACATTTCTTATTATTTATGGAAAGTTTTGGTTTTGTTTTGACAATTTTTATATTCTCAGAGGGGCGCGCCCCTTGGATCCGCCACTGTACGGCATCATCATATTCTTTGATTATAGTTATGTCCCAGATAAAACCAGAGTTATGTCATACTCGCGGGTGGTCAAGCCATAGGGGCCTATATTACCAGTAGGCCTTTTTTAGTGTACAATTGTAGGAGGCAAACCGGGCCTAGAGGAATAGGGGGTCATTTATAGCTATGCCTCTGAGCCCAGCCTTCGTTTTGCAGAGGAAGGGGAAGCAGTTTGACTTAAATCCCTTCTTTTTTATTTTTCTCGCTCAGAGACTTTCAGGTATGAACAAATAATTTTGGACTTGAAAAGGAAATCCAAACTTTAGTAAGATGCAGGGTAGACAACTTAAAAAATTAAATTTGTTTCTGATCAAACTCAAACAGCATTCGTTTGAACAAATTATTTTACATATACAGTGGTTCCCAAAACGACGTTCCCAACGTATGGGGAACTTTTTTATTATTAATTTCGCAAAAAAATTATTCTTTGTAAAAGTTTAAAATAAATTACAAAAAGCTTCCCATTATGTTGCGTACTTTTTCGGACACTGTATATATAGAGTATGTCCGCGGATGGGGTTTAGAAGAGAACAAATGGACTAAATTTTGTAAGATACGTAAAAATGTCACTCCCAATAAAAGTTCTTGCTTGTAAAATAAATAAGATTATTGTTTGTCAATGTCTTTATTAAATAAAGCAATTATTTAATGAAGTAGGTAATTATTTTAATTCAAAATACTTCTTATTCAAGTGTAATTTTTAAATAATACGATCATTTAATTAAACTTAAAAGAATATGGTATGAACTAAGCAATACAATAAAGATGTCAAAATTCAAAAATATCCCCCCCCCCCCCTTAAAAACACTATACATTTGGTATGGGTCCTGTAAGTAGAAACAGAGATATACAACTTGGAAATTTCACCAGCAGCCCCTGGTCATTTCTACAAATCCACCTTGGACCAAATCTGCGCTGAAGCCATTTTATTGGGCGCAATGGCCTGGAGAGCCATCTTGTTGAAAATACATTTTTTGGCGAAAATTTAATGACAAATTTTCGAGTGCATCGCTAAAAGAAATATTCAGCATTTCACTTTTGTAAAATATTCTCTTCGCCTCATTACATTACTCCTAATTCGGGGTTTTCTCGAGATCATCTGCCTTTTCTAAAGTTTGGTTAAAGTAGGGTTTTAAGGGAAATAATTTATTTTCTTTTAAGACTATCTGAATATGAGTTTTTTTCACAACTTCTAGATGATGTGTATCTAAAGGAGATCACAGGAATTGCTCTAACTGACTAAAGAACTAAAACTGTGGCAGCATCGTTTTGGTCTCATTTCTTCTTCTTCTTCTTCTTCTTCTTCTTCTTCTTCTTCTTCTTCTTCTTCGTCTTCTTCTTCTTCTTCTTCTTCTTCTTTTTGAGATTCAACACCGAACTAGTTCTTTGGAACTTTTTTTTATTGTGTTGTAGATTGTCATTTCAGTTATTGTAATTTCTACAAATTTCTCGTTAAATTGTTCCATGATGTAGCGGGTATGATACTTAGCCATCCCCATAACACTGGACTATAAAAATTCCTTGTTCAGTAGATAGCATTTTGATGAGAATTATTTTAAATTAAATAATTGCTTCATTTAATAAAGACATTGATAAACATGTTTATAGCTGTCATTATTGTAATATGTAGAAACTAGTACTCTGGTTAAATGTGTGAGAGATAATAGTTGGGGCTTTAAAAAAATCATATAATAAAACTCGTTACTTTTAATACTTAAATTTTTTAATGAAATCTTGTACTTCGGCTTAGGATTTAATTTAAAACATATTTCATATTTGTTCTTTTGGTAGAAAATGATACAAGGTATTTTTACTCATACGAAAAATAACGTTTTCATACTTTTTATGCTCCCTTTAAAAAAATTATTTTTATCACGTGAATCTCATTTATTTTACAATCAAAAACTTTTACTTGGATTGACATTTTTACCTATCTCGCAAAATTTGGTCCATTTTCTTCTAAACCTGATCCGTGTACATACTGTATACTCGTATATAGTCTATAGTTATTTAGTTATAGTAATGACAGTATTAGCCAGACGTGTGTTTTAAATTATGACAATCAAGTTTTGATATTTTGTGTGGGTTCCGTGTGCCAGAACTAACATTTTAAATTAGTCAAATTTTTCGCTACGCCGCCGCTGGCACAGTGTTGCAAAGTGTGGGAAAAATTCAGCGAGTTAACTATAAGTTCTTAATTGTAATAAGTCAGTGGCGTAACGTACCCCGCCCTACCAGGAAGGGTAGCCTTTAGAGGGGCCCAACGATGCCTAGGTCATAGCTACACATCTGGGCCCAGACTTACGATTTTGCGTTACGCCACTGGAATAGGCGGATATATGTCTAGTTAAGTATTATACATTGTACTGTATATTATACTGTATGTATTATACCGTATACTTTTGCTTTCATTTGCACCGCCAAAAATGACTTATCGCATCGATTTGTAGGTCAAATGCATACGTAATACTTCTAAATTTACCCTAGTATGTATTACTATATCTTTAAGGTATAGTAATGCTGTGCGTGTTGAAATACCAGGTGGATCAAAAAATATTAATGAATTATGAATTGAACAGCTTAAGCTATTCTTAGTAGCTTACGCTACTGAGAGTAGCTTAAGCAGTTTTTTCAAGTAACTAGCTACTTTTTCCCCGAAGAAAAGAGTAAAACTACGGCTTATGGTTTAAAAAAAAATTATTAGTGTTCCGTGTCATCAGCCCCCACTTAACCTGAACAAACCACAAACCTCGACCGACCGTCTGCCACGCTACTCGTCGCCGACGGCACCTACGCCGTATCACATCGCGTATGCGCGGAGCTGAGTGAGGAGCGTTTCGACTGAGCCAAATTAAAAATTTTGAAAAACCTTTAAGGGCAGTTGTTCCTTACATCGTGGGAAATATTTTTCTGGAAAAACTTTTTCTCTAAAACCAATGGTTCAGCAGTTATAAGGAAATAAACAAGTAAATTGTTTATACCAACTGACCGCTCTAGAATTTTTCAATCCTGATAATTTTGGCTTAATCTACACCTTAGTCTCAATGTTCATGATTTTTTTCGGATTTTTCTCAGTTCCTTTTGGCGAGCATGGGGGACAGCAATTTTTAAGCGTTTTTTTCGAAAAATGTTTTAAAAAATACCCTTGAATTTTTTCTGCAATTCCCTATTCACCCCCTGACATTAACCCAACCGAATCAAAATTCAACTTCTTATACTTCAGTCTATAATTGGGCCACCACACTCTATCTCTGTGCTAAATTTCAAATTTTTACGTCGAATAGTTTCAGAGAAAATTTCCTGTGACAGATGGACGGACACGAAGTGATTTGATAAGTATTCCGTTTTGCTAATTTTATCATTATCATCCAGTATCTCGGAAACAAATCTATGTCAATAGGATTTTTTTGGGCCGAAAAATCACCCATAAAATTTTGATCGGTAGACTTTTGCATCACCCTGTATTTTTGAGATTTCATCCTTTAGAAGTTTCTGCAAAATTCTTTGAAGCGCCGTGACGCCTAGATCCCTAACGACATTCATTCATCATTTTGGTGTTTGATCTCACTTATTAGTTCATTTTTGCAAAACTTTCTCTCGTTTAGATTCACTAAAAAGGTTTAAGTGTAGTACTGGTTTAAATTAAAATCTTCTGCTTGGTTTCCAATTGATTTTCTTCTTGGAACTGCTGGCCACTCGAACTTACACATAGAGATTTTTAGGCAAATTTCAAAGTTCAATATTTTCAACAGGAATGCAAATTTTTGAACGCGTCTTGCAGATTTTAAGAGCTAGTTTTTTTCGGATTAAGCTGCATGACGTATATTCATCGTAGGACCATAGGTTTATTATATACGGGGTGATCAATGAAGTCATGCAAAAAATCAAAAAGTTTGTATGAGTGAAATTTCCGCAAAAAAATTTTTTAGTCGTTGCAATATGGTTCGTTACTAAGGTAACAGCAATATCTCTAGACGTTTTTGTCACTTTTCGGATTAAGGCCCTTAGGTCTTGTACACACTACTAACCATAAAATTTGGGTAGCAAATTTTTTAAAATGCTATAACTTGACATTGGATTGACGGTTCTTGATGATTTTTACGGATTTGGAATCCTTATTTCACGTAGATTTTCTGTAATCTAAGCATTTTATTTGGGGGTTGAAATATACAGGTTGAAATTTACACATTATACCGGTTCGATAATAGACAAAAACGTAGCGACAAGAACAATTTTATTACAATATATCTACAATATACAATATTGGTTAACAACGGCCAAAAGTCAATTCTTACAAAATTTCTAATTCTAAACCTAATTTAAAGGTTCCTGCAATCCCTAAAAAAACCCGGCAAATATCAATGGAAAATTGCCACGTGTCCTATCTTTAAATACCTAATCTTTGGTAATAATTTATCCGAAATCAAGTAGGTACATTAAAAAAAAAAAGAGAAACTAATATTTTGTTGGTCCTCCTGCTCGACGTATTACTTTCCGACATCGATTTGGTAGAGTATCCACAAGATTATTTATAAAATCTTGTGGAATATTCTCCCATTCTTCACGAATGGCCTCACTAAGTGGTTCTAAGGTTTCAGGGGGTATATCACGCGATCTTACTTTAAGTTTTAAATAAGACCAAACGTGTTCGATGACATTAAAATCCCGAGACTTTGCAGGCCAGTCCATCCTATTGATGTTCTGTGCCTGCAAAAACTCTGTGATCCTTCGCGCTCTGTGAGGTCGAGCGTTGTCATCCACCAATAGAAATTCTGGGCCGTAATTTCGAGCAAAAGGAACGACGATAGGTTCCAAAATTTCCGCCTGATAAACAGTAGCGTTAACGGTTTAGTTGGTAATGAATACCTCGATTTTACTATTTCTTATGATACCTTCCCACACTGTAACACCTCCGCCACCAAATGCCTCTCGAGGAGCCATATTTTCCTCCAAATACCGCTCATTTGGCCTTCTCCAAACTAACACTCTGCCATCGGAGTAAATCAAATTAAATCTTGTTTCGTCAGAAAATAAACAATGACTCCACTCTGCATTACCCCAATTCGCATGCCGATTTGCCCATGACCGCCTATTCGCTCTATGGTGATGTAATAACCGCACACATTTTGCTCTGCGACGGGCTCTAAAATTTAAAATGTTTGGCATTATGTTGTTTTTGTAAAAATAAATTCTCACCTCAAGTTGTTTTTATTTAATGTTCTTCTCACTGTTCTGTCTGAAACTCTCACCCCAGTTTGTTGCCTTAAAGAGGCATTTAGTTTTCTAGAGTTCTTTGTTCTATTCTGTCTCATTAAAATTCTTTCGGTTCTTTGGTTTATTTTTTTTTGTATGTGCACCCCCATGCCCATAAGTATGATTACCAGTAGTTTCGACGCGACGCCGACGGTTCAAATTATAAATTGTCTTTCGGCTGACATTGTAAATGCGCGCAATTTGCTTTTCTAACATTCCTTCGTTGCGAAGTCGAATGCAATTTTCCCTTTCTGCCGTGGTTAAACGCCTCATATTAATTAAAATTTACAAAATTATATCATTGAAATGTGTCAGATTATCTCTAAAATAATGTTAACTGTTTTTAATTCCGTAGCAACAAATTTGTTTGTAAAATGCCTACTTTGAAATTGACGCGTCGCGTAGAAATTACATCCGATCATAAATATGGGCATGGGGGTAGACAAAGAACTCTATAAAACTGAATGACTCTTTGAGACAATAAACTGGGGTGAAAGTTTTGGACAGAACAGTGAGAAGGGCCTTAAACAAAAACAACTTGAGGTGAGAATTTATTTTTACAAAAACTTAAATAATGCCAAACCTTAGAGCGCGTCGTACCCTACGTTTTTGTCTATTATCGGCCCGGTATAATGTGTAAATTTCAACCTGTATATTTCAACCCCCAAATAAAATGCCTAGATTATAGAAAATTTACGTGAAATAAGGATTCCAAATCCGTAAAAATCATCAAGAACCATCAATCCAATGTCAAGTTATAGCATTTTAAAAATTTTGCTACCCAAATTTTATGTTTAGTAGTGTGTACAAGACCTAAGGGCCTTAATCCAAAAAGTGACAAAAACGTCTAGAGATATTGATGTTACCTTAGTAACGAACCATATTGCAACCACCAAAAAAATTTTTTGCGGCGATTTCACTCATACAAACTTTTTGATTTTTTGCATGACTTCATTGATCACCCCGTATATAATAAACCTATGGCCCACGATAATTATACGTCATGCAGCTTAATCCGAAAAAAACTAGCTCTTAAAATCTGCAAGACGCGTTCAAAAATTTGCATTCCTGTTGAAAATATTTAACTTTAAATTTTGCCTAAAAATCTCTATGTGTAAGTTCGAGTGGCCAGCAGTTTAGTTTTAATATTAGGGAAAGTACGTATAAGTACTAAAAATGCCCTTTTCTTCATAAATTTTTATTAAAACTTTCATAGAAACAAATTCACAATAAAACTTAATTGTCTTATTCTTACTCTTGTCAGTTTAAAACTTTTGGTTATCAATTTAGACCGGTCTAGCATTGGCGAATCTGGCCTGCAATTTTTATTTTTTTTCAAGAAATCGGCTCAATGGAACACTCTCCAAGGAATACCGCAAAATTTACTTGGGCTCGTATTTTGCCAAAGGGCCCTACTCTACACGGATGATTTTTATAATTGTACATTACACCACTAACTCCAAATACAGCATTTTTAATACGCCGAATTAACCCTGTCCATCACTATTAAAAATATATAATTCATACACTTTTCAAAAGAAAAAGTGAAACCATATCTGACGGTCAGTTCCCTCCGCAATATCTAAGTAACATTTAATTAATATTTTCAATTTGTATTCGTAATTACGATTGCAAAAACCAAGAACCAGAAGTTAACTACCATGACCCGAATACATCTTTTTATTGGTATAAGATGCTCCACGTTGTTGTTGTTGTTGTAGTTACTAAGATTTGCCGAGGTCTTGCTGGTCTAAATTGTTGCAACTTTTCAAATATCCGTTAAGGAACAGCCATTATTACAAAATAAATTCTAGTAAAGGCATGTTTCCTAAAGAGCGGAAAAATTAACGCTCTTTTATAGAAGTAATTTCACTAAATCAATGTGTGTACAAGGTACAAGGTGAGGTTGCATACAGTGGCGGCTCGTGTGCTTTCTGTTTAGAACGCAGACATAATAACAATAACGTTAAGACCCAGTCATGTCGTACAAAGAAATCCAAAACTACTCAACCTATCCACACGAATAAAGGCCCTATACCATAAAGAGTCATTTAATCTTGTTCGCAACGCTGTCGAACATAATATCAGCTGGCACAAACACATTACTTCAATAGCCACATCAACTGCTAAGAAGCTTGGATTTTTCTCTTTAGATCGAAAATACATTTTCTCTTGTAAGCGGTCCACCGATAACTTTCCACCCAGGTTTATTTTTGTTTAAATAAATTAATCAAAAACACTTGGACCCGTACACTTTAGTTTTCTGTCTCGCGTACAACCACCCAGACAATTTTTAGAAAGCATACAGTCCATCCCTACAAAATAAAACTAGTTCATGAACTTAATGAAGACGATACCGATATGTGCATAGTTTTATCCTGAAAACCCGATTCGATGGAACTAAGCGGATGCAGTGTCAGTTCGGTCAGTCCTGTGTTGGTGGTAAAATGTTAAAACCATAGATTTAGTAACAAGTAGGAGATACCACTACCTACCTACATTTTAGAACAAACGGAGATTCCAGGGTTGCTCTTAATCTGGCCAGCTATATGGTTCCCCGCCTACTTTTTGAGAACCGCTGTTGCCAGGCTTTCAGATATATTGCATATTTTCAGATAGATAAGCTATACTAAAATGAAGCTTAACTATTTACTTTTTCGTCTCAGTTCCTAGGTGTTCTCACTTATGATATTTTTATTTACATACGTTTTACAAAGTAGGAAGATATTAAACAAGAAGTAAAATATTTTTGGATGTGTTTATTTTTAATATAGTTATGTAGTCTACGATCAGCTGTTGCGTGATTCAGCTGGATTCTTTAAGGATTAATTGACATTTTAAAATCCCACGCAAGCAAAGCCACGTGCAACGACCAGTAATTTTAATTAATATATCAAATAAATAAAAAATCTAATCAAGAAAAAACAAACATAACGTAAGATTATCGTAACCCAGAAAATAATCTTTTCAGTTCGTGTGTTTTCACTTAATACAATTAATAATTATATTGCCTACATAGATCGAAAACATAAAAGGAAAATTTCCTTCCTTCAGTGAACAATAATACACTTTCAATAACATCCGACTATTATGCTTTCTAGATATGAAATTTAAATAAAATTAATATTAATTTTATTGAATTTTTTGTTTGTTTGAAATTATTGAAATATTAGTTTCATTTAATAAATCGTTTCGATTATGAGCCCCCTGGTGTATAATGTTTGGGGACGATATTTCAACATGTAGTACCCGCAGGAAAGACACTGCAAGGAAAGGGGAGAGCTGGAGGAGATAGCGACAGAAAGATCAGTAGGAAGGAAATCAAGTACATAGAGTTGAATGGAGAAGGAACAGTGCTGATAAACCAGAGTGCAAGCGGGATGGAAGAATTGGAAGATTAGTTCCAAAAATGTAGTTTGAAACTACATTTTTTCAAGAAAACATGTTTTTAGAAAGAACATTTTTTAAACATTGTTTCGAAAAGGACTTCGAATATTCATATTAAAAAACACACTTTTTCTAAAGTAATCTAGTACAGAGTAACATACCAAATACAAGGAAACGTAAACTTGACCAAACGCAAAAAAGGTTCGTTTAGGTTAGTTTAGGATCGTTTTGTCATTTTTTCATTGACATTTCATTCATTCGTTCATAATTTCAATTTAGAAAAACTGTTTTCTAAAAATGTATTTCCGGGAAATGTATTTTTAAAAGGTTCTTTTTAAAAAAAAAAGATATTTTCGAATAAAACTTAATTTCACATCAAAAAAGATATTTGTTGAAAAAAGAAACAGCTAACAGAGTTAGTTATCTTAACTTACACGCGACAGGACAAATTGTTTGATTAATATGGAAGTGTAAATGTTGTAGCATTTTTTTTATTTATGCCTTCTGCTCATTTGGGGGGACATACGAGTACTTACGAAACTACAATTTGTCTAAAACCAATTTTTAAATTTTTTTTAAAGCACTTTTCCAAAATATATTTTTCGAAATTAAATTTTTTCGGACAGTATTAATTTTTTCAAGCAACGGCTTTTTGAGAAAGTAATTTACGAGAAAGTAACGTACCAAACCTAAAGAAACCTGATCAAACCCAAAAAAGGTTCGTTTGGGTTTGTTCAGGAGCTTTTTTCGTTTTTTTTTCCATTAAAATTCTCTAAGCTACTAGAGTTCATAATTTAATTTTCTAAATATTATTTTCAACAATTATATTTTCGAAAAATGTACCTGTTTTAAAAATAATTTCTTTGGAGACGTTTCTGAAAAAATGTAGTTTCGAAATACGGGGTTTCGGAGAAAATATTTTCAAAATATTTCATAACTCCATTTTCTAAAAAGCATCTTTGAAAAAGCGGTGAGGACATTTTTGAAAAAATGTAGGTTCGAAATATGTTTTCGAGAAAATATTTTTAAAAAGTTTCGTTAACCCATTGTCGAAAAAATTAATTTTACTACTGTTTTTTGAAAAAAAAAATATTGGGTTATTTGTTTCGTTTAGAAGCCAAAATTATCCGGCGCAAATTTTGATAAGATCGCAGTGAGATGTGTAAAGAATATTTTCAGGAAAAATCTAAGAGCATGTAAATCAAAAATTCCCAAAAAGGCAGGCAAAGGGTTTTTTATATTACATATTAGTATTGATCTATTATTCATATTTTTTTGGTATAATTCATTTCAAAGACCTTACGTAGATGGCTAAATGTTTGTTTTTGTTTATAATATTTTGTAAAATATATACAAATGGTTAATGTTTATGTTACAATATTTATTTTTATAAAATTCGCTATTGAAATCCTTTTTGTACAAGGCTTTAGGAGGGGGCGCTCGCTGCCCCCCCCCCCCCCCAAATCCGCCACAGTATGGATCAGGTAGTAGTACGAAGTACGTCGTTAATGTGAAAGGAAAGTAAATAAGGCTGGTGCCCTGGAATAGGTCAGTACCGACTGGATAGACGATGGGATGGAAGATTAGGTGCGTCTATACCACGACACATGTGTCACGTCGGTTGAGCAGAAAGCTACTGATCCAGAGAAGAAGTCTGAGAGGAATTTGCGATTCGATATGACCGTCGAACTTTTCGGCGCGCAATTTAAATGAAACATATTTTTTATTTCTTCAATTAATTTATGTGTCTACACTACACTGGAACGTCACTGGGTTTTTTATAGCTGATAACTAAGCAACAACACTGTTAAAAACACGAAATTGTAGTAATATGAAACTGACTGCTTCTAAGGATTACTTTCTTTCTATCTGACACGTCTTATGAAGAGTGGGCTCGCGCCCCCGCTCCTTTTAGAAATAACCGCCCTTGACTTTCATCATCCAATATTTTATATACCCACTTTCGTGTACAAAGTAGATCCTTTTTCCACGGATAAACAAACAGTGTTTGTGGCAGAAAATTGATTGCCTTATTATGTGGCAAAGAGAAAAAAGCGTAATTTTGTTGCGTGCAAATATGCTAGCTCAACCCATGAAGAAAGTAAAAACAACGAACTCACACGAAGCGTATTAATAAATTGGATGGGCTATTATTTTAATTAAATCTTATTTAAATTAGGTATAACTAAACAAGCGTGCGTGAGCTGGAACTCGCGCATCAAGGGATCCAGTAAAAACTGAAGCAAGTCCAAGTGCAGCCGTGGGAATAAGAATTAAAGAATCGTACAGGTAGCTTACAGCCTTCTAGGATCATTTCTTGAGCTCTTGTTAAACAGACCGTGTATTAGAAGTAAGTTTTTTGGTAACTTTATAAATGTAGCCTAATTGAAAACACTAGCCAAAGTTAATGCAACTGTCGCAAAAACTTGATTAGCCCCCGTCTGATCTTATTGAAAAAGCCTACGGATTGAAAAATTTCAGTAATATTATTCTTCCTCTTCTTCGACTTAGCCTGTTCTACATCCTGGTCAATCGTCTTCACAACTCCCAGTCCTAGCTTTCTTCTCGTATTGTGGTAATACAGAACCATGTTATTTTTTCCAGTGTTGCATTTGTTAATGGGTGATAAAAATAGTAAACATATCGCCTAGAATTCCTTTCTTTTAATTTTTATCAAGACTTTTCAATTATCAGATTTTTTTATTTGGGTAGTTCACGGACGATTTATTCCTAAGTACTAATGAACGTTTCGTACCCACTGTAATATTTCAGGTGTCCCTAATAAGCAGGAAAAGCTGATTCGGTCTTTCATACCATCTAAAGTTGTAGGTGCAGTCGCCATCACTTTGTCTTTAATAAAACTCTACAAAAAAGTCAAGTGGGGTCAAATCTGGGGACCTAGCAGGCCAGTTGACCAAACCAGCTCATCCAATCCAGCTGTTTTCAAATATTTCGTTAAAATGATTACGGGTGTGTATTGCATAATCGGGTGGAGCTCCGTCCTGTTGAAACCACCGGCCAGGATTTATATTTTGGTTTAAAAATTGGGGTAATTAGTTTTTTAAAAAATTTACCGCCTATTTTCGTCCGTTTTAGTTCGCTTCCGAACTCGTGGTTTCGTCTTCAGACTGCCAGTAGTACTTCTGATTTCCAGCCTTTTAAATGTCATGTAAGATTTCGGGTTATTAGGAAACCTCTCCGCTCACACTAGTGCAGCTTTTCTGTAGTTTTTTTTCTGATTATTTCTTGCAGAATTTTTTCAGTGTTAAGAGATGGCTGAATTTTATGATCATTCAAGCATTTTATAAGAGGCAGAGTGGCAGGAAATTAGCTAGGGGAATGGTGAAATTGATAGCGAAATGTTTGATACACAGTTCAGCATTTCGTTGAGAAACGGAGATGATTTCATTCAGAAGTCAAGGGTAGAAAATTGTTTTAATACAACTTTTGATTATATATATTAGCACGGGACCACAAAGTATAATAAATGACCAGTAGAAAAATTATATGTTTACAATGTTATTTCCATTCCACCCAATTATCAATTAGATACAAGAACCGTAGGTCGCTTGACGGTTCATTTCGGTAAGACCTGGTATTTTGTTCGTTTTTTTGGGTCAATTGAATCGCCAAAATTGGCAAATCAACTCGCATTTAACGTATGTGTATGTGTGTGTGTAACAAACATTCGCGTTTATGTTTATTCGAGACGTGAAATGAATTAAAAACGCAGTCGATGGCTTGTATTTGTGCCGAGGCCGACACCTTATGACAGTCGACGCGGTGGCAAATTGCGTAATTATAAAAAATTGTGCACGTTTATTTATCGATTATATTTATTTATCATATTTCGGGGTACTAGGATGATTGGAAATATTTGAAAGGTGCAGCTTCATACAGGCACAAATAACAAGAGTT
The DNA here is from genome assembly GCA_963971165.1 of Philopedon plagiatum. Classification (NCBI taxonomy): domain Eukaryota; kingdom Metazoa; phylum Arthropoda; class Insecta; order Coleoptera; family Curculionidae; genus Philopedon; species Philopedon plagiatum. The sequence continues at coordinate 83,896,523 of OZ020195.1, forward strand.
CTTTTGTTACAGCAAACTGGATGCTTTAAGAAAAAAGGATTTTTTTAAACCAACACTTTTTGATTTGGTTCCTTTAAAATTCTCATACGCCAGATTTAAAGCGCAAGCATATTATATAATTTTTTTCAAAAGTTTAAGTGGAATAACAAGCATTATTTCGTCAAGCGCTTAGTGCTATCTCAGGATCTTTGAACAATTCTAGACTATCTTCTCTTAATTCTAATCAATAAATATAAACCGGCAGATTCACTATTGCTGACCGGATTAATCTGACAGTTCACCAATCGCGGCACCTATCGCTCGGATTGGCGACTCAAATTAAGAACGAGGCGTCCTCTTTGGGCGATTTGCTAACTACTATAATGGGGAACGTTTTCGTTTCGTCTTTATCTTGACGTGTTATCGTGTTATTTCGCATCTTTGTCAATTTTGTCGTCAAGTCAGCTCTTCTTCCCCATTAAATCAAACCTGAAAATGTTGGGATTGTGTTTTACATACAAAAGACACTGATGTATATAGAGTGCCGAACCGCCATTTTATGCAGCCTGAAAATGCCAGCCCAGTCAGTTCTGTTTCCCCAGACAATAATGCCACACAAAAGTTGAGGCTGAAACAGTCCCATGTAAGCCAATCGAGCAGTGTCAACAGACGACGTTTGGGCGATCCTCCGAATCAGAAAAATTATGCTGGATAGCCTTGTTCCAAGATTTTCTAAATATGACTTAAAGTTCAGCTCGCTGTCCATCAGCACCCCCAGGAAACGCACAGACTGCCCGGCACCCTCACATGCACTCCTACCTCTTAATGAAAATATCATATTAACTGTTTTATTTAGGTTCAAAGATTGCCTGTTGCAATAATTAAACCATCTCGTGACTGATTCCAAAAAGAAATTCGTCTGTTGTTGAGTAACATCGCGGTTTTTGCTTTTTGCAAAAACCCCGTAAAATGTCGTATCGACGGCATATTGTACCGTTTTTATTCCACTGATGTAGCTGGACAAGTCATTAGCATACAAGACAAATAGAGCAGATCCAAGGATAGACAACTGGGAAACCCCAATAGTAACAGACAAATTCGACGACCTCAGACCTGCAACCTCAACGAGCTATTGTCTGTCACTCAGATATGACTGCAAAAATTCATGCGATGGCCCCCTTTCTCCATAACACTCCATCTTACCGAGCAGTCCTGTGTGACAGACACAGTGGAAGGCCCTCGAGAGCTCGCAGAAGGTAGCATTTAAGGATTTTTTGTTCTTGCTTATTCCCTGCGATAAACTTAAAAATATCAAAAGGGAAGTATCTATCTATATAAAGTAAAGTAAAATATATTTTTTCTTGGCCATACAGCGTGTCCAGAAACCATCTTAACAAATGGGAAACGGAAAAAATTTATTTTTCATAAAAGTTCTGCTTGTTGAGAAAATACCACTTTAATGTGTGCATGCAGCTTATGGAACCTCTTGACCACTGGCGCACCCAGGATTTTGTCCTGGGGGGCTATTTTGTCTTGGGGGGGTCTGACAGACTGCAGCGTGGGGTGAGGTATCACAATTCGATGAATTTGCTGCACCCACCCCCCCCCCCCGGGTGCGCCACTGCTCTTGACTACTGAAGTACTGAAGTTTTTCTCTAACATGCACGTTTCATTATTTATAATGTTCGATATAAAACACTAATAAATAATATACAAACACAATACTTGGTACTTTACTCTCAGTTTATATTTGAGTGTTTGTTTTTAATTCAAATTATCTCTTATTTCCCTTTTTCTTTGCTCAAGTCAAAAGATTTCTGATCTCCAGAGGATTTTCAAGTTATATCAAATTACTTACAGCAAACCACCTATCCTCGCGCCCCAATAAATCTCAAACTGATCCATCTTTTTATACTTTTCGGGATTTTTCCATTCCTTTATAATAGTCGAGATCTCTTTTCCTGCCGATACTGACCTTCACCTTTCGTCCTCGGCCGTGGGTGCTCGGTCCCTCCCGCGAATCAAACGGTGGAATGAGTCGGGGGTTGCGGGGATCGGACACCGTGTGGGCAGGGGGGCGAGAGGGCGTGCAAATTTTCCGGAAAAGCAAAGGCGAAAGCGCACCAGTCTTGGGGTTGAGGTAGGTCGAGCATGCGCAGAAACAGGAAGTGTTTGCGATCCTGGAAAATGCGTAGGTTGGAACATGCAAACAATATAGCTGTTGACGGGCAGTGGAAAATTTTCTCAACGATAAAAGGGAAGAAAACAAGGGATTTGACGACATAAATGTCCAAGGTTGCTGTTTCATTAATTTGTGAAACTTTCTCAATATAAAATTACTTAAGGCAGAAATCTTTTGAAGAATTATTTAAAGACCTTTGGGGATGATATTTTTTTTTATTGTTGGTTGGAATAAAAAATATTTTTTTCTAATTTTGACATAAGGTGACACTTTTCAAAACCGATGACAGTTTGGAAAAATCTTACTTTTCGTAACTATATAGTTACGAAAAGTAAAATATTTCCTAACTGATCATGAAATATTAATTTCATAACTATGTAAATATGAAAAAAGAACAAAAATATAAGTATTTCGTATTCTCTTGATTTCTCGGGTACAACAGAAGATAACGCGTTTTGAGCTGCCTTTTCAATATCACTTGGGGTCACCGAATTTTCAATTTTCAATTTCAAAGGCAAATGAAAAATACAACTCTCAAGTTCTGAAGTTTTAATTTTTAAGAAAATTACATTATTGCCTTTGTCATTGCATAATTGCACAATTAAAAAAAAACATATAAACAAAGAACCTCAAAATTATAATTTTAAACTAAATGAGAGACGTGCCCACCTTCTATTTCCAAACATGTTCTCATTCTTCTTTTTACAACATCAAAAACACTGGTGAGCACTTGGGGGGAGTTGTTAATCTCCTGAAATTTATTTGTAATTCTATCCCGTAGGTCTTCTAAGTTTTCGCGAGGTATTTTGAAACCCAAGATTTTAATGCGTGGCCATAAAAAAAGTCGCACGGCTTGAGATCGCGGGATCGTGGTGGCCACCTAACTAGCATATTATGACTAAATATTCGGTCTTCGAAAAATGCTTCCAAAACTTAAATTATCAGGTTACGTGAATTGGTGCGCGGTCCTGCTGGAAGTAGCCTTCTCGCATCTCCATCGTCTAATGCGTTTACAAAAGTTTCTAAAATTTCATTACGGTATCGCGCCGAATTCAAATATTCCAAAAAAAATTGATCCAATTAACCTTCTTGTCGATATGGCCGCCCACGTGCCAACTTTCTGTGCATGCAGAGACTTCTCTATAAAGAAATGAGGATTTTAATAACTCCCCATTCTCATTTGTTGAGAATTTACACAACCAGAGAGGTAAAACCATGCCTCGTCAGTAAAACAGGTTTTTTTTCAAATACGTTTTCATTATTATGCAAATTGCCAATAAACCACTCTGAATATTGCATTTGATGCGGCTTGTCGTTTGGTAACAAATCTTGGACTGAGCTTAGACGATAAACCTGCATATGCAGGTCACCTTTCATGATTGTATTGGAGGTTCCGTAGGATACATTTACTTGCTGGCTTAAACGCTGAAGGGGGGGGGGGGGGTATTGTACGTGTTTAGGAGGAAGGTGGTAGAGGATTTCGTCCTCGTGTGTGCAGTGCGAACTTTGGCTCTCCTACTCCTTCCTTTCTATTCACACTTCCTGTCTCTCTAAACAAAGCCACAGATCTAGTCAAAACTTGCCGAAACTGCTCGAGATCCATGACTATGTGTGGAAGTTCTGTTTGAAACAGCATTTAGTAATACCCTGCTCAAGAATTTTTGCATTTCTATTAGAAACTAAGAGTCATATCCTTCAATACGAGCCATCGTAGACTTGCCTACCTATTCGGAACGATGGTGTAAAATAGGCCGAAACGCTTCAAACCTAAGTATACTAACGTACCGTGGGCGACTGAAAAGAAGGAAAATGTAATCAATTGGAGGTTGGGATGGAAAGGGAAAACATCTGCAGGCAATTTGTTCCATAATCTGGATACCCTCGGTATGAATAAGCGAGAGAAATGGGATGTTCTGGATTTATGTAGCTCGACAGTAAAGGGATGTGACGTAATGTGACGTGCTTCTTGTTCTGTTAGGACTATTTAAGGGAAGAATGACAGTGGCCACCTCTTCCAAGCAAAGCCCGTGGAAATTTCGATATAAAGGGACAAATCCCCATGAGTCGAATGAGTGTTGTGGATAGAATCTAAAATGTTAAGTGCCGAGGGTGATGCCTCTCCCCAGATGTGGGCCCAATACTCTAGGTTAGGTGTTATTGGGGAAACATAGAGAGTGTGTAAGTTGGAGGGGGAGAAGTATTTTCTGGCTCGAAAGAGAAAACCCAGCTTTTTAGTTGCTGATAACGCTAGTAAAGTAATGTTTGTCCCAGCTGAGATTATGTTCGAAAGCGATAACAACAAGATTAAACGTTTGTTTGTTCTGTAGGACTTGGCCATTTATGTCGATGGGGTAGTTTTGTCGGATTTTATGGTGCCAGGGAGCAAATCTGGGTTTTGGAGGCACTGACTTGAAAAAGGGTTTGGCACATCAGTCTAAGATTAATTGTAGGTCTTGGAAAAGGTATAGGTCCATAGACCTGTTATCCCGCAAAATGTCTATTATCCAGCTCTTGATTCAAGACGTCTGGAAAAATGAAACCACAAACATACCTATACTGGAACTAATTTTTGAAAGTCTTTGAGAGAAAATCGAGTCCAACGTTGTAATTGTCCAGCATTTAGTAATTCTAAAACGTTGATCCTTGTACCGTTTACAAACTATTTATCAAACCATCTGTTGATATATTATGTATAAACCATTTTTTCTACAAGGTTAAATACCTATTTTCGGAAGGTTACGCAAAAAAAGTAATTCTTACCAGGACAATGTATCAAAAATGCAAAAGATAATAAAGTTTTTAAAAGAATCGAAGAATATAATTAAGTTATTGATCTAAGTCAGTGGCGCCCCCAAAAGTAATTCTTGTTAGTTAGAAATATCACCTTCTGGCATTAAGACTTTACCATTCAGTAACTTCGGAACCAATACAGTGGAGGAATGCCTTGCAAACCTGAACATTCTGGCGCGGCACAACACGGTCACCCTGGAGAGGGTGCCCAGACATCAAGGAATACAAAGAAATGAAGCCGCCCACTGGCCCTGAACCCACATGCGGACTCCAGTACCAAACAGCACAAGGCGCAGTACAGGAACAACTGACAAGACAACATCAGCTGTACTGGATGGATCTCCCTGGCTTAAGACAATCGCAATCATTTATCAGGGAGCCGGACAAAAACAGAACCAAAGCACTCCTGCAACTAACCAGGAAAAAACTTAGAAGAATCAAGATTTATAAACTAACAAGGTTACCTCATAGAGGAGCTTCTTGGTGAGGGGTCCGCGCAGGGGAGGAGGAAAGCGTGACGTCGACTGGCGACAGGTGGCCTGTTTTCTAGCGCTTCTTCACCATTGTTATCGTTGTATTCGTTGCAATCCCCTGCGTTTTCCCAAAAATTGTTATGATCTTGGTGCTTATTTCCAATATACAAAATAAGTAAGTAATATTATTTAAAAAAAAACTACTTTACTTTAAAAACTACCAAAATAATGATATTTTGCTCTTAAGGAAAACACGGGTTATGGAGAATTAGCACGTGTAGAAGAGAGATTGACGATACCTTCGATTTTTGAGAAGGGGCAGCAATCTTTTGAGATACTCCAATCGACCCCTAGCAGCAGCAGGATTAGCAGCTTAAATTCCTGTGTTCTATGAATTTGGGACTGACTAACAACTGCTGAAATATTGCGCAAGGTACATATTTGTTCTTCTTTACATTACTTGGACCGGACGGTATGCGAATGAGTAACAGGAACGCCGACCCGATATAAAGTTGAGACTAGAGGGCATCACAGAAGATTTGTTTAGTTATTGAGAAAGGGGCGAAAATTGCGCCGTAGAAACTTTTGGTTTCAGTTTAAAGCTGAAGTCACAGTGCCATTACAAAGTGTATCTATCCTTCTGGAACAAAGATTTTCAATATTTACAGTTAAAAATTGTGAAACTACTTGCTATATTCGATTAAACAATTTTTATCGCGTCTTTAACTCACACAAACGTCACTGTTCGCAGATAGATTGTATTATAGGTCCATTTTGATTATACGTACATATATTAAAAACGGGCCGGATGCAAATTAAAACGAAAATACGCTTGCTTATCGAATACGTGTATTCCAACATTGCCTGACATCGACTGCCTTTTTAAAAACAAAGCTATGTTCACTATGTCTAAATTAACTTATATTAAGAAACTGCCAATACAGCACTCTTCGAGGAATTCATATCAGCCGCCACGATCTGTCTTGTGTGATTTCGTTTACTTGCTTACGTAGCCTTTTGAATGTTGTTTTCAGTCGGCCACGCTGCTATCATCCACGCCCTCGTGGATTAGACCTGCAATTTTAAAACAACGATTTTAACAAAAATTCGAGAATTACCTTAATGGTGTTAGTTAAAATCAAAATATCAAATCGTAGTTTCTTTGATCCATCCTCGGCTGCTTGGCTTCAGGCTACTAAACAAAACTTAAGTAACAAACTTACACTAATAGGTTAGTTATTAAACTAAAGCTAACTATAAGTAACTATGAGTTAAGGAAAATATTCAATATTACCACACTTATTAAATATTTTTCCTTAAATTTTAATTATGAAAAAGATTTGTATTAACTTAGTACAAATCAATTTCATCTTTTTCGTGTGAGAGCTCTCTTTTATTTGTGTCACTTTGGAGTTCATATTCTACGTCAGAATCAGAACTCACTTCGACATTATAGGCCTTTAGCTTATCTAGTGATACGATCCCAGAATACTTTCTCTTAGAACGTAAAGAGCCTTCGGGATCTTTCACTACGTAGCGATCATGATCTAACACTTTTGTGACTACGTATGGACCAGCATATTTGGGTAGTAACTTTTTACTTTTCCCATCGTTATGCGTTGCGTTTGTCCTGACTAATACTTGGTCACCTTCTTTAAAGCTGCGTCCAGCTTTTCTGTGAGCATCAAATCTCACTTTTTGTGCATCTTGCTTTCTTTGCAAGATTTCTTTGGCTTCGTCTCGAGTTTCCTGCAGGTTTCTTTCCTTAAATGATTCTAGCGTTATTTCGTTATCTAGAATCGCGTTTGAAATACCCCTTGGAACGTATCCAAAGAATAATTCATATGGTGACTTCTTCGTTGAAGCATTGATTGTGGAGTTCATACCCCAACGTGCTTTTGCCACGTTCTGATCCCATCTTTCTTCGTCATCCGTTAACGCGGAAAGACTAGACAGAATCGTGCGATTGTAACGTTCCACTTGGCCATTTGCCCGTGGTGTTGCTGTAGCGTTCAGAACATGTTTTATATTCAGGTCTTTACAGAAATTGACAAATTCTTTACTTGTAAAACAGCTACCCCTATCTGATATAATTCTTCTGGGTACTCCAAATTCTTCTATAACACTTTTTAGATATAGTATTAGAGGTCGTGCTTGAGTTGATTTTACTGCCTTCATAAACAGATACTTCGTAAAGGCATCAACTATGACAACGAGGTACTTGTTTTTCATTTTTGATGTTACAAAAGGTCCTAAGTGGTCCACGTGTAAAGTGTCGAAAGGAACAGCAACTTTTTCTATTGGATGAAGAAGTCCTGCTCGCTTCCCTCCTGGTTCCTTGTTGTACAAACAGGGCAAACAACAGGAGATGATAAACTTCTTTACATAGCGCCTCATACCAGGAAACCAATAGAGTTTGTTAATAACTGAAATCGTCTTATCCAACGATAAATGTCCGACTCCGTCGTGAAAATGAAGTACTACTTGACGCCTAGCTGCTCTTGGAACGAACCACTTTTTTTGTCTATTTTGCATGATTTTATATAAGCGACCATTTTCCAGACAGTACTCTTTGTGGATATTTTGCTCTTCTCGGTTTTTGGGTTTCTTCTGCAATGTTTCTATAAGAAGTTTACAACGATCATCAGTCAGTTGAGCACTAAGTACCCAGTCGTCATTTGAAACGTTGATTTCGCCGACAGGAACCACAAATTCATCGTTGGAATTTCTACTTAATGCATCAACATGAGTCATCCTTCGACCCGGCCTATACTCAACAACAAAATTAAAGTCCTGGATAGTCAACCACCAACGACCAATACGAGGTACAAGATCTCTCTTACATAACGTCGTTCTTATCGCATTGCAGTCAGTAATAACTTTGAATTCAATTCCGATAAGATAAACTCTAAAATGCTTTAACGAATCCACTACTGCAATGGTTTCCAACTCGTATGAGTGATATCTCTGTTCTTCCTTCGTAGTTTGACGGGAAAAATACATGATAGGCTTTAACTTTTTGTCTGTTTGTTCTTGCAGAAGTATGCCACCAATACCCCATTTAGAAGCATCTGTGTGTACTTCCGTTCTTAAACTTGGATCGTAGATGGCTAAAACGGGACGAGACGATAATTTTTCTCTAAGGGTGTCAAAAGCTTTACGTTGTTCATTACCCCAAGAGAATTCCGCATCTTTTTTTGTCAGCGATGTCAAAGGACGAGCTATCGTGGCAAAGTCCTTTATGTATTTGCGGAAATAACTTGCTAATCCAAGAAATTGTCTAACCTTATGCACATCCGTAGGCATTGGATAGCATTTAATAGCCATAGACTTTCGTTTGCCTGGCTGGACACCTTCTCGACTTATCTCATGACCCAAATATTCTACTCTTTCCATAAAAAACTGACATTTTGAGAGCCTCAGAGTTAAACCAGCGGTTTTAAAAGATTCAAGAACGATCCTTAGATTGACTAAACCCGAGTTGAAGTCCTTAGAAGGCAAAAGTACATCGTCCATGTATGCGATCACATTACCATACCGAAGATTACCTAAAACTTTGTTAATGGTTCTCTGAAAAATCGCAGGTGCGTTGCATAGCCCAAATGGAACACGCAGAAATTCGTAGTGTCCATCAGGCGTAACGAATCCAGTCTTAGAAATAGAGGATTCTTCTAATGGAATTTGGTGATAACCACTAGCCAAATCTAAGCTCGTATAGAACTGACTATCCTTTAGTTTTTCCAGAAAATCGTCCACGTATGGTAAAGGAAATCGATCTTTTATTGTTTTGGAATTTAAGGCCCTAAAGTCAACACACATTCTTTGTTCTCCATTTTTCTTTTTTACCAACAATATTGGACTGGAATATGGCGATTCACTTTCCCTGGAGATCTTGTTGTGAAACGTTGGTAATGGGAACGAATCCATTTTCGCCAAGAGTAATGCATTCACCTAAATAGTGCTCCTGACCAGGAATAGAACGTAGACCTCCAGAAACGTAGATCTCTCCGTTGAATATATGGCGTGTTGTAACAGCAACGAGAGCTGTCGTCTTAGACGGTATCACAACATCTTCTTTTGGCCACAGAGGAATTTTCTTCACTTCTAACTTAAGAACATCATTAAGGTCATCGTCCGGTGTAACAACTCTAACTTTCTTGTCGACAATCAGTACTACCACTTCGGGTAAATTCAAAAATGTTTGCCCTATCATCACTGGCACATCTTGAACATGGTTTGGGGTTATCAGAGCTTTTACCTTTGCCCTGACACGATCTAAAACAAGGTCGATTTCAACCTCACCAACAGCTGACACAATGGAACCTCCATATCCAGAGATCACTGTCGAACTAGGATCACACTTTAATCCCAGAGCTTGAGCTGTTTCGTCTTTAATCAGAACAGCACCGCAACCTGTGTCCACATAGGCGCGTGTTGGCTTTCCGTTCACCAAACACTCAACAAAATAAGTGTCATTACTGGATTTTGATTCAGGGTTAACTAATTGGTTTTTTATAACTTTTCTCTGACAGTCTTTTGCCAGATGGCCTAATCTCTTACACTTTGTACATTCTATTTTTGGCTTTGGACACTTAGATGCAAAATGCCCACGCATTTTACAATTGTAGCACTTTTGTTCGGTTTGATTTACAATATATTTAGGCTTTTTCAGCGGTGGTCCAACTCGTTGTCGAACATCATCTGTTGTAAATCTACTTCTATTTAAGTGAGAATGCTGTGCAAAATTAACAGGGTTTTCAGATTTTAAAGATAATAAGTACTCAGCGTACAACCCATCTGGTGTATTATAACGACCAGCTCGTGCACCCACTTGGACTGTTGGATCAGTAATTCCGTCTATAAGGCAGGCTACAGCATTCTTGGGACTGATATCACAAGCGTTGATAAGCTCCAGCTTACTAAAATAATATTCTTCCCAAGTTTCAGTAGGTTGCTTATATCTATTCATCATCTTTCTAAGAATTTCTGCATAATCTTGATGTTCAGGAAACGATTTCAATAGCAGAGCTTTCCATTCCTCCCAACTAAGATCGTATGTCGAAAGATTATCATACCACTTTCTGGCTAGACCCGTAAGTCGACTTTGCATGTGGAAAACTTTGGTATCATCAGTCCATCCATTAATTCTTGCCAGTTGCTCTACTTTTTCTATCCATTTTGCACAACTTAAATTAGGATTGCCAGGACAAAACTCTGGAATGCACTCTGGTCTTACGTAAGATTTGGTTAATAATGGCCTCTGTGCAACATTGTGTTCTATAAGTTTTTCTACTAACAATTCCAACCGCTTAACACTGTCTTCAGAAGACACAGTTGAAGACGTCGAGGGTGGCGGAGTAAGACTTCCTGGTGCAACATTAACATTGCCACCCGATGATCTTGATCTATTTTCCACCACACAAACTTTAGATTTTACATTTAAGTCCCTACTTTTATTATGAGTCGTGTTTCTACGTGAACGCTTATAATTTGTAGCATCGTCATCTGAATGTGAGTCAGAGTCCGTTGATAGTGACCGTGAACGAGGCATTATGGCTTGTAAAGACCCAGTTTGTACGTTAACTGAATATTATCAATAACAAACTACAGTTTTTCCAAAATTTAAATTTAAATTTAAAACAGCCAACTTAACGGTAATGTCTTTGTTTAATTTATACGTTAACTAAACACAAGTGTCTGCATATTATTATGATCTTAAATATCTATTACTTACAGTCGTTTAGCATTCAACGTTAGCTAAACCACAATCTAATACGTTTTAACAACTATACATACGTGTGTGTGTCCAAACAGTAAACACAACACTCTTTTTTTTGTACGCACTTAATTTTAAAAGCCACAATCACAAAAAGCACTCAACATAAGAAAAACACCAGTTTTGTAGGTGTATCCCACCGCTGCACTATTAAAAACGGGCCGGATGCAAATTAAAACGAAAATACGCTTGCTTATCGAATACGTGTATTCCAACATTGCCTGACATCGACTGCCTTTTTAAAAACAAAGCTATGTTCACTATGTCTAAATTAACTTATATTAAGAAACTGCCAATACAGCACTCTTCGAGGAATTCATATCAGCCGCCACGATCTGTCTTGTGTGATTTCGTTTACTTGCTTACGTAGCCTTTTGAATGTTGTTTTCACATATACATATATCGGAGAATAGGGAATATATTTTATTGTAATATTATATTATTATAAATTGTTTTGCTAATAAATTGCTATTTATTCTTTAATTATTTAAAAACTTTTTCTCCGATCCTTTTATTGCAACATATTGGTTATAGGAAGTATTGTTACTTAGAGGGGTAGGAAGCAATAATTTCAAGTAGTATAAAATAAAAAGATTAATGTGGCTATGAGTTTTTGCTTAATAAAAACTAGATTTTTACAAATGATGTTTGTGTTTAGTAAAAAGTAAAACAAAGGTATTTCGCCATAAAATCATAAAACTTACATAAGTATTTTGCCGGATTAGAAATTTATTTTTTATGACAATTCCGATTAAACTTTCACAGTAGACAACCAGAGATACTTGCACAAACAAAGGCGGCTGTGATAAAATGTTTGATTATTCTTTTTTATTGGCAATAACATCGTTTTTATTCGTCTTTTACTAATGCCCCTTTTGCTAACAAGGATAGAAAGAAATTGGATTCCGTTGGGAATTTTATCAGCAAAGAAAAGAATTTTGCGATGACTAACCTGCCGAAATATATAACCAGCATTACTTCCACAAGCAAAGAAGATACGATACAAATTTGAACATATCCTTTTTTTATTTGTCTTTTTCTAATGCACTTTCGCCAACACGGATAGAAAGAAATCTGATTCCTCAGTAGGCATGGACTAAGGAAGGCTTTTCAAAATTCAACCCCTAAGTGGGTGAAACGGGGGATCAAACTTTGTATGGGGAAACAATATTAGATGGTCCTATTAACTGGAAACCTCGTTAAAGTACTCTAAAAAATAAATGTTTGAAAACGTGTTTTACAGTTTTTAATAAATCAATCCCTAAGGGGATGAAACTAAGTTTGTAACGGAGTAAAATTGTTATACCGCGAACGAAAGCGCCGGCGAAAGCTAGTCATTCTATAAAGAACTAATATGTTCTTCAAATTAGGCACGGAATTTTTTAGTTTATCGTTGTATGCCAGGCAGCAACGACACAATTTATTGTGTCTGTCAGAACAGTAGTAATAAGCGCTGATTACTGCTCTTAACAGCAAATTAGCAAGGGATGATAACGGCCCCCTGTCAATGCCTCCATCCTCATCCCTTTGCGAGTCAATTTTCTCATTATGTATGCTACCCCGACTCACCCTTACGGATAAATAGCCGGCGGTTAAATTGCGTAAATTTTTAATCACTATAGCAGGGAAAGCCCTTTTGACGGATAAACCCCATGAGCTCAATTCGGTGTCCCGTGACTGGTTTCCAAAATGCGAGGCTCTAAAAAGCTGATTGTAATTTAACTGTTTTAAATAATTAATGAAGGACTTAAAGTACTTTTCGATTTGGTTTCGCGCGGAAGCAATTTACGATGATGGACTTCTGTCAGTGGCGGCGCTAAGGGTGGGCAGGGCTCTAACTAAAATTCTGTTCCCCCCAACCATTCGCCCAACCAATATTTTAAATAAAAACATACGACACCAAACATAAAGGTATCCAGGTACTGCCCAATCTTTAGATGCTACCGCCGGCATTTGCCCAACCAAAAAATTAGGGCTAGCGCCGCCACTGACTTCTGTAAAGCTATTTCTATGGTGCTGTCGAAGGTGCTCATCCTCAAGCCTTCACTACCGATATGTTGTCAACGTAAGACTAAACAATGACTTAGAAGTTAATCAATAGTCTTTATAGTTTTAATAAAGCAGGTCCCGACATTGCATTGGGTTAAAAATTTAACGTGCAAAACCCATGGTCCGCTTTAAAAAAATGTACTGTGTACATATACATTATACATAACCTAAGCTCAAAAAAAAACGTCTTTTCGCTGCGACTTGTCGTTTGGTAACAATTCTTCGACTGAGCTTAGACGATAAGCGTGCATACGCAGGTCACATTTCAGGATTGTATTGCAGGTACCGTAGGATACATTTACTTGCTGGCATAAACGCCGTGCGGGGTGAGGGGGGTTGTAGATGTTTAGGAGGAAGGTGGTCGAGGATTTCATCCTCGTCCGAGGAGGCACCACCCCACACATCTGTTTAAAGGGCTGGTGAAATCCATACGGATGTTTCCAGCTCTGGATGTCTGAGTCGGAGACTTCTAATACACCTTAATTCTTCTACCTTTTGTGCAGTGCGAACTTTGGGACTTCTGCTGCCTTCCTTTCTATTCACACTTCCTGTTTCTCTAAACGAAGCCACAGATCCAGTCAAAACTTGGCGAAACTGATCGAAATCCATGACTACTCGTACGTATGTGTGGAAATTCTGTTTAAAAATCCTGAATGTCATACCGTGTTGAATAAACCCACAGGCCATCAACCCTTCTACCATTTCTAAAATAACTTTCGATCATAAAAGCTTTTTGTTCTGGTTGGGCTGGGGAATATCCTTTTACTTCGGGGTCGTCCATAAACCACGTAATGTTTTTTTCTCCTTTTTTTATCCTCCCTCCATGTAACACCATGGAGACATTCAGCGTGACCCCTTCCTCCCTCTGTAACGAAACTTTTCACATAAATATGCATGAAATTTCCAAAATTCAAATACTTTTAGAGAGAGAAAAGTGTTACGTACCAATAATACTTAACCCACCCCATCCCCTTCTTGTAATGCCACCTTGCCACGTAGACATTAGTGGTCATCCCTCCCACTCCCTCAACAGCGTTACTTGGTTTATGAACGACCCGTCGCGAAACTTGAATAAAAATTTCCTAAATGACAACTGAGAATTGAACTCTCTTCTTTTTGGTTACACTATAAGAAAGTTTCATTTGAAAAATATTAGTTCATCTCTAATGCATAACATTTTTCTTTTTTCAAAATTTATGAAAATTTGCAAGCATGACAAAATAAATACATAATTTTTATAAAAAAATTGCACACAATTGCTATTCTAGTAAAAATTAATGCTAAGTGTAAAGTATTAGTAACAATAACCGGCTTTGTTAAATATCTTAAATGTGAATCAACGAAATGGCATACTCAGTCTTATCTTAAATTTTTTGAGTTATTTTATTGGATTCACAAATGTATTTTTGTGAGTTATTTTTTACCCATAGATATTATGGGTAAAGAAATTGCGCCTATTTATTCTGTTCCAAAACCAGCAGGCTGATCAACTAAAAAAATTCTACGTCTAGAGGTTGAGGTAGGTCGCGCAAGCGCTTCATTCTCAGAAGGTGATTTTAATCCCATTGGGAAAGTTTTCAACGAAGTTGTACTATATAGACTTTAAAATCAGGTAATACTAACCCTGCTTGTTTATTTACAGATGTTTTGCAAATATGCTGACTGTAAGTCGATTACATAAACTTAGCAGCTGCAGATACACATTTTTTTAAGCGCGAGCTTTTATTCAAGCCCTCACAAAATATTTCGTAGAGTTTTTGCCCTAATTGGATACAACAAAAAACTAAAAAATAATAAACCAAAAAAAAACTGTTGTTCGTAAGGCAGTTATCATAATTACTTTTATTTACCAGAGATACATTTATTGTCTTACACATAAAGAAACATAAATGTAAACGTCCACGAAACTGACATAGCACTAACGGTTACAGAAAGTGAAATAATAGTGAAATTCAGGGTTCATGTTTCATATGATAATGATAAGGTAAGACTATTTAAAAATGGACTGCATCAAAATTGATGTGTTGGTCACATTTGCTCTCAACTATCTTTGAGCTAGACCTCCACTTAATGAGCCACGTTTTCAACATAGTTGTCAATAATGCTGGAAGCGAAAAATGTCACTCTTGTCTGGAAACTCTTCGTGCAGAAGTGAATAAAGATATTTATCGTCCGTTGCCCGGGAAATTTGAAGATCGTAAACATGCAAAAAACAGTTTGTTATCGATTTGATGTGGGATGTGCGCACTACGCAATATCGGGGTTGGGAACGTTGTTTACCAGATAGCGAAAAGGGAGTTGGGTCATATTATCAGTACAGAAATGGAAAATTAGGGTTTTATATCGACTCCTCATAATGGACGATGCTGCGAAAGTTTTAATCATGGTCTGATGATGCCAGCGTGGTTAGCGAAACGCGTGTGCAAAAGTCAAGTTTTGGTTTGTGGTCAAACTGCATAGTGTTAGTACGTCAAAGGTTCCATAATTCCGACTTAGAGGGCATGGCATTTTAGCACACTAAAAATACCCACTTTAGGAAAAACACTTACTCCATATTTATTGCTTATAATGAAAAATGGTCCCTAAAATTGAAAATTCGCGGTCCAAAGAAAAAAAATTCGGCACATAAATGTACTGTAAATTATAACAGGAGAAGAAGGTTCAGTAACCAATGCAGTACTGGCTTAATTTTCACTCGCTTCTCCTGAAAAATATGTTAAATGGAGTTGTCTTTCCAGCGACGATATTTGACTAGATTCTCACGTTTTCACTCATTTTTTTTTATTTTCTAGGTCAATCAACTCATATTTTTTGATATTTTGAACCAGATTTTTACGTTTTTACTATTTTTTTATGATTTGAGGGTTAACTAAGAGGTCGTCCATAAACCACGTAACGCTGTTGATGGGGTGGGAGGGGTGACCACTAATGTCTACAACGCATTACAAGGAGGGAGGGGGTTAAGTATTATTGTCACGTTGTGACGTAGGTAACACTTTTCTCTCTCTAAAAGTATTTAAATTTTGAAAATTTCATTCATATTTATTGTGAAAAGTTACGTTGCGGAGGGGGGGGGGGAGGGGTCAAGCTGAATGTCTACATGGTGTTACATGGAGGGGGGAGGGTAAAAAACGCAAAAAAACGTTACATGGTTTATGGACGACCCCTTATTTTAAAATGCTATTTTAATGCTAAATATCCAAAAATGAACAATTATATTTTGATAGAAATTTATATAAGGGGAGTTTTAGAAAATGAAAAATCTAAATATGATATTATTTTCTAAAAGAAAATTAACCTTTATGGAAAATCGACCACTTGGTCTCCTAGCCCGCGTACGTTACTTGAAAGCAACAATCAAAACGTTCAAAAAATAAAGACGACATAAAGGTCGTGTTAAGTAGGACACACTGTATATTATATAGTCGTTAAATAGCAAGTACGGAGTTTCTATTCTGAACCCTAATGACGGATTATACGATAGTGGCTAGTGGCTTAAGCTTAGTTCAACTAAAACTCGGTTCAGACTTAACCTTCCCATAACAAATACATTGCTGTCAAATTGAATGCATTTTTGACAGTAATGCAATTCATATGGGAAGGTCTGAACTGAGTTTTAGTTGAACTAAGCTTAAGCCACTATTGTACAACCCGGCATAAATGGTCCAAAATATTTAAGATTCGCACTTTGGAGACATCTATAATAATAGTAATAATAATAGGTATCGATACTCTGTTACCATCTCTAATTATTATATGTATTTTCAACCACATCATTTATCATTTAGTAAAAGCACAAATTAACTTCATACTCCAGAAGTAGGTTGCGGTAAACATATTTGATTGGGGTAAATACGTACCTTATTAGAAAATTTTCCCTCAAAACAAAAAGAAAAAAATATTTTCGCAACACTGATTTGGTACATTTTTCCAAATTTTCCTAACTTAAAGATTCTTAATTAAAATTATACATTTAAAAACTCTTGATGAGTGAGTTTAAAAAGTTAAACATTTTGAAATACGCAATACACCTTTTGGACTTGGAATGGAATTTAACACTAAGCATAATAGGGTATTATATACTTTTTTAAGCAGTATTATACCCTTTTTGCACAGCAGACTACTACTTTATCCTGTTATTGTTTTCGTTTTTTTGCTGTTACGCTGTTTTCCTCCGTTTCCAATGTTTTGCCAAAATTACAAATAGTGGGAGTGAGAACAAACAAATCTTTTGGGGGCTCAGCCATCTGAAAGAGATTGAACTGACCACGCAAAAACCTAAAAGACAGGGTGGCATTTTTTTTTGTTTGGAATTGTAGATTTCTTTTCTGGCGTCGATCTGTCTCTATTTTTTGCCCAAAAAAAGATTTATTTCATTATATTATGCATATTATGTAGTGTGTATACAGGGTGTCCGAAACGTCTTAGAATAGGCAAATATTTTTGCTATAAGTAAAGATAGATACACCAAATTTGAGATGTATCTTGTTAGTTAATAAATTTTAATTTTTATGTAATTTACCTTTTTAATCCCCTTGAGGGGTGACACTAGGAAGTTGAGGTCCGTGCCGTGTGGTATCTCGTTTTAAAGGTCTTCAAAAAAGAAACATTTCACTGAAAACCCGATGTCCGTATTCTAATTCGTTTGTAATTAACAGGGCTTTAAAAATTAAAAATCTTAAAAAAAAATTTAATAATTAAATATAATATTTTCTTTATTTATTATATAGTTCAATATTTATTTCTTTTTTCTCTTATTACTTTAAAAGTTGTTCAAAATGACCACCATGATTTTCTTGGCAGTAATAAAGTCGATTTTGAAACTCACTGCTCACATTTTTGAGAATGGCAGGTGTTACTTCTTGGATGGGATGAGCAATTTTCTGTACGACAATGAACATGAAATTTCGTATACCTTGGTCTAAAATTAACAAAGTTTATTGATGCCAGTTTTGTTTCGCTACGTCTGCAAAGTCTTATTTTTTTGGACAAGAAGGTATAAGACTATCGTACAATATTTTATTATAACTTAAAATATGATTTCAGTAACAAACAGGGTTTTGAAGAGATGTAGCGATATCTGGGATAAATCAGCGATTCCTAATATCTAAAAGGCCAATCTTCGTTCATTGGGCTAGTTGAAGTTGTCGAGAAATGTAAGTTCGGTGGGAAAAATTGGGAAACCACGTACGAATAATAAAATTTGAACAGATGTACATTCTTGTTTCCATATGGAAGTTTTACAAGAAAACTGTGTGCTTTGTAAATAGTGCACTCATTAAGGTAGGAGATAAGCAGCATCGAAACCATTCCTACCTTTACGATTAAAAAATTTGACCAGAAAGAACCGAGAGAAGTGTTGGATGGCCATACAAAGTACACACCCTTAGCTGGAAACTACTGACAATTTTAAAAAGAGGCAAGTTAATATGTTTGTTCTTTTGAGTTGCACCAAACTGCACTAAAACTTTATAGCGTCAAATGTTATAGTTTTTTTTTTGTAGAGTGGACCGTTGTAAAAAAAGAACAAGTACTTTCAATTGTCATTCAGACCTTTATTGAAACAATCGAATTTAAAATCTTAATTTTATGTATATTACAAAATCTAGAAAACAATAACATTGTGAATATTTTTGTAGAATAAACCTGTAATGGGATTCTAAAGGTGCATCCACACATGCAACAGAACATCGTAACGCAACCTCGTCGCGTAACAATTTGCTGTTCGCGACGATGTTCGACACGTGCGTCCACTCATGCAACGGAACATCGTAACGCAACATCGATTCGTACACTGTCGCGAAACATTCTGCCGTTCCATTTTTTTCATTCAGTTCAGGTTAGGTAAAGTGTCGAGATGGAAGTTACTACAGCCCAACGGGGTGCAGCAGCCTACATTGTAATAGATTATATAATAAGAGGAAGGAATCAGAAGGGCAAGAGATTGTGGCAAAAACGGCTATATACAAATAGAGCGATTTATGGTGGAGGTCACTTACTTGCTGATTTGAAATTTCAAAAAGTTAGTGGCATTTACAAAAATTTCACGAGAATGACTACAACAGTATCTAATTAATTTAATCGGACCGAAACTAGGAAAACTTGTCTTTTCCCACCTAACCTCTGAGTTTGCTGAAATATGCATTTCAGTTGCCAGTTCTTCCCAAGCATCTTTTTTTATTTCATTATAATATTATGGGTGTTTTGCATTTCACGGTTTTTCTCTTTTTCTATAATTTTAATTTAAATGGAGGGTCCTTTCCTGTGACAACTCCATGCTTACAATTAAAACTGAACTGATTCAAAATAGTAAAATAGACGATGGGAACATTGAACGTTATGCTGTTGCGACACATCCAGACAGGCAAACGAGAGGCGTAACATAGGAGCGCAACATCTCTTTGATGCGGCACTAAAAACCGACAACTAGTGGAATGCAGTGATGTTGCGATATTATTTTTGTTATGTTACGTTGTTGAAGTATGCCGTCCAAACCAACGTGAACACGTTACGTGACGGAGATGCATTACGATGTTCTGTTGCATGTGTGGACGCACCTTAATAAAATCAAACGTAAATAGCTCAAAATTAAAAAAAATCGTTAATGAAATTATAAAATTAAAATTCAACACAAAAAGCAAGTGAATATTTGGATTTTGGACGAAACAAATCAGAACTTAGTAAAATTCTTACAATTTACATATAATAAAAAATTAAGGTTCAAAATAAAAAATACAAATAATTAATACTGTTAATGGGAGGGATGAACCTGATGCTCTGAGGCATGCTTAATATCTGACTTCAGATGAGTGAGGTATAGCCTCGAATCTCCTCGTTCGGTTATTTGCACCCGATTCCTTTTTTTCGTAAGACGATTGATTACCGCGCAAAATCCCCTTTCCACAAGCTATAAAGATGATTGTGGGTGGACCCCCCATTTATATCTCGTGGTCCCAGTGGCGGCGCTAAGGATGGGCAGGGTTCGGCGCGCGCCCAACTAAAATTCTTCTCGCCCAACCAAAATTTTAAAGAAAAACTTACGACTTACGAACACCGAACATAAAAGTATCCAGGTAATGTCCAATCTTTAGATGCTACCGCCGGGATTCACCAAACCAAAAAATTAGGACTAGCGCCGCCACTGCGTGGTCACCCAAAATTCTTTGTTGCTGACATGAATCCCCTGCAAGTCAAAATCGACACCACTTTGGGAATCATTGGTTTAAACGGTAGTCCTGGTAACACTGACGTGGCCATTTAGTTTTTTCCTCAACGGTTTCTCGCCAAAAAAGGTAGATAAGAGAAAAACACATTATCCATAATAAATTTTATTAGTAATTTTAATGAACAATACATGACATTATGGACTAAATAATAAATAGACGAACACTGCCGTGCAACGAAAAGCGGGCCTTCGTTGAGACAACTGGTGGGTTTACTAGTTTATGGTTTAAAAGTTTGTTTATCTACAATTATATAAATATGTATACTATGTATCTACATGTATATATAATGGTGGACAAACAAACTTTAAAACCATAATCCAGTAAACCCACGAAATATCTCAAGGGAGACCGGCATTTAGGTGTATTCGAGTGTCTGCCTATATTCTTTATAGTCTCTGACGACATGTAAGTATGTATCTGATATTTACGTAGTGTTATATTTTTCTGAGGAACAAATTTTCTTTAACATATCAGGTGATGATTTTAAGTAAGTGTGAAATTCCTGGCACGCTTTATCAATATTTCACAATTATTTGTGATTGAATTATTTTGCTTTCAAATTGGTGTCGCATTTGCAATCTTTCTGAAAACGGGACATTTTGGCATCCCGAAGCTTTCCTTGGGGACAACGGGACAGAGTACGGAACAACGGGACCAACCCAACCCAAGCTAATGTTGGAGAAGAAATTTCTCAAGAGGCTATTGAATGCTAGAACACCGATGGAACAAGTGTATTAGTGTTAAGGGAGATTATGTTGAAAAATAAAAAAAGCTTGAATGTAGCTTTATAGAAAGGGGCCAGGAGTGGAGCATAGGGATCTATCTACCCTCGTATAAGCTATACAGCGACACTCCTACTACTTCTCCGTACTTATTATTACTTTGACATAAACTTTATACTCCAGACGGCCTTCCCTACAACCTTCCTAAGTTATACAATAAAAACAAAACTCCGGGTTAATGACATTTTTTATCATTTGTCTACCTCATACCACCAGCTACCCTCCGTTCCTCTTGATTTTCGTGCGCCCTTGACGCCCTTGGCCTTCACCTTATCCGATACCGCTTTCCCGGCGTCGAGACCTACCCCAACTCATAGAAGCGGCCGTGTCTAGGCGTCGCCCGACGTCGGGACGTGGTGCCAGGGTAAAAGTCCGCATAATGACAACGTCTGGGACAAATGGGCAAAAAAATTTCGATGGGACAAAGACGCAGATCCAAAATAATGTATCGACAAATAATTATATTACAGTCTCAATGGCTCTCTTAAGGTAATTAATGACAGATTCCAGCTTTTTAATTAAATTTAAAGAGAATTAGATTTTATTACCTCCTTGGAGTGGAATTAGTATGGCTGGATGTTATAATTCATCAGGCGTGGGCAAAAAAACTGGAAGTACTGAAACTGGATAAGGTAGGGAATGCTACTACTAGCCATATTTTATTGCCATTAAAAGGTTGGGTTTCGTGTTAAGTATTCTGAATAGAGTTTTATACTTTCTTGTCTTTAGGGAGTCCCTGAAAACTTAAATGCAAGGATGTCTGGGGGAAAGAAAGATGGGGTCAATTAATCCGGCACTTGGAGGTGGAGTTGAATAACTTAAGGGTAAAGAAGGAAATGGGTAGCTTTTTGTAGTTCTATTGGGAACGGAGTTATAGAGGTTGGCTCAGAGGCTGTGAGCGAAAGGCACAAGACGTGAGATTTTTTGTTAGAATTTTGTTATTGATGAGTCGGATAGCTCTATTTTGAGTAAGGATGCTGAGTCGTTTTTAAAACCAGATGTGGTAGTTGAAATACTGAGGGAGAGCTAAGATGAAATTATGTTCCAAAGCGAAACATTTTTTTTAATCTTCTGACTGACTACGAAGGCCGAAGTCTACGTACTATGTTTCGCGGATGTTCTGGGGGAAATCCGACTCACACATCCAGAGCTGGAAACATCCGTACGGATTTCACCACCGCCTTAAGAGGATGTGTGGGGTAGTACCACCTCGGCCGAGGAAGAGTTTCTCTACCATCTTCCAGAGTAGGGCCAGGGCTAGGCAACTTGTGCGGATGAGATGAGTATTGTCGGAATTTTATGTGCCCAGTAGAGATTCATCAAGTCAAGTAGCTTGAAGTTTTTATAAATTACTTGACTTGACTTGAAATCCAAGCTTTCCAGAAATTCACTGCTTGACTTGACTTGGTTTTCCATGATTACTACTTGACTTGATATCAAGCAATTTCAAGTTACTTGATATTACTTGATAACGACCCGATTATGTATAAAAACAACGCGCAAATAATTTCTGCAAGCTCATGCTCACATACATATAAACAAGATGCGGGGTTCCCCGAATCGACTCTAACAACTGCGTAGTTGCGTATGCTTAAACAAACCAGTATAGTATAATAATAAGTGTATCAACCAGGGCTGCTCTAACTGTTACAAAAACCCACAACCAATTAGGCGACAATTCTATTAGAAGCCTTATGTGCCAGATCTTGAATGGCGAACGATGATATTAAAGACCTCTTTTAAATTTAGCTGTTACTACTGTGTTGCTGAATAAGATGAAGAGGACATACACTGGAAAATCAGTTTTATTATTTTGTTTAATATTTAAGAATAACATTATGTTAATTTATTATTATTTCCTAAAGATAAATTATTATTTCCATTTTTTGCTTTTATATTACATCTTGTTATAAATTTTGAAATAAGAATTTAAGATTTAGTTTTGTCAATAAAAGGCTTTATTGCAAGGTTTCCTGTCATTTCTTGATTATATCAAATGTATTTAATGAAAAATCAAGTAGTCTTGAAGAACTACTTGATTTTTCAAGTACTTGATATAAAATTTCTTGATTATATTCAAGTACTTAAAATATAACTACTTGACTTGAACTTGACTTGTTTTCAAGCCAAGTCAAGTCAAGTAACTTGAAAATCAAGTTAAGCCGTGAATCCGTAGTGCCCAGTGAGCAAGGCGGGATCTTAAACCTAAACATATTTTTGGCACCTCGCTCTAAAATGAAGATCCTGCCAACACAGTCATTAAGATATACAGGGTGTCCGAAAAGTCTTACTATGGACAAATCGCACATCTCTTTCAAAACCGTAGTAGTTCAAAAAAAAGTTTTACAGGAGAAGCAAAAGAAAATCTTTGATATTTACTTTTGTTTTTAGAAAAATCTTCTTGCCCCGAAAAGCTAAAGCTTTTAAGTAATAAGAGAATAAAGGTATTTAAATCTTTACTTTTTTTCACGATTTCTAATTTTTAAAGGTTTGCCATTTAAAAATGAATTAAGATACAGTCCTCGGGTTTGTTGTAAAATGTTTCTTTTTTGAAGACCTTTAAAATGAGGTACACACGGCATATAGGGTTGCCGTTTTGAGTTCAACTCCCTAGCGTCACCCCCCAAGGGGGTTTAAAAAGTTAAATTACATAAAAAGTAGATTTATTAACCAATAAGATACATCTAAAATTTAGTGTCTGTATCTTTACTAATAGCAAAGATATTTGCCC
Organism: Philopedon plagiatum; assembly: GCA_963971165.1. Taxonomy (NCBI): domain Eukaryota; kingdom Metazoa; phylum Arthropoda; class Insecta; order Coleoptera; family Curculionidae; genus Philopedon; species Philopedon plagiatum. The sequence goes on from OZ020195.1 coordinate 83,920,511, forward strand.
ATACTAAGACTTTTCGGACACCCTGTATGCTCAATGTTATACTCATGTGTTATTTTTTATAAAGCCGGCGAACTTTTTATAAAGACCTCTCTTCGAAAGACCATCAACAAATAGAGAAAATGCCCGTATTTCTAAAACTTTTTTCGACATGTTATAAATCTTTATTAACGTTAATAACCTCAATCGATACAGAAGAGTTATGTTCTACAAATATATCTTTGGATAAATCCAAAATGGATGAAATATAATTTTTACATCTCTGCGGAAAGTTTTAAGAAAAACAAGATAATTGATTACAGAATGTAAACAGTTTAGTGCTTCTAATTTTTAGAACCTTATTTATACAGGGTGTTTGTTAACGAGTTTGGTTCCTAGCTTAATTTAGAGCGATTTAAACTAACTTATTTTGGTACAATAGTTGATATTAAGAGAGATACAGGGCGTTAAAGTTAAAATTTTATTTTACACCTGTAAGATGGCCACCACGATCACCCGATCTTTCCATCCTTGACTTTTTTTGTGGGATTCCTTTTTTTAGTCTCGATGTCGTACTGTAGAAGAACTGCGTGAAGAAATTTGCAGGGACGATACGACGAATAAGTAAAATGTGCGAGTTTTGTGTTAAAAAAACGGTAAGAATTTAGGGCAACTTTTCCTAAAAAACATCTCCTTTATCTAAAGTTGAGACAATGAATTTTTTTATTCAAAGATTAATTCAGTTATGTTATTGGGATTTCAAATTTTAAAAATAAACCTCAATGTTATGTCTCTATTCATTTGATTCAAATTATCATACTATGCGTACTATGAAATACTACACACTTTTTCTTTAATTGTAATATTCGGAAGTTATTCCAAAATATATATACCAACAATTATATATTTTTGAAAAGCTTATGAAAAAAGCAATCGAATGAAAACAAAATATACAAGGTGCCCTATTTAAAAATGCAACTTTGATTTTTATATTCAAATTCGTTCCTTCTATAAAAAATGACTACCACTGGAAAAAATATACTTGAAAATGACACATTTTCAAAATCGCCCTGTATTTCAGAAACGAAGGGGGCTATGAAAATTCTGTTTGTAGTATCACATGTTTCACGAAAAAGTAGCGCAGTATTGCGAAAACCACAGTTTTTAAATACGAAATACCCTGCAAAGGTGTCGAAAATTGGACACCCTGTACACAATTTCTGAATATAAATTCTTATTCCCTACGTTTTTTACTTAAAAAAGATGTACTTTATAAATGTGCATTTGAATTCAGTACAGAATAAATAAGAAATAAAAATAATAATAAATAATAAGCAAATCTTCAAAATGCCAAGAGTTCATTTTTAGCGGTTTATTTTTTAATTGATCATTCGCGTTTTATTTGGCTTTTATTATTTTCATTTGATGTTTGCTTTTCCTTAAAAAACTGGTTTATTTTTTGCTGATAATAGAATTTTTTAATTCTTATTTATTCTGTGCAACATTGAATTCGATTGCGTTATTCTCAAAAACAGTTTCTTCTAGCGACATTAATGAAGCTTACCCTTTTTAAGTAAAAAAGGAAGGGAAATAAGGCTTTCTATTCAGAAATTGTGTACACTGAATCACAAAAAAGTTGGGACGTTTTAAAATGGCACTTACTGTTGTATGTGGCGCCCTTATAAACCACAATAAATTTGAGAACGGATTTGCATTTCCCATTCCAAAAAACCCCCAGCTACCAAGTTTTGTGAATTAATAAAAATGTCAAATAAAATTTTAACTTTAACACCCCTGTATCTGTCTTTTAATCAACTTTCTTAAGATTAGTTAGGTTGAGTATGGCCCATTCGCTACTAAACACCCTGTCCTGTATAAGAGCCATGTAAAAACAACGTAAGCACATTTGTTTATTCCAAATTCTCTAAAAGAAATACTTTTCACGGCACAATTCCGACATGCGTTGACTTTTAAGAGAACCCTTGCCAAAAAACTGTTAAAAGTGATACTGTGAATTATAACTTTTTTACTCCATCGTGATCCCTGTAAGATTTTTATTTCAATTTTTAAGTGCATCAGACACCTTTAGAATAAATTGCTATTTTATGGAAACGACATATTGACATGAACATTTTTAAATAGCTTGTGTCTAGGCTCACGGTTTAGTATATTCTGTAACAAGGTTAGAATGAAAAAACTCGATACGAGTGGAAAATTCCGAACGCGAGCGCTAGCGAGCGTGAGGAACCACGAGTATTGAGTTTTTTCATTCTAACTGAGTAACAGACTATATTTTCTCCACGACCAGAAAGCATGAATCAAAAACAATTAAATATCTGATTCATTCGATTTCTCACTCATTATTTCATTTCAATTGAAGCTTTTCTGACAAAAATTATGATGCCGCCACCATTTGCACTGTCACTGACAATTTTGAAATCCACGGCAATCTATGTCGTTTGGTTCGATTACAGAATATTCATACCGTACCTTGTTACGGAATGAAAATACATGCGAAACACATAAGAAGTAAGTGTTTCAGAATAAATATTCTAACTCAAGAGTAAGAATGTATATGTTCTATTATTAAAAATGATTTCGGAATTTCTACATTCTTTAATGGTTGTGGAGAATAGTATATTCTGTAACAAGGTTAGAATGAAAAAACTCGATACGAGTGGAAAATTCCGAACGTGAGCGCTAGCGAGCGTGAGGAACCACGAGTATTGAGTTTTTTCATTCTAACTGAGTAACAGACTATATTTTCTCCACGACCAGAAAGTATGAATCAAATGAATGAATGTCAAATTCTATATCTGATTCATTCGATTTTTCACTCATTATTTCATTTAAATTGAAGGTTTTCTGACAAAAATTATGACGCCGTCACCATTTGCATCTGTCACTAACAATTTTGAAATCCACGGCAATCTATGTCGTTTGGTTCGATTACAGAATATTCATACCGTACCTTGTTATGGAATGAAAATACATGCGAAACACATAAGAAGTAAGTGTTTCAGTATAAATATTCTAACTCAAGAGTAAGAATGTATATGTTCTATTATTAAAAATGATTTCGGAATTTCTACATTCTTTAATGGTTGTGGAGAAAAATTATTCTAACATCACAAAAATTACAGTTTGGTTCCATAAGATATTGCCTATTTTTCCTTAATAAATTATGCTATTTTGTTATAACAAACTAAGTCATGCAAATTTAATTCCTAGAAGAAAATCATTTATATAATATTTAATTTCACAAAGTAAAGTAAAATTACAAGTTAAAAATACAGTTTATATTCCCAAAATATTATACGTCACAAATTAGCGCCAATTTTTACGTTATATGTTCTGTAAATCTGGCAGGCCGCCCGGCTATACAAGTCAATTATTGACGGAATGGCATGACTTATTACTGTAAATGCCGCGAGATTGAACGCAAAGCATTTACGGTTATTTCCTTGCGAATCTTGCAACAATAAACAAGCATTTTGTGTAGTTCGTTGTACGTTTGATAAATTTTGTGTACCTATAGATTCCCAACTTTTTCTAGTAAAAAGTTATAAAATGCAGCAGTGGAACTATCTACGTAAATTTACTTCTATTTCTTTCTGTTTTCTAATTTCTTATTCTGTATCGAGTTCTGCTTTATCCGCAATTATTGTCGATCTTAAATTGAACAAATATTTTTAGTAACGAAAAGAAAGTAAAAATGTTTTTCCATTTCCAGCAGTTTGTATTTAAGAACATTCAGAAATTAGAAAGAAGAAAGAAATATAATTCTTACAGCAGCTGTAAATCTTCTAAATATGTACAGCAAAATTGGGTAGTAAATATTATGGTAAATTGGTGGTAAATATTATGTTACGCAATTTTAAATGGTAAATATAATAAATTTATATTCCGTATTTCAGTAACATATAGAGTAATTTTATAAGGGAAATTTTAGGTATACGTTATTGATTTTAAAAAGTAATGAATATATGTGTTAAAATTTACTTAATTTATTAGTGAATTTTACCAAAAATATACAAGGAAGTAAAATCAGGATGTTTCTGTAAATTCACGGTACTTTACGTAGATCCATATGTGATCAACGTAAAATAACTGAAATTTACCAAGTTATTTTTTATAGTGTATGATGCCATGGACAGATATCGTGCACCACATGCTCACTTTTGCAAAATATTGTTTTTGCTTCATTAATCTGAATTCAGGGTTTTCTCGAGACCAGTAGCTGACATGCTACAGTTCCATTAGTAGAGAATTTACATTCATAAGAAAACAATAAATTTATAAAAATGAATATTTCCACTTAAAATTTGGTCTCCCACCCATAAACAAAAATCTAGTCTTTTTGATTCATGTCCCTCTTCTAATTTTTGGTTAAAGTGGGGATTTAACGGGAAAAATTTATTTTCTTTTAAGATCATCTGAAATCATTCTAAAAGATGTTTAAGATGATTTCTAAGGGCCATCACAGGAGTTTCTCTAACAGACTGAAGAACTAAAACTGTAGCAGCATCGTTTTGGTCATAATTCTTCTTCTTCTTGAGATTCAAAACCGAACCATTTCTTTGGACATTTAATTTTTTATTCTGTTGTAGATTGTCATTTCAGTTATTTGGATTCCTGCAAATTTCTCGCTAAATTATTCCATGATGTAGCGGTATGATACCTGGCCATCCCCATAACACAAAACTATAAAAACCCTTTGTTCAGTAGATAGCATTTTGATGAGAAGAATTTTAAATTAAATAATTGATTCATTTATTAAAGACATTGACAAACATGTCCATAGGTGTCATTATTGATTAATATGTAGAAACTAGTACTCTGGGTGAAAGGGACTGAAACAAAACGTGATAAAACTCGTTACTTTTAATGTTTAAATATTTGAATGAAATCTTGTACTTCGGCTTCGGGTTTAATATACAACAAATTCCATATTTACTGTTTTGGCAAAAAATGGCAAACAAGGTATGTGTACTCTTTCGTTAAATAATTCTTTCGTATTTTTTATACTCCCCGTATAAAAATTAAATTTTTCATAACGTGACTCTTATTTATTTTACAAGCAAAAACTTTTATTAGGAGTGACATTTTTACGTATCTTGCAAAATATGGTTCATTTCTCCTCTTCTAAATCCCATCCGCGGACATACTGTATATTTATGACACTCACTCACTCAATATAGCGGTCATTTCGTACAATCGTATATATCAAAACTAACGTATTTAGGGCCTTTTAAGAGATCAAGTGCATGGACCGTATAACGTATATTGTTAATGGCCCGTTTCAGCTTCTTTTCGAAAGGGAAAGTCTGCGGGCAAATGGGAAAATCGATTGGAAAGCGTCTGGACGTGAAAAGCCAACGCCCCGCTAACTTTCGCCCAAATTATGGCTAGACGAATAAAAATTGCTTTAAGAAACTTTTACCAAACACGGAACATGTTTACAGTAAGAAAAAAATTCAAATATACAACATGCATGTCTAATAATAACTCATGACCGAGCATCTATCGACTTGCACCCCCAATATAAAAACTAAATACGAGGATGGGAAAAAGTTTCCGGCCTAACCAAGAAAACACCATAATATTGGTTAAAAAATGTTTTTTTTTCTAAGAGCGTGCGAAAACTAACTACTTTTCGCACTTATTTGCATGCTGAAAATTACATTCTTACTAAATAGCTTCATGCCAAGACACAAAGAGATATCTAAAGTTAAGCCCCGTCTCATATCATATTCAGATTTAAATATTCACAAGTTGATGGCGCCTACACACCTTAACATCCATAAAAGACGATTCAAATTTCAAATTTTTCCACTTGTGTAAATGGGCCCTGTTTCTTTTAATGGACACCCGACACCTCAAACATATTTCTACTTTATCACATTTCGTTGTTGATCTCATACCGTGTGAAAAATCCCTAAGGAATCGGGAAGACTTTTAAAAGGAATTTCGAGAGAAATTCCTGCAATTTTGATCAAGTGATTTAAGTGGACGCGTGGGAGTGCCCCGGTAAATCATTCACCTGTCACAAATGTCATGTGTGTCGTTTTTGAAATAGCCACATATTTACACATTATTATATTTTTGCTTTTAAGTTACTGTAGAAAGAAATTACTTTAGTTTAAGTGGTGGTCGCAAGAAGTCTTACGGTATCACGAATTTTTACAGGCATAAATGTGTATTCAAAATGAAGAATATTAAAAAATACAGCGCCCTTAGGTTGCCTATCCAGATCTAGCCGTGACATCGCGAAATTACGTTACTGCCGTTCTTTTTTTTTAAAGGTTATCTTGCGATATGTGGTACATTAAAAAGAAGAACGCTAAATTAGTAATTAACTAATATTCCTCGGGAAAATAGGTTTTCCTTGTCCCTGCAACCCCTGGCAAAGAATTGTTTCCTTGTTATCGCATACACCCATGGAATCCACTCCACATGATGGAGATAGCTCACTGGTAATATGTTTAGGCATCAGACGAGCAGTTCTTGATTTGAGGCTGGTTTTTTCAAAATGTTTTTCCAGCAATATGAATTAATAACCTTTAAAAATAAATCATTTTCATCGACATACGACACGTCCTTTAAGTTTCGCACAATGCTACATTTATATGCCCCTTAAAGGTTCGCCAGAATGGGTCACTTTCGCCCATTTTACAGCGCTTTTTATCCTTATGCTGGGCTACCATTTGTCCCAGTCAGATGCTGGCCGCTTTTCCCCAAGTGAATTACTACACGTGGTACGTTAGTCATACCTATTTTGGTCTGATATCTCATTTTAGAAAGGGTATCAGCAAAAAAAAAGAGACAATATCCTAGCCTACCATCTGCCATCCGCCCAATCCCTCATAGTGATGACTGTTCCTAAGAATTTCTATAAGAATTTACCCTAGATTCAAAGTCAGATGATGATGTACAAGGCGATATAGCCCTGCCAGCAACGTCATAAGATTCCAAGCTCGTTCTTGAAGCAGTAGAATGCGATAAAAAATTAACAAAAGTTCATTAAACGTCCCAAAAAGGGATGTGGATGGAGGACTTGTCCAAGGAAAAAGTTGAGCTATTGGCATCCCAGTTACAACAGTGGAACTAAGAAGTTAAAATTGCTAGGTATTAAAATCGTCAGAAAACCCTACTTGGGAAAATGGAGTGCTGAACTGTTGACTGACTGGTGCTGAACTATTACAAGAGATACGCCAGCAGTAACCCATCCACAGGCTAAGACGTGCAAGAAGAATGTTTAATTTAGCAATAAAACGTTCTTTTATAGCGAAATTAATTCAAATATTTGATTGGTTGAAGAAATTTCGCTTTTAGAGTCAAGAAATAATATTAAAAGCTATTTCAAATTTCACATTCAACAGAAATATAATCCAAACAATCCTGCAAGAAAAAAAAAGATTTTTGTCAAGGGCACAAAAAAAGTTAAAACTTGTTGACCAGTGTAATAATTGACGCTGCCAGATTTAGTATTTATTTAGGAACAAAGGCCATATAAACCACCCCCCCCCCCCCACTCTCTTATCTACCGTTTGTCTCAAAATGTTTATTAGTTTTACCTACATTGCATAATCGTAAGCATTAGCAAGTATGCCCATTTGAGTTGATAGGTGTCGCAATTTGACAGTTTGATATTATAACATCTACTCGTATTTTGTCTAGGAGTTGGCTTTTGTAATACATCCGCATATTTAGACTTTGATGTATGTAGTAACACCAATATATTGATAAAATTAGATTCCCACATTTCCGCTAAAAATTCCATCTTGAATTGGAATATATTGCGACAATAGTGTGTAAGATGACCCTGATTATGTTGTTGCCTTGTCATTTTTAAATTCATCTAGCAGCTAAAAATGTAGTGGAAACTTAGATGACAATGAAGTATATTTTTAATAATTGCGATTTTTTATTATTTTCCTGCCTGAATTAAAAAAAAGTACACGTTTTAGAAAAGCTGTACATGTTTTTGAACGAGACGAACTCACTGAAATCTACACCGAAAGGAAAAGGACCGCGCTAAAGAATAACAAACAGAGAAACACACGCACCCTATCAATCCTACTTATCTTTTTCCTGTCGAAAACAGCAAAATACTTTAAATTGGTAAAGAAAACACCATCACGCGGGACATTTTTTTCAATTTTTTCCTTTAGCCCTACGAATATTTATACTTCCTTTCAATAAGCATTTTGTAAACACGCGCTTCGGAAACATAAAAATCCCTTTACTCAAATAGGGCCCAAAATGAAACGGGGCAAATCATCGACGTTCGATAATTAGAGTGAGAAGCCGAAAATTTTTAATTTGACCCCCAATCAGATATAGTTCTTTCCTTCAAAAATTTCATCCACTAATTGTAATTAACCATTTTGAAACGTGATCCCAGATTCCAGATAAAACCAGACCTGGGACGTGATCTCTAGTCTGCTTGCCGTGTATACATAGTTTTTATATTTTGCTTTTATAGGCACAAGAAAGTTAGGTTAAATTTATCTCGGAAATACACTGATTGCTGGTGTAAAAGTAGTTTTTCAAATTACATTGGCTATATACAGGGTGTTACAAAAAGATGTTAAGAAATTTTAAGGGCAGATTCTACATCTAAAAATATGAAAATAAGTTTATATAAACTTGGATCCTCAGTCGCTTCTTTTTCGAGATACAGGGTGTTTAATATTTTCACACCTCAAGTATTCTGAAGAGTTAGGAGAAATATGCGAAGACGATTTACAGCATGTAATGAAGCGCGGAGAAGCCATTTTCAGTATCTACTATAAACTTAAATCAAAAAGCACTGTTTCCTGAACAAAAAATATGTAAAAGAAATTCATTAATTTCATTATTTCTTTTTATTGAAAGAAATTAATTTTTATCTCGAAAACGGTGCGTCAGAACGAAAAAGCTCAAAAGACACTTTTTACGCAGAATTAATTGGACTTTCAGAGAACGATATCAATTTCACCCAAGCAAACCCAAGCAAAAAATCAGTGGCGTGCCATTTTTTTTCGATAAAAATAATGGCTTACCAGCACGTACGCCATTGATGTAAGTACACTCGAAAATAAATTTTTGCACGTAAAGATACCCTTTGATTACATACTGGCATGTACCAAAATTCATGTCAATATCTTAACGCATTTTTGAGAATTTAAAAAGAAACTTTTAAAAAAGAAAATATTAAACAGCATGTATCTCGAAAAAGCAGCGTTTGAGGATCCATGTTTATATAAACTTATTTTCATATTTTTAGATGTAGAATCTGCCCTTGAAATTTCTTAGCATCTTTCTGTAACACCCTGTATATAGAGATTAAGAACTGAATACATTGAAGTATGGGATTTTCCGTTAAAAGTACATTTTTAAATGTAAATGACGTTATACAAAAGTTTTGTAATCCTAGCTAACTTATACAATTTACTGTAAATTTATGTTATTATTCCTTTGTTTTTGTAATGCCGCCATTTTATTGTTCTTAAAATAAATTAAAAAAAAAATCTTTTTTTCAGGTAAGATTACAAACTACCACAATTAAGAAAAGTTTTAACGGATCAGGTAAGTTATGTTTATATGCTCAGTCCTTTTAATTTCGATTTTGTAGAATATTCCCAAACCAATTATTATACCATTGTTTCCTTAAAATTTCCAAAAAACTTTTTAACCCCCCTATTTTCTTGTTTTTACCTGTGTTTACCAGGTAAAGGTGACACTTAGACATTCCCTGACGTTTTTAACTCTGTCACAAAAGAAATACTGAAAAGATGTTCATTTATGCTGTTAACGAACAAACTGCGTACAAGGGATGTCTTATCGAGAAGTTGCCGATCACTTTGCTTCAGCGGATCCAGATCGTCCAATACCCAGCAAGACAACAGGCAACGACTGCACGAAAAATTTAGATCTTCGAGTTGCCTTGTTTGTTCACATGCACAGCGAGAAAGATATGCCCCTGTAGCAAATGACGATTTAAAAATGGACCCATGTTAATTCCACGCAGCATGCTGAAACTTTGAATGGATAGAAGCAGCTGCACATAAGCAAAAAAAATTTAAATCATATAAAGTTCGAAACGTCCAAGAGCTTTTACCCCACGACTATGTTGAACGCATGGAATTTTGTGAATATTGGATGGATAGAATTAATAATATCTCAAATATTACAAAACTGATTGTTACTACCGATGAAAGTGTTTTTTCTACAAATGGAACAGTAAACAAACAGCACTGCAGAATAGGGGCTAATGGGGGTTAAGGGATAATATTAGGGCAGGAATTCTAGGAAATAGAATTATCGGATCATATTTTATAGACGGCGCATTAACAGCAGAACAATATCTGACACTTTTGGAAACGGAAGTGGGTCCTACGTTAGCAAACATAAATGAAGAGGTAACTTTTCAGCACGATGCGATGGAGCGCCAGCTCATAGCACAGCAGTCGTGGCCGTGTTTTAAACACCATGTTTCCTAGTAGCTGGATTGGACGAGTCAGCCCTTTTAAATGGCCTTCGCGAAGTCCCGATATCGCACCTTTAGATTTCTTTTATTGGGGATATCTATCATCCAAGGTTTTTGATTATGTGAGAGGGAGACCTAATGATGTACACGACCTGAAAAATAGAATTATCGAGGCTTCACGAACTATTACGGAACGCCAGTTGTGCAATGTCAGAGGACATTTTTATGACTGCTTAGGGTACTGATTAGCTGTTAAGCTGTGGAAGGAGGAGATTATATTTTCGGTTAATTGACCTTTCTTAAGGTGTTCTTTTAAGTAACAGGAAAGTAGTACTTAATTTTAAAGGTATTTAATAGTCTTTAACTTGATGGAAGCCGTTATAATGGGTCTGTGTCACATTTTTTTTATTAGAAAGAGCAGTTAGCATTATGTACATATATTTTTTTCTTGGATTTTTAAGCGCCAGAAATACTCTAAAAATCAATTTTGTGCCCACATCCTTTTCTATTGCCAACTTAAATATTAGTGTAATTCAACTCACTGAGATAAACCCATTGTGATAGTAGTCCTTGGTAAGTCTGGAATTAATATAAAATCTCCAAATGTAATACCTCACTGGTTTAACAAAAATACAGTCCTGATTTCGTGACTTTATGCCCTGGAGGATGTATTTCGGCTTTTTAGCAAAGAACAACACACATGTTAAAGTTTAAGGGTAAATTACTAATGGGGTGCTAAACCTATTTCTTGTTTTTGGGGATAAAAACTTTTAACCTTTTAATCGACTTTCCCGATTCGCTCAACAAACGAAAAACTTTTCTAAATGTAATACGAAAATTTATAATCGTTATTTTTTCAATTTTTTACTTTTATTTTTCTCTGAATTGCTTACCCTGTATGATTCATATACAGTTTTTAATTTCCTCAACATTTTAGCGTAAACTACATAAAAAATCTGGTAACTGTTGTAGCCAAAATTTAATTTGTTCTAATTCCTCAACCTGTATAGAGTATGCCCGCGGATGGGGTTTAAAAGAGAACAAATGGACCAAATTTTGCAAGATATGTAAAAATGTCACTCCTAATAAAAGTTTTTGCTTCTAAAATAGATAAGATTTATGTTCTGGAAAATTAGATTTTTTATACCCTGCGGGGCCGAGGGGACCCAAGTCCCCGGGGCCCCTAGGCGTCGCATAGGTTGCTTTGCCATAGCTACGCCACTGCAATTGTCCTCTTCTAAACCCCATTCGCGGACATACTGTATACCAATTACAGATTCTGTTACTGTAAAGGTGCTTCCAGACCAGTGCCGGTTCATCCATTGGGCGCTTGGGGCTGGCGCCCAGTGGCATCGCATCGAAAAATAATTGAGAGCCCCAAACCACTTTACTTTATTTTAAACAAACTTAATTCCGGGCCCCTCCGGGGCCCGGAATTAAGTTTGCTTAAAATAAAGTAAAGTGGTTTGGGGCTCTCAATTATTTTTCGATGCGATGCCCGGCTTCCGGCCCATCCACCACTGAAACGAAGCATGGGATCCTAAATACAACAAAAATTATCAAAATTTGCTTCGACTTGCAACGCCACTGATTAAACGAATACGTGAATACCCGAATGACCTGATCAAAATCAAGGCCTGGCACGCGGAACAAGCCGATCACCATAGCAACGAGCGATGCGGTTCCTTCGGGCGGCCACCGGCCATTTCGCAATTGAAGAGTTAAGCGTTGTTGTCTGGTTTAATAGTTTGGAATACTTTCTAAGGCCCTGTGTTGCAAATACTAATACTATTTAAAAAAGTTAATTCTTTCTTACACAAGTGAATACTGAATTTAGGGATAGTACAGGGTTAGAAATCAATCGTGATTGGGAAAAGAGAGATTCAGAATTGAAGTATTTCATGTCATATGCGACAATATTTCGCAAGATCTTTCAAAAAGAATTGATTGTTACAAAGAAGTAACAACAGCCTTCAGATGCTTTTTTACCCAAGATAAAGAAGAAATCAAGACGTCAATCAATCTTCTATGCGAAGAATATAAAAAAGATGTTGATGAAACCAAAGAGAACTTAAATAATGAAATTACTCATTTTATCCAATTGTGTAAAAATTTAAATAAAACTACAATTTATGAAAAATTTTAGGTCATCCAGAACGTAAAAGCAACTTTTCCCAATTTTTTAACTATCTTGCAAATTTATTTGACCATACCAATTTCAAATGCATCAGGCCAGCGGTCTTTTTCGGCCTTAAAACGCATAAAAACATATTTAAGGTCAAATTTGGGCCAACAAAACCTGGATGCCTTATCCCTATTATATATAGAAAATGCTGAACTAGAGCAAATGAACTGCGATGAAATTATATATGAGTTTGCTAGTGCCAAAGCTTTGTTTTGTATTTTCTAGAATGTTTTATTTCTTTGTTTGTTTTTGTTTTGTATTGTTCGCAATATTCTGTTTTTTGTATTTTTTGAAATACTATTCTGTGGAACTGTTTTTCATTTTGTTTTTTTCTAAGAAATGTACCTATCCTATAATATTGTAGTTTATATAATAAACATTTAATAAAACATGTTTTTACTTGGTAAAAAATGTTTTATTTCTTTGTTTGTTTTTGTTTTGTATTGTTTGCAATATTCTGTTTTTTGTATTTTTTGAAATATTATTTTTTGGAATTCATTTTTATTTTTGTTTTTTTCTAAGAAATGTACCTACACTATAGTTTATATAATAAACATTTAACAATTAAAACACGTTTTTACTTGGTGAAAAAAAACCAACAGCAATGGGGCCCCTATGTCTCCAGTGCCCAGGGCCCGAAGTTAGGTTAAACCGGCACTGTTCCAGACGTGTAACCGAACCTCGTAATGTAACATCGTCGCAAACCAAGGGTACGTTAGCAAGAATGTAGCTTCGAAGATCGGGTCAAAAAGTATGCAGCCGAACCGAACCTCGTAACGTAACAACGTTACAAACATTCTGGCGAGCCACAAAATGTTAATGTGATTTTGAAACTAACTGGGTTGCACTTATAATTTATAAAAAATAGCTGCACCAGAGTTTATTTATATACATTTTGCTTCCAGTCCATTTTGTCAGCGATTCTGAAAGCTACCTTCACTTCTTGATAGCCATGACAAACCTACATAGAATCAAAATTCGCCAAAATGTTCGAAGTTCCGTCCACACGATGTATCATTAGCGCGTGCATTTTGACACGCGACGAGGTTCGGGACATGACACGCGAACATGTTACGTTACGAGGTTCGGTTATACGTGTGGACGCACCTTAAAACAAACTATATTTCAGTTAAAGTAAACAAAATTGTGAGCCGCCACCTTTTGGTAAGGTCGTGGTCTTCTTGTAAAAAGAAAAGACTATTTTCAGTTAATAAATAAGATTTAAAAAATGCAGTTTCTTTTGATATAAACTTTTGTTAATTCCAAAGTTTAACATACGAGGAATAATGTATATCAATATTAACCCCAAAAAACGTATTAATGGCCTAAATTAAGTTCTAAATTTGTCCACTACTTTTAGGCCATGTATTAATAGTCTTAACAGTTTTAATTAAGCATCTGAGGATTAATTCGTAACTGTTAACTTTTCGCAAAGTTTCAAATACTTTGAGGATCGGATTTCTCACATCCTTGAGGTCAAGGACAAACTCTAAAGATACTTCCAGTTTTGTTTTATTCATGGCAAAACCTAAACTTTCTCCATTTATTAGTTAAACTCTAAGGACCCTCTCTATCTCAAATTACGAGATAAATGTTTTTGAAGGCTTTGTTTCAGAGCTACTTCCCAATATCGTTTTGTCTGTAATTTCATCTACAGCACTGTGGAGTATTTCATTAAAAATTGAAACTTGTAACTGTAAATTTAAAGACTCACGGTGTGTCTCGACTAAGTTTAACCCAAAGGGTCCATTTTTTTTTCAGATTTTGTTAAATTGGTGTGGCCTAAGTAGTTTAAGCCCAAACTGAAAATCCTAGATCAATAGTTTGAAAAGAAATCTTGATTTTACCATTTTTTTTAGGTTAAGCGGCTTTATTCTATGAAAAAGAGTAGTATCAAATTTTTTAAGGTGTATAATCGTTTTTTAAGTCCTGGAAACAATATCTTCTTGGTAGAAATATTTAATATTTTTAAATAGCTTTGATAATTCCGAAAAGAGATGAAAAAAATGAGTTTTTCGTTAGTTTTTGGTACCTATCTCTTAAATGGTACGACCAGATACGATGGTTTATGAATTCATTTTAAATATAATGTAATTATCTACAAATCAAAAACACAATTGCCTCTCTATATACATCTCTTCAAAAGATATAGGTAATAGAAAGTTGAAAAATTCCAACACAAAATTTATGAAATCAGAACGTTGTGATATATCTCAATAATTATAAGTTATGGTTAAAACGGTTCACCATTTTCAAAAAGTTGACTCAATATCAAGTCAAATGAAAAAATCCTCTTTCGTATGGAATAAAATCAAAGATAGGATCGTCGGAAACTGTATGTCCGCGCTGACGCGACTGTTGACAGTGCCAACTGCGTAGAGCGCTGACGAAATGCATTTAATGGCTGTATTATTAAGTTTTTTTTCGAGTTTTACTAACTAAAATTTAAAATTAATTCCTTTTAATTTAATTTCCTTTAAATGTATTATTTTCAATGTATATAAAATGACAAAATAAGACATTGAAAATAATTCATTTAAAGGAATTTAAATTAACAGGAATCAATTTTATATTTTAAGTAAGTAAGTAAAACTCGAAAAACATTTAATATTACAGTTATTAAACCTCGTCATAGCTCTCTACGTGGCACTGTCAACACGACCTATCTTTGGTTTTATTCCAGATAAAAGATGATTTTTTCACTTTGCGTGAAATTGAGTTAAATTTTTGAAAATGGTAAACAGTTTTAACCATAACTTATAATTATTAAGATATATCACAACATTCTGATTTCATAAATTGTTTGGTCGAATTTTTCAACTTTCTATTACCTATATCTTTTGAACAGATGTAGATAGAGAGGGAAACTTTTTTTTGATTTGTAGATAATTACATTATCTTCAAAATGAATTCATAAACCATCGTATTTGGTCGTACCATTTAGGAAATAGGTACCAAAAACTGAAGAAAAACTCATTTTTTCATCTTTTTTCAGGATTATCAAAGCTGTTTAAAAATATTAAATATTTCCACTAAGAAAATATTGTTTCTCGGACTTGAAAGACGATTATACGCCTTAAAAAAATTTTATACTACTCTTTTTACAAAAATAAAGCCGCTTAACCTAAAAAAAATTAGTAAAATCGTTTTCTTTTCAAACTATTGATCTAGGATTCTCATTTTCGGCTTCAAGTACTTAGGACACACCCCTTTAACAAATTCAAAAAAAAATGGAAGTGGGAAGATCTTTGGGTTAAACTTATTCGAGGCACACTTTGGACTATATTTTCATAAGGAAAGACTACCTACTAGGGATTAAATCCCAAAGCAAATTCACCATTCCGGGTTTTTTGGGATTCTTTTATATGAAACCGTGATTCCGGAATTGGATTGTAAGCAGTCCATACCTATTATTTCAGGAAATAGCACAGATCTCAATTTTTTTCTTCATAAACTTAAAGATTGTAAAATACAAACTACTTAATGCTCTCCAAACCTTAAAGGTATTCTAACGAAGAATGCGACTACATAAACTCCTCTCAATATTACAATAAACTGCGCCCTCTCTGTGTCAGGCTAGAAACCTTTTATTCCATCCTCGTACTTCTTTAATTTAGCTTTTAAAAGTACCCCGTATAAAATTTTTGAAAAAAATACGTGACCCCCAAACTACTAAATTCATGCTGTGTTACCCAATTTATCTTAAAATGAAAATGTTATTGTTAATTAAAACAAACAGTAAATTACACAGTCTGGCGAGCACCGTTGTCAAGGTGTAGAGGTGTAACTTTTAAATATGTAAAAGTGGAATGCACAAGTCATAATATCTATTTTGATTTGGAAGTGAAGCAAAACGCTTAAATTAACTGCCTTTTACCACACCTAAAATAAAACAGGTCAAATGTGAGTCGGACTCGCTAGTCGAGGGTTCCGTATCGACAAATTTTTTTAAATATTTTAGTAAAACCACTGACCTTCGGCGAGAGGAGACTCAGCCGTTCTTTTATAGCTAACCTTTTGTTTGCTTTATCCATTGTGCGTTGTAGAACAAAGACCAAACGCTATAATTCCGTTTCGGCGCGCCACCGTTATGGTTTTCCGGGCCGTCTGTATTCCACCAAGCAACGCCATCTCGAGCTACACAAAAGCATAGACCAAAAAAACCGGGCAAGTTCGCGTGCGACATTTTTTTTTTTCGAAAAAAATCCTATATGGCTATTACTTAGTGGTTTTTGTTTATATTTTTTAGAGCATGTACGAATGATTAATATTTATGAAACAGTATTTATTATTATAAAATTCGCTATTGAAATCCTTTTTGTACAAGGCTCTAGGGGGCGCCACCACCACCACAAATTAACGGTACCTATAGTTGATTCGAAATCAATGGTTTATATCATGGATTTATTAAGAATGGATACGGGATGATTTAACATTCTTTGAAGCCAAAACAAACCATTCTAAACCACACTGTAAACACAATTTGTAAACATTGGCCACATCCTATTTTACCTTGTATTTTTGTACAAAAAATACGTTAGAAGCATCACAAGATTTACTAAAAGTAATAAAAGCCATAAAATATTTTATTTTTCTGCTAAATAATAATAAATTTAAGTTAAAAAGGTTTTATTATTTATAGGTTATTTTATTTCTAAAGGTGTTTATTTAAAGTCGCTCCGAGTCATTTATAAATCTATAAATCGCACTTTTTCTTTCCTAGCTCATTAGACAAAGACGTACGTGTAACCGAGTGTTCTGACCGAGGTTCAGCCGTTTTCCCAAGCAACCAGCACAGCCAGCAACACTTCTGAGCTCCAACACTCCAATGCTATTTTATCTCTTTCTACTACCATTCTTGATTCAATTACGTAGTTCGTAAACTAATCTCCTGGGGGAAATGTTTTCATAACAACAAATATAAGGCTTCACGTTCAATACGCTCACAGTATACGGACATCGAATCCTTTCTTAATAAATCCATGGTTTATATAGTCCATAAATTCTGCTCATTAATTTTAAAATATTTTTATTTGCTACAGGAATATTATGATAATTTCTTCGACGTAATTTTATATGGTCCTTTATGTCACACGTACATATGTATGCATAAATTTCCGAGTTTTAAATGCCATCTTACTTTTGATCCTTACGGCAGCGATTTTTTATGACTATTTTTATGACTTGTGTAAGCATTTTTAATGTATTAACACCAATAAATTATTTGGATTCAAGTATAAATTTTTATTTTTCAACTTTTATTGCAGGGGAAATATTAAATTAAAAAAGATCTAAA
Organism: Philopedon plagiatum; assembly: GCA_963971165.1. NCBI lineage: Eukaryota > Metazoa > Arthropoda > Insecta > Coleoptera > Curculionidae > Philopedon > Philopedon plagiatum. Next base: position 83,938,442 of record OZ020195.1, read on the forward strand.
ATTGTCAGAAATTTTACATTTTTACTCTTCAGAAATAAATTAAAAACGTGACCTAATCTTTCACACGTTTCTGTTTACAAAAAATGCCAACATCTAATGCTTAGGTCCTAATATTTAAAAGAAACAGGTGCAAAATGCGGCAAAAATTCGGCATCTCAAGGCATTTTTAAACTAAAGTGTTGAACATACATACATAAGTATATAAGCAAAGACGTTCAAGCGGTCGGCATCTTTGATTATACAGAAGTGGAAGGATGTCAGGTGTTTTTTGCTAAGTTTTATACTTTCCAATTTGGTGTTAGAAAAGTGATATGTGGACTGTTAAAATATACTCAACGAAAAAAAATATATATTGCACCTGTAGAAAACTTTCTCAACTTTTAAATAATAATACTGGTTGCTAAGTACATACTAAAATTGCCCTTTTCTTTATAAATTTAGGAAAAAACTCCGAAACTAAATCATAGTATAAAACTTAGTTGTCTAAGTCTTACACTTGTCAGTTTAAAACTTTTGGTTGTCAAATTAGACCGGACTAGCGTTGGAGAATATGGCCGTTAAATTTAGGCAAATTAGATGAAGGATGGCCACATAGAAGAAAAAGAAAATGAATTAAAAAATTCCCGAAAAGATTTGTTAGTTGGATGTTAGGCCACTCTACTGTTAAGGACCATTAATATATAAAAAAAAATAAAACAGTGCACAGACAATTTTCTATTCAAGATTTGTCTTATTTGTGTACTTTCAATCAAAGTCACATGGTACTAAAGTTTTTTAGTCTATTATTTACAAACGTTGGTATTTTCTCAATGGCATTTCAATAATTTCAGATCTAATTTTTAACACAATTTAAAAAATTTTATTTCAATTAGTGGGGTGTGTGGTAGCAATATTCATTACATTTTATTTTTAAAATATTTGCTTCAACAAGCCGCCATTTTGTTTTCAGGGCGAATAATCACGTAATATTCTAGGATCATAAAGAATTACTTAGTGAGTGAGACCTTTAAAATGATGTATCTCAAGACCCCTCTTTCCATTTAAATTATTTTCCAGGGTGCGTCCAGTAGCCATCGTATTGTTTTTCAACTTTTATTTTCTAAATAACGGTTCAAAAATATAGTGGGGGGACTTTAAAACGCCGCAATGTATACGAAAATATCTGAGAGTCAAATTGTTACTAGCACAGGTTTACATAAAAACATTTTATTTTGTGTGGTTTTAAGTCTAGTCAAAAACCCTAGACTTGAATAGCTTTCGCTTTGACCTGCTGGATCTAGATTTACCAGTCAAGTTTTATTTGTATAATAAAAATTTTATGTGTTTACCAACATAATACAAGATATACCCACCTAGTATAAAATTATAATAAATATTATTAATAACATTTTGTTTATAACTTGCATCAAGATCTGACACTCTTTTTGAGTAATAAGAATTTTAGGCCAACGAAAATAGATTTTGATATATCTCAGAATCACAATTAATATGTTGTTTTACTCCAGAAAAACAAAAGTTTTATATAAAAATATCTAAGGAAATACAGTCGATACGTAAGATTGTTAAAGATCGTCATTTTACTAAAGCGTGGCTAATTTATAGTCCCAAGAAAAACATTGCCGAAAAACGGAGCCAAGTTCGGCCGTGAAAAGTAGTGACTCTGACTTAGAGTCAAGTTTGATATAATTGTTACTTACTGGATCTCAGACTCTATTATTACAGTACCAAAAGTTTTAAACTGACAAGTGTAAGAATAAGACAACTAAGTGTTATGCTATGAATTTGTTTCTGAGCTTTTTTGCACATTTCAAAGAAAAGGGCAATTTTAGTACGTACTTTCGACAATAATAGAAATAAATTCATTCTAGCAACCCGTTCCAAGATGAAAAGTATTTGGAACCCAAGCAAATCACTGAAATATCAGAAAGTTTTTAATGATGACTTATTGACAATAACACGACACAAAACCTGTCAAAACATAACTGATCAACTAGAAGATCTTAATTTAAACCAGTACTAAATCTTAAACCTTCTTAGTGAATCTGAGCGTTTGATTTTAAAAGCGTAATTTAGAAAGTTCAAATTTTTACTTGAAAATCTGGAATAAGAATTCTTTTAAAATTTAAAGCAACTTTTTTATCCAACGTTTTCATTAAAATTTAAAAAAAGCAACTTTATTCTTAACCGAATTTTACGTTTTTGTATTTTTTGCATACCCTGTACAAAAAAATTAAGTTTGGGCATCGAGGATGATACTTTTAAAACCCAATCAAACAAATACTTTTATAAAGAATTACGTTTTTTCGTATCTTTCACTTTTTGGTCTATTTGTCCTTTTGTCTACCCCATCCCTGGACATACTGTATATTTTATAATATTAGGTCATTATGGAGACATACCAACGCAAGTTATTAACTACTTCAGTTTCAACTAGACCGATCTATTTCGTGTGTTAAAATACCTATAAGATAATTATATTTTGCAAAAACTTAAATAATACCACCTCGTTGGTTTGAACGTTTTGGGAGTGGTCCAATTTTAATAGCCTCAATGTAGGTCAATTATCGCGAATGTCGCCCAAAATGTTGTAATGTTATTAATTTGTTTTATTATTTTTGTAATATGTAGTACGGAATTTAATACAAAATAAATACCTAAAGTATTTGTTATTTTTAAAATGTTTTCAAAGATATACGTATTAAATGGGCTATAGTCAGCGTCCATTACTACTGTTTTTTTTTAATTGTGTTATCGCTCAGATATTGGCTGTAAAGAACAATGACTTTTCAGGTAAAAAAGACATAGTCATTAATGAAATCAAAATTGTATTTTGTACCTTACCCTTAAAACCGCATCACGCACAAATATCTAGAAAATACAGAATCATCCACGACAGCCAGTATGGATTTCGTCAACAAAGATCCACCACTGCTGATCTCCTTACCTTTGCCCCACATAACTGGAACAAGTCTCTCGAATTTCATGGAGAATCCCAGATTGTTGCTCTTGATATTTCCAAGACCTTTGTCCAAGTATGGGTGCATTCCTCAACAAACTACCTTCTTACGGTCTTTCTCCTAAACTATGTACCTGGATCGGTAGCTTTTTCTCTAATCGGCGCCTATCTGTCGTGGTGGACGGTCACTCATCTAACTTTTATCCTATCAATGCTGGCGTGTCCAAAAGTTCAGTCCTAACACCAACCATATTATCTTCTTTACATTAATGACCTGCTCTCTTCAACTGCCAACTCCATCCACACTTATGCTGACGATAGTACTCTTTACTCCAACATTCATTTTTCCAGCGAAGTCTCGAATCAAGATCCAGATCTTCAGTTAATCTTTAAGCATCTTCGATTCATCGCTTTCTCCGCTCCCAATTTTTGTGTTCCAATGAAACGAAATCGCTTGACGATTTACAGCTGGGCATGTTCCATTAAAAAATCAAGTATTTTTGGTGCCCTTTGAGATTGCTTGCGGTTGGTCTGTGTCCATGAGGTAAATCAATAACATGAGAGCATGAAAATGGCAGAAGCAAGTATGTTTTTTAACGATAATTCTGACAGAAGTCGTTGTACTCCTTTGATCTTCTTTCGTCCTCTTCATCAGAAGAGAATGAAGTTATTGAAAGAATTACAAACAGAACAATTCCAATTAAAAAACCCAAGGTTGCGAATTTTGTTTATGATGTTATTAATAAATACGATGATCAAGAGATAAGATTTAAAAAAAATATAATTTGTTACCGTTTGTGCCTAGGGTAGGCAGTGCTTTTTTGCCTAGATTGTATCCGGGCTACTACCAACTGTTCTGTTTTTTTTTTTCAACGAACATCTTTTTGATTTAAATTAAATAACTTTTTTCGAAAAACTGCTACTTCGAAAGATGCTTTTCGGAAATAGATCTACAAAATTTTCTCGAAAATATTTTTTTTAAAAAGAATGTTTCTAAAATACATTTTCCGAAAATATATATTTTTCAGAAAAGATAGTTTTTCTAAATTTAATTTATGAACTCTACTGGCTTGGAAAATGTCAATGAAAAAATGACAGAAAGATCCTGAACTAACCTAAGCGAACCGTTTTTGCGTTCGGTCAGGTTTACGTTTCCCTGTGTCTGCTATGTTACTCTGTAATAAATTACTTTAAAAACAGTGTTTTTTTTTATTATGAATATCAATCTACTTTCTAAAAACATGTTTTCTTAAAAAAAAATGTAATTCCGAAAAGTTGGTTTCCGAAAAAAAGTTTTGAAAACTTCCTTAGTTTTCGAATAACTGTATTCAAAAAAACGTGCTTTCAAAAAATATATTTTCAAAAAATTTTCATATATCAATCCAAATGGATAGAAGGTATAAATAAAAAAAATGCTAGAATTTTGGTTGGTTTAGATATTGCGTCCATTATGAAACAGTGTACATTGCCCGGTCTTTTTATACCTTTTAGTAGCCAGAGGTGACTTTGCCTTCCACCCCCGAAAACGAAATTGTAAATCCCTGCCCCCTGGGTCCTGGGGCTATTTCTGGCTGTGCGAGAAGTGCGTGTTTTTCGGATGGCATATTCCATCACTTTTTGGCAAATCTCTAGGGATATTTCAGCTATGGTTATTGTCTTTTTACTGTTTAATTTTCTGCGGCTTACTGGCTTTCATTTATCCCCATAGCCCCGCAAAAATTCGTGCAAATTTTTTTTAAACCTCTAAAGGAAAATAATTTATATTTCTTTTTTGTTTACGCCGGAAAGTCATTGCTCTTTTTTTTTAGCAATTTTGGCACAACAATGGTAAACAGTACTTCAGTGGTTTTGTCTAAAAGGTTTCCGTTTTGACGAAACCCCTCAAATAACTTAAACAACTTTATTCAGAAAAAATATAAATGAAATGAACAAATTTATTTTATTTTTGAAGCACATATGTACGGACCTTTACCAAGCAGGAATTGGGCACATTTAGGACATGTGTTTCTAGTTAAAAAACTTGAAATATTGTCACATCTATTAAAATATTACGCCCCCAATTATACGGGGGGGTGAGACCTTTAACACGTTTTCACACCCCTACATCAGTTTTTCTATGGGGGCGGGCCGATAGATCATAAATTTACTTTTTATACATCGGAGGGTGAAAAGATATTCGAATTAATAAAATTTATTATATATAAACATATTTTGGGTGGCAAGGAAAATTCTTTTAGTGCCAATCGATAATGTGGGAATAGTGTAAGGAATAAGGGATGTGTTTATACTGTATAAACCATCTAAATAACACTTATTTGTCAGGAGAAAAGCACATATGCCTTATAGGCCTAGCGGCGACTGTAATATCTTTGTTATTAGTAAAGATAGAGACAATTTTAGGTGTATCTTGCTGATTAATAAATCTATTTTTTTGATGTAATTTAACATTTTCAGCCCCCTTAAGGAAGTTGAGGTCAAAAATTTTAAATGCTACCCTATGCCGTGTGATACCCCATTTTAAAGGTCTTCTGAAAATAATCAATTTACCGCAAACCCGAGGTCCGTATCCCAATTTGTTTTTAAATTGCAAGCCTTTAAGAATTAAAAATCGTGAAAAAAACTTTTTATTTCACTTATTACTTTAAAAGTTGTTCAAATTGACCATCATGGCATCATCTTGGCAGTAATAAAGTTGATTTTTGAACTCACTTCTCACATTTTCGAGGAATGGCAGGTGATACTTCTTGGCAGAGTTCCAAAATCAACTTTATTTGTGCCAAGAAGTTTATGGTGGTCATTTTAAACAACTTTTAACGTAATATACCCAAGTAGTATAGTAAGTACCCAAAGGTAGTTAAATTTTAATTTTTTTTCACGATTTTTAATTTTTATGGGCTTGCCATTTAAGAACAAATTAACATACGGACTTCGGGTTTACGGTAAAATGCTTCTTTTTTGAAGGCCTTTAAAATGAGGTACCGCACGGCATAGGGTTGCCTTTAAAAATTTTGACCTCAACTCCCTCGTGTCACCCCTCAAATGGGTTGAAAGAGTAAAATTACAGAAAAAGTAGATTTATTAACCAATGACATACACCTAAAATTTGGTCTCTCAATCTTTGCTAATAGCACAGATATTTGCCCATGCTAAGCCTTTTCGGACACCCTGTATAGTGAAAATTTGATACCGTGGTGGTGCGTCGCTAATCGAAAAATGGTGAACTAACAATTAGAAGGTTGAGTGACACTGCACAACTGTTTGTTGAGGTTTCTGGGAATCCCTAAAATTGATTGTGGCTTATCCAACGTCACAGGTTATTAAAATTACTATTAACAAATCCTCATTCCATAAAATATCCCCTTCTTGATAATTCTTCTTAACCCTCAACCGAAACCAATGCAATAAGGATTGATTAAATGGATTCTATATTTAGCAACTCCTAAAAAACATTATTTGAACAGTTCAGCATAAACATCATGTCTATCCGATTTTTCATCTATCAATTCCTGACCTTTTTAAGCCTGTTTTGCTGGAGGCCGTTGCGAACTTGATCCTGCTGTGTTCTGTGCACGTATCCAGGCAACAGCAGCAGCCTGGTATATTTCCAGTTCCCGGACTGCTGTTCGCTCGATAACCAAGGTCACCCTTTTTCAGGGACGTAGACGAATGTTTTGTTAGATGATTATTTACCAATAATGAAACATGCATTTCCAAAACAGCATGTGGGCGTTCATTTTTCTCAAAACGTACTTGGAAAATGCTAATTTTGATATAATTCCTAATTAATTTTAAATGTCTTAGATTACGTACAGAAAAACAGATACATTTATTTTGCCGTCAACATTATCTTACATATTCTGCAAGGAGTGGTTACTTCCGGTTTGACCGGACTTGAACGTCAGGAAGGCTCCCTTAAGATATTGCAGCCTTTGGCATTCTGCATTCACAGAGCAAGTGTTTAGCAGTTTCGTCCGCTTCGAGACTGAATCGTCATTCGTCTGCAGTCTTTCAAATTTTTGAGGTTATACCTCCAAGGGCTCCAGTAAGTAGGCAGGTAACCACTGAGTTAATTTTTTGAGCTTCATGAGCTTTATGAGCTTCTTTGTAGTCAGGCTGATAAATTATAATTCTTGTTGCCTGTCTTTGCCCTGGAGCATCCCTCCAGTGGACCATGTTCTGTTCTTTTCCCCATGGCCTGAGGTTTTCCGTAAGGTGACCTCTAGTAATGCCACAGAAGGACTCAGGTTCATAGAACGAAGCTAGTGCTCCTTCTTTAGCAAGTGGCCAGCAATTTCATTGGCCTTCACACATTAGAGTTAAACTAATGAATTTTGCCATCAGTTGATTTTCGGCAATCTTAGAGTAGGCACACGAGGCTAGTGCCTTTACAGCTGCCTAAATATGTGATAGAATACAGATTTTTGCTGCTTTAAGGCCTTTGTTGGCATTTCTCTAGCGCATAAATCAACCGTGTGTATTTCTTTCTTAAATATGGAAAGGGCTTTGCCTAGAGGCCTTGAAACTATACATATTGGTCCAAAGACCTCAGCTCCAACTCCCTCTTCTATCTTTGATCCATCTGTCATCATACAACTATACCCTACTTGTAACTGTCTATAATTTTTTTTGAAGTGTTATTTTTGAATCTAGAGTGCTGCGAATTACTTAAAACTTTTGAGCGACTGATCTGATCCCTATCGGAAACAATTTGAGCCATTATACAGGGTATAAACGTTAATCGTTGTTGTTCGGTCCTTTTGTGGAAATATAGGTGTAATAAGAAAATTTTCGTTTTTTGTTTGTAAATTCCTTTTTTTTGCAAAAACTAATAGGGACGAGCCAGCTTTGAGAATCTACATAATATAACATTCTTTAAATAATCATTCAGATTCACTAAGAAGGTTTAATGTTTAGTACTGGTTAAATTAAGATATCATTCTAGTTGATCAGTTATGTTTTGACAGGTTTATGCCCTGTCACTGTTAATAAGTCGTCATTAAAAACTTATGAATTCAGAATTATTCTGACATTTTAGCGATTGCTTGTTTTCCAAATGATTTTTATCTTGGAACGCGTTGCTAAAATGAATTTGGTTCTATTATTGTCGAAGGTATGTACTAAAATTGCCCTTTCCTTTACAAATTTGTGAAAAATATCAGAAACAAATTCATAGTATAAAACTTAGTTGTATTATTCTTACACTTGTCAGTTTAAAATTTTTGGTTGTCAAATTAGACCGGACTAGCGTTGGAGAATCTGGCCGAATATGTTTAATATTACTTACGCGGACACAGGTATTTTTTTAAAAATAAAGTTACGAAATTGTGCAGACACAATTCTTAAAAGTTATTGCCATGTTACTGTAGCCGGGTTTTGCACGTCAAATCAGGAAAGTTTTAAGCGTGTCAAGGTGCTCAGGAATGACGAACACATAATACATCAAGCCCAATATATTAATAATCGGCCAGAAAATTATGTTTAATAATAAATGTATGTTTAAAACGTTCTCGAAATCAATATTTTTAAAACGCTAACAGCCGGTTGCACAACACTTTTAATTTAGTGTTAAATTCTAATTCAGCGTTAAAAATAAAAGAATAATTTATTTTCCATAATTATTATTCGCCCAAAAACACACAATTACACTTTAAAACAAACAAAAGACAGGCTCGTTACAACATTTTACGCCTGGCAGCTACACAACCGCTTCCAATTGCCCGACTGTAAACGCCGATCTTAAACGATTTTAACGTATAGGCCTTGGTTAGCTTAAGTTAGAACTTGGGTAATTTAATACAAATTTAACACTTCATTAAAATTTAACAAGGTGTCAGCTATTCTCGAATTAAATTTGCAAGTAAGTTTGCAGTAAGTTTGCAACCCGCTAAGAGGGCAATTTAAATTATTTTTATAGGTATTCTAAATAGTCAACAATACCCCGAATTTGGTACCTGTTACTGTTATTTGGTTGTCAGATGGCCCATTTTTTCAATTTATCAATACATCATATGCCAATAATCATCCTAACACAATTTGTAACACCAACTTAGAAATACAAAATGACCCCTAATGATCTTTATGGACATTTTTACCCCCCTCCCCTCCCAAATTTTAGAATTAAAATTTTAGTGCTAAACATACAAAACTTTTCCAAAAAATTTGGAACTTGCAAATTCCTTAAAGCTTTTGGGAGACGCTGCTGTCTGCGGAGTGCAATAACAGATTCGCAATCATTTCTGGTCTACTCCTGATACCGTAGGCCCAGCTTTACGCATATACATTAAAAGACATATGTATGTGTTTAACCTATAGCAAAAATATTACTGTAGTGGAAAAGATCTTTTTTTATATTCCTGTTTAAAAATCAACGAGTTCCAACTGTTAATAGCAGCTTTGTGCCAACAAAGTGTACTAGAGATGATATAAAATATTAGGAACAGTTATTTTGGAACAGTTACTAACGAGGAATAGATTATAACAGTTATCAGTTTAATAAAATACCTGTTCCAGGGCTTCGACTGTTCCGAGTAACAAAACGAACGTTCTGCATTAAGAAACCGTTCTCAATTGGCAGCTTTGCAAATTACTTTTTCTCATTACTCATTTATTTTGAATATATCATTATATGATAGTCGACAAATTTATTTCTTTCATTTAAAAAAAATTAATTACCTTAAATTATCATACTTGAATAACAGTACTAAGAATTAATTCACGAAACAATCCAAATAATATACATATAATATGTACATGACAAGTAACAATATACTCCTTTTCAACATGAAGAATTTTAAATCCGAAGTTATTTACACATCCGTCGTAATTCTCTCTAAGTACTATTCCTATTCCGCGTTCTGTTGATTTTAAATTCCAATACCGTTGCATGTTACAAGCTATTCCGAGAATCTCAAGGTTCCAGCGTTGGAACTGTTAAAAAGTAACAGGTTTCTGGAACTGTTTCGTAAGCGGAACAGGTACGAAACGAAACTGTTATTTAAAAATAACAGTTTGTACCATCTCTAATGTGTACGCGGTCACTTTCAAGTGAATGGGACCGACCAAATGCAGCCAATTAAAAATTGCGATGTGCAAGGTCGTGATTGTAGTTATGATTGAACACAGTATTGTCCTGTTCCGCAAGAGATTTTAATTGATTTGGATCGGATGGAAGGAAATTTCTTTACGATAATCAGTAATCATTGACCACGTTCCTGCAAGATATCGATCCGATCAGAGCGATCGGATGGAAGTTGTTAAACATGAAACCCGGGTCATCAGTACACACACCAGACCCCCCAACACATCTATCTCCAGGTACTCAAAAGAGCTAGCCCCTGTTATTCCTCTATTGGCTGTTCGCAATAAAATAACAAGTACAGCTTGTCAAATATAGCTTTGCCTTTGAGAAATTTCATCCTTGTGCGGACGGGGAAGTAAAATAGCAGCACTCTAGCTGTACTCCTGACTTAGGTACAGAATCCTATACATTTCATTTCTTTGTACCTAATGTATTCAGATTATGGAGTCCCTTCTTCCCATAACTTAATACTTTAAATTCCGTAACAGTAGTAGATCCTTCTCGTCAGACCCTCATTTTGGTTCAAAGCCTATACAGTGACTGTCTCAGATAAAAGAAAAATCAAGAGGCGTAATGGGCTCTTAGTAAATATCATGTGCACCTCTAGAAATCTAAACTTAATGAAAACAGAAGTAAAATACTAGATATAATTTGATTTAGGTCGAATACCGCAAAACCTTGTAGGTATTGTCAAATTAATGTTGATATTTACGCTTATTTATAGTTTATAGCCGGTGAGATATACAAATAAATATTTTTTTTGATATTGCGAAGTATGACATATATGGGAGCTGTTGTATAATTGGGTTTTATTTTATTTATTATGAAGGTAAATTTAATTGATGACGTAAGCAGGATTTGCCTTGATTTGATGTCACAGACAAACTGAAAAAAGCTTCATGCTGCAGCAAACCAATAATATTTTTGAATACGGTTTACAAAAGAAACTATAGTAGCATCTTGATTAATAATAAAAGCAGGACCAGTGAATATGTGATATGATATAATACCCTTCGTGGCACATAACGAAAACTTCTTGTTTTAGATATGCATGCGTTTTGTCTTACTAAATAATGAACGTATTGCTTTAAATTCGATGTCACCACATAGCCTCGGGGTGTCAATTTCTTGTAACTCCGGAAATCAACAGAGAATTTAAAGATCTTTAAAATGAGGTGTCAGTTGAACCCTGTTTAGCTGGAAAAAATTCATTAGGGCGCCCCTCAACTTCTGGTTGGCAGATTTCACTAGTTTATCCTTAGGGCGCTAGGAACTAATAAAAATACGTCAAAAACTGAAAGTCGAACATCTTCAAAAATACATTACTTTCCTTACACTTACTTCCGAAAGTACAAAGTACTAGGCTTATAAATATGTGAAAGGGTTTGTATCTTAACTGCCTGTTGGTGTCTCCAAAACTCTGTAATCTGTACCTTTACCTTACTTTACCTAGAAATTTTGAAAAAATGGAAAGCTAGATTTTGAAAACTTAGCTTTAAAAATTGCTCAGTGTTACTGCTAACAAATGAACTTCACATCTACCTCTTTACTTATATGAGATACACAAATATGTTGCGTACAAAAGTTGGAGGGCTTTTAGTAAATATTTGTATAATAGGTACTAAATAATTTTTTGCCCTTTCATGACTAAGTACTTATGCCCTTTAGTCTCTCCAAACAAGGACTAAAGTGGTTCATTTAATCCCCAGAGACTAAAGTGTATCCTAGAAACGCATAATTAAAAAACGTACTTACAATTACAATTACAATTTTTCTAAAACCAGTTTTTCAAATTTTTTAAAAGCAGTTTTCAAAAATACATCAGTGAACATCTCTTACGAAGTTTTTTTTTTTATATAATATATAGTAAACATTTTATAAGTTTTACTTAGTAATACTCATAAAATCGATTGTTTTAATATTTTCTCATTTATAATACACTTATAATAAATGTTAATTTATACCTATAATAATCTTATGTCTTGTTTTCAGGTACGTAAAATGGACTAAAATTGAAAAGGAAATTTACCGGTAAGTAATTTATACCGGTAGCATAATTTAAACAATACTTGGTGAATATGTACATAACACAAACTCCTTGTTAGATCATGTAATAGCACAGACTACCTGACAAAGTTGAAAAAACCTGAGCACAAGAACATCCTGGACAATTTTTGCAACGCAATTTTGTTGCCTTAGGTTTGCTTTTAGGGTCCTTACCATCGCAAATTAGTTTGAGAACAAAAGTTCAAAACAACACAATAGGTCGAAAGTGCTTAGATAATCCCGATTAAATAACATTATTAGTTAAGAATCTTTACAAGCGGCTGCCCTCTTTTTTACTTATGGTTAGTTATAGCTAGGCGATTTCTGCAAATCCAAAAACGATTAGCAACCTAAATGCTGGAAAAAATAAGAAATAGACATTCATTGCTTTAAAATATTGGATTTACACCTAGTCAATATATGTATATGTACTATATATAATTTAAGTACTACAAATTGGTCTACTACATAATTACTGTTTTACTGCAAGCAATAAATTACAATTAATACCTATTAACGAGTCTTAACATTCATTTTAACACCATTAGGGCGTCAAAAAAAGGTGTTAAATTAAGAATACCGATTAAGTATACAAATTTTTAGCCAATTTTAAGAGTGTTAACCCCAAAGTTGTTAACAATTACACGGCGTCTGAAGAAACAACCTACGAACCCAACGATTATTTGCTAAACAACATAATTTGGAAATGTCTGGAAGGTAATGAATTTAATTAATAATTTTCGTTAATTATTACTAATAAGATAATAGTTAAAAGCTCGTCATCCGTGAACCCTGTTATAATATAGTGATATAAATGGTTAAGGTGAATAATAAAAAAATTGTCTTTTGCATCTAATATACTGCCTTCACAGCTTACAATTTTTAATTTCTACTTAATACTTAATGCCCCTGATTGTATATAGTGCATTTTTATTAAGGCGGACCATAGAGTCTTACGTGTTGTTCTATTAAAAGTATAGAGATAAAACTTGAGTAGGTAAATTGCAGATGCTTGAGATTATGTTATTTGCCAAATGTGTCGAAAAGACTCCAAAAAAATACCCAAAAAGACATTTAAAATTGTGACTATAAAGTTTTACATGTCAGAAAATGTGTATCACCTTCACCTTGATACAAAAAACAACAAGAGGTGTGAAAAATTAATTTTTTCAAAAATAAATGCAATTTTAGGTATTTTTCGAGGCGTTTTTGGTATAATTGCCAAATTAACATAATACTACGATTCTGTACTACGAGTATTTAATAAACTAATAAAACATGGGTTAAAAAATTTAAGATATGAAACCCAGTAAAAAAATGCACTATAAACAGAGTGTCCGAAAAGTCTTAGCATGGGCAAAAATAAAGACAACAAATGTTAGGTGTATCTTATTGGTTAATAAATCTACCTTTTTATGTAATTTAACTTTTTTAACCCCCTTGAGGGGCGACGCTAGGAAGTTGAGGTCAAAAATTTTAAATGCAGAGGTCCTCAATTATTGAAATTTAATTGAATTTAAAATTAACATTTTGCCGCAAACCCAAGGTCCGTATCTTAATTAGTTTTTAGCACGCCTTTAAACATAATACCTTTATTTCTCTTATTACTTTAAAAGTTGTTCAAAATGACAACCACGACCTTCTTGGCAGTAGTAATGTCGATTTTAGAAGTCACTTCTCACATTTTCGAGAATGGCAGGTGTTACTTCTTGGCAGAGTTCCAAAATCGACTTTATTACTGCCAAGAAGCAAGAAGCAAGAATGGTGGCCTCTCGGTTTAGAGTTACGCCACTAAAATACACAGCTATGGATTTGTTTGTTCTTTCTTCTTCGCCTATCTTTAACTTTAGCTGTTTAATAATCCAAGACTACGCTGGACAAGTATATGGGATTCAATAATTTTTCTAAAAACAGTGATCTTTCTGCCTGTAACATTTTACTTCTACATGTTTAGTTATTTTAAATTAAAAACAGTGTGAAAAACAAGAAACAAAGAAGAAATTGCAATTAATATTTTGATACGAGTGGTCGATTGGCTATTTCCCGGAAATAAGTAGAGAGTTGCGAATCAAATCCTAACACACAGACACAGGTATACAAAAACAAGTAGGTACTTATTAACTTATTTTAGTTGTTCTGGTGTTTTCACTTTTACTAATAAATAGGTATGTGTACACATAAGAGTACATATAAAGAAAATATTTAAAGACGCTTGCAATAAAACTTTATCCGACAGAATCACTATTGCTAATTTAACAGTCAGTGGCGCAACTAGTATTTTAGCTCGGTGGGGAGGGGGTTAAACCCTAGTTACTCAATTAAAAATGGGTGGACGCAAATTTTAGGTACCTGGTTAGAAGACCTAAATCCGGGAGCTTGGGAGGGGGATACAAGCACAGGAACAAGAGAGGATATTTTTGAAATCGCGCCCCTAAGGGGGTGAAACTGTTTTAAGAAAAGTTTATATTTCACAAACGACTTAGGGTGGTAACGTTAAATTCAGCCCATAAACTCCTCACAAAAAATAAGTAAATATGTATATTGTATATGTTCGTTTCTTTAAAACTCAACCCCTAAAGGGGTAAAAAGGAGGTATAAAGTTTTAAAAGAAAAGCCTTACAAATCGCTGAACGAGATGTTAAATTCATCATAGAAACGTCTTATAACAAATAAACAAATATGTGTTTGCGCTCTTTAAAATCCGGCCCCCAAAGGGGAAATAGGAGGTGTAGTACATACAAACATAAAATCCGGCCCCCAAAGGGGAAATAGGAGGTGTAGTACATACAAACAAAACCCGTATACCTATAACAAAAATCGTTGCGGGGTGGTTGTAAAAATTTTTAGGAAAAGCTGGAGGACGTTAAACTCAGCACATAAACTTTTCCCAAAAAATAAATCAAAGTGTGTCTGTCCGTTTTTTAAAATTCTATCCTTAAAGGGATAAAAAGAAGATAACAAATTTAAAAAAAAGTTTACCTATATCTCGCAAACCACTGAAGATGGCGATATCAAACTCATCATAGAAACACATCATAACAATTAAACAAACACATATTTGCTTTTTTTAAATTCCGCCACCAAAGGGGAAAAAGAAGGCGTAAATTTTTTAGAACAGAACCCTATATATTAAAAATCGCTGGGGGTGGTTACGTTATATTCTGCATATTTTTTTTAGAAATGCGGCCGTTCCAAATTCAGCCCGTAAGGGAATGAAAGAGAGGTATATTTTTGGCAACAATGCCTATATTAAGTCACTTTTTAGCAGATGCTGAATTTTATACCTCTAAATACGCCCACTTACGAAAAAAACAAGAGTTGTAATATAAAACAAATAATTTATTACTTATTAAGAAAGAATAAATTTACAAAATTCAAACTTCAATATAGCCCACCTTTATTTTTGATGCATTTTGAGAAATTTAACAGCTTTTCTCAAACCAACTTGAAGAATTTCTAGAGCACATCGAGCTATTACTCTTTTCAAGCTATTGATATTTTTAAAACGTCGCTCGGCAAGAAGGCCCTTTTTCCTTTAAATATCCCCAAAAAAAGAGTGGGTTTAGATCCGGCGACTCGCCGGCTAATGATTTTCTGAAAATCTTCCTATACAAAGCCCCTGGAATATTTCCTGAAGAAACTCGTTAACAGCCCGGGAATTCTGGCATGGTGCACCATCAAGCTGATACCATAAAGTATTTCTAATGTTAAGTGGAAGGCCATCAACAAAGTCAAACAGCTGATTTCTCAAAAATTGAAGGTAAATATCCGACGTTATATTACCTCAGAAGAAAAATGGGCCTATCAGTTGGTCATCCAAAATACCGCACTACCACTACACATATACTAATAAAAATTAGAAACAAACACTATGCGGGTAAAGCTGCGAAGGGATTGCTAGTTATTATATAATCATAGTAAATTAGGATGCTGAGTGACATTTTATTTATTTTATTTTATTTATTTATTTACAAACTCAACAGGCATATAGCCCAATTACAGAGTAGGAAGGTTTCAACAGAAATAAATATATGTACTATTAGGTGAACTAATCATTCACAAAGAGAAGATCCTTCAATATAGTGGTTAATTCAGATTTGCTAATGTTAAATATATCACATTCCAGACGTATATCATTAACATGCCTACACATTACATTTATTGGTTCATTTCGGAAACTATTTGTACGGTAGGGATCCACATATAAAGTAGGTGGATTTCGTGTTCTATGTGATGGTGCATAAAAATTTAATTTTGACAACAGTGCTGGATCATCAATCTTATTATGAAGTAAGTTATAAAAAAACATTACAGAATTAAAAACTCTTCTCTTTTCCAAACTATACAGATTGTATTTAATTCTTAAAAAAGTGTTTCAGATATGCCGATCATATTGTCCTGTATCTTTAAAATTTAAATATCGTAAGAATTTATTTTGTACTCTTTCTATTGTGTATTTATGAGTACCATATATGGGACTCCATATGATGGCTGCATATTCCAAAATACTCCTAATATATGCAACATAAAGCCTTCCAATACAATGAACGTTTGTAAAATGCCTACAGTTTCTGACTATGAAGCCATACATTTTAAGAGCCCTGTTGGAAACATATTCAATATGGTTTTTAAATGTAAATTGGCTATCGAATATAACACCTAGGTCTCGCATTTCTCCCGATCTGGCCATGTCGGTCCCACAAATACTATAATTAAAAATTACCGGATCCCTCTTCCGAGTATAGGTAACACTAAAACATTTATCAATATTAAAACCCATTTGATTAACAACCGACCACTGTGTTACTCTATCTATATCTTCCTGAAGTAAGATACAGTCTTGTTCATTATTTACATTAAAATACAGCTTCATATCATCTGCAAACATCAAAATATTACAATTTTTCACAGTACTAATGAGACTGTTGATAAAAAGAAGAAACAGCAAAGGGCCAAGATTGGATCCCTGAGGAACACCAGATGTAGCCAGATATGACTCCGAGGTAAACCCCCTAACAGTCACTCTCTGACTACGATCACATAAGTAGAATGACATAAATTTTACAAGTTTATCATGAAATCCGTATTCATTTTTCATTTTATCTATAAGAACCATGTGTGACACCGTATCAAATGCTTTAGCAAAATCTGTATAGATAACGTCAACTTGCAACTTGTTGTCTAAGGCTTCTGAAATACTTTGAGTAATACTACATAAATTAGTTATGGTAGAGCGCCCCTTCATGAAACCGTGTTGAAAAATAGATATATTTTTTGAAATGGAGGCATAGAGATATTTGTAAATAATTGATTCAAAGACTTTAGCAGGAGCAGACAGTATTGCTATTGGTCTATAATTTGCTATATCAGACTTGTCTCCCTTTTTGAAAACAGGGCAGATCTTGACTTCCTTCCATTTATCAGGGAATGTTGATGTTTTTAGCGCGAGGTTGTATAATAATCTTAAAGGTTCCGCCAAGAAACCTATTAGTCCTTTGATAACATAGGGCGGTATATTGTCAGGACCAATTGCTTTATTTGCTTTTAGCTCTTTAACAGCATTACATATGTCTTCATACCGTACAGCCCCAAGAGTCACAGCCTCAGACAACACTTTATTTTCCATTTCACAGACATGTGAATCATAATTTCGATATACAGATCTAAAATATGAGGAAAATGCATTTGCAGTCGACTGACCGTCAGAATAATTTTTATCTTCCAAAAACATGTTTTTCGGTACAGACACAGACTCTTTTTTATTTTACATCTTAAAATGTTAATTTCAAAAAAGGCTACTGCACTTTTCAAGACAAATTGTTACTCAAGTTGCATGTTTAATTCTCTAGTAATCAAGGAATCTGTTAAAAGATGTTCTGCAAGAGGCATTAAATGCTTATTATGGCAAGACCTCTTTTTAGGAATTAAATGTTACTGGGTAAACTGCGACCAAAAAAGTGTAATTAGTAACAATTATTTCAATCGTTACCTGTGTTGTTTTGCTGTGCTTAGTTATAGAACCAGGGTAAATAAATAAAAATGTTTTAAATTGTTTAAATTAAAGTTTTTAATAAACTATTGACGATAGATGGAAACAATTGCAAATTGTTGTTGCGATTTAACTTTTTCAATTTGAGCAAACCTAGGACAGCGATTTAATTAGTTTGCCGAAAAGTGTGTATTATCGTGTGTATCGTGTGAATTATCGTGTGTATTATCGTGTATTTATCGAAAAGTGTGTATTATCTAAAAACAAAGTTAGCCGTTATTAAAATCGTCAGAAGCCAAATGTCAAGTACCAAAGAGAGAAGAAACGAGTTTGAAAATTGCTCTATAGTAAAGTACCTTTATTTGTTAGAATACGGCAAAGGAAATAAGGAACGTTGTGTAGAAATAAGAGTTATTATCAAAAATGTGAAACCATGGTCTCGTGTTTCAAATTTTCTTTCCACATTTTTTTGAGTAATCCCTGTATAGTTGAATATTTTCCCACCAGATACATTAGTATGCTATTACCACCGCTTCATATTTTGGCAAAGAATACTTCCCCCCCCCCCCACGTTACTATTTTACAACTTAATATTCGATAATGTTAGCGTCCACTTGCCCTTAAATACTGTAATTAAGTAACGACTCTGGTTAGGCTCCATAAAAAACACCCCAAACAACAATTTACGAATTTACATTATAATTGACAGCCAGACGAACGCGTTAAGAGGTGGGAGATTTTTCGATTTTTTCCAAAGTTTCAAACCTAGGCCAACAAACAACGGGTTCGGCTAGACACCCCCACTACGATATTTGACAACGGAACGGGGGTTGAGAGGCGCCGTTAGCCGACCCTGACCCTGACAAGGGCGACGCTCAAGGCGTGGAAGCGTCAGGACGCGTATTCTCCGAGGTGTGGGATAAAAAGGCTGATTTAAATAAGAGATTTTGGACAAATTTATTAGGGCGTCCGTCGTCGAATGTTTTAAGGAATATACAGGGTTAACCACCTCCATAAGTATTTAATGACAAAAACAGAGAGACTCTTATTTTTATCTTCATGCAACCCGCGAAGGCAGCAAGCCTAAGAACTAAGGTACCGTGGGTTGCATATTGCAAAGCCGACTCACACACCCAGTGCTGGAAAGATCGAAACATCCATAGGGATTTCACTAGACCTTTTAAGAGGGTGTATGGGATGGTACCTTCCCGGTCGAGGAATAATTCCTCCACCATACTCCCAGGGGCGGACTTATGGGGGGAGCGTCCCCCCCGTGGATGCTTGAGTTGACTAAATGCAAAAAGGTCGAGAATTTAATTTCAGCAAACGTAAAAAAGTTCGACCAGTTATAAAGAAACGTCAACAGTTTTTCTCGGAAAAAATTTCCAAAAAAAAGGTCGACAGTTTTGAATTTTTATCTTCTCATAATTGGATATTTTTCCTTCTCTCCCCCCTCAACATAGTGCTTTCGTTACGTCCCCGCACATTCCATGATACTTATTGAGATTGAGATACAATGTTAAAATTGAATGGTAAAATTTAGCAGTCAAATTAAAATTCGCAGGACAATGTGTTACCCTGTACTTAAATTTAAAAAGTGGGAAGATAACAACAAAAGAACAAGTACAGGGTATTGCCAAACTCTAGCGACAAAGTTTTACAGGTTGTTCTTAGTCCAATAACAAAAAAGTTGCTGTTAGCCAAGGTCCAGAAACGTTTTGTTTCCGAGATACAACGTGATAAAATTGTCCTTAATTTTAGTTTTTTTTTCATTTATTTTACACTACAGCTTGTAGCAAAACATATAATTGTTTATTTTAAATAATTAACAAAATTAAATTCCGTGTAATCCTTAGTTACTGTTTACTATAAAGATCGTACCGTACTTGACATTAATAGCAAATTTCACCGTCATAAACCAACAAAAATTTCATGGTTGGATAAGCCCACGTACTACAAGACCAACGATGATGTATCTAGAGAGTCATGGAGAAAACGCTACAAGATACAAATTAAAATTAAAACTTTAAATGCCAAATTAGACTTGCCTTCGTAATACTGAATCTACCCGCTAATTGGCACAGTATTTCGTACAGTACAGGAAGGATTAGGGATGGGAAAGCCCATATTCATTTTTGTAGACTTACACAAAGCATTTGACATTGTAGACAGAAATCAAACCCAAGTAATGTATCAGTTATTTCAGCAATTATAGAAAATACAAGCAAGGAAAGACAGAGAAAAGAATGCGGCAAATAAGATATTGCGCCCTGAAAGCATACTAGTGGGGTTTGCTGCATATAGATGTGAATCGTATAAAATAGGTAAAGAAGGATTACAGCATAAATTTCCTGCTTCCTTTTTAGTGTATGTAGTTATATGTAAAAGAAGAAACTGACCGACTGATTGACTGACGTATCAACGCTCAGCCCACACCGCTGGGTCTAAAAACTTGAAATTTTACACAGAGCTCTCTTATATAACGTAGGCATGCACTAAGGAAGGGTTTTTCAGAATTCAATCCCTAAAACAGGGGTTCAAACTTTGTATGGAGAAAAAATATTAGATGGTCGTATTAACTCGAAACTTAATAGAAGTACTTTAAAAAACACGCGTTTTAGAGTTTTCAATAAATCAGCCCCTATCGGGGTGAAATGGGGGTTCAAAGTTTGTAATGGAATAAAATTGTTATACCGCGAGCGAAGTCGCGGGCGCAAGCTTAAGTTAATAAATGGACGAACGTTTTACCCTTTCTAACTCCCTCTATACAAATTCGATGACCTTCGAGTATATAGTACCCAGTTAGTTTGCATTAAAAAAATTGGCGCTCAGTGAAACGGAACCAAACTATTTACAATTTGTAGTTCAAAGTCATACTATGGCCTTTAACGTAAAATTATAGAATCAATTGATTTTTTCGATATATTTTTTATTGATTATCCGTCCGATTTGTTACATTTGTTAAAGGTAGTTGATCTCAATAATCACTAAACGAAAATGGGTCAATGTTCCTTTTTATTTTGTTTGCTCAGGTTCTCTTGACGTAAAGGTTCCGTTTGACCATACAATTTATAAAGGAAATAAGTTCCTAGAATAATGGGAGGACGCAGTGCTACCGATACTTTACTTGGTAATTTTTCTAGAAAATTATCTCCGATGAACATAGGGTTTAATAAACATTTTTGGAAAGATTCTCCAACACTGGACCGGTCTGATTTGACAAACAACAGTGTTTATTTTTTTTAATTCTTTATTCCCAACCAACTTAAAGTTTATTACATGGAATATATATATATATATATATATATATATATATATATATATATATATATATATATATATAACATAACATTAAAATATTTAACAAAAAAAAATATAACAGTATTAAGAAAAACCAATAAACTAATAAAATTCTAAAGAATCTATTACAACAGTCAATTTCCTAAAATACTTTTAAAGTGTATTTTAAAATTCCTTAAAAAACTGTTAAAAACATTCAAATTTTTAAATAATGCTTCTTCAAGTGTATTTTAAATAACTGTAATTTCTTGATTTTCTTTATGTTTTTTGGAAGGTCATTATAAATTTTTATGCCATTATGTAATAAAGACTGCATGCCAAAATTGCTTTTTACAGGTGCTGTTTTTTGCAATAATTCAGCTGGCCTCGTGTTTTAAACAGACAAGCGTAAGAATAGGACAACCTAGTTTTATACTATGAATTTGTTTATGAATTTTTGCACAAATTTATTAAGAAAAGGGCAATTTTAGTACGTACACAATAGTAGAACTAAATTCATTCTAGCAACACATGCCAAGATGAAAATCATTTGGAAACCAAGCCAGTCGCTGAAATATTAGAAGTCATGAGTTTTACATGACGACTTATTAACAATGACAGAACAAAAACCTGTCAAACCTAACTGATCAACTAGATCTTAATTTAAATCAGCACTAAATCTTAAATATTTTTAGTGAATCAGTTCATACATAGAATTTAAATTTTGGAAAATACATATGTATATAGGGTACCTACTTTTGAAAATTTCGCACCACTTTTCTATACAAACTTTCATTTTGAATCGTCTGGATAGCAAAAATTTCCGGAAATATTCATCCTGCTTGAGCTTCCGGCACACTGGAAATTTTCTAATTTGTCTAAAATAAAAGTTAATTGTCGGTGGAAAAAAGCATATTTGGTACACAAATATTTTATAAGATGTCTTTAAGTTGTTTATAAAAGTTTTACTTAACCTAAGTTGAAAAACGTCGTTTTATTCCGCTAAGTAATTTGGTACTTTACTGTGTATATAATCTTGTAGTGCTTCGAAATGATTATATCAAAAGGAAATGATGTTCCACTGATATAACTAGATTAAAGCAATGATATATGTACATATATCATTGATTAAAGTTAACAAAAAAAAAAACTGAAATATAGAATGTCTTAAGTGATTTATAAAAGTTTTATTTAAAGGGGTTACGCCACCCTGAAATTTTCAAAAAATCGATTTTTTGTTGGCTTGATAAATTGTTTATACGTCACATTAGAAGACCCCATGTACGGCCCAGGTATTGCAGACTGAAGAGAATTAAAAGAAATATTTGATTTTCAGACGCTGACGTCGTACTTTTTTTTCTTTTGCGTTTTTCTCGAAACTACTTTTCTCAAAACGGTGTACACGATATCTCAAGATCTACTCAACCGATTTGGCTCAAATTACAACACTTCTTTTTTATTATATTATCTACGATGTGACGTAGGATTTTTTTCGATTGGATGTCTTGTTCAAAAGTTATGAATTTTTAAACTCAAAATTTCGATGCAAATTTAAAACTTTTTTTTTCAAACAGCTGTCATTTCTACAAAAAAAAATTTAAGTTTTTTTCCATCTGTCACATTTTAGCTATTACCCTTTTAAATAGGAAAAAAATATATTGATACGTTTCGGACAATGCCTAACTGAGAAATCACATACACCACCAGCAAGGATTTTCAAAAGAGGGTCCTACTTATCGGCTCATATCTCCGCCATTTTTTAATTTTTTTAAATCGTTAATATTGCAAATTGTTCATAAAACTACTATGTATTTGTGCGAAATAAAGATTTTTTTATATACTTAACTTATAATTTTATTTCAGTAAGAAATTTGGCATTTTATTATGCATATAATCTTGTAGTGCCTCAGAATCATCAAAAGTGAATGATTTTCCACCGATGTAAGTTAATTAAAGTCAATACAAAATGGAAGTATACAATGCCTAAACTTATTTATAAAAATTTAATTGAAAGTTAGAAAACGTCATTTTATTCCGCTAAGAAATCTTGTACTGCTTCAGAATAATTATATTATTATCAAAAGTAAATAAATGATGTTTGTCCAATTTTAGTAAATTACAGTTAATAAAAAAAGGAAATACATCTATTTACCTCAAGTTTGAAAATGTCATTAATCACAGTAAAAAATTGGCATTTTATTATGCATATAATCTTGTAGTGATAAAAATTTTCAATTTTCTTAAAATATTTCTGAAATTTTGCTTGCTGTAAAATTTTCTTACCGAATATCCCACGAGCTTACATTAATAATTACCGGAAATTTTCATCGTTCGCGAATATTTTAAGAAAATTATCCCTCGCCTGAGGCTTGGGACAATTTTCAAAATATTTGCGATCTTGGAAAAATTTCCGGTAATAATTTTTTAAAGGATAGCCCTGTTCGCACAAAAGTCACAAACCAGTCAGAGCCAATGAAATTACTGAAAACCAGTCGGCAAACTGTCGCGTTACCAAATACCTAAAATTTGATTGGCGCTGATCGGTTTGTGATTCCTCTACGAACAGAACCGATATTAAGTGAAAATAACAAGGTTATCCGGTGAAACCTGAAATGACAGTCAAATCTTTAATTACCCAAAATATGCACCCTAATCAACCAAACGACTGAACTGACTTAAATTTGAAACCATTTTTCTCACGAAAAGCGAATGACAAGACTGCTCATAATCTGATTGAAAATCGTTACAGCTTGTTGAAAAACCAATTACCTGCTAATTGGTTTTGTATCTTACAAGATAATAATCGTCTTGTTTTTTGTTATGTAACTAATTTTTGTCTACCTGACTTTGGCGCATATAAATTTTTAATCTGCATTTCATTGTTGACTAACCATCCTGCACTGCACTGACCTTGCAATATTAACGACAAATCAAAAACGAGAAATAATGCAATTAAGGAAATTCAGTGAACGATGAAAATAAGTTTTTTAGGAAATGGTAAAACAGGAACTTGAAACTATTTTACTTAGGTATAGCTAAATCATCAATGCTAAGTTTTTAAACGTGGTCTTTTTTGCAGCGAATGTCTGAGTACCGCCAATGTTTAAAAGAATAGTAGGATTTAGAGCTGGTTACCCTTTATTGTAGTTATAATATAATAAAATTCCCTAGGAGGCTATCAAAGTATCCCTAATGGTTTCATTTTTAAGATAAAGTAGAACCTTTTCTTTTGTCTGAGACACGTTCAATCCTGATAAGAGATGGACGTATGTTGTTTAAATGGTGCTTTCAGACTTCTACCCTTTAAAAAAACTGGAGCTAATCTAGGACGGTGATTTTTGGTAAATTTTATTTTTATCTGAGATTGCTTAAGCAAAATTATTAGATTTTTTATTATTTGATTTATGACTGAAATCATTTTCATTCGTCATTTTCTAGAAAATTATCAACGATAGGTCTGGGTAGGGTTACCAAACGTCCGGATTTGCCCGGACATGTTCGGGTTTTTACTACGTCCGGGTGCATCCGGGCGAATTTTGCACAAGCGTCCGGATATTAAAAATAACAAAAAGACATGACAGATTAATAAAATTACTTTTAAAAACTAAAAAAAGTCTTTGTTCACAAACTCCAGATAAACGCTCTTCGTTAGAATAATAAATATAAATTATATTTGTTCTGTTTTATATATTAAAGTGACATTCGTCCCGATTTTGGCGGGACAGTCCAGCTTTTAAATGGTCAGTCCCGATTTTACAGGCGTCCCGCTTTTTTACCTTTGTTGTTATTAATATTATCAATATATTTTTTGTTTTTTTATATAGAAATATTAATTTTTTATAATTACATTTTTGCGTTTGTTTTTTAAAAGAATCGCACCTTGGTGCGAGGAAAACCTTCGTTTTTCTGTTTTGTCTTGCGATAAGGGCAGGTTTTTGTCCTGCTTTGGCCTAAACCAAATATGGTCACTATATATACTCGTATTTGTATTTTTTTGCATTTATTTTATTACTTATATTTTTGTTAGTAGAAATTTTATAACGTCCGGATTTTGTCCGGAGTTTTTTATAAACTTGTCCGGGCTAGAAAATCTTTTATCTGGTAAACCCAGGTAGGTATAGGGTTTGAAAAACACACACTATACAAAAAACATTCACAGAAACACCAACATCACAAACACAGAAAGCCAAAATCAAACGACGCAGCCTGTCGTGTCAGCTTGATATGATGGCCCACGAGTCACTAATTCTGATCTAGGCACTTTTAGAAGGAACCAATATCAGCTGTGTTGATGTCATCTGTGATTGTCAAATGTCGAAACGCTTAGTTTTATCATAAATTGAACTCCAGAGTAATGACGCTGTTTTTTCAAAGCATGGCGTCACTTCCGTTTAGATCATTTCTTTTGTCGAAGTAAGTTATTATGTAGTTGTGTATTTTGCAAATATATAATTGATTGATTATTTATAATTCTCAATATTTGTACTTTTTTTCCTAATAAATATAGTGTAGTAGTATAGTGCTTAATCAGTAAAGTGTTAGTAAAGTGAGTACATTGGTGGGGTTGAATTTAAAATATGCACTTGCAGTCCGCTCCTCGGCCACCTTCACTATATTCTATGAAATCCAGTCGAATCACATGCATGCTAATTTTATTATTTTAATGGAAATGGTGAATGCGCAGGTAGTCTCGATTTTTTAAAAACAAAAGGGCAACCCTGGTCAAGTCGAACATCGATAAAGAAGGAACAGATTCCAACAGCGCGGCGATGAGCGAGAGAAGGGACTTCTTGTGAGGCATAAATCATGTGAAGAAGAAATATGTTTGGTGCCAGGACTGAACTTTGGGGCATCCCAGCATTGATAGGATGTAAGTTAGATGAGTTACCGGCCACCACGACAAATATGAGTCAATTAGAAAGAAAGCTACCGATCCAGGTACATAGTTTGGGAGGAAGCCCGTAAAAGGGTAGTTTGTTGAGCAGCGCAGCATGCCATACTTGGTCAAATGCCTTGGAAATGTCAAGAGCAACAATCTGGGATTCTCTATGAAAATCGAGAGACTTGTTCCAGTTGTGTGGGGCAAAGACAAAGAGATTATTTTAACCTGAAATTAAAATTAAGGGTAGTTGCC
This sequence comes from Philopedon plagiatum, assembly GCA_963971165.1. NCBI lineage: Eukaryota > Metazoa > Arthropoda > Insecta > Coleoptera > Curculionidae > Philopedon > Philopedon plagiatum. Next base: position 83,964,924 of record OZ020195.1, read on the forward strand.
CCTTCTGAGCAGCAATACTACTAAGCCCAGTTACAGCTTTTACATCGACAGCACGCTACTGATTTCCATTATCGAAAAATTCGACAAACCATGAAAAATTGTTTACCAATTATTATTGCAAAAAATGCACTTTTCCCTGCAACGCATTTTACATAGCTTTCTGCATTTTGTTGCAGTCTACTAATTTAAAAGAATAGTCATTATACCACTAGTTTTTGCATAAAAAAATTTATTTCAGCATTTTGTAAATAAAGATAGATTATATCTTACTTTAGATGCTGTATAACTAATAAAAAAATAAAATAAATTTTCGCAATTATTAGGGTATCCGGAAAGTCTTAGTCTGGGCAAATATCTTTACTATTAGTAAAGACAAAGAGACCAAATTTTAGGTGTATTTTATATTGGCTAATAGGGTTGCCACCTTTTGGACACTCTTACCCGGGGCGTAATCTCAAAAATCTTGCACCTTCACCATTTTTTTTATAAAAACTAAAAGTTGCTAGTCGCCAAAGCCATATAGGCGAGCGGGACACCCCCAAAAAGTAGCTTAGAAATAGCAGTATGTGGCCACGGCGTCCGAGTCGCTAAAATCAGTTTTACTTTATGTTTTCGAGGTCGCTGAACACGAATCCAAAGTTGTTTTTTTGATTAAAATGGGGGAACATGGAAAAAAATGGCAATTTATTGCCAAATGAGGAAAATAAAATTTTCATACTTTTTAATATTCAACTCGCTATATCTCAAACAATTATTCATATTTCTTTTTTAAATTTTAACCACTTATTCTTTAAGATATTACCTAGAAAACAAGTCCCATCCGAAGGTCTCAAAGCAATTATTGGCTGTGTGACAAATTTTCAAAGTTGTGCTATCAGGTTTTATGAGTCCTCACATACTATCGCGAAAGTTGAGTGACGAAGTTTCGAATTTCGAGTAAATAAATATATAGTATTAAAATATAGTATATAGGGAAGTTTTTTGTAAAATTTGAGCTCTGTGTATTCAATAGAAAAAAAGATATACGAAAGCTGAGAGCTGAGTACTGGCGTGTGCGTTTGGCGCGCAGTGATTATCGCGGCAGGCGTATACAGGCGTTTGAATGATTTTACCTAGCTCGATGGCTTACTATATCGCTTTTTTTTAGATATTTTTATTTGTGTTGGTGAAAACGCGTTGTTTATAAATATTCCAAATGTTTTAATCAACAAGGTAAGTACAGTTAGCTACATGATTTATGTTTATCATTGTGTAGTGCTAATTGTATGTACTTATATTATAACTATTGCAAACTTTCAACATTTTGAAAATAGTCCTCAGCTGTGGTTTTTTATAGAAAAAATTTCGGTCCGCACTGATCTGAGAAGATATATACCCATACATATTTTAGCCCAAAAACTAGGAAATCTATGTCTATGAAACTATGTCCATCTTTCTTAGCTGCACATGCTTTGACCGGCTGTGATACAAATTCATCATTATTTTATATTGGTAAAAAGACTGTTTATGCCACTCCAAAAAAAGTGTCAAATGAAGAATTGCTTAATTTAGCTAAAATAAATGATTTATCTATAGATATTGTCCAAGAAATCGTTAGCTTATTCGTATCGTATTTGTATGATCCCCCAAAAAATCAAAAGCTATTCGCACTGACATCAATTCCTTACGCAATAATTTAACCATCGAAAAAAATCTAAACATCTCGAACCTTCCTTCGTCAAAACCAGCTATGCTAAAGCATATTTTAAGAGCTCTTTGGCAAATCAACGAATGGAGGCAAGCGACAAAATCTATAATTGCTTCTGAAGATGTGACAAACTTTGGATGGTTGGTAGAAGACGACAAATTGCAATTCGATTATTATGATGGACCCACTGCCATAGAAACACTACAAAAATATTTTTGTTCCTATATAATGGTAAAAATGCTTGTGCAACTGCGATTTGCCCTTGTATAGTATCTAACTTAAGATGCTGTGATGTTTGTAGCTGTAGTGATTCATGTGTCAATGTAGATAAAATAAACGAATAATTTTCAAATTTCTTTCAGAGATTTTCATTTAATTAGGAGTTGTACTTACCTTGTTTATTTCGAATATTTATAAAAAATGTTTTTTCGTTAACACAAATAAAAAGATCTAAAAAATTTTATATAGTAAGCAATCGAGCTAGGTAAAATCATTCAAACCCCTGTATACGCCTGCCGCGATAATCACTGCGCGCCAAACGCGCGCGCCCGTACTCAGCTCTCAGATTTGAAATCGTATATATTTTTTTCTATTGAATATAAAGCGCTTACATTTTTCAAAAAACTTCCTTCTATACTATATTTTAATACTATATAGCTATTTACTCGAAATTCGAAACTTCGTCACTCAACTTTTGCGATAGTATGTGAGGACTCATAAAACCTGATAGCACAACTTTGAAAATTCGCCACTCAGCCAATAATTGCTTTGAGAACTTCGGATGGAGCTTGTTTTCTAGGTAATACCTTAAAGAATAAGTGGTTAAAATTTAAAAAAGAAATATGAATAATTGTCTGAAATATAGCGAGCTGAATATCAAAAAGTATGAAAATTTTATTTTCCTCATTTAGCAATAAATTGCCATTTTTTTCCATGTTCCCCCATTTTAATCAAAAAAACAACTTTGGATTCGTGTTCAGCGACCTCGAAAACATAAAGTAAAACTGTTTTTAGCGACTAGGACGACCGTGGTTACTAGTCGGTCATTTTAGGGGTGAGTCCCGCTCGCCTAATAGAGTACAACATTAAAATATACAATGACTAAGAAGGAAATAATATTGAGTACATATCAATCAATAATAATGAATTTCTTAAAAGGGTAAGCTACTCGGACTAACTCCTGGACGTAAATAGAACGCAGATAGGAATATAGGTAGGAATGGCACCGCAATATCGATTATATAAAATTAGGTATGTTTATGTTGATCGATAAGATAATAAAACAGCAGAAAATAACCATCTTTATTAATTTTGTAAAAAGTTTAACATTTTTTTTGCTTCAATAATATGATTCCGAGATAATCCCGGGTCCCGGCTAACATTTTTTGTTGCCGGGACGTAGCCTAGAATTCCGGGATGATCCCGGCGAATCCGGGACAGGTGGCAACCCTACTGGTTAATAAATCTACTTCTTTATTTAATTTAACTTTTTTCAGTCCCTTTGAGGGGTGACGCTAGGGAGTTAAGGTCAAACATTTTAAACGCAGCCCTATCCCGTGTGGTACCTCATTTTAAAGGCAAAAAATATACATTTTAACACAAACCCGAGTTCCGTATTTCCGTATTCCGTTTCGTTTATTCGTTTTACTTTAAAAGTTGTTCAAAATGATCATCATGAACTTCTTGGCAGTAATAGAGTCGATTTTGAAACACATTACTCACATTTATAAGAAAATGTAAGAGCTTGGGATCAAACCTGGCGCCTTCACCAAATATCCCGAAAGTGGATTTCGGATTTATTATTCGGCGACTGAATTAGAGGGAACTAAGAAATTCTTTCAGATTGTGTCAACTTTTTCCAAACAGTTTTTTATATACACGGTGTGCCACGGTAAAGACCCAGCCATAAATGTAGGCAACAGAGACAGAACATTTTTTGTTCTATAAAAATTCATTGGTTTTCACTGTCCTTGTGTACTAATCATATACAGGGTCTGTCACAGAGTCACAGCTATATTTATGTAGTATGACGGATCCTAAAAATCATTAAATCGATTTGATTTTTTACAAAAAGGAAGTTTATAGGCTAATGAGAAAGACGCAGGTTACGTCTTATCACCCTAAGGAGTATACAGAGTGTGTCACGAGACTGAACTTTCGAAAAAAAGTTGAATTTTTGAATTGACCCACCTGGGAAAAAAATTAACACGCTTATGTATTTTATTTATTATTTTTTCAAAACAAATTTTACATCATTTTGTCGACAATTCTTAAATTTTAAGAGAAAAACATGTGTTAGTAGAAAGTTATAGTCATTTGAATTTCTTTTTAAATTATATTTTAGGTTTAAAAAAATTCAAATGACTATAACTTTCAACAAACACATTTTTTTCACAAACAAAAAGTTTTTTTTATCGAAAACATAAATGCATTTTTTAAGTAATTCTCTGAATTTTTTGGTACAATTACTAACTTCACTCGTTTTTAGGACTTTGGATTTGATCTATTTCAAGTTTTAACTTTATAGCTGCAATATAAATACGGTTAACATGGAGTCGAAGTTTCACCATGTAAAACCCTAGGGCCCGCGTTAAAAAAATTACTGTATTTGTACATTTAGTTGACATCACTGCCAAATTATAATTCTCTTAGCAATAGTGAATTTCACCGTTGTTAGTGTCGATTTTCAATAAGCCGTTAAGTGTTTTTTTAAATATAAATTATATATACTGTCTCGATTGCCGACAGTTCCGTTATATACACATCTCTTGTCTACATTTAACCATCCTTAGATCTGGTCTTCAAATGACAATCATGTTCTTGTCGATATCTCCTTATAAAGACAAGTCGTTTCAAAAATAACAGCTTCTTTATAAGAAAAAAACTATATTATAGTCACCAGCTAAATTGTAATTCTGAAAATGTATGTTTTATTACTCGAGACGAATCGCCTATATGTTTTTTAATCTAATACTTTGGTACTCGCATGGTTGCCTCCAGCTGTCCAATTAAACCATTTTTAAGGATAAAATTCCATTGTGATAGTGAATTGACCAGAAAATATTTTAACAACTGGGTTACGATTATTTATCAATAAAGTATTTTGTTCCTGTTAGCCAAAACATTATTTAGTAAAATGCTAAGAGAAATTTGTTTATCTTATTTGTTGTATTGTAATTTAACTAGGGCAAAACATATTGTTAATTGGCAATAATCACCATAGGAAAAGTTGGAAGTAATTTAAATATTTTTATTTAAAGTGCCAACAAATTAAAGGACGCTTAAGAATTAATCTCATCACCTGTTGGCGGGCATCCATAAATTACGTCACACAAATTTCATCGTCTTTTGACACCCCCCCCCCCCTCGTCCTTGTCACAAGTAATCACATTCGTGTGGACCCCCCTTGTTGTGACGTCACTCATTTTGCAATTTGAAATTTATAACGTAATTACAGCACTTCCAATATTATTATTTTTTAAAAATATTTTTAATAAACATTTGTACGTTATCAAACAATAGATAGGTACTCAAAATCAATAGAAAAAAAATATTCTTATATTGTTTTTGACTGAACACTGAATCGAACTGAAAAAAATTAATCATCCTGTGTCCATGAACCAGAAGAACCTGTGATCATCTGAACTTTCAGTTTTAACAAACGGTAATACCGGCCGTAAATGGATAATATCAGTGACGAAGTAAGATAACAGTATGTATACATATAGACAGTGTCCGCCAAAAAGTCTGCACCATATAGGAAACTTTTTTAAAATTTAATTCATGTCAAATTTGACTTTGGCATCAATTTTTGCTTGACCAAGAACCTTAAATTTATAACATTTATAAAGATCGTCACGTGATCCATGTTAGCTGTCAAAAATTACATTTTTAAAGAAAATGGAAGGTAGTAGAGGAATTCTTCCTCGACCGAGGTGGTACCACCCCACACATCCTCTTAAAGGGCTGGTGAAATCCCTAGGGATGTTTCCAGCTCTGGATGTGTGAGTCGATTTCCCAGTACACCCACGGTACATAGTACTTCGGTCTTCGTTGGCTGTCAGAAGATAAAAAAAATGTCCTGAAAATGATATTATTTGATAAAATTTCGAAAAATGTCAATGGAAAAAGTTGTTTGGTTTCTCATGGAGATTCTATATGTAAAGTTTTATTCAAAAATTTTTTCAGAAATTTTTTAAACAATTTGTTCAGAGGAAAATGGATTGGCAGATATTCTGAGTATTCCTGGCAAACCTGTCCTAACTGTCATGAATTTCTTTTTGTGGGGATATCTCAAACAAAAAGTGTACAGTAAACGGCCGTTTCAAATCGTGGATCACTTGGAAAATACTATAGGAGATTAGAGCGTAAAATATGACAATTCCATTGGTTAAAACATATCTTTTGACGAATTTATCGCGATTAAAAATTAATCTGTGAACGGTGCATTTGGCGATGCCGATGAGTCTTCTTTCATATAAACGTGAATTGCGAATATTGTTCCAGTTGGTCTGAAACAAATTTTAATATAAACTTGCCTAAGGAGGACAACATTCGCATTTCGTGTTTATACGAAACAGCACTTAGCCATTCCATAATATAAATAACAATACTGTTGATGTTTGTAAATAGTCATTACTGGCAAAATTTTCACTTTCTCACTGCATGCAGTGGCAACGTAGCTCTTAATAGTAAGGAAGTGCAAGTGCAGCGAACGGATTCAAGGTTGTCGTGCCGCCTCAGGCAAAATGGCGGACAACCGACGGCAGCAGCGGCATTCCTGCAAACCTACTTAGACGGCTTTTGCAGGAAGAATGAGTTAAGACCCGATTATATGTGCTAACGCTTGGATGATTCTGAATTTTAACTTCCCTAGCATGATTTTTCAGCTCCGCCGGTTTGTCAGTCTGTCGGTCTGTGTGTTAGCGCAAAAACTTTAAAAATTACTTGAGCAAAAAAAAATTAATTTTGCATATAGCTAAGGCTGATATAAATAAAATCACTGAGTCACTGAGATACAGAGATCTGTTGTTGCTTTAATTGAAGCACTATTTATCTAAAATTCACTAGTATTTTGTACAAGTAGGCTGATAATTATTTTATTATATACTGATAAAACTCAAATTGGTGGGTTCTCATACAGGATTTATTTATTTTTGTTTCAGAAATTCGACAACTTTAGTTTAAAAAAAGATTTGGGATATAAAGACTAATTTGTTTCCTTTTAAATCATTAATTGCACCTTCACTATTAAATAAAAAAAATTCGAAGTAAATTAAACAAGCATCACTTTTAAACCAAATAGATAAGAAATCGGGACATAGTAGCACGCGATATAAATGTTTTGATAACCTTTGGCGGAAAACAATCTGATTTTTTGTCTCCTTGCTCTTGAAATTAGCGGTTGCTATAGCAACGTCGTGAAACAATTAACATTATGTAACTGGACAATACGATGGAACCTTGGTAGAAATAAATAATAGCAGATAGTGAGGGTGTTCCTGGCGGTGCTGGGGCATTTCCGCAAAATCTGAAATTGGAGCCTTTTGTTGACCCTTGAAATCTCTAGTAGACTAGGGCTCAGTGTCCTGTAGGTATGGAAATGAGCCTGTACCCCCACCCTCTGCAACGTATAGGTTGCGAGGGCATTAGGAAGACCGTAAAAAATTGCGCTTGAGTGGAAAAAAAGAAGAGAAAATGAGCTCCATGTCCATGCTTCCGGTTTCCTACCCAAAAAGGGTACTCAGGGTTTTAAAATTATTGTAAAAATTGACACTGTTCAGTTTTTAAATATAACTTGTAGGACTAAGTATATATAAAAAAATATAGACTTTATTGATTAGGGACATATATTAGGACTTTGGTAAATCTTTCGCTGTCTATAACAGATAAGAAGATTAAACGAGGTTTATTTCCTGTCTCTAGAACGAAATGAAAGCTTTTTTTGTATCTAAAAGCACTAGAATAGTTCGATTTAAAGAGTCAGTTGATGAAATAAATTTTTCAAATTTTTCACAATAACAGGATAAGAATCTCTCCGCGAGCAATAGAAGTAATATTTCAGCCAATAATAGAACCCATTGAATTAATATTTTTTATTATTTCTCTAATACCTTACATGTTTTATTGGATTGTTCATTTTAATTAACATGATATAAGTATGGATTATTGACTTAATTTTTAGATTTTCTATTTAAACTGTAGTTATTGTTCGTTTAATAAAATATATTGTAATTTGTATCACAACGCCTACAAATAGCTATTTTTGATCCAATTATATTTAAGCATTCTCATCAAAAAGTTTAATTTTTTGGCTCTAACAATTCTGCACTCTTAGGAATAATAGAAACTTATTGGTTTCCAATAATATTTTGGTAATTGAAAAAATGGTATAATAGCTTTCAAGAAAGCAGGAATACTTTTGAAGTCCAATAAAATCTTTTTTGGATTATTTCAGTAATGTTTAGTTGAGACAATATTAACTTTAATATAACTAATGTGGCAGTGGTCAAAAATAATACTATTATTAAAAATAGCATAGCAGTTTTTAGAACAAGGCAAGGTAGAAGAAAGGCTTGCGGATTTAAAAGAAACAGAGAAACACGGAAAGTGATACAAGTACAAGCTCTGTGAACAATCACAGAGGAAAGATAGAGTGGATGAGTGGAAAAATCAACGTGTATCGCGTTTGTAGATCTTGAACAAGCATTTAACAACGTGTATAGAGTTGGGATACTAAGAGAGGTAGGTATAAAGTTTGACGATGGGCGGGTAATCCACAACATGGACGAGGGTCAAACAGCCGTAGTTAGAGTGGATAGCCAGAAAAAAGGTACCTAAAAGCTTTAGACAGAGATGCAGCATGTCACTCATAATTTTTCATCTTCATAAAGAAGAGGCAATGAACCAAGTCAAGAAGGATCCCAACACAGGCGCCAAAATACACCGTGATAAGATAGCCATACTTTAGGCAAATGACAGCTGTTTTTGCTGAGAGCGAGAAAAAGTTGCAGGACAACCTTGCCCAAATGCAGGCAATAATTAATAAGAAGACCAAGGCCATGAAAAGGCCGATAATGAAAAAAAAAAACGTCCGAGTTGGGGGAAATATATCGCCAAAGATGGAGAAATGCGTTCAAATATCCTCATGACTGAAAACTCCAATAAGAAGATTAACTGATATCTTTGGATATATTAGTAAGTCGACGTGTGCATGAAATCTGCTGATATATAAAAATCGGCATTTTATTGGTTACTATTGTATCATATTTTTTCGCAATAGATTTTTTTGAAATAATAACTAGTTTAGCCTGTGACCTTCATTTATGTTTATTATTAATTCCTAATACAAAACTATTAATATTAAACGAATTTTTAAGTGCTATCTCAAACATTCAAACACGTGGCGATTTTTTGTCGGAAAAATTTTAAATTGCTTAATTTCTGGTTACGAAAATAGTAGTTCGGATTTGATAACGCTATTAAAGCAAAGTTTTTCCTGGTTTGAAATATAACATTGTTTTAGCACAGTAGATTTGAATTATTTGCAAGTTATTATTAGAGCAATCGTTGTGCACTCGTACAACAAACTGTCTTATATACAGGGTGTTGCGATAACAAGCTAGATATTTAGTTATTTATTCATAATATTATTAAATGAAAACGCTAAATTACTCGCACAATTTCAAATACGCTGCCATAAACTGACTAATCAGAACGCGTCTGACCACGATCGTTAGTCGCTCGTCGCTCGTCTTCGTCAAAGTTCGAAAACAAGCTTCAGGTGTCGGTTTTGGGCATCCTTGCACACATTTTGTATTTAATAGAATAATGTTTTGCTTTTGACAAAATTTCCTGAAGTATTGGTTACAATTTTATAATACTGTGATTACTGTGTTGAGTGTATTATACATTTTTAGGGTTTATTATATAAAAAATCACTAACCTCATTTTCTATATTTTCCCAGGATATTTTCCGAATTAGTAAAGAATAACACAAGCTCCACAAAAAAAAAATCGATAAATTACCCCTGGAATATGACTATATCTACCATATGTTTTTGGGGTCGCTGAATCCAAATTCGGGGTCCATTTAACCCCATCACGTCAGGATTTTTTATAAACCTCAAAAGAAAAACTCGAATCCTCAAAAAATCCTCTATTCCAATCCATTGATCACTTAATCCCAATAACCCCATAACCTCTTTATTCCTTCATCCTTTAAACTCTTAATTCCTAAAACCCATAACCCCCAAAACCCATAAACCCCATAACCCCAAAACCCATAATAAGTGGTACATGCAAGTAGCAATGATGTCCAAAGATTTAACTTATAAGATTTCTTGCATGAAGCTATCCTTTGCTGAGTTATTGAGTTGTGTGGGTATTACAGAATATGGGGTTAAAACTCAAGAAGCATGAATGGCTTGAACATCCTGTGTTTCAGTGCTTTAACGCACCAAAGTCGTTTTCTTACGGAGTTATGGGGTTTTAGGGGTATAGCATTTGGAGTCTATGAGGTTAAGGGGTTATGGGTTAAAGAAATTAAGGGGTTATGGGCTTGTAAAGTTATTAAAGAATATGAGTTTAAGGCTCCACAAGCATGCATGGCTCGAACATACTGTGTTTCAACGCGGATAAGTTTCTATCTTGCTGGGCTATGGGGTTTCGGGGTTATAGAGTTTTGAGGTTTATGGGTTTTGGGGTTTATGGGTTTCGGGGGTTATGGGTTTCAGGGATTAAGAGTTTAAGGGATGAATTGATAAAGAGGTTATGGGGTTATTGGGATAATTTATCTAATTTTTTTTGTGGAGCTGTGTAATTCATTAAAATTGAATCAGTGGTGGGCAAAATCGAATTATTTTAAAATCCGAATTATTCGGTCATGATTAAGTTTTATAATCACATTATAATTCAAATTATGTTACCTACACCACGCTACCCCTATATTCATATTGGGCGGCGTATTCCGATTACGATAACCGATGTTTCTTTGTTATTCATTATTGGCATGGGTCGGTATATGTTATTCACAATTAAAATTTCTGCTGCTGCGAGGAACGAACCGCGTTGTCAATTTTTAAAAATTGTAATTTTTACTGTAACTTTATTAAGTTTATTGTTTTTTAGTAAGTTAGTTATTTTTAAATAAGTTTAACAATATTATTGAAGCAGGTATTGAAAAATTGCTTTCACATACCCGCAAGAAACCTAAGCTCCACCATCAAAAGTCATGGTTCACCAAGGCGTGTGATAAAGGCAGGGTCAAAAAAATCCCAGATCACAAAACAATCAAACAATCAAACAATTCGCTGCCAAATCCATCCTAATTCTAACCTCTACGTCTGTACCCCACAAAATGGCCGACATAATATTTAAGGTCAAACAAGTTCAAAAAATTCTTGTATCCATTGACTTGACACCAAAAAATCCTCCGATCTGGATGGCATACCCGCAACTGTTCTAAAAATGCGCTCCAGAACTTGCACCCTCCCAATTATAGATCCATCTCTCTTCTCTCTGGTATCAGAAAAGCTATGAAGAAAGCGATCAACTTGTAAATTCTAAAATATCTAGAAAAACGCAAAATCATCCATGACAGACAGTACGGATTTCGTCACGAAAAATCCACAGCTGATCTCCTTAGCTTTGTCACACATAACTGGAACAAGTCTCCAGAATTTCATGGCGAATCTCAGATTGTTGCTCTTGATATTTCCAAGGCCTTTGACCACGTATGGCATGCCGCACTCCTTAACAAACTAAATGCTTAGGGTCTTCCTTCCAAACTATGTACCTGGATCGGTAGCCTCCACTCTAATGGTGCATATTTGTCTTGGTGGATGGTCACTCAACTAACGTCTATCCTATCAGTACTGGCGTACCCCAAGATTCAATCCTGGTACTCATCAATCCAGTCTTAAAAAAACTTTCTTTCTTGCTCATCTCCGTATATCTTATGGTTGATCTGATACGTCCCTCTTTTACAGATTTCTTTAGAGCTCAGCTCAGAACCCATGCGGTTGTATAAATATGATATAGTCCAGTCTGTTGGTCTACAAGTATACATATTTTAAAAAAATTAAAATACGCCGAAATATTTAAATTTATTATGAACCCGTGTATGTCGAAATATATTTAAACAATCCTAAACGGAATAATAATTACAACCATTCATCAATTAGAAAAACGTGCCGTTTCCTTCATTATTTAAAATAGTTGCCAAACTTTGAATTTAATAAAAAAATCAATAACCTTAACCCGAATTACCTGGGTAAATGTATATTATTGACAAATTAATAAACTGATTGCGTAAACAAGGAAATTACAATGACAAAACTATTTTGGGTAAATGTTTTTAAATTAATAATATATATTATGGAAGCTGCATGGGCGGCTCTAGCGAATTGAAAAATAGAATAAAAGTAATAAAAACAGAATAAAAACCTTAATTTATACATACAATATACAGTACGTCCTCGAATGGGATTTAGAAGAGGACAAAATGGACCAAATTTTGCAAAATACGTAATAATGTAATAAAACTTGTTGCTTGTCAAATACATAAGATTCACGTTATGAAAAGTTAAATTTTTTATACAGGGGGCAAGAAAAATAAGAAAGCGTTCTTTTGCGTAAGAGTAAACATATCTTGTTTATTATTTTCTACCAAAATATCAAATATGAAATATGTTTTAAATTTAACCGTAAGCCGAAGTACAAGATTTAATTAAAATAGTTAAATAATAAAAGTAACGAGTTTTATCACATTATTTTTTTAAAGTCCCAACTATTCTCTCTCACACATTTAACCAGAGTACTAGTTTCTACATATTAAACAATGATGACATATATGGAAATGTTTGTCACAATGTCTTTATTAAATGAAGCAATTATTTAATTTAAAATATTTCTCATCAAAATGCTATCTACAGAACAAGGGATTTTTATAGTCCAGTGTTATGGGGATGGCCAAATATCATATCGCCACATTATGGAACAATTTAGCGAGAAATTTGTAGGAATTCCAATAAGTGAAATGACAATCTACAACACACTAAAAAATTTCCAAAAAACTGGTTCGGTTTTGAATCTCAAGAAGAAATATGACCAAAACGATGCCACCACAGTTCTAGTTCTTCACAAACTCCTGTGATGTCCCTTAGAAATCGTGCTAAACATATTCTAAAAGTTCTAAAAAAAACTCATATTCAGATTATCAATTATTTCCGTTCAAACCTCACTTTACCCAAACATGGAAGAGGGAGATGCAGCGAAAAGACTAGATTTTTGTTTATGGGTGGGATACCAAATTTTAAATGGAAATATTCATTTTATAAATTTATTATGTTTTCTGAGGAATGTACATTTTCTACTAGTGGAACTGTAGCATCCCAGCATGTCAGGTAGGTACTGGTCTCGAGAAAACACCGAATTTAGAGTAATGACTGAGGCGAAGACAATTTTACAAAAGTGAACGTGTGGTGCGCGATATCTGTCCACGGCAGGACCATATTTTTTTAATAGCACCTGCAATAAAAATCTTACTTAGAAATGCTAGATGGATTGACGGATGATGGATTTGGTCCAAGGTAGGGATGCACAAAATTTAGAATACATCGATACACGAAAATCGATGCATCGAATTTCAATCCATCGATATAGCAGAAATATCGATCTTAATTCATCGATGTTGAAAAAACTTCGACTGAAAAGCATCGATATATGAATGTCGATGTATCGAATTTATTAATTAATTTTTGTATTGCAATTAAAAACAAAATTGTTTTATTATGTTATTTGTAGTAAGCAAACTATTCGTATATCAAACAATTCTATTTCTCTATTATGACAATGACAATTCTTTTCGATTACAACTGGTAGTAGTATTATACAGTGTAACATAAATTTAATAATATAACATCTTCTCTTTTTTTACAAAATGAAGTGTTTGACTAATATTAGGTATACAACGTAACAAAAATTAATTATAACAAAAAATTAATTATATAACATTTCCTTTTTATAGAACAAAGTCTTTGAATTTGTCTGGCAGTCTTATTTTCCTTTGACACCTGCTTGTGGATGGTTGTGGTTCATTTGTGTTGTTTGCAAATTGATCCTGTTCTCGCTCTTCCACTTCACGGCCGGATTCTACTTCATGTTTTGATTTGTTGTTAACCTTTTCAGTCATTTGATCTTCCTGTATGTCTTGTTCGTTATCATTCTCAAACTTGTTTGTTTCTCTATCTGTGTCACTATCAATATATTTGTAGTCATATGTATTGGTTTGTTCTTTAATATTTTCTTTTTCTGGATTTTTTATTTGAGTGTTATACAGTTTGATGTGTACTCTACTTCTTCTGTACTCCATGTCGTTACTTTTATTTTTTACGATATATGATCTAGTATCATATTTTTTTACTATAGTTCCGGGTATCCATTTATCAGATGTTGCATTCTTCTTGAAATAAATAAAATCGCCTTCTTTTAATTCTTGAATTTGTGTGCTTTTTCTATCATAATATTCTTTTGAAATGTTTCTTCTTTCTGATATTTTCTCATGGACATTTTTTATTACATTTGGTTCATATAAATAGGGTATCATAGGTATATCACTCCGTGTTCTTCTTGAAAATAGTCTCTGTGTAGGGCTTGATTCTATTTTATTTGGTGTGTTTCTCCAAATTAGAAGATTCCTATAAAAATCTGTTCCGTCTTCTTCAGATTTTTTTATTAACTGTTTTGCAATCTTTACAGAAGCCTCGGCTTTACCATTTCCTTGTTGATGGTGGGGACTTGAAGTTTTGTGTATGAAATTCCATTCTTTAGCGAATTTCGTAAATTCTTTATTTTGAAAATTTGTTCCATTGTCAGTCACACATATTTTTGGTATACCATGTCTAGCAAAATTCTTTCTGCATATATCAATTATTGATTTTGCAGTTAAGTCTTTAATTCTGTCTATTTCAAAAAAATCTGAATATTGATCAACTGTTATTAAATATTTTGCCCTCATATTTATTTTATCTATTTCCATGACATCCATATTTATTACTTCAAATGGGAGTCTAGGTACAGTATGTGATATCATTTCAGGATTTTGTTGATTATTTGAATATTTCATACATGTATGACAGTTTGATATTGTTTCTTTAATATCATTTGTAATATTCGGCCAAAAGACTGAATCTCGTGATAGTTTAATTGTGGCTTCTATACCTTGATGACTTGAATGTAGTTTTCTTAAAATATTTTTTCTTAGTTCAAATGGTACCAAAATTCTATTTTGTTTTAGTATTATGCCTTCAAATATAGTTAATTCTTCTCTATACTTCCAGTATCTATGTAAGTTTTGTTTCATAGTCTGTTTATTTTCTGGCCACCCTTTAATAATAACTTCCTTGAGATCTTGCATCTCATAGTCCCTTTTAGTTTCATTTTGTAATTCTATAATAGTCTTATCAGAAATTTTTAAATATTCTAACGGATTAATATCTGATATTTCTTTAATATTTTCAAACGAGTATATTTCATAGGCTGTTGTGTCTTCTTTGGTTAATCTTGACAATGTATCTGCAATATACATTTCTTTTCCTTTTTTGTATTTTAGTTTAATATTATATCTTTGTAGAGTCATTAACATTTTCTGTATTCTTCTAGGGGCATTGCATAATGGTTTTTTAAATATTGTTAACAAAGGCTGATGGTCTGTCTCTATGATTACTTCATTCATTCCTACTATGTATTGATCGAACTTATTACAAGCGAACAATATTGCTAGTGTTTCTTTTTCTATATGAGCATAATTTATTTCTGTTTTCGTTAGTACTCTTGATCCATAACATACTGGTAGTCCTTCTTGCATTAACGTGCATCCTATGGCAAAAGAAGATGCATCTGTTTGTATAGTGACTTGTTTTGATGAGTCAAAATATTTGAGAACATTTTCCTTGCTTATATCTTGCTTCAATTTTTTTAATTCTTCTTCGTGTATTTTGTTCCACTCGAACTTTTCACTATTTGACAATTTTCTTAAACTTTGAACTTTCTTCGAAAATTCGGGCAAAAATTTGCTTATATATGATACCATTCCTAGCAAACGTTTTAATTCGTCAAGATTAGTTGGTGCTGCTAACATCTTTATCGCTTCAACTTTTGATGGATCTGGTTTTACCCCGTTTTCTGTTAGTAAATGTCCGAAATATTTAACTTCACTTTTGCATAGTTTGGTTTTGTCTTTATTTAGTTTCATGTTTAAAATGTCGCAGTAATTTTGAATCCCAATTACATTACATGATGCACCAGTATCCATTTGACATTCTACTAACTTAATATCATTATTTTCTTTATCTGTTATAAAATATATATCACATTTTAAAATATTTTCTCCAATTTTCAAAATTTCATCGACTTCACTGTCGCTTGTGTCATATATTTCCTTTAACTCATGTCGTGTTTTTTTAATTCTGCACATTCTTTCAAAATGGTTTCTATTATTACATTTTCTGCACATCTGACCTAACGCTGGACATTTCCCTTTGCTAAATTCATGTGAGTATCCACAGAAATTGCACTTCGTTTTTTCATAATATGTTCTTGATCTATTTCCTATTTCTTTTCTGTTTTCATAACTTGGTTTGTTGTTTCTTAGATATGATTGACTTTCACCTCTTATTTTTTTAACTTGAGCCTCTTCTTTATTTAGATTATTTAAGTCTCTCAGTTGCTTTTCAGTTAATTCTGCAGCTCTGCATATGTTGATTGCTTTTTCTAAAGTAACATCTTTTTCTTCCCATAGCCTATGTCTTAACTTTATATCTTTAATTGAAACAATTATTCTGTCTAATAATAACTCATTTTGCATATCACCATATTGACAGTTTTTTATCAAACCTCTTAATCTGTTGATATATTCATCGATACTTTCATTTTCCTCTTGTATTGCAGTGTTAAAAATAGCTCTTTCATATCTTTTATTTACTTGAGGTGTTAAATTTCTTTCAATGGTTTTTAATAATGTCTCACAGTTTTTCTTTTCATCATTTTGAATCGGAAAATTTTGGTATAATCTAAAACAGTCTTCTCCAATAGCTATTAGGAGTACAGCAATCTTTTCTTCTTCACACTGTCTGTGTAATCCACTTGCTATTAAGTAGTTGTTCCACATTTGTTTAAAATGTTCAACATTTTTTACTAAATCCCCGTTTTTTACATCGATTCCTCGTGGCAGTGGAACATTATTTGTGGTAGCAACGGCATTTTTTGTTTGTTCTAGTTTTAAGGTCATAATCATCTGCTCCATCTCTTTTAATTTTATTCTGTACTCTTCTTCCATTATTTCTGCGTTCTTCTGTCTTCTAACACTGCTTTAATTAGTGGTCCTTCTCGCCTGACACCATGTTTTATTATGTTATTTGTAGTAAGCAAACTATTCGTATATCAAACAATTCTATTTCTCTATTATGACAATGACAATTCTTTTCGATTACAACTGGTAGTAGTATTATACAGTGTAACATAAATTTAATAATATAACAAAAATAAAAGATAAAAACAGTTTTAATTTAAAAAGTATTAAAAATAAAATAATACATCCTCATACTTTAGTACTTTTTTACACTTTACATTAAATTAAAACACTGAAACACACTCCCAACCAAACCACCTACCTAAGTCGAGACTCAATCACGGTGGCGCTATCAGCTATCGCGCCATGATGTTGATAGAATAATTGATACAATTGACGAAATGAAAGCTATAAAATACATAGCATGAGGAAATAAGGGAATCCCCATCTTCTATAGACTCGTTGTTTTCAATCCTCTGGCAAACGCCGACCGAATTCAGCGTCAGTGCTGCCAAAATTGACGATTCAGATTCGACGATATTGATTGTAATCTAACGATCTCCCAAATTTTGTGGAGATTTTGACGATGTTTTCAAATTATAAAGACAATATGTCATGTCGCTGTTTTTGTATTATGTTATATTGGGTGTTTAAATAATCTTGTATTATTCTAAAATTCTAAACCCCATCCGCGGACATTCTGTATATATGTGCTTATGTTTATTGCCCTCTTCTTTATAAATTTGCGAAAAAAGGAAAAAACTCAAAAAATAAATTCATAGTCACAAACTTAGTTTTTTATTCTTATGCACTTGTCAATTTAAACTCATGATTGTCGAATTATATCGGTTTTAGCAGTTGGGAATCTGGCCGATATAGTTTTAAACATAAAAACAGAACATTAATAAAATTTATAAAAAAAACTTTGTGCCTGCAATGTATTTCAATGCCTTCCATTGTCTGATGCATTTTCCGTTGTTATGGGAAACGGACGCCAAGAATATTAATTTAAATCTATAAAATCCTATCTCATTATCAGTACTTGTTTCTTGAGAAGTTCTAAAGTTGGCCGTCCGCACCAACAAAAGGAACGGAAACCTGCAGGCAGTAAATGAACAAAACTCTTTTAAATATTTCCAAGGAAGAGATATAAAGCCAATACGAAAAGCACGGCGATTGTTTGTCCCGAGAATAAGAGAAAGTTTGAGGTAGGCAGGCACTGTCAATGCACCAAATATGTCGGTAATCAGAAATAGTAATGGTTGTTCATTAAAATACACAAGCGCATCGCAAACCTCCGGACCGCTACAAAGTTCTTCCGAGAAGTTTAACCAACTGGTCATTGTAGGATAGTAAAGAATATTTCCATTCCATTTCACGGACGATTTCCTTGTTCATTCTTAATTTAAGATGAAGAGCTAGTAGCGCAGTAACTGGCTAAGAGGATAAAATTTAAAATTTGGTATTTTAAAAACTTGGGCTTACAGACTCTACTGACACAGACTTTCAACACAGAACGAGAACGAGATTTTTTTTGCACTCGAGATGCATTTTTCTAATCCTGTTAATATTATCAGGAGCGATGATAAAAAGGTGTCGATAAACCGCATATACAAACCCTGGTAAACATATACAAAGAACAAAGAAGCCAAAGCCAGAGTCATGGTATACGAAGGATCTCCAGAATTCCCCACAAATAAAAGAGTACGTCAAGGAGACGCAATATCACCAAAGCTCTTCACGGCAACACTTGAAGAAATCTTCTGTAAGCTAGACTGGGACAACAAAGATATATGCATAGACGGAGAACACCTCAACCACCTAAGATTCGCTGATGACATTGAACTAATCGCCAAGAACCCTGATGAACTTCAACAGCAAACTGACGAACTAAATACAGCATGCAGTAAAGTAGGTCTGAAGATGAACCTAGCCAAAACTAAGATAATGTACAACGAACTGGTAAACAAACAAGACATACAAGTCAACATCACCACACTGGAAATAGTAGAATACATATACCTGGGTCAACTAATACACATCTCGGGATATCTACTACCAGAAGTCAACAGAAGAATAAAACTAGCATGGAGAGCATTCGGTAGAAACTGAATCATATTCAAATCTAGAATGCCACTCCGCCTAAAGAAGCGAACGTTTGATCAATGTATACTACTAGTCATGACATACGGATGTGAAACCTGGATACTAAAATCCGACATAACAAGAAAGCTCCAGGTAGCACAAAGTGCTATGGAACGATGCATGCTAGGAATAACTAGGAGGGACCGCAAGAGAATAGAGTGGAGACATAAAACCCAGGTGATAGACGTCATCCACAGGATCAAGTCCCTGAAATGACAAGGGTGGCAGGAAACCTGGCGAGAAAAACTGACAATAGACGGACCACAAGAAATACACAATGGTACCCCAGAGGCGTGAAAAGACCAAGAAGGCCAAATTTGAGATGGGACCATGATATAAAGAAATTACCAGGACTAACCTGGGCCCGCATAGCCAACAATAGACAACAATGGGCGGAACTGAAAAATGAATATGTAAGGGAGGCTACACCATAATGGGCAATGGTTGAAACAGCTAGAAATGATGATGATGATGATGGTGACATATAGTACCAACGACATGCAAAGGAGGCGGTACTGTCGCGTCGCGACAGAAGGCTGTAGAATTGTGTCGCGCTAGCAGTACCGGTAGAATTCTGTTTGGAAATAATTTTATTTTTATACATGATTTCTTTGGTGCAAGTGGCCCAAAAACATCTTGAGTACTAAACAGTGCGTTTTCGTCTGTCCTTTTCTACGCTTGAAGAAATGCATAGGGCGGAAAATAATTCTTTTTGTCCGCAATTATTCACTTCCTTTTGTCTGCTTTACGTCCGTGATATTATTGTTATTAATGTTAAGTATACATACTTATTGTTTCGTTTAAGAAATGGAGTAAAATGAATACTACGCGAGTTAATAACTACTAAACTATTTAGTTTGCCCATCGCAGTTTTGATAAAGTTCATATGATTATGATACTGTATTTGTATTTCTAAAGCTATGGATTAGTGATTGCAATCCCGCAGTGATTTAAATCCCGCAGGGCATTTGCGGGATTGGTTCTAATCCCGCGGGATCCCGCATAAGTTTTTTAATTTAATAAGATTTGATAAATTAATGTTTATTTAATTAATTATTGAACCAACTTTAATTTTTTATTATAAAAATCAACAAATAACCGTATCTCAGTTAAAAAATTTATATAATTTAAAGTCTAGCCTGTCTTAACTATACTACTATGACTATAAATCAATCAAATTTCTTGTCAGTTAAAGTAACAAGTAACTTTGGGCAAATGAACTTCAAATGTTTATACGCGGGATCCCGCATAGGTTTTTTAATTTTATAAAATTCGATAAATTAACGTTTATTTAATTAAAAATTAAACCAACTTTAATTTTTTAATATAAATATCAAAAATTAACAGTATTTCAGTCAACAAAATTATGTAATTTAAAGTCTAGCCTCTCTTAACTATACTACTATGACTATAAATCAGTCAAATTTCTTATCAATTAAATTAACATGTAACTTTGGGCAAATACATTTTAAATGTTTATTATTTTCCTACCTCAGATAATAAGTCTTACTAGTTTTTATAGTAAATCACATTAGTTTGATTGTAAGGTAAGTAAGATACTTATAATATCTAAGAAGTCTCTTTAATTTTCGTATTACAATACCACGGATATTTGGCAGATACACGTTTTCGCGATATTTTTTAAGAGTTTACGGCTTTTTCATGGCTATGCGGATCCGCATAGCTGGTGCGGGATCCAGCAGGCCGCCAAATTATGCGGGATCCTGCGGGATCCCACTTTGCGGGTATTTCAATCTCTACTAGATAGATTATGTTTTCGATTTCTTAGCTTACATACAGGATGGTCTAAAAGTCATAGAACATAGGGCAACAAATCTGGAATTAAATTATTGCGATTTACACAAAATTTATTAAGTCCGAAAGTTGGTATTAACAGAAACATAGGGCGTTAAAATGGAAATTATTATTTCGATTTTCTTTAACATTTTGAAATTTTTTTGACATATTACCGAAAAAATGGATATATGAGGATTTGTGACGGCAAGAAAAAATAACCCGGCCTGAATTTTACTGTAACGGATAGAAGGCGCTACACAAGGCACCACATTTCATGCTTTAAAAAGCCTTAAACTTTTTTGCGCGTCGGAACTCTATACTGAACTTTTGACGGAAGAATATTAAGTTTTTATCTATTTTCGGGAAAAACAATTACTATGACGCTAAAGTTAACTGTTTTCGAAATATTTGTCATTTTGGCATCATGTGCAGCATATTTTTACATTAATTTGAATGCATTAAACCACAACAGGCATATTTTAGGAAATGTACTAAAAAATTGTTTTCTGATTGGCAAGTATACTAATAAGACAACTAAATTATATAAGTACTATACGAACTTATTTCTCAGTTTTTTTTTTAATTTATAAAGGCTCTAGCAACCCTAGCTAATCCTTTGCAAATCTGCGAACCTTCCAGTCACTTAGGTGAGCCCGTTCCGGGCTCCGGCCATAGTAGATATTATTATCCTTAAAAATTATAAAATAAAAAAAGTAAATATAATGATTATGCAATTTTGTGTTTTATGTTCGGTTTTACAAAGATAACGATACATTATTTGCAGAGGTTAAAATCATTATAATGACCTTTCGTTTTGGCGATATCTAAAAATACCCGTGCTTAATTTTAGATACTTCTTAAGGAAAACACACATTTTTATGTAAGTTTTAAAACTAAGAATGTAATTCTATACAGACTTCTTTGTAGGAGATTTCGTGGCACGTGGTAAAGTAAACTACTGAGATGCGGGCAAATGTAACAGAGATTTATTATTTTTAGGAAAATGTTTTGTTGTGGCGACAGATATAGAGCTGCAAAAAAATGAACGTGTATAATAATACTGTCAGGGTGATATTTTTAGATTTATAATAATTTAATTACAAATATTTACCAGTATTTTTCAATTTAATTTTAAACGCTACATTTATTTTGGTAAAATTACAGGTTACTAAACAGATAGAAATAATACGAATGTAAGTTGCAAATTACGCACCTAAATATCACTGATATTCTTCATTAAGAATAAGAAGGAGTTAGAGCCTTGTGCAGTGGCGCACCCAGGGGGGGGGGGGGGGGAATAGTTGCACTAAAAAGAAAAAAATCCTTTTCTCATAAAAATGATTAAAATTAAGTTGACCACAAGGCGCCCTAATAAATACTACACTATTATCACCTATACCACGCGGACGAAGTCGCGGTCGTAAGCTAGTATTCTAAATATTGGGCTCAACATAACAATCAATATGCAGCCCAAATCTATATAATACATCAAAACTTAAACCAAAAAAAAACATGGGAATTTTACCACCCGTCGCATGTCGGTTCTGGTATTCGTCCACTGTCGAAAAGCTTTCGACACCGATGCGTTGGGATAGTTGCAGAACTAATTTGTATGTAAATACTTAGAGGGCACTAAGGCAATAAATAATGGCTTCTATTTTACTATATTTTTTACTAAATATGTAGTCCCAAGTAAATGTTCTTTATGCTGCATCTGCAGGTCACCAAAATTTATCAAAAAAACTTGTTATTGTAATCACTGTAATTTTACATAATATATGCACTTCTGATCTGCCTTGTGAAATAGGCTGCTCAAAGAGGTCACATATGACGTGAATGTAAATACAAGTAACAAAAATCCGAATAGTTGTTCATACCATCATATTATGATTAAAAGATGGCAATAACCTTTCAGGGTTACCCTATTTTCTGTAATAGGCAGCATACTATACATACTATACAAGGTAAATAAGTAAATAAATCTTAAAAGTTGTGCATAAACCTATTTCCCAATTTCTATTTGGCGAATTGAAAATTCGGCCTGAGCAATTAGTAATTAGTACTAATTCATAATGAAAACTGGGTATGCAGGAAATTTCAAGGTGAACTTATTAAAAATAATCTAATTTCAGCCGAACGGTAATAATAACATTTAATTAATGCAGCTAATATAAAATATGTTACCGTAAAACGGTATAACATTTCTCTTAAAGTCTGTAGTCTTCTTTTCTGTATCTTCTTCCATGATCTTGGTTTTCCCCTTATTCTTTTATCCTTCACCTTGCCACACCTTTTACCCCAAGCATTCATCTTTACATTCTGATGTCGATCTCATCTAACCTCATTTCATGTATTTTCTTTATTGGCCATATTTCCGCGCCATACATCATTGCAGGGACCTCTGTTTATAACCCCCCCCCTTTTTTCGTTGCGCTAATCCTACAGTCACACAGCATCCCTCTCTCTGAGCTGGCATAAACACATTATTTTAACAGCCACATTAACTGATGAAGCTTGTAAATAAATTGCCTGCAGATGTTTTCCCTTCCCGTCCCAACCTCCAATCCTTCAAATCCCCTGTCAATAGACTACATTTCCATTCTCTTCAGACGCCCACAGTACGTTAGTACTTAGGCTTGAAGTCTACTTGGGATGTCTTAGATAAAAAAAGGTACATGTGTGAAGATAGATATTCTTAAAAAAAATAAAGGTGTATTTTGTCTATGATTTTGTATGCGTCGATTTTTTTTTAATGGCGGCGCCTGGTTAATTATAAGCAAATTAAAGAGATAAATAATTCTGAAGCCGTTTACTTTAGCGGAAATTGCTGCTTCTTGAAATTCTTACTTTCTTGGCGATAATGAATAAATGAAACGTTCATTATAACATGCTGCATCTTTGTTTATCGAATATTAGGAATATCTGTACTAGACAAGGAGAGACCATAAAATTTCTTAATTGAACTTCCTATATGTAATTTATAGATTTGTTGCATTGACGGCTACTAGTTTAATAGAGCTACAGGCGACGGAAAACTGGTTCATTTAACAATCATAAAAAACTTATTACAAGCTGGTAATATAGGTATTATGTATTAATTATAATGTATATGAATGTTTCTTAATAAGAGTAAAATGTTTTTGAAAGCGACGCGGTGGTGTAAATTACTTGATCCAGTTCTTCGGCAACCAATCGATAATTCGAAGTCGTTTTTCTGCGATTCAGTTGTTAAAAACTGCTTTAACAAATCACGTGACCGTAACTACGCAAGAGTCGTTAAACATGTGGATGAATACGAGAACGAGAAAGAAAACGTATAGGTCGTAACAACGAATATCATTTCAATTCTATCCTCCCCGTGTTGAAAAGCAGTTAGCAACTCAGGACTGTAGTCAGGATTTCATTTCAGAGGGGGCAACTAAAGTTTTAGGGGGGGGGGCAAAGTTATGGTGTAATATTGTTCTAGTAGACAAGACAATAATTTCAGTGATTTTCTAGAGTGGGCGACTTTTTTTTTCAGAGTGCATGGGCATTGCCCACGACAGGCCTGTATAGCAAAAATAAACTGTTTCCATTTCTAGCACAAAACAAAAAGTCTTATAGGAGTTTTCAGTAGGAGAAATATGACGTTCAGCCGTGTGGTCTAGCGAACATGATGTAATTGTATTCGAGAATTATTTCCTCAGTTTCAAGAACCAAGCCCCAGAGTGAAAATACTTAAAGCCCTGTTATTGCCTTCTCTTACATTGTGTTGAAGCTTACATATGTCTTTGAGGAAGGGGATCAACAAGTGGCTTCTATGGAACCCTTTAAAAGAATGATTGAAAGAGTTAAAATGCTTACTAATGCGTATAAGTGTCTGGCAGCATTGAAAGCACTGAAACAGCTATGCTAGTATGGGATTGCAAACAATCCCTGAAACAACTAGCGAGCAATGACAAGCTTACGTTAATGTGGCTGCCAGAGCACGAGGTCTTAGCAATGAGACAGCTGACATATCCGCGGGAGACGGTGCCGGAGTTCTTGGAGTGACGCAAAAAGCCCAATTTTAGAGGAACAAATGGGAAAAGGACCAACAACCTACTGGTGAAGCACTCCAGTTCAAAGGCAAGCAAAGAGGTTTATCAATCCTTCGCCTTAAAAAGCCAAGGAGCTAAAGCTCGTTTGAAGCTCTTTTGTTGACCTATTGCCTGCAATAAACTATTATTGACACCAGCAGTAATAAATCCCGGTAAATTTGCAATAACTGTAAATAGGGCTGGTCTAATAAAATGGCAGGTAAAGATAATTTTAATATAATCAGTAAAGGATATGAATAAACTATTTTTTTTACCTGGTTTCATAATTTCAAAATATTTTAATTATGTTCCCATCCGTTTGGTTAACCTTAGTTGTTATATGATTTCGAATATATTTTTTGTTATTCCAAACGTGCCAAAAAATGTGGCGTCTTTAGAAAGACGTTGATCATAGTGCCTTCGGTAGTGCGGATTTAAAAAAAAAGTATCGCCCGATGCCAATCAAATTGTTAAAAATGTTTATGTTTCTTTATTGAACAGGGGGCTTAACGTAAATGTAGCTGCAGCTGAAACGTCTTCATTAACGAATATTGTGACAAAGCAAATTAAAAACAAAAAAGTACGTAGTGATGCTGGTGCAACTCTGTAATTAAATTCGTAGAGAAATTTATGCTATGTACGAAGAGCCGATTGTGCCTACGTTGGTTTCATTAAAGCAGCGACTAATGAAAGATGAAACCAACATTTCTTGCAGCAGGACAAGCCTCTGGAGGCTCTTTGGCGTTTTGATTATTTAAAATCTATAAGAAAGTCCAGATTAGAAAATCGTTCCATTATCTACCTCGATGAAACGTGGTTTGATACACATGACAACCCAGGTTGGATAGATCCATCACGCCAAGCCAAAGCCCCATCGAACAAGGGAAAAATAATTACCATTTTACATGCTGGTTCCTAAGATGGTTGGGTTCCAAACTGCATGTGGTTGTCCTATACAAAATATTAAAGATTCATCTTTGGACTACAATGACGACACCACAGCGGAAACTCTTTGAAGATTAGTTTAAAAATCACATTTTGCCTAATGTGCCTAAGAAGAGTGTAATTGTAATGGACAATACTAGTTATCATAGCCGTCAAATAAATAAAGTTCCTAATTCAAATAACACTAAATTAGGAATTCAGAAATATATGCTAAAAAATGATGTATATTTTGAAAATACTTATTGTGATCTTCTAGAAATATTAAAAACACTTAATATTAAGAAGAAATATGTATGTGATACCATTGCTGCCGATAGAGGGCATACGGATTTACGCCTTCCCCCTATTACTATACTTTTAATTTAATCGAGCATATATGTGGCATCAGGTAGCAGAAAACACTTCTCCGACTTTAAGTAGCAGTGTTGTGACATTAATTTAAAAAGTTGTAGATAGCATTATTATAGAAAGTTGAAAAATTCTATTAACCATGTTATTAAAGTCGAATATTCCTATTTTTCATTTACTAATAACATAGAGCCACTTGCTTTTAATGCAGATGAAAATGACAGTGACAGCGAAACCGAATTAACTCTGTAATTAAATTTAAGTAATAATTTTTTATTGTACAAATAAATCGAACGACATAAACCAATCATCAATCATCAATCAAGATTTTATTTTTTCCAAAATTATTCCGAATTTAAACCAGTCCGACTTTAGCGCCTTTTAAGAATCTTGACATATTTATATTTGCCTTTATTAAGGTGCGTACCATTTTGTAAAAGGCAACGAAAGAGCTTGAAACGAGCTTTACTTGACTTAGTATCAGTGGCGGTCCCAGGGGGGGGGGGGCGGTGGGGCGATCGCCCCCCCCCCCCCCCCCTTACCCAAGACACTATTTTTAACGAAGAAATAATAAATGATCGATGCGGGTAAACAAAAAATTTAAAACCGTAGGTGCAGGCAGTACACGTCTCTAGAATTGACTGTGGCCTAGATAAAATTGCATGCATGCTTTTTTAACAGAAATTTTGAATATACATAGGTAATTTCTTTTTGTAACACACTAACCCGACGATTGGGCCAACCCAACACCTACTAAACCGCCCCCCTTTGAAAAAAGCTGCGACCGCCACTGTAAGTATAGAGAAATGACTGAAGACTTATTACAGATCATTTTACTGGACATTGCCCTTTGAGGTACCATCTTCAGAAAATGAACAAAACAGAGGATGAATGCAGGTACTATGGTGAAGCTGCAGAAATAGCAGAATTGTGCGACTTCATAGCACAGCTATGCAAAAGGCATAACGTAGGGATAACGCCTCAATAAGTGGGAAATATGGGTCCCCTATAATTCCAAATAAAAATGGCACCTTAAAAAGATTAACTGTTAATGTGGTCTATATTCTTAGATAATACCTAGACGAACACTGCCGTGCAACGAAAACCGAGACATTTGGTGGGTTTGCTGGTTTATGGTTTAAAAGTTTGTTTATCTACCATTACATAAATATGTATACCATGTATTTACATGTATATATAATGGTGGACAAACAAACTTTTGAACCATAAACCAGTAAACCCACCAAATGTCTCAAGGGAGACCGGCTTTTCGGTGTATTCGATGGTCTGTCTCATGTATTTATTAAGAAGGGATTCGATGTCCATATACTGTGAGCGTATCGAACGTGAAGCCTTATATTTCTTGTTTGTTATGAAAACATTTCCCCCAGGAGATTAGTTTACGAACTACGTAATTGAATCAAGAATGGCAGTTGAAAGAGATAAAATAGCATAGGAGTGTTGGAGCTCAGAAGTGTTGCTGTCTGTGCTGGTTGCTTAGGAAAACGGCTGAACCTCGGTCTGAACACTCGGTTACACGTACGTCTTTGTCTAATGAACTAGGAAAGAAAAAGTGCGATTTATAGATTTATAAATGACTCGGAGCGACTTTAAATAAACACCTTTAGAAATAACATAACCTATCAATAATAAAACCTTTTTAACTTAAATTTATTATTATTTAGCAGAAAACTAAAATATTTTAGGGCTTTTATTACTTTTAGTAAATCTTGTGATGGTTCTAACGTATTTTTTGTACAAAAATACAAGGTAAAATAAGATGTGGCCAATGTTTACAAATTGTGTTTACAGTGTCGTTTAGAATGGTTTGTTTTGGCTTCAAAGAATGTTATCATCCCGAATCCATTCTTAATAAATCCATGGTCTGTCTATATTCTTGATAGTCTCTGATAATAATCAGAATTAATTAACCTAAGATTTACTCTGAAAAATCTTTAATTTCTTAATAAATATTTACAATGTCGCCTAATTACTTAATTTATATATATATATATATATATATATATATATATATATTTATACATCTCATATATATATATATATATATATATATATATATATATATATATATATATATATATATATATATATATATGCTAAGAAGATTTATTTCGGATACGTAACATTTAATAGAATACACGTGTGGTTTACATCTAACAATAAGACAGCATGAAGAGCCAATAGTAATATGATATTTTATATAATATTAATTTTAAATTTGTTTCACGATATATTGGTCCAAGGCAATAAGGCGAACAACCTACTTTAACCTTTTCAGTTAACCTTAGACCCAAATTATTATTATTTCAAGGTAAAATAAACAAAATCAACAAAAATAAAGACATAGAAGAAATTTGGAAGGTAGAAATCTAAATCTATTAACATTATTGCATTAGTCAGTAAATTATAGATGCAAGTAAACAATTCTCTTGAACAGCAGTGGCACCGTCAAGGCTATTTCTCTGTCCTAAATTCGCGAATATTTTTATTGACCTTTATGGTTACACATTTATATGCAAATTAAATTAAAAAAAAACTTCTATTAAAATTTATTATCACTGGAAACATAGAATCTTATAACCGCTGGGAAAGAGATTTATAAATCGATTTTAGTAATTGTCATGGAAGTTGACATTAATTAGTTTGCCAGCTAAATATTGTTGCTATCATTGTTTTGAGGCGTCATTCAAACAGTGGTGATTTTAATGAAAATAAGTTACATCAGAGTTATACAGTTGCTTCAGTAGCAGATACGGGAAAGAAGACTATTATTGACTAAGCCGAGAGCTAGCGCCATAACCTACATCATTTTTTAATAAAAATTTCATGTCCCTTTCTAGCTGTCAAGCTTAGTGATGGGTAAATTCCCGCAAATTCCAATCTATTTTTTTGAAGTTCAAATTATTTTAATTTCTATTTATTTATGAAATGCCATGAAAATCAAGACAAATTCAGAATAAAACATGTATTTTTATTTAAAAAAGAACCTTACAAAAATATACTCTCTCCCACAGACTCAGGCGGGCTAGGCTACAGGCACAAAAACGTTTTTTGCTTCTACAAAACAAAACGTAACACACTTTTTTGATACAATTTTTTAAAAAAGCCCTTTTGAATTTTGAATAAAACAAAACAATGCAAATAAAAGATTCTTAATAAAATTAATCTTTATTTTCTGAACTATAACAACCTCGTTGTCCTCATCTATACGTATTTTAAAAAAATACATTTGAATTACTGATTTCAAAAACAACAAACCTGAGCAGACCTGATGGGATATTTCATGGAGTTTAACAAGGATCCGTTTAGTGATGGGCAGTTACGAACAAAATTCACGTCCAGTTGCACAAACAATTGAATCAAGCATTAAACTAATTGGACACTTGCGATGTGACAGCTGACAGTACGTTTCAATGTCATTGCCAAAGGTGACTCTAAACGTCAATTGAATTTACTACTTGGTTGAAGGTTTTCAGAAACTGGCTGTTGGAGTAATACATGTAATAAACATATATTAGAGCAGCAATTAAGATAAGAACACAGTACCTTTGATTTATTATTATTGGAAGATAAAAGCAATCGGTAAGAAATTTTTAAAACAAAAGGAAAAGCGGTTTCTGTTGGGCCTCTCGTTGAGCGCCACAATTGTATAATTTTTAAATTACTTCTCGATTCCCATTTTTGTCCATAACTGTTTTGAAGGTATCTGAATTGGATAGAGACAATTAGATCGCTTAATGGGAAAGAGTAGGCTACAACACTTTTATCTAAAAATATCTTTCTTTTCATGTAGTAAGCTTTTCATTAGTTGATTTAAAATAATAAATTACTGAAATGAAAGCATAGATTTCTTTATATACAGCATGTCTGCGGATGGGATTTAGAAGAGGACAATCGCTAAAAAATGTATCCAGCATTTTTAAGTAAGATATTCTATTGCAGGTGTTATTAAAAATATATGGGCCTATAATGCCATGGAAAGATACCGGGATATACACGTTCACTTTTGTAAAATATTGTCTTCCCATCATTACTCTAAATTCGGGGTTTTCTCGAGACCATGCAGTACCTGACATGCTGGGATACTACAGTTCCATTAGAAGAAAATGTACATTCAGTAGAAAACCTAATAAATTTATAAAAATGGATATTTCCACTTAAAATCTAGTCTTTTCGCCGCATCTCCCTCTTCCATGTTTGGTTAAAGTGGGGTTTGAAAAGAAATAATTTATTTTCTTTTAAGATAACCTGAATATGAGTGTTTTACGCAACTTCTAGAATATGTTTAGCACGATTTCTAAGGGACATCACAGGAGTTCTCTAACAGACTGAAAAATTAAAACTGTGGCAGCATCGTTTTGATTATATTTATTTTTCTTCTTCTTCTTTACGACAAGCTGTAAGGATTAAGAAATATCTCTCTACTAATTGACGTATGTATATGTTTAAAGGGCGGAGACTGCTGGTGTCAGTATAAAAGGGGATTCGCTTCTACTGGCATCATACCTTCCAAATACTGCTGAACTAAAATAATGGAATTTGATTTTGTATGTACAGCAGATATTCGCACACCTGGTAATTTGAACAAAAACGAAGACTCATTTGAATCTGTATTAGTTTTTACTGGTAGTAGTTCTGAAGATGGTGACGGCACATGTGAATTAGAAGACATCCGCTAATTCTGCCTGCTGTGATGTATCACTTTGTGCCAGTATATTTCCAAGTAAATTCTGGACACAAATTTGTGCTTGATTAGCATTTTCCGGACTTCCAAAACCTATGTTGCCTACTATTTAGTTTTTAATTTTAAATGATATCGACGATGGTATAAAACTATCGATACATGGATAGTCGCTATCGATAGTTCTCCACCTCTAGTGACTCGTTACTTTTAGTATTTAAATTTTTTAAAGAAATCTTGTACTTCGGCTTAGATTTTAATTTAAAACATATTTCATATTATCTTGCAAATTTTGTTCCATTTGTTCTCTTCTAAACGCCATCCGCGGACATACCGTAGTACAACGTATTAATTTGTTGGATGTGTGGAACAATATAGTGTTTCAATTCTTCTATTTTTAATGTTAGAATAAATGAAGAAACACTTTTTTTATTTCCGCTTAGATTTCGATGGAGCCTGACCGCTTTGATTCTTTGACCCCGATCATAAAATTCGCCTAAAAATACAAATTCCTTAAACATGATCAGCATTACTTAGTTTCATACGTAATTGTGGCACCTCCCACAAGAATTACGCATTACACGTATCAAATCATCCTGCTGATGCCACAGCGCGGCGCTAAGGAAGAGACAACATCCCATACCTTAACCTACACCAACACAACAACTCCTGCGCTCAACACTCGATTTCCCTTTCGTTTCGTCGCGAAAGTGCCCGAATGCGACCGATCGTAACCTTAACACGGTCCGTCGTGAGCCGCACATTGAAATCCGAATCCGAGTTAGTGGGTTATAGATACTCGCTAGCGGTAGACGCGAAATCGAGAAAGCGAGAGTTGTACTATTATTTTTGCCGGTAGTTCTATTCAATTGGTGCAAAACATATCGCGGAATTGACTCAACAATAAAGGTCATCTAATTTGACAACATACCCCTCTGATCACCACATGAAAAGAAACTCCTCTCTTTGAAAATCAGTGACCTAAACTTTTATTATTGAACCTTCCCTTATTTGTTCTGTACTTACCCTTAGACTTACCAGATATCTATCGATCAGTATAAAAAGTGAGATAGTTAAATCACAAACGCTGCAAAGGATTTAATAACTGAAGGAACCGTGAGTGACATTAATTTTTTTCTCTTCAAAAACACTGTTGAAATTATGTACGATTTTATAACTGATTTACATTTTTGCTAAAAACATTTAGAAAAGACACTGCTTGTGTGATCAAGAGTACTAGGAACTAGTTAATATTATTTGTGATTGATAAACTTTTCATTTTCATAATTTAGCAATTTATGATATACATTTTGTTGTTTTAAACTTCTTGCAAAATGTTCCCATAATTTAATACTGAAGAATACTCACTAGACAAGGAATAAAATGACTATGATTATGTTAAAGACTCATCAAAAAATTCCAGAAATGCCTCTGATTCAGAGTCTGGCTCCCCAGAGAATCTTTATTAAGCAAGAAATCTTGGACAGAGAATACGATCAAAATAGTCCAGGCCATAGTCCAAAAAGGCAGTTGTTAACGAGCGACTATCAAGGCCACACCACTAGTCCACGAAGAGAAGACCATGTTTTTAGTAGTCCCCATATATCAGGCAAGACGGATTATCGACATGTAATACATAGTCCTAGAGACGATAATCAAAAAATGCCCAGACCTCTTAATGAAATGGATAATTCTACAAGTTCAACGGACTATAAAGTGACTAGTTATGATAGTCCACTAAATAGAAGGCTGACTGTTATTGAAGGAAACGATAGAAGCGATAATGTTCCAGATCGAAGATACGAAAACATTGAAACAATTGACAATGCTCAACATTTTGAAACAAACCGTACCCGAAATGGTACTGATGCGAAAAATAATGAAGATAATGATAGTCCCCTTGATCTCAGAGTCAATTTTGCTAGGGGAAGTAGTCCAACGCGTGATAGAGATTCGGGGACAGAAAGTGATGATACAGAAGACAAACTGATGATACAAGAAGATGGAGATTGTAAGCCTTATAAGAAGAGCCTGATCAAAAGATGTAAGTAGCATTTTTTATATTTTATTATTATTTTTATTAACAAATTATTAATTCTAACTGTTACTCTCTACTGTACGTGTAATTATTTATTTGCAATACACTAACGATTTTCGAATTAGGTACCCTGTAAAAATTATAGGTAAGTACACGTGATCGATTATATAATATTTTAAAGATTATTAGAATTCTTCGAACTTTATACAAGTAGGTATATATTATGTTGCATGTTTATAATTTTCATTATATTATAAAATCATTTAAAAAAGGCACATTTACAGATTCAAAATATATTACAATATCATAATGTTTCTTGGTATCTAAAATATTTACAGAGTTTTCATATTTTATTGTGTATATGAGGTTGTTTAGAGGTTTTAATTTGTTTTGCGATTTCTGATTTTCTCTACAAGGATAGATTTGCGTGGTATGTTTCATCACTAATAACCTAAAGTTGGCTTGAAATCGAAGCGACTTTAAAACGAATACTAAGCCTAAAAATGTTACATTATTATTATGAGTTCTTAGACCTAGATTGAATAATTCAAAAGCATTTATTTCACTTTTAAGAGCAACTTGAAATCAAACCAACTTCAGGCGATAAAGAAAGTACATTTTATGCATCTACATTAACTCCTACACAAAAAGTGTTTTGTCATATAGTAATGCCAAAATCAAGAGGGTATTTATAAGTTCATTCCGCCAAATCAGTATAAAAAAATAAAAATCCACACCAACGAAATTTTTGAGGTTTGAGCAACAGCGTTTATTCAAGCTGAGGCCAATTCCTGGATATTTTAAGATCAAAAACAACACTTTTAAAAATCTATTTTTAAAATTACACACACTTCCTGTTTATTGAAGCGTGTGGCGAGATACGACTTAAAAAAAGTCTAGTTAAATTTTTAGAAACTGGGTTTCTGTTACATATTTTTTAAGTTCGCCTTGTTTAAAAGGATTATTCAGTCCAGAAGAGAAAAATAACATGGGTACTTAAATAAATATGACAGGATTTTATGGAATTTGTTTAAAAAGACGACTTTTGCAGGTAAAAATGGGCCATTTTCTAAAACGCGTTGTCTCGGAGATATGTGGTGGTAACTGATATTAAATTTAAGATCTTCGTTATGATCGTTTTCGTTCGTGTAACTGTAGCACTTTTCATGGGCTCCCTATATGATATAACCTGCATAATTTTAAAACATATAATTCACACTTCCCCAATTACCCGCATCCGCACACGACTCGAATTTTTCTTTCTTGTACATTGACAAACATCTATATTTTTATCCTAAATTTATCCATCTAACATTACAAAATGAATAATAAACTTTGCAAAATAGCGTGCTTAAAATCCTTGAGAACAGAAGTAATATATTATTTGCAATTATTTTTAGTGATTTCAGGAGATTTTGATTTAAATTTTTGATGACTTTGTGGCATATTTTACATTCTATTAAATACAAAACAAGCTGTTTTTTGAATAAAATTACTATATTTACCTTAGTAGTCGTACAGGCAGACAAAAATAGGAATGATAACCATATTTGAGGTGAAGGTGGAATTGAGAGTGGGATTTACTTCAACGCCAAAAATTCGAAATATTGTTTTGAAGCAATTATAGAAAAGACCAAGCAATTTTATCTAGGTTTAGGTGTGGATCTTTAAGGCGACTACTTTCGCGCGTGTAATGTATATATATATATATATATATATATATATATATATATATATATATATATATATATATATATATATATATATATATATATATATACATATATATATATATATATATATATATATATATATATATATATATATATATATATATATATATATATATATATATATATATATATATATATATATATCAATAATAAAAATTTTTTCCATATGGTAAGAACTTCCGAAGACACGCTGTATGTATAGATATATATATATATATATATATATATATATATATATATATATATATATATATATATATATATATATATATATATATATATATATATGCATACAGCGTGTCTTCGGAAGTTCTTACCATATGGAAAAAATTTTTATTATTGATTTTACGAAAAAAAGTGCCTCTTTATAAAAAGTTCTGCATGGTGGGAAAATAGCGGTTCCATTCAAAAATTTGATCTAGTACATACAGGGTGACTCAAAAATGTAAAAGTCCTAATACACGTGAAGCTAAAAAGACATAAAATCGGCATTTAAAGGTAAACTGCCACTGCAAATGTGCTAGAATTAACTTTTGTATGTTAATAAATTAGGTTTGGAACATACAGGAGGTCCCAAAAATAAAATTAATTTTTTTTTGTCGCCTTTACAAAAAAAGTATATCTTCATAAAAAGTTCTACATTGTGAAAAAGAGCATGGTTATTCAAAAATTTTATATAAGGACATACAGGTGGCAAAATGATTTAAATTTAAATTGTGGCTTTCAGCTGTTTAAGCCACCCTGTATTGTCCAACATCAAGTTTATAAATAACCATGCTCTTTTTTTACAAGGTGGAACTTTTTATGAAGATTTACTTTTTTTGTAAAGTTGATAATAATTTTATTTTTGAAACTCCTGTATGTTCCAAACCTAATTCACTAACATACAAAAAGTTAACTCTAGTACATTTACAGTGGCAGTTTACCTTTAAATTACGATTTTGTGTCTTTTTAGCTTCACGTGAATTGGGACTTTTACATTTTTGAGCCACCCTGTATGTCGAAGATCAAATTTTGGAACGACGATGCTATTTTCTCATGATGCAGAACTTTTTATAAAGATGCACTTTTTTTCATAAAATCAATAATAAAAATTTTGACCATATGGTAAGAACTTCCGAAGACACGCTGTATATATATATATATATATATATATATATATATATATATATATATATATATATATATATATATATATATATATATATATATATACATATATACAGGGTGGTCAAAAAGTTTGAACCAAATGGAAAAGATTTTAATTTGACGTTTCTCAAAAAATTGTATTCCTGAAAAAAGTTGGTGCTTGTTCCAAAACTTCTAAATAAGATGACCTTTTTTCTAACATTTGCGTACTAAGGTCATAAATTACAGAAAAGTGAAAATCGCTGAAGAATAAACTAACTCTATTTTTAAAAATTGACGAAAATTTTATTAAGAAAAGTTCCTTAGGATCTCATTAAAGTCCTAAGTGCAAAATTTGAAGTTAAAATTGTAAAGAAAAAAGTTTGATATACTTTTCAAAATTTTACATCGCCCTAGTATGGCCACTCGTTTCATTTTTTTAAATGCGGAACTCTTATCAATATCCATGCGACGGTAAAATGTCAAATGGGTACTTTTCAGGGTTAAAATTTTTTGAATAACGTCAAATAAAAATCTTTTCAATTTGGTTCAAACTTTTTTGACCACCCTGTATATATAATATATATGCGAAAAAAGATCATTTTTTATAAAAGTCTTAGCTTGCTATAAAAATAAGATCCACGATGCCAAAAATTTGGTTTTTTTTTGTACAGGGTGTGCAAAAAATACAAAAATGTAAAATTTCGTTAGAGTAAAATTGCGTCTTTTTAAATTTTAATGCAAAACGTTAAATAAAGAAGTTGTTTTAATTTTATTCCAGATTTTTAAGTAGAAATCTGAAATTTCTAAATTAAGTACGCCTTAAAAATCAAAATTTTTCACATTGTCTCATTGTCACCTTTTTTTATTTGATTACACCTTTGATAACTATGACGTATTTGTCAAAATAATAAAGATTTTGTCTTTAGAGCAAATAATATTTATAATCCAAAATTACAGACTCATACAGGTTAAAGAAAATTACTAATAAAATATTAAATAATAATTCTAATATTCGAGAAATATTTCCTATTTTATTAAACTTTAAAAAAATCAAGGGCACATCATATATATTTTTTAAAAAGATTTCTGCATATTATACGCATTTTTTTTAATATCGAAAATGGCCAAAGCTTCTTCTTATTTCTTCCGCTTCAAAATTTCTTCGTCATTTTCCCTGAGTTTTCATGTTAGTTGTTTAATGCACCCCCAGAGGAACATATTACAAATTGTCAGATCGCGACTCCTAGGGGGCCACAAAATAGGATTCTTTCAGCCAATCCATCGATTTCCAAATTTGTGATTGAGCCAATCCCTTTACTTCTGCAGCATAATGTACAGGACATACAAATTTTGGCGATATTGAAGAGGCAATTCTTCTAACTTGTCTGACAAAAATGACTCCAGCATATGTAAATAAGAATGTCTGTTCACTTTTTGCTACTCTGTACATCGTTCTGTCAGCACATGTGTCTTTTTATTACTATTCTCCGATAATTACAGTGATATCTTGAATATTAATTATATTTATATTAGTATTGATTTCCTGTACTGTTAATAAATCCTTTTACATTATCGTTAATGACGGTCAACGAGTTCTTGTGTTGAGGATGACCACAGAAACTAGCGATTTTATGTTTTATTTGTTGCTAGAATTATTATTGCCTCTACTACGAAAGCTTAAGAGATAATATCACCGCTTCCATATTACTAAACTTCCCGATCAAATACTATATTAATAAAATTCAGTCTCTAAATTTTAAATAATAGATGTCATTAGATGTTTAGGTCCTAATAATAGCTCTGTTCGCACAAGGATCACAAACCAATCACAGCCAATGAAATTGCTGGAACCCAGTTGGCAAACTGTCACGTTACCAAATCCCTAAAATTTGATTGGTGCTGATCGCTTTGTGATTTCTCTACGAACAGAGCTAATATAACGTTTGGAAACTGTAAAACCTAACATCATGTTGCAACTATGGAAAAAAAAATGTTGACTTGGCGCCCAACCTGTGGCAAAGAATTCTCCACAACATATCGGTTCCATTCCTGCTGGAATGCAGCTCCGAACGGTGGGTTTACGTACAAACAAAAAATTACCATTTTAAGATATATATATATATATATATATATATATATATATATATATATATATATATATATATATATATAATATATTTGATTGTTAAACTGACTGCCTTTTTTACCTTACAAGTATCTATGCATAAAAAATTGGCGCCTAACGCAGTGCAAATATACACTGGCGAAATATTGCTATTGTTTTCTTCGAGGTTTCTTTGAGATTTAGTTTCCCAGTTAAATCAAAAAAATTATTAAATTCCGCAAGAACTATTTTAATAATATTTATTTGTTTCCAAAACTGTTTTTCTTATCTAAAAAAATAGGCAGATCTGCTTTACGTGGCGCAAATGGATATGTTAAATTAGTGTAGAAACATCCATTTTGTTTCTGCTAGAATTTACACATTATTTTATTAATTGCGATTATATTTTAGGAACACATTTTCATTATATTGTGTTTGTTTTACCAATAACTCAAATCACTCGACTATGCAGTTCCAAATCTAAGATCTCGTTTCTCAATAGAAAGTCGTAACACTATGAACATCCTTATGTTTATAAATGAAAAATATGCAAATAAATTGTAAATATCCGGAAATGCTGTATTTCTACCGTGAAGAACGCCAGGATAGGTTTTCAAATTTTTCTGTATGTACCTAAACTACATGCTGCTTCGAGAAGATAAAAATGTTCGGTAGGAGAAAAAATTGGAAAACAATACCTGTTGTCTACTACTATACTATAATTTTGTCGCCATTGATATTGATAAAATCAATACCAAACTGAATTCCTAAAAAATACAAAGTTACAAATCCTGTTGGTCAAGATATTTAAACTGATTAATTAATTGCATGACAATAAAAGTATTTTGTAGGATCACAGGCAATATTATATTGCCTGTGGTAAAATACGATACATCGTCAGTAAATCGATGGAGTGGTAAAAAGGTGGAAAATGAGAATCGACAGAAGTAGCAGACGATTCTTCTTGCATATAAAAAAATAAGATTGTGATTTTTCAATTCGATTAAAAATATAACGCAAGTGGGACATGTTATTCAAATATAAATTGCATTTGATCATATCTGTTTAGATATTGCAATAATCTATTATGGACAATGTAAATGATTATAACGGGCAATATACATAATGCTCAGCCATTATTAATAATAACAAACACGAATAGGCAGTTTATTAAATTCCATATTTTTAATTCATAAATTAATATATTGGCTAGTCAATATGAATACTGCCTTGATTTGAGCAGTATTCAGAAAGATTAGGTAATATCATAAATTATGAATGTATGAATTCGCGTTTAGCATTATTCATAATGACTGGGAATTATATATATTGTCCTATAAACCTATAATATACACATATTTTTTTCGTAATTCGACACAAATTATTCGAAAAGCAACAAGGAACCCAATCTGTGAACCCAAAACCCATCATAAAACCCAATATGTTTGACCTATATTTTCGAAAAGCCCCGTTAGATCAGACTTCCCCTTTTTATATAAAAACCGGGTAACAATAGGGCACTACAGGTAGTCTTTGATTTTTTGTACCTGCCGCATCTTTTTTACCCTCTGCAAACCAGATGTATAGGGGGTGGGACCAATAAGGTCAGTTGATTAGAGTGCGACCACAAATATATAGAGAATATTATAGCCTTGATATATTCATATTATTAATATAAGTATATGTAGCCATAGTCCGATCTTTAATATTTTTGGTTGGTTTTACTTTGAGAAGTAGACATTTCAGGACCTGATTATTTTGTGAATATTTTTTCTGGACCTACGAAAACTTTTCGAAAATACGCTTTGTGGTCTTGTTCGAAAGTTCTTTCCTCGAAAAGCATTTCTTTAGGGCTTGAGGTAATTTGCGATCTACTCCACCAGCTGATCCATGTCAAATATTATTAAAACACGATCGGACCATGTATGCATTGTCTAAGCATAAAAACTCGTTCGTACAAGGGTGGTCCATACATATAAAATATTTAGCCCTTATAGCAATAAAAGCAGGTTATTAAGTAACTGTTTTTTGTGCCGTTTTTTTGCAAGAGGTCTGACAAACTGTAAAATGTGCGAATTGAGCGGTATTTCCTCGAAAGATGAGTATTTTACCTGATGATGGATTTTTTTTTGCCTAACCGTGGAATCATTTAACAGGGTTTGTTAAATAATGCTTATTCAATTTTGAATTAGGACCTTTTAGGGTTCTCCACCGTTATTTGAGTAAAATAGTAATAATGCTTCTAATTTATTTGTAATTTGTATTATATTAAATACTACCCTGAATAATATACATTTCGTACAAATATAAAAAAAAACTAGTAGAACAATTTCTTGTTTTCTAGAATTTTAAAAATTCGTTTAGATTACATAATACTTTTTATTGCCAAATTTTGGCAACACACCCATAACCTTCAATTGTCTTATCAAAATTTGTTTAAATTTTAATAAATACTTTAGAGACAAAACAATAACTTCAAGGTATTGCATAACAGCTACTCAACCGGTTTTAACAGTAAATTTTGTATTAAAAATAAAATTTGCTTTAAAAATAGTCATTATTTTTTCAAAAATTTTCCGTGATTTTTGGAAAATGTCAATTCATTTTAAAATTTCAACTTCCCAGCTAAAACAAGCGATGAAAGACAATGTGAGTACCTGTAAAACAATTTACTGTTTTTCATTTTGCAGCCTGTAAA
Source organism: Philopedon plagiatum (assembly GCA_963971165.1). Classification (NCBI taxonomy): domain Eukaryota; kingdom Metazoa; phylum Arthropoda; class Insecta; order Coleoptera; family Curculionidae; genus Philopedon; species Philopedon plagiatum. The sequence continues at coordinate 84,005,659 of OZ020195.1, forward strand.
TCAAATTTTTTCATAATTACTATTTTAAAAGCGCTTGTTTTTCATATACCTACTACGTTTGCGCGATCTGGTGTTAGAAAACGGTATCAGTAGATCACGTGACTTTAGAAAAGTAAGGTTACTCGTGGGGGAATAGATCAATCACTGCATGACTGATAACCGTGAAAAAGAAATAGTAATAGTTAGAGGATCAACGATGATATTTCAGTTGTACCCCCTCCGCTCTGGAAAAGTTCTAAAAAGTAGTTCTAAAACAAAAATAAGCTCCTTTCGTAGAGTCAAACCATAATGTCACAGGTAACAGCGCGGATGAACGACAATAGCAGAAAACAAATCCAAATACACGAAAATTAAAAATGGTTTTATCCCCAGTCTTATATTCTCTACATTTTTTTTTTTTGGTTTTTGGAAACGTTTTTAAAATATGGTATATGCGGCAGCTAGGCTGCTAGATTGTATTATTGCTCGTATTTATATCCGTTTTAAACAAAAACATTTCACTTTTTAAAAAAATTTTCTAATTATTAACTCCTTTCTTACATACTTAACTGCTGTAATACTAATAATAATAATAATAATAATAAAGAAGTTTATTTATGCCAATAAAAACAATTTAAAATATAAATATAAAATTGATAAAAATAAAAAGAAAACCAAAAAATGACAGTAGTATACTAGTTGGGCATAAATAGGTAGAATTTTGATTTATAAAAAATCATTCTTCTAATCCTACCCCTACTAAATAATTTTTTATATTATTTTTAAAAGTTATGTAGCTGAAGCCCTTTAGACTAGAAGGAATATTATTAAAAATTACAGAAGATGTTTTAAACGAAGACTTATATTTTTCAGTATGATGTTTAGGTATTTCTATTGCTTTCTGATTTCTAGTATTAACATTATGAATATTATTCCTGAATTCAATTTTTTCAAATAAATATCTAGGTTTCTGAGTTAAAATTATTTTATATATAAAACAGGCTAAGTGGATTTCGCGTCTTTTTTCTAATTTAATTAAATTATGTTTGTCAAAGGTAGGTGATACGTGATCATATTTTTTTAGTCCTGTTGAAAAACGAACACAGTTATTTTGAAGAATTTGTAATTTCTGTTTATCTTCGTTACTGATATTTTTGTGATAAATAAATACTACTTGTGGGTTCTGATAACTGTTATTAAATAATGTATATTTAGCATAAACCAAGATTAACTTAAAACAACGATATCGCCGGTGCCAAATAAGAATTGCAATACACAATTTTTTGGGCAATAGTGTATCTAATATAAGATTTAAAACTCGCTGAAATGATAAGGTTTATATGAAATTACTGCTACAATTATTATAATAAAAAAATCAAATTCTAGTTAATATTTGTTCCTGAATACAAAATGGCTACCGAAAGGATTTGTTTAAGAAGGCGTAGGCCGTATAGGGCTTTCGCCGAAACCTTTATTGTAGGTCAGGGGCGAAAAGAGGACAGAGGAAACGTGGATGATCAATATATAGACGGAAGTAAAAGGCCGCCGCGGTGTTCCTGCAATACAGGAAGCAGGAATTCTTAGACGCGGTCATGAAATTTCCCTGTTGTTCCCTTTCGAATCGATTTATAGATAGAAGATTAAAACGGCCAGATTCACTTTTTATAAGAGCGGTATAATTTGACAGTGAAAGGTTAAACTTAATAAGCGTGGGAATAAGACAACTAGGTTTTTAGTATTCCGTGTTAAAATTACCAAAACGGAACCCTTATGGAATCATTTCGGCGTCCGTCCGTCCGTCTGTCACACTGTCACAGGCGATTTTCTCTGAAACTATTCGACTTAAAAATTTGAAATTTAGCACAGAGATAGAGTGTGGTGGCACAATTATATACGTGAAGTATAAAAAGTTGAATTTTGATTCTGTGGGTTAATTTCAGGAGGTAAATTAAGGTGAAAAAAATATCAAGGGCATCGTGCAGGGTGCCAAGTGAAAGTTTATTGAAGCACGAATTCAACAATATATAAAATGTAATTTTTAATGCATTTTTTTAAACATTGTTCGGGAAAAACGCTTAAAAATTGCTGTCCGCCACCCTCATCACCAAAAGGATCGCTCAAAAAAGAATCATAAACATTGAGAATTAGGTGTAGATCGAGGTGTAGATTGAGCCAAGAATTATCAGGATTGAAAAATTCTAGTGCGATTAATTGTTATAAACAATTTAATGGCTTATTTCCTTATAACTGCGAAACCTCTGGTTTAAGAGAAAAAAATTTTCGACAAAAAATATTTCTCGATGTAAGGAACAACTTTTGTCCTTAAACGATTTTCAAAATTTTTAATTTGGCGCAGTCGAAACTCTCCCCACTCAGCTCTGTGCATACGCGATGTGATACGGCGTGTGATCGGTGGCCGAGGTTTGCTCAGGTTAAGTGGGAGGCTGATGGTACTGAACACTAATTGTACAAGTATAGCTTGCACTTGGCCGCATTTTTTACTATGAATCTATTTCTGAGCTTTATTTTTTCATTACAACAAAGTGTATGCTCATTATATTAATAATTTGGAAGGTGGTAGAGTAATTTGGAAGGTGGTAGAGGAATTCTTCGTCGACCGAGGTGGTACCACCCCACACATCCTCTTAAAGGGCTTGTGAAATCCCAACGGATGTTTCCAGCTCTGGATGTGTGAGTCGATTCCCCAGTACACCCACGGTACATAGTACTTAGACCTCGGTCTTCGTGGGCTGTCAGAAGATAAAAAAAAATACCCACTTCTTCAATTTAAACACCATTTTGCTAACATGAGATGGAATTAAAGATGAAAGATCGAAAGGTCGAAACTTATTAGAATCTCATATTTTTTCAAACCGGGTGTAAATTTTTGAGAGAATTTTTGAGCTCAATTTAAGATTATTTTTTTCTATGCGTATTGGCAAACGGATGTATGTCACAAAGAGTAGAAATCTGCTTTTTTACTACCCAAATTAGAAGAACAAATATTTCTTTGTGGGGGTATTTTAAATCCCATAAGATGTTCTTTTATAGCCCATTTTATATGGATATTTTATTCGAAGGGCTTGAAAGAGAGCAAGAAAGAGATAAAAATACTTGTTATTCTCTTTAATTCCCTTTTAAAAGATCTTTATATTTAGAAAAGGCTCGGTCGTGTTGTGTGCTACGTCTAGTCGAAGAACTACTTGTGTGACATTTATGGATGTGTTTCAGTATTCGATATTGTGATCGTAAAAATGGTTTTAAAAGCAGGTCTGGTTATAGTGGAATATAATATAGACAAGTTAAATATAAACAGAGCTACATTTTTGAGAAGGGTTTAAGGAAAACTGCCTCGTAATAGGTCGTTCGTGGCAGGTTTTCTAACTTGTAAAAACCGTTATAATACAATAAAATATAGGTCTGTCGTTTATAAAATCATGTCAGCTTGAATTTCGTCTCGGCGTGCGACCGTAATAGCTTTGCTGGATTCTTCCACCAAGCAAACCTCTGAAAAGACAGTTCCGGATGAAAAGAAGCCATTTCTCCAGTCAGTTGGCATTGACGTATCATTCCGCAAAGTTTATGGATAAAACTCTGTCACGAAAAACCAAAAATCACGTGAAATATCAATACACACGCATATTTCGACCTGCCTGGAAAATACAAACAAAATTACGCCTTTCAGATTCATCACATTTCTCAATGAACCAGACGACTCCCCATGAAGCGACGTTGCCACTCTCACTCTAGATTTCGTTACCGTGCAATAGAAGTAAATTACCAAAAGTTTATTATTACAATTACAAACTTTTAACCCCCATTTGACCCCCTTAGGGGTTGATTTATTAAAAACTGTAAAACACGTGTTTAAACATTTATTTTTTAGAGTACTTCTATGAAGTTTCAACTTAGTAGGACCATCTAATATTTTTTCTATACAAAGTTTGAAACCCTATTTCATCCCCTTAGGGGTTGAATTTTGAAAAACCCTTCCTTAGTGGGTGCCTACATTATATAAGAAACCGCTGTGCAAATTTTCAATTTTCTAGGCCCAGCGGTGTGTTGATATGCCAGTCAGTCAGTCAGGGTGTTACAAAAAATATTAAGCAATTAAGGGCAGGTTCTACATCTAAAAATATGAAAATAAGTTTATATAAACATGGATCCTCAAACACTTCTTTTTCGAGATACAGTTTAATATTTTCTTTTTTAAATGTTTTTTTTAATTTCTATTTAAATTTAGAGCATGTATTGAAGCACGGGGAAGCTATTTCCAACATCTACTATAAACTTAAATCAAAAAGCACTGTTGAACAGCGAACTTCTAAAAAAGTAGGTGGTGGACCATATCGATTGACGGGTTATAAATATAACCTAGAGTACTGCTCCCACATCTGGGGAGCGGCATCACCTTCGACACTTAATATCCTTGATTCTATCCAAAAGAGAGCCATTCGACTTATCAATGACCCAGCCCTCACGAGAAAACTGCCTTCTCTCGCTCATCGCCGCGCTGTAGGGGATTTATCCCTTTTCTACTGCTACTTCCACGGATTTTGCTCTGAAGAACTAGCCGGTATTATTCCCCCCTCGAAGGTTCCTAACAGAACAACAAGAGGCGCGTTACGTATGCATCCCTTTACTGTCCAGCTACAAAAGCCTAGAACTTCTCTCGCTCATTCATACCTAGGGTCTCCAGATTATGGAACAAATTGCCTGCAGATGTTTTCCCTTCCCGTCACAACCTCCAATCCTTCAAATCCCGTGTCAACAGACTACATTTCCCTTCTCTTCAGACACCCACGCCCACGGTACACTAGTACTTAGGCTTGAAGTCTACGTGGGATGTCAGATCAAAAAAAAAAGAAAAAAAAAGGTTGGGAATCCCTGACTACTCTAAAATGAAAATAATGGTATATATACTTGATCCCAAATCAATGTTTGCTGTCATCCAAATCCAGACATTTATATAAAGAAATATATGCTGCTTACAGAGAATGGTGTGTAAGTAAGAAAATCAAGAAAACTTCTGAAGAGAGTATATTGGCACCTCAACAGCAATAATTGTATTACACTTGTACAATAATGAGCCACATTATGGTCGCAAAACTGTACCATGAAATTGTACATAAAAATAATATGTGAATTTTGACAGCAAAAAATAGCATGAAACTGTCCGACTGCTATATAAATTAAATCAAACTGCATGTTGCATCTAACGAAATCCGTTACCGTGCAAGCACTTGTGTGTAAAATTGCAGATTTCATTTACTTTCTTCACAATTTCTCTACGGCCTACTTCGGCCGAGTAAAACTGCAATTTTCTCATCTATGTATATTCCATATATCGGTGAAAAAATTTCTTTCGGTTTCGTTTTTGCTATATCAATTGCTTTATTGACCTCAATTAAATGGAAAATATTTGAAGTGGTTTTACTTTCATGAAGATTTATTATATCGAGGAAAATAGGTATTAAATATGCTTATTGGCCCCCGCAGAAATAATTACATTAAGAGCAATAATCAGCCCCTATCCCTACTATTTTGGCTTTTCTAATATTGCTAGTGCTCAGTTGTTTGCTATAAAAACAATAATCTTCCAGCGTAGGTATACAAAAAAAATTATTTAGTTCATTAAACAAAATTAAATGGGTGTAGCTGGATTTTTTTGCGTGACAGGGAGCAAGACGTTGAGCTGAACAAGTTTTTTGCACCCCAGTCAATGATTAATTGGAGATGTTGAGAAGGGGATAGGTATTTTCATATTCCTGCTTTCCTTTAAATAAATGACCAAGTTATTAATACGAAAATATTAGTGTGTATTGAAATACATAACTAAAAAGGTTTTATTTTAAATACCATGGTCTGCTGTTAGGACGAAATAGGGTTTCTCACATTCTTTGAATTATGTCAAAGACAAAAGTAATTTTCTGTATCTCAGCAGTTTCTGTTCGTGCGTGTAGTAACTCAATATTACCACCGACAGTTCCTTGTTGAAAGGGCCTGATTAAATAACCCTGTCCCATTAGTCAAAATAAATTATTCAACTTATAAACCTTCTGTCTGTAAGACTACGTAACCCTGAAAAAAAAAACCAAAAGGTTAGTCCTTTTTTAAAGGGTTAAAACCCTGCTTTATAGGTCAAGCTTTCAGAAATATTTTCTACCTGACGGACCCTTAAAAGGGTATTTATTTATTTCCTCTTTTTAAAATAATGTGTGTTCTTGAGTAGGTAATTATTTCCCATATGAGAAATATCTACAGCGGAAAGACCTTTTTTGTGTAGTTATATATATATATAGTATTAGGGTTGAAGTTCTTTGATGTATATTTTTTAAGATTTTTCTTCCATAAACAAAGGCAAAATGATGATGAATACATCTACATAGCATGAATACAGCTACACAGCACCAAGATTTTCAAAATATTGTATATTAAAACTCCAATCTAATCAAAATCAATCAGTCTGAGAAGAAAATGGCAAACATTTTCAAGCAATTTCCAAAAAATGCCAGTAAATTCCAAGAAAGATATTATAATTTCCAATAAATGACAACAATTTCCAAAAGTGCCACGAACTCTAAAAAAATGCCAAAAATTCTAAAAAATACCAGCATATTGGTACGCTAAAATTCTTAAAAGTAAGGACAATCCAAAGAAATGCCAAGAATTCCAAAAAGCTATGGCGCCTAGTACACTTAAATTACCCAGTAGTTTCTCCGTAAAAATGCATCAATTTAAAAAAAATAAGAAAATTGTAAATACCGAAATTCCTAAAAATATCAAAAATTCCAGAAAATGACAAAGAAGTCAAAGAAATGCCCACAATTTCAAAAAACGTTCAGGACCTTGTACACTGAAATTCCACAGCGGTTTCCTCCTCGCCATACCTAGGCGGTCTCCTGCTTTCTTTTCGAGCTAAGAAATAACTTTTCTCTTCCACCCCCCCCCCCCTCCTCCCAGGCACACAGCACAGTGTGTCAGTAATTAGTCTTTTTGCAGGCTTCTCTTGAGTTAATAAATATGTTATAAAAGAATAATATTCTTACAACCCCTGTTTTTCTTTGTTATGTCGTGCCTACTTCCAAGTGTTTTTGCCCTTACTTGGCCCTTTCGCGAACTTATTTACAATAATAATTGGGTTAAAAAATGCAAAATTACCAACTTTTGTACCTAACAGACACAACAAACTAGACTAGCACCATTGGTTTAAAATACTGTGGTGATAAATTATAATTTTTTCTTCTAGTGAGTATGTCACAGCCTTAACCTAGTTAGAGTGACGCTTATTTACGAATGCAAGTGGTATAATTCCTTTAAAATGTTTACAAATGTAATAATGCTGCTAATGTAAGCAAAAATGTTGTAATTTATTATCTTTCATGTTTAGTTTTTTAATTTTCCGAGTAAGGTGGCTATTTTTAAATGTTAAAAATGTTCTGCTGTTGCTATTAATTAACATAAGTGATAGGATAGGATAGGTATATGAGAGCAATTATGTTAATAGTTTTTCTTCATATCTTGTCATTTCATATTTTTAAATTTTGTTTCGGTTTTTTAGATACCTACATAGATTATTTTTCGATACCCACTTAACAATCTTAGGGGAAGTTTTAGCTTAGCTTAGCGTATGATTTATTTTTTTATGCATTTTTTAAACATTTTTCGGGAAAAACGCTTAAAAATTGTTGTCCCCCACCCTCATCACTGAAAGAATCGCTCAGAAAAATCTGAAAAAATTCACGAACAAGAATTAGGTGCAGTTAGATTGAGCCAGAATTATTAGGATAGAAAAATTCTAGCGCGAACAATTATTTATTTCCTTATGACTGCTAAACCGCTGGTTTTAGAGAAAAAGTTTTCGACAAAAAATATTTCGTGCGATGTAAGGAACAACTTTTGTCCTACACGTTTTTTTAAAATTTTCCACTCAGCTCCGCACATACGCGATGCGATTCGGCGTTGGTGCCGTCGGCGGTGGGTAGCGCGGCAGATGGGCGGAGACCGAGCGGCCGAGGTTTGCTCAGGTTAATTGGGGTGTTGATGGTACGGCACACTAATTGTGCAAGGGCACTTGAGAGAATTTTTTGGACTAATACGATGGAAAATAAGTGTAGTTTCCTGTTACGCAATTTACCTAAGTTAAAATATAAAAATTTGGTTATATTCCAGAAAATTTAATGTTAAATTTTACATCCAAAAGGTATGGAGGTAATAATCTGAAGATATGAGCAATATTAACACAAATGATTTTTGAGCTATAAAAGCTGAAATATTTTAAAAAGTGTAGTCTAAAGTGCTGTCTTGCATACCTACGTAGTGTAATCTGAACCATTTTCTTTTCATCCCGCCTGTATAGATAATTAGCCGAAAATGAAGTAGCCTATTATCGAGAAAGTAATTAATTGTCCCAAAAATAGCTAGCTAACAATATTTCGTTGTAGGTCTTTTAAAAAGAACACAAAGGAAACTCAAATATGGCTTCAAATTAATCACTTCCTTAATACTAATACATTAGTGACTAACGATTTCCCAAACACATTGGCAAAACATTAATTTTATATTAAATAAATTCATGCAAAATTGTTGAAACTTTATACTTTTTCCGGCAGATTCGTCTGTGTATATTTTGGCACCTCTTACTCGGATCTTCGGACTTCTTTTATAGATGAGCAACAAAAATAAAAAGAATATATCATGACATTTCAAATTAGGCAAACATATCGAATTAGTGAACCCAGCTATTATGAAAAGAAATTCCCACAATTTTTAAACCCATGGTCGACTTCCCTTTTCTTATGGTCACACATAGTTGCCACCACTTAATGATATATAGGTGCTCACTTGCCGGCATTCCGGAAGTTGAAACAGACACTAATATAATCAAGGTAAAAAGTCTGTTCATGTTTTTAAGGGTTTTAAAATATGTACATATTTATTTTCATAAATTTTTCCGGTTTTCGTGGCTTCTTCTTGCTTGATTCTTGCTTTACATCGTCACTTCAGGAATGAGTATGATTATATGGAAGATAAACAGTTGCACAAAGAATTATTTTTTAATACATGTCCAATTCGCCAAACTTATATAATAAATGGGGAAGGGGAAAAGCAGTAAAATGTAGGGTTATGTTAACCCTTTTTTCTTTCTGGTTACATTGTAAGAAATTTTTACTTGAAAAGAATTTGTTTACGTCTTCTGAAAAACTTGTTGATTCTTTCCAAAATTTGTGGGAATATACAAACCTGAGGAAAATGTCCATTAAAATTGCACACATTCTAGCAAAAATGTATCTAGAATTGGGAAAAAGATGCCTATTTTATTATTTGTATTGTGTATATTTGTATCTTTGTTATTCTTTATTATACTTTCTCTATTCGATTTTATGGAATTAACAACATGCTTAGTGAATTAGCTCTAATGATTTCGACGGACACAGGATTACTGAAATGAAACTGCATCCGCTTAGTACCATCGGATGCAAGTGCAAAAGCTGAGATTATTAATAACGATTATTTTGATTTAGAAAAGCGCTTCTAAAAGTAAAACTTAGACGCAAATATTAGTTCTTATGGGGTGGAATTTTAGGGTAACTTATTCTGATAATGTATTTGATTATATTTAGGTCAATTTAGTTCTTGAGACTCACTCTATTAATGTCTGACAACATTTTATTTATCTTTAATGATACAGAATTTCTATCGTTTAAATTAAAGAATATAAATGTATCCAGTATATCCCTCTTTTGTTAGATGTTGAACGTTATCCCTTTCTTTCGCCTAATCCGCGGCTTCGGGTATTTGGACGCTTACAAAATAAATAGATAGCTCCCGAAATCGGTTATAAAAAGAATAGGTCACGTTTAAATTAAAACACTACTCGCTTTGAGAACCCACTGACAAAGAAAATCAGAGACTTCCACTTCCCGAAAATAATTGTCCGCCTCCTTATTAAGTTTTATTCTTGAGAAATAACGTAACTTCCTGTCTGGTGAAGGACGAAATCGATATTAAAACGTACTGTAGGTTATAAAAGTGATGGGTCCATTTCGATAAGCCGTTTTATTAATCGACGAATAGACTGTATCGATTAGTAAATAGCTATTTTGAGAGATGTGTAAGAATTTGGAGGCAAGTGTTAGAGCCGTTGTCAAGAAAACTAGTAATTTTTGGTTAATCGTCTCTGCAGTGCCCAGACCTGAGCTCCCTTTCTTGTTAAAACTTTTTTCTTTTAAATTATTCTTGACTTCACTCGCCTATTTTTGCCTTGGTTTCCTTCTACCTCTCCATCTAACCACCTCCATTACCGTTACTCGACCCGACGTAATTATTATCTTTTCTCATTAGAGGTCCTTACCACTACAACAGGTTTCTTTCTGTATCTTAGATTTTTCCACAACGTTGATTGTTTCCCTTCTTTCGTTCCCAGTCTTGCGACTCTGTTAGCAAACACGTTCCTCTTAACATCATGCAGTACACAGAAAAACGGCTATGCTATTTTCAACAATAGTAATATTTTTGACCACTGTCACATTAGTTACATACATAAAAGTTAATATTGTCTCAACAAAACAGTATTGAAATAATGAAAAAAAAATACAATATATTTTATTAAACGAACAAGAACGACAGTTTAAATAGAAAATCTAAAAATTAAGTCAATAATCCTGATATCATGTTAATTAAAATAAACACTCCATTAAAATATATAAGGTATTAGAGAAATAATAAAAAATATTAATTCAATGGATTCTATTGTTGGATGAAATATTACTTCTATTGCTCGCGGACACCCTTTGGAGCGGCTAAAATTCTGCTGTTGGTATTTGTTCGTTGAATAGCTTGGAGCCTATTTGTTTATTGCGTTAAACGTACGCCAAAAACATTAAATCTTTTGCAATTCTGGGGACTGGATTCATTTCAATGTTTTATGGCATGTAAGTTAAACAAATCTTTGCAATAATAATAAGTATTTCGATTAAATAAGATTTATATTCTTACAAATAAACGTTTACTGAAACCAATGATATATTTTGTATTGAATTAAGAATAGGCTATTACAGCATCAAATAATTATTATATTTAAACGACCTTATATTTCAAGCAATCTTATAATCTATTGGTTACTAAGGCCAGGAATACACGAGCGTACAAAACGCCGCGTGCCGGACGCTCCGCCCCGCCGGCTTTTAAATACACGTGCATATTTTTGGCGTGGTTGAAGTTTCGCAAAACGGACTCGCGTCTACAGGCACCCCGGAATTTCGGCTGATTGGCTTCTTGACGTTTGACCCGATTAATTTTTTGCTCGAAACCTTTAAAAAGTACCAAAAAAGATCCTGAGCAACCCTAGAACTGAGCAAACCTGTCCGAGAACGTATTTCTCAACTCCATGGCCACAAGAAGACATTATATTATTTCTCAAACAAAACATAATTTTTAGGTTAAGGTACCTAGACACGATTAATTTTTTGCTCGGGACCTTTAAAAAAAGACAAAACAAGGAGTTCACATATAGGAAGGAGTGCTAACCCGTTTCCAATACACCTTTAGAGCCGATTTCCTAATTTTAAATTTAAAAAAAGTTCCGTCCGGGCACGGAATCGAACCAACGTCTACGGGTCAATAAGCGAATCCTTTAACCACTGGAATATGCGGCTGATGCTAAACTTGTTAACAACGCAAACTGAAAGCTTCAAACGTCAAGAAGCCAATCAGCCGAAATTCCGGGGTCCCTGTAGACGCGAGTGTCTACTTGTCCGCGTAAATATCTGCTCGTGTATCCGTGTGCATAGTAAATAATGTATATCTCATAGACGGCGTTTCGGCCACGACGCGTGCAGCACGCAAACACCGGCGTTCGGCCCGCGGATACGAACGTTTTCAACGCTTGTGTATTTGTTTTGTTTAAATACAAAATATTCATTCCAGCGGAGAAAACGCAGCGTTCTGCACGTTACGTGTTATACGCTCGTGTATTATAAGCCTAATAATAAACTAATCATTGAAATAAACCGAATTTATATTGTGCCATACGGAAGAGAGTGTGTCATTGAGTGAATTGGTATCTAATTCAATATACGGTAGTGTTTTTTCTGTGCAGGTGGCTTCATCCCTTCCTATCTGGGTTATGACAACAAGAACAAGGTTGCATAGATACGGACCCTAGGCTGAACCACTCCAAGTAGTGTGCCAAATTTGTCTTCTTTCTCTAGGTTATTATCCCTTCCCTCCCTCTTCATATTAACTTCGTCATTAAGGCACCAAAAAATCATGAAAACCAGTACAACTAACGTGACAATATAAAAAACTATTGCTTTATCTCCACATATTGTCTATTCATTTCCCACGTACTAGAAAAAAATTCTTGCATTGTCGGACATATTTCGAAATGCCTGAGGATCAGTATTCGTGATCTTTAAGGCGATTGCGATTACACACTTTTTGTAAAGAATTGCGCTGTATTGAGGATACTTTTCACTTTGCAATGCGGTAATGTACAGCGTTGTCGAATAACCATTAAGAGAACTAATCGGGTCCCATTACTACTACATACTTTGTTTTTTCATGGGTGTTGCTCAGTTATTTGCTATAAAAAACGACTTTCTGGTGTAGAGATGCAACAAAAAACATATAATTCGTTAAGGAAATCAAATTTTAGTTTGTACTTGTCTTTTAAAACCGGAAAAAAAGGAACAATACAAAATTAAATTTGACTTCTTTAATGAATTACATGCCCTTTTTATCTATTGAAAAGTCATTAGCTTTTTATAGTAAATAAAACAAGAGTTTAAAAAAACATATGTAACTGATGTTAGTGATGTTGTGTGATAGATTTCTCCGGTAGGTACCAGTTCATCGTTCACATTCTTGACTTCTTCGAGAATGTCTTCCGGTACCCCATCAATCATATTCTCTTCAATTTCTTCCCCGATCTCCATTTTCTACTTAAAAGTTGGATAAGTGCGGAAAGTAGTTACTTTCTGCACTCTCGTTGAAAAAGTATTTTCCCACTATATGGCGGTTGAAGTAGGTTAAAATTTATACAAAATGTTTGGAAATAATTGTTCCAAATCTAAGTCAGACGCATATGGTCTTAAATTCAAGGCAAAACCAAAGTGGTGACCTGACAGCTAAGTGCGAGACGAATGTTTACTTTTTGGGGATGTATAGGTTCAACTCGCAATTAAATTTAGTTCTGTATAAACGCTCTTTCATGTAACATAATTTGTCTTTGAATATACTTTTGTTTTAAAAGTATTGATTTTCATTGGTCATCCCTGACAAAAACCCATAAAAAATAATATTATTTCCTTCCTTTGTACAAATAATATTGATAGAATCCTAGCCTCAGTTTCAAATTAGAATATCTCCTTGTTATCTGCTCATACTTTTTTACATTTATAAGATTTGCTAATGCGAGTAAAAATAACAAACAGTATCAATTTCCAGAAATTTATTTTTGAGCTTCCTGTACGCGTTAGCAGCGTTTAAATTTTAAGTACACTCGTCAAGTAGTTTAACAATAACAGAACTAGTGAAATTAAGAAAACAACAACACGTTATACAAACATATACATACATATGTATAAACAAAGTTATTAGGCCACAACTCTTATGAGGCGTAACCATCCCATCCCTACTATTTTGCAAACCTGCCAAAACCTACCTAACTGATCCGCCAAAGGATCTTTTTTTTTAGTTTAAACCAGTATTAAATCTTAAACTTTTCTAGTGAATTGGAACGTTGGTGTTTTTGCAAAAGGATAACCGGTGTCGCAATAAATGGGAAGGGGAGGGGGTCAAAAGGCTCGTGACCCCTCAAAAATACCACCCTGCAAATGAGTTGAAACGGCAATAAAGACATTCCATAGGTATTTTCAAAAAGTACAGAAAATTTGAATGAATTATCTGTAAAAGGAAGCAAAGCCACAATAAAGTTAAAATGTTATCACCCAGTATCTTGGACTTGAAGGGGTTTTGGATGGACCTTAGTTAATAGGATTTTTTCTTCTGGTTTTGTTGGTCAGTGACCAACAGCAAATGTAAAAAAAAAATAATTGTAATAGCACAGAATACTCTTCAAGAATTTTATAAAGATTGTATTCTGAGCTATTCCAGTCCGCAAAAAATAAAGAATATTGTTTATTCTGTCGGCAGCAATCGTGGTAAACAGAAAGAATGGCTAGTTTATTAAAATTGACTTGACAATAAATAATGCAAAACAATACCTAGCCGCAATGTGGGTCAAGGAAACTGTTTCCGGAATAAATTCACTTTTGATTTCGTTTTATTAATCTGATGACCATCCACCTACAAAACAAATTAAATTCAATAAAAATGTATTCTATGCAAAATGCATATAAATAAATTCTGTTGTAAGAGGTCTGATTTGAAAAGATTTAGCTTAAGAGTCCATTCACGCAATAAACTACTGTCACACGAACAAGAGTTTGCTTTATAATAATAAAGTTACTAACTATACAAGAGCATATTTTTTTTTCTAAAATGAAGGAACTGTGTTCTTGCTAACAAAACTAATCCTAACGTTGCATTCGCTAAAAAGGTTTAAGATTTAGTACTGGGTTAACTTTAAATCTTCTATAGTTGATCAGTTAGATTTTGACAAGTTTTTGAACTGTCATTGTTAATAAATCATCATTAAAACTTCTATTGATTCTGCGATTTAATTCCTTTAAATTCCTCTTTTCTGTATAAATTTGAGAAAAAACTAAGAAATATATATTTTATAGTATGACTTAATCAATTAAAACCATGGATTTATTAAGACTGGATACGGGATGATTTAACATTCTTTGAAGCCAAAACAAACCATTCTAAACGACACTGTAAACACAATTTGTAAACATTGGCCACATCTTATTTTACCTTGTATTTTTGTACAAAAAATACGTTAGAAGCATCACAAGATTTACTAAAAGTAATAAAAGCCCTAAAATATTTTATTTTTCTGCTAAATAATAATAAACTTAAGTTAAAAAGGTTTTATTATTTATAGGTTATGACATTTCTAAAGGTGTTTATTTAAAGTCGCTCCGAGTCATTTATAAATCTATAAGTCGCACTTTTTCTTTTCTAGTTCATTAGACAAAGACGTGTAACCGAGTGTTCAGACCGAGGTTCAGCCGTTTTCCCAAGCAACCAACACAGACAGCAACACTTCTGAGCTCCAACACTCCAATGCTATTTTATCTCGTTCTACTACAATTCTTGATTCAATTACGTAGTTCGTAAACTAACCCCTAGGAGAACTGTTTTCATAACCAACAACAAATATAAGGCTTCACGTTCGATACGCTCACAGTATACGGACATCGAATCCTTTCTTAATAAATCCATGATTAAAACCCTTGAATATAAAGTTAGATCGATTTTAGCAAGAATAAGAGACCGGTCTTAGTAAAAGGAAGAGAGTAAATATTTTTTCCAGCAATGTATCTAACACACGAATAGACGAAAATTGAAAAATTGAAAAAATAGGAAAAATGCTAAAATTACAAATAAAACTTGGTACTAAATGACCCACTAACCACGCACAAATTGCCCAGATCACCTATGTAGCTGATCTGAAGTGTTAACTTCCCAGGCACTTAAAACGGTTGTAAATGTTAAAAAAAACCTTTAAACTCTATGACCAGCTTTTGTTTTACTGCTGTTAATTCTTTATTAAAATAAGACTTCAGAAAAGCTACCAAAGTATTTGAATTTTATTAATATAACACAGTGACCTCCAATACTCTTGAAAAATGGTTATCTACAAAATATCTGATTCACACATCAAATGCAATAATTCCAACGAATTAGGTCACAAGTTGCAACATAAACGCATTTATGCAAATTAAAATAAATAATCCGCCATTTTCAAGTCTTTTATTGCGTATGTGACCCAATTTTCTTGACAGTACGCGAATTATTTTCGGGCGAAAATTTAATCGCAAATGTATTTCAAAAGAACATTTATCATAACATTTTTAGCAGCTAACTAACCTAAAATTTTGTTATTTCGGGTAAATTATCTTGGTGTACAGATCACTATTTGTTATTTAAATATACGGGTCCAACTTAAAAGGATCATCAGAGGACATGAGAGGTTCCAACCTTGGTTAAAAGTCATAATATAAAGACGAAATTACCGACATCTGAGTAATTTTTAATGTTTTCGTATTAATTTGCTTCTTTTAAACCTACTTTTGTAGAAAAATAAATAATATGATTCGTAAGAGAATTCCAACTTCAAGATTCTTTGATTCCATCTGTTCCCAACTATGTACATTCATTCCTTCATTTATAACTTTGCCTCTTCTTGTTACGCTACACATCCATCTTAATATTCTTATTTCTGTCACATGACATGTGACCAAAAAACAAACCTATTATTATGTTTAGCTTTCCATTTTGCATCCTTTTCTCAGATCTACTTTGTCTATTGAACTCCATACACTCTGTTGTCTTTCTACTCTTCAATTTTAGTAATTGCTACACCTGAGCAACCTTAAGCATTTTACAGTACAATAAGAAAATAAAATTTGGTTTTCTGATGCAAAAAGTACATTGCTTTTGGTTCTCTATCGCTGGGCGAAAAAAGAGGACTGTGATTGGACCTATACCTACTTGGAAACAAGAAACCCATGCTCAAAATATGTCCAAAACTCTAGAATCAAGAAATTCAGCTTTACACTAAGTAATATGCAAGCTAATACATATATTATGCTTTTTATACTGATCATTAAATTTGCAACATCCGGCATACATTTCTGATTTTTAATGAATACCACGTAAATGAATTTCATTGAGTATTTTCTAAGAATGCTAATCTCAACACGAAAAATTTGCTTAATATTTCAATTTGCAAAATTTAGCAAACTGGTTTTAGAGATATTAATATTAATACGATGAAAATAAATGTTTTGGAAAATAGATATGCATTTTTTATTTATAATTTGCTAGACTGTTTTATCACGTCATTTTTTATCAATTGATACTTACTAAATGTTTCTGATGGACTTTAAACACAATTTCCTAAGCAGTATTTCGTTAATTGCTTATACACCAATCAAAATTTAAATGTGTTGCAATTTAATTAAGGTTAGTAATTGCCTAAACATTACACTGTACTACCTAAACATTATATTATGTAATTATATACAGGGCGTCACGTTTATAAAACTTATGAATTTTTACGTTCATAGCAAAAAAAAGTACCGGATGAAAAGGATCAAATTTTCCACAGACTTGACACATTTTACAAACCAACTCGTTACTGGAAAGCAGAATGTGTTTTTTTCTGTTTTCGATGTATCTCGTTCTTTTTTCTAAATCTATGATCTGGCCCTATAAAGTTTATATTGCGAATTTCGGGTCATTACAAAATTAACACTCTGTATAGAAAATTGGGACACACGCGTCGATCACTTACTGATTTAATTGTCGATAAAAATTGATACGCGCCTAGATCTCCTAAACCACGTGACCTGCAGAATAAAAAATAATTATTACTTTCAGCGATCGTCAAGCTCTAGAGATTGTACTGGACACTCAGTTATTTCCTATACAAGAAATCACATTTCGGCGTATAATGTTAAAGAAACAAAAAGTACTAAAAGGTGCTGGCCACTTTTCTTAAAGAGGTTATTATTATTGTGATTTGTCCACCATCTTGCCGAGGATAATTTAAAAATCGTAATACTTTCTTTTTTCTCAATTTGCTGCATCTTCTACTAGAAAACCTCGTTGAAAAGTAGTGAGTCTACAACGAAATTGTTACGTAACACACATAAACGAGCTGTATATTTGTGTTCAATTCTGCGGCCTTAACCCAGATTCGATCCGGCAACCTGAAGTAGGACTTACTTTCGTAATTCTGACGGCAGTCTGTGAAATATCAACTTCCTTTTAGAGGAAATGATTTGTTGTTCTGGTTATACTCGAAAATAATCGAATGCAGTTTTGATTTTAAGGGAGAATAAAAATTATCGTACCTCCGAACTTACTGGATTTAACACCTAGTGAAATTGATTTGTTGTTTTGGTCATATTCGAAAGTAATCGAATTCAATTTTTGGTTTTAAGGGAGAATAACAATTAATAATCGTACTTCTTAACTTTATTATTATAAAATATACGATGTTCGTCGTGTAAACTTTACTAAATGGACCAATGACTTGATCTATTAGTACTCGTCACTTTCGAGTGGATGGAACCGACAGGATGTGCCCAAAACAGTAAAGAGTAGGGTTAAGTCTTTTTTTCGTTTTGGGTTTGGGTACTCTATAGGAAATGAATGATTGATTTTGATAGGTGTAGGTACATATACTGTAGGACTGTTGGTTTATTTATCATGCTTTCTCTCTTCGATATTACGAAACTGACAACAGATTTGCTCAGGATTTATTCATTTTTGACTTTCAGACTGTGTTCCCATTGGTCGGCGGTATTCAGAAAAATATGCGGATGTTTCAAAAACCCTTTTTCCAAGAGACTGCAGGGCACGCTGCTGATATTTCAAAAATAAACACGGAACCTGACCCTTAAGCGACTTTTCATCAGGTTAAATATTCTTTATCTACTAGTAATACTAAAAATAACGTAATTTTTAAAAGCTTTGTCTTAAAAAGTCGAAAATAATATGTATTATGTAAATTTAATATAAACCTTGGACACAAAATAGCTGGCTGAAAACATGTTTTTCCTAAATTTAATTTATTATTACAAATTTTGAAAAAAGATAGCCCGAAATGGCAAAATTATGATAATGTTTTTTTATGCTTTTATAAAGAGCCTACCAAAATATTTTTATTGAAGATAAAATATTTAAAAGATTTCTTTTGTGATATTTGCAAGCAGTGGGCTATTTTATTAAATTTTGATTTTGCTGCTATTGTACAGAACAAGTAAAAATAAAATGTTGGAAGTGCTTATTTTTGGTTTTGTAGTATTCTTGGAGTAAACAAACAAAAAAGTCAGTTTTCGCATAAGATTATCCTACATCACAATACTGTTTACTTTTCATTCCACTCCAACAGTATCTTAAATTGACATTCAATATTTTTATATTCGTTATTCTTTCGATTTTTCTAGTATTTTTTTGTACTCTAGATTATAGCAAACCCGAGCAATTTATAAGCACGTAAAGATAAAATATTTGTTGATATAAACTGCTTAAAACTGAGTAGGAATAATATTAATTTTTTTTTTACTTTTCGGCTCTAGTTTCAAAAATATTTTCTTTTCATCGGTATTTATCAATAAGTTAAACTTTTGTTAATTGCTAAGACTTATAAATAATAATAATAATATTAATAATAATAATAGAGATATAGAGACACCAAATTGTACGTGTACCTTATTGGTTAATAAATCAACTTTTTTATGTAATTTAACTTTTTCAGCCTTGCGGGGTGACGCTAGGGAGATTAGGTTAAAAATTTTAAATGTCGTGTAGTACCTCATTTTAAAGGTCTCCAGAAATGAAACATTTTAACGCAAACCCAAGGTCCGTCTCTTAATTCGTTTTTAAATGGCAAAAATTAAAAATCGTGAAAAAAAATTCAAGTTCAGATTCGCCAAGAAGATTTAAGATTTAGTATTGGTTTAAATTAAGATCTTATAGTTGGTCAGTTATGTTTTGACAGGATTTTGTCGTGTCATTGTTAATAAGTCGTCATGAAAAACTTATGAATTATTCTGATATTTCAGCGATTTGCTGATGGGTTTCCAAATGATTTTCATCTTGGAACGAGCTGCTGTAATGAATCTAGTTATATTATTGTCGAAAGTGCGTGCTAAAATTGCCCTTTTCTTTATAAATTTGCAAAAAAGCTCAGAAATAAATCATAGTATAAAACTTAGTTGTCTTATTCTTACACTTGTCAGTTTAAAACTTTTGGTTGTCAAGTTAGACCGGACTGTTGGAGAATCTGACTGTAAAAAATTAAATACCTTTATTTCTCTTATTACTTTAAAAGTTGTTCAAAATGACCATCATGAACTTCTTGGCAGTAATAAAGCCGATTTTGGATCTCTCTTCTCCCATTTTCGAGAACGGCAGGTGTTACTTCTTGGCAGAGTTTCAAAATCGACTTTATTACTTCCAAGAAGTTCATAGTGCTCATTTTGAACAAAGTAATAAGAGAAATAAAATGAGAAATGAAAAATTATTTTAGTAAATTAAAGCAGTCTGACAGCAGTAAATATTTAAAATAAAGAATTATACGGAAACTTAAATAATGCCATGAATGGTATTTATCAAAAACTGATGGAAACATATTAATATACCATTCTTTTCACAGATACAGTTTAGAAACCTGCTTCTTTACATTGCTTGAGTCATAATCATTTTGGACTCGACAAATTTTTTCATATTTTTTGAAAAACTGCCAAAAAACCATCAAGATTCATTTCAGTCGTAGACTATTACAACGTTTCTAGCCTCAACGCGACTCTGACATGCGTCACCTATTTTTCGGAATTTCTACAATTGAAAGGAAGCTTGCGTATAGCCGCGGATTTCCTGAATTACCCGCAAAGGTTTAAACAATTTATATGCAGCTAATTATTACGCAAAGATATTTCGATATAGACAGACGGAATAATACAAGCTTCTTAGGAAGGAACAGATGCAATCCGCGTATAACCACCGCCGTTTATTAGGTTTATACCGGGTGTTCCAGCCAAAACTACCCACCTGAAATAACAGTTTTAGGAAACATGTACACAAATTTGTTGTTCTCTTATTCTGTCCTCTTTACAGCTGGAGATGCACTTCAAAATTTCAACAAAAGTTATTTATGATTACATAATATATTTTATATTCGATATCATACCTACACGATTCTACAAAGTTCACTAAAAAGAAAACTGGAAACTTCATCAAATACCGGCATTTGCAAAATGTCGAAATAAAACTGTACACACATACCTCCTGTCACTCTTTCAAATTACCAAAGTTAACATTTTGATACTTGCTCGCCTGATTAGTTTTATATGTTTCTTCTTTGTCACGCTTTTATTATCTTCATAATACGGACTTACCAAATTTCGAAACTTTTTTTTATAATAATTTAGGACCGATCCCATTTTGCCCACATCCATATATGCGGCCCGACTGAAAAGTATTGTTCTTAATATTGTGTTGCAAAATACTCTGCAAACAATGTACCCAAATTTAAATACAAGTTGTTTTTACAAAATCACACAAGTGAAAGTTTTTCTGTATTGAAAAGATGTTTAAAAATGGGGTTTAATCATTTGGGTGTTGGTGTATGGAAATATTTAAACGCTTTTATTGTTACAGATATTAGGGATGGGTGTGTTGATAAAAGCCAATATTGTTTTATTACGTCTAGAAAAACCCCACTTATGAAATACATTTATGTCATATAGAAAGGATGTATATTAATGTTTTTACACAATGCACAAACTACAGATATGTTTATATACATAGATGTTTATATTTTTTGATTTGCTGGTAGTTTTTTCAACTTAGCTTGACGAGCACCCTCAGTTCTTAACTTTCCCGATCATACTTTCTTCCAAGAGAAGATACTTCGGTCATTTTGAAATATATACAGGGTGTCCGAAAAGTCTTATGGACAAATATCTTTGCTATTAGCTACAACAACTTTTAGGTGTATTTTATTGGTTAATAAATCTACTTTTTTATGTAATTTAATTTTTTTAACCCCCTTAAGGGGTGACGCTAGGAAGTTGAGGTCAAAAATTTTATATGCAACCCTATGGCGTAAGGTACCTCCTCATTTTAAAGGTAAGACAAACTTTAGACAGACGACAAAATAAGTCAAAGCAGAGAAATTTCATATTTTATATCGATATGTACTACCGGATTTAAATATGTTATGTATGTGTATAAACCACAGGTTATATTATCATTTAAATAAAAAATAACTATTCGGTCACTGGGGTTTTTTCTTTTAATTCTCAAATAAACTATTACCACAACGACATATAACATAATTCTAATCATTAGAATTATTAGGAACAGAGAAGTGCTGAAATTTAAACAAATCATTTTAAAAAATTTTAATTAGTTTTTATTCATTGATAATTTGAATTTTTTTGGTTTGGTTGCCAAATAGTTATGTTGTGTAATGTGTAATATTGGTTATATCTAATGTCGATAATAGATAATTAAAATGATATTTGATATGTGTGTTACTAGTTTTAATTATGTACGTAGATATTGTGGAATATATTTGTTATTTCATATTGTTGGAGATAGAGTGTGGCCACCAAGAATTATTTAAAACTTTATTAGAAACTTTGTGTGCTAGAATGGTAATAGATACAAAATAGATTTAGACATATTAACAATACGAAAAGTAGAAACTTATATATAAATGAATGCAATAATAAGACGGTAGAAACTTATATATAAATTAAATGCAATAATAAGAACATTAGAAACTAATATATAAATTGAATGCCTAACATTAAAGTACAACTGTACTTTTTATTCATTTTTCGTTTTTCATTCGATTAAATTCCTCAAATTATATTATTTCTACAAAACATTGTTTCGTTTTTGCTGTTATATTTTGTCTGGTCTGTGAACCCAAACAAAGCATGCATACAACACAAAGAAAGGCTGAAGCCCTTCCACTTTATACTTTTTCAGTTGTGTCACATTTTTATGGATAAAATCCACAAGAAATTATTTGATAGCTTATTCGGCGAGTTCGTATTTAAAGAGTAAGAAAAAATGAAAATTTTAGTTTCAGTTCTAAAAAGTTTTGAAAACAAATAAATAAAATTGGTATATCAAGTTGCATTTCGTGAAAAATAAAGTGAGGGCCATAAAACAATAAGTTATGTATGTAGTAGAAATGGACAATCATACACAATACAATTCCATAATACAAAAATGAGAGTTGAGAATTGAGAACCTCCCCATTTTTCAGTGATTAAAAATGATGTAAATATTCAGATATAATATCTTAAGAGAGAAAATTTTGTCGTAAACATGTTTCGATTGTTAGGAAAGTTCTTTGCTTGGCAATTTCGAGAATCACATTTTTAACAAAGCCACGAGATGTGAGTCGAGTGGTTTTGAATAAAATGTCATGAGAGAAATTGCCACAAAGCAACAAAGTTGAATAATACAGAGTAAAGCTGATCATTAGTGCCATAACAAAAAAATAAACGTTCTGCAAGTAACGATTATCGTTTATTATTGCAGGCGCCGCCGTAAAATTAGCTCATAGAAAAAATCAAGCTAGTTCAGAACAGGAGATTTCGCTGGCCAATATTAAATTTTTAATTCAATTCAAATATTTCTCTCGCCTTTTGCATTCTCTATGTCCTCGAACGTTTAAAGCAAAAAAGAGAATAAATAAAGTAAAATTTAAAGCACTTTGTCTGCACGAGACTCGTTCGTTGAAAACACTGCTAAAAAGCTCAATGTCCATATTATGCCAGGCTCTAGACATTAAACGGCTCGGCATGCAAAACGAGGAAAAATGGCGTCGGTGACCTAAAAGGTCTAGTCTAGTCGTATCGATTTGGCAAAGTCAGGAAACAATGAAAAGGGAAAGTGTGGAAATGGCAGAAAACCGCAGAACAGCGAGAACAAAAGTTTAAAGGATTATGTTCAATTATTATTATTGTTTAAATTAGGGATAAAAAAGGGCTGTAACAATGTACTGTTATGTAAATGTGTTTAACTAAACGCAGTCCAAAAAATCTGGATTTTCTATAGGTTAGGAAAATGCTGCGCGTAAGACAGAAATAAGACGAAAACATTGTTCTGGTTGGGTTTGCTTGGGAAATAGTCATTTCTTTATTGTAAGGGAATAATATTTCTTTGTGCCGTGCAGTTGTTAGTGTACTGCAAAAGTTATTAAAACACGATTTTTAGCATCAATCAATTGACCGGTCAATTGACCGGTCAATTTGACCGCGATCAAATATTAAGTGGTCTAATACCTATTAAAATTGCTCCATGTAGAAATAGTAATGTGGTCGACCTGGCACTGACGGATGGTCTATGCAAGTTTCGGGGAAATTCCCGATTTATTCAATGACGTTGTTACGTTATGTAACGTGAAAATTTAGCAAGTTCAGTTTATTTTTCACTTTTACAACACTGTATGTTCCTTTATAATTGGTACTAACGTATATATCGGATTATAAAGTGTGATCACTACTAGGTCTTACAAAAATGCAATATTGCAAAAATTACTGATTGACTTAAAAAGAAAATAATTCTATTCGGAAAGAGAACCCGTCAAATTGTCTGTCAATTAACCAAAAAGTTGTTGACCGGCCAACGGCACAACTCTACTTAAATTATCTATTTTTTTTTTAATTTTGCATCTTTAGGTGCTCAGGTTAGTTACGCCACTGCTTGCATATTGCACCTTGAACTTTTCGGAAATATGGAATATCTTATTTTAAACAAGAACTATAAATCATGTGCGTAACTTATGAAATTATCGCCGATAGCATATATTTGCGCAAATAGAATTGCCTAATTTCTGTTGTGATTTATACACAAAAAATAGGTCATTGTCCTAAAAATCACAAATATTTGCTCTATTGAGGAATTCACATTCCCAATTGAAACCGGATTTTTCACTTTAAGTGAATTTTATAATTTTAATACATCTGATATCTTAGGTAATAGGAAATTATAAGAATTTTCAAATAATAAAAGTAGTCCTAAAGTCAAAGAAAATTTTAATAAAAAATAAAAACCTGTTAAAATCCTGTAGAATTTAATATAGGTGGGACATGTGACTAGAGATTTAATAGTTCGGAAAAAACGGGAACAATTGGGGAGAAAACGCGTTTTTTTCTCGAGCATTGGAAAAATTTGAAAAAAAAAAGAAAAATTTATATTAATTCGAATTAAAAACGGAAACCTAAAATTATACTTGTTATAATAAGTTGGATATATTTTTCTGGAATAAGGACCAATAGAATTTAAAATTACATAAATATTTTTAAGTTAGTTTAGATAAAAAAAAATATATCATTACGTGGTCTCCTTTTAATTGTTTTCTTTTAAAATGGGAATCAGAAGCAGCAAAATGAATAGGTTTACAACAAAATTCAAAGCTCTCTTCTACATACTTTAACAAGTTTTCTCCAAGTAAACCTCTACTCAGGTCAACTTCTGGGATATCTAAAATTGCATCTCTAATATACTTAAAAAGAAAAGACACTTCTGATAATAGAGATCTATCTGACACTGACTCTACTACATAATTTATTGATTTTGCTATAGGGTGCAGGATTTTTTTGGCATATTGAAGGTTTTTCCGGAATGTATCGTCTAATATAATTTTTTAATGTTTTGATCTATACCCAGATGTTTCACTAATACAGTACACTGCAAAACTTCCTTGCTTCTTAAAAAAGAATGCACAGTCACAAATAGAGAACTCCATCTTGTTTTCGCTGGTTACTTAAGGGAAAATATTTTATTTTTTGGGTATTTTTCGGTCTGAGCATATTTAAATGCAGCATGAATTATGCGTTGCCGTTTAAAATATTTACATATTATTCTAGATGATTTACTTATTTTTCTTTCATAATGTCCTTTAACCAGAAATTCAGACTGCGAGCTGCACAACCCTCACAAGATATATGAGGATGTTTTGTATCTATAATATGCCAAGCAGCTTTCATATTACTTGCATTGTCAGTTACTATTACAACAACATTTTGTGGTTCTATTTCTTCAATAACTTCAAAGTTCGTCACTTATGTATTAATGATAAATCATTGGATTCCCAAAGCTTTTGATCCCGATCTATCTGTTGGACAGTACTTAATGATGACTTTTTGGTAGTCACATATTTATATTATGATAAGTTGGTAATAATACGAAAATGTCGAATTATAAACGCTTCTAAATACAAAAACGATCGGTATCCGCAAGCAAAAGAAGCAGGAAATGTAAATTATACAAATGTAGTATTACAGTTTTCGTAAAGACCTCTTGCACTTTGACAAATAAACACAGTGTTGCCCTATATAAAAATGTTCAGTGAATTAAGTACATATATTCTTAGCACTTTTGGCTATTTTTAACAACATTGTTTGTTTGAATTAAAACAAATGTTAACCTTTATAACTTTTGCGAATGAGGATTATTTAAAACTCCGTCATTTAGGCTGACAGTGAATTCTTAAATAATGTTTATTCATTTCTTTGACGACATCGCATATGTTCTGTCCTTGTCACAATGAGTATGGTAAAAAGAGACATACACCGCGACCGATATAACCACTGAATTTATAAGAACTTAGCTATAAATTTAAATTTTAAAAACCGTATCAACATTGGCGCGTGGAGATGTTGTGACGCAAGCTGTGATAATTTATATCTTTAAAATATCATAAAGGAAGAACACGAAAAATTATATTTTTTCTTGATCTATACAGTATGTCCACGAATAGGGTAGACAAGAGGACAAATGGATCAAAAAGTAAAAGATACGAAAAAAGGTCTTTCTTTATAGAAGTGTTTGCTTGCTTTTAAAATAAGATCCACGATGTCAAAAATTTGTTTTTTTATACAGGGTATGCAAAAATACAAAAACGTAAAATTTGGTTAAGAGTAAAGTTGCCTTTTTTAAAAATTTTAATGCAAAATGTTCAATAAAAAAGTTGTTCTAAATTTTAAAAGAATTCTTATTCCAATCACAATGTAAACCTTTTATAACAAACTGTGACGTATTTGTCAAAATAATAAGGATGTCTTTAGAGCAGAAAATATTTATAATCCAAAATTACAGACAGGTTAAAGAAAATTACTTATGGACTATTAAATAATAATTGAAATATTTCTTATTTTATTAAATTAAAAAAAGGGAACATCATATTTATTTTTCAAAACCTTCTACTCCATAGTCTACGCATTTTTATAACTGACGTCGAAAATGGCTAAAGCTTTTTCTTATTTCTTCCAGGAAAATCGATTCTATCCCTCTTAAAAGTCTGTGCTTTAAAACTTCGTCATTTTCAGTGGGTCTTTCATATGTTAGTTGTTTCATGGGCCCCCAGAGAAACATATCACAAATTGTCAAATCGGAACGTACGGGGCCACACAATTGGACCATTTCGGCCCATCCATCGATTTTTGACTGAGCCAATCTTTTGTTTCTGCAGCATAATGTGCAGGACACCCATCGTGCTGAAAATACATATTTCGGCGAGATTTAAGAGCCAATTTTTCTAACTTGTCAGACAAATATGGTTCCAGTATATGTATATAAGAATGTCTGTTATATGTAGGTACTATCAAAAAAATTTGTTATAATCTCATAATAGGAAATGGCCCACCAAACATTTACTTTTTTAAAAAACGGACTGCGGTACGTCACAGTTATCAAAGGAGTAAACAAATAAAAAAGGCGACAATGTGAAAACTTTGGATTACTCATTACCAAATTTTACGTTCTTGTATTTTTTGCATACCCAGTACAAAGAAGAACAAATTTTTGACATCGTGAATCTTATTTCTTAAGCAAGCAAAAACTTTTACAAAAATATCCTTGTTTCGTATCTTCTACTTTTTGGTACATTTGTCCTCTTGTCTACCCGACCCGTGGACATACTGTATATTGTAAACAAAATTAAAATTTAGTGAAAGCGCTATTATAAGTACTTCTGGTACTTAAGGCATTAAAGGAATGGTAAGCCATAAAACTATGAAACATGTATCATCTTTAAAATGATAGATCTCAGAAACTGTTGATAAGGAGTAAGTAATCAAAATGGATGAAAAATTGTTGGTGCTGCCGATAACCTAAATTTGCGTAACAAGAATTGCCTAAGTTTTGTTTTGCTTTATACAAAAAATGGGTCATCGTCCTAAAAATTATAAATATTTGCCACACTGGGAAACTTTTATTTACAATTTAGGTTATAAATATATCTTTGGTAGATTGCAAATAAATAAAATAAATTTTACCCAATAAAAACGATTTATTTACCTATTATAGTTAAATAAAAAACAGTATTTCTTTACTTCTGCCGGCTAATTTTGCCACCAATTAGTTTTCTTTAATGTTAAACAATTTTATATTGCACAATCTTTTTAAAGTCCCTCTAATTGTTTCTGCCTCCTCCCACAATTTGGTATTGTTCGGAACTTAAAGCAAAAGTAAGCCAAACCTATTATGTCTTCAACGTAAATCGGGGTCAATTGCGAATATGCCGGCATATAATGGCGAGTTTGCAATTTTAAGTGTACGAAATTCTGAGTTTAGATACGAGGGTATGCTTAAAATAACAGAGGGTAGTCATATACAAATTAAAACAAAAACCACTAATAATTTACATTACATAATTTTTCATGATAGTAGTTATAATATGCGCCATATAAGTCCATATATGGCGCATTTTTTTAAAAGCCATGGGGTTTTACATATAAATTTTTAACCCCCATGTTAGGCCCGGTTTTATTAGAAGTACATATAGAGATAAAACTTGATATGGGATAATTTGCCAAATAATATGCTAAAAAAGCTCCAAACAAAAAGACAAAAAAATTTTGACTTTATTAATTTGTATCTCCAAGAACGTCCATTAAGTTACGTTTAGAATGTGAATTAGCCGTACTATTTTTTACTACTTTCTGACAGATTATTACAAGGTATTTTACCTTTGCCCTCGTATACCAATGATACATCGCGATGTTGAATTGTTTTTTGAAGAGTGAAAGTGGATTTTTTATTTTGGTTATTTGGCCAAGGTTGGTAGGATTTCCTCTTATACTATGAGTATTATGTCGACATTATATACGAGGTGATGCAAATAATCCTTACACCGTTTTTTTAGAAAAATAATGAATCTGGAAGAAACATTTTTTATCTAAAATTTTGGTTTTACTGGTAAATTGATGATTGTTTTTGTTGCAGTTGACAAAGAACAAAATAACTACTTACATCAACTCCTATCGAGACAGAGGAGTGATATTCAACATCCGTCCTTATGCGACTACGCTAGAAGAAAGGCCGTCTATCCAACTACTACGGGTATGTTTATAACATTTTTCTATAGAATTTTTCAAAAAATTATTTTAAATTATGCCAATAGGTTTACCAAGTTGTAAAATAATATATAACCGCATTTCTATTAACATATGACGGTTAAATTCGTTATTTTTAGGCAAAACAGGAAAACCCTTATTTAGTCCCTCAGGTATCGTATTACACCCTTAAATTTCTTAAATTTTTACCAACTGACCACTACATACATCACTGACCATTCGAAATTTAAAAATAGCCCAGAAAAAAAAAACGAGTTCCTCCTCGCACACCAGATCTGAGTCCCCCGGAATGTTCTAAAAATATTAATTCCATGCGCTTTCCCACACTTTTTATTTCGGTATCTATTAAAGGGGTCTAGAAATTCTTTCCAAAACCGGATGTAGGATTTTTAAATTGCATTTAACTGCCCAGTGTCCAGTAAGCTAGTTTTAAAGGAAAAAAATAGGCAACGCATGGTGGTCGCTAATGCCACTTAGAACAAGTTCTGGATCTGTAATTTTTATTGTACATATCTGCAATCGTAAGGGTGTGGATATGAAGGTAAAGGGAGACTTTGTAAGGGGATGTTTTAAGTATAGAAATTAGAGGTTTCAGATAATGGGTATTAGGATTTTATACCGAAAAAATGTGGTTATGCTAACGGAATTTTTATATTTTTGGCACAAAACAGTATGACTAATTCGGCTTTTATACAGAATGTCGAAAAAGTTTGGACTATTGCAAATTTTTCAAAAACTACTGAATATTCATTTTTGAAAATTGACACGTCTATATAGTTAGAAACGGCACACCTTGAAAGGATTAAATCGTTTCTGTCACTATACAGGGTTAGTCAGAAAAACTAATCATTTTTTATTTTAAATGGAAAGAAGATTCAAACAGTCCCCTAAAAGACAAATTCAATGATATAGGGTTTAATTGATTTATCTGTCAAAATGACATATGAACACTAAGTTAAATAAATGAACAAGAACACAATGAAAATACGAAATACCTAAAAAATGAACAAAATGTCTGCCACTGTTAGCTACAGCCAAGCTTGTCTCTAAATTCCCGTAAGACGTTGTCAAAAGTATCCCATTGAATTTCACGTATTGATTTCTAATAAGAGCCTTTAAATTTTTAATATAAACCGGCCTATTTGGGTAAACCTTATTCTTTAAATCACCCCACAAATAAAAGTCCAAAGGGGTAAGGTCTGGAGATCTGGCAGGTCACTCAATTTCGCCTCTCCTTCCTATCCACTGATTTGGAAACATTTGGTGTTAAAATTGACGCACTTCTAAACCAAAATGAGCATGGACGCCATCCTGTTGAAACCAGATATTTCTTCGGTCTGGATAAAAGATTTCTAATGGTGGAATATTCTGTTCACGTAATAACTCCAAGTAAACTACAGTCGTAAGGTTTCCTTTAATATAAAATGGTTCAGGTAATGGTATGGCCTATAAACCCACCCAAACATTAACTTTTTTGCTTCTTTGCGTGTGTACTTCGGCAATCCACCGGGATTAACTGCAGACTAATATCTACAGTTATGCCTATTGACGGTGCCGTTAAGCATAAAGGTAGCTTCATCAGAATTAATAATGTTATGGGCAAAATAAGGATCAACATTACACCTGTCCATCAGAATTCCGCGAAACTCATTTCGTCTATCGAGGTGATCTTGTGTATTTCTTGAACTGGGTGGATCTTGTAAGAGCGATTCTTTTGGCTTTCAAATAAATTTGGTGACACACGTTGTGGTCTATTTGGTGATCGATTTGGATTATCTTGTAGGTCAGTTAAAATATCCATAGCATTACCACCACCAGTAGCTATCTTTGGTCTGCCTGACCGTTTGTCTGTTACATTTCCCGTTTCGTTGAGTGGGTTTATTGCAGGCCGATTAGGATAGGTCTGAATGAATACCTCACAGACTTCCTGTTGTGTTCTCCTGCGGTCACCATATCCAACCATCGTTAAAATCTCAATTTTTTCTCCTTCAGTTAAAGCTACCATCCTAATTTCTAGTTTTTGAATGCTCACGAATGAAGATTTGATAACTGTCTATTTGTCATCTGACACTACCTAGCTGAAAATATTAATAATTTGATTTTTTACATAAATCTCTTATTTTGACAAATAAATTAGTTCAACCCTACATAATTGAATTTGTCTTTTGGGACTATTTGAATCGGCAGAAATATGCAGGACTTTCCATTTAAATTAAAAAATTAGTATTCATTCTGACTAATCCTGAATAGTGACAGAAACGGTTTTATCCTTCCAAGATGTGCCGTTTTTAACTATATAGATGTACCAATTTTAAAAAATCTATATTCAGAAGTTTTTGAAATATTTGCAATATTCCAGACTTTTTTACCACCCTGTATAAAAAATATTCGGAAGCTTCGACAGAATGTAAAACGACAACGGCCCGATATAGCTCAAGTTTAGTTAAGCGATTAGACGGTTCAAAATGTGTGCATGTTTACAGAAAGTCCTAAAGGAAAACTGCACAAATATGTACCTTTAGCATAATTTCTCCCTCTATTCAAATGTCCACAACCCTTTTGCACAACTACAAATAATAATACGCTGTTTGGTAACCCAAAATCGGCAGATGGTGGCCCGTTGGGCCTCTAGCACGTGCTTCGCATTTCTTTGAATATATTGTTTTTCCCAAAAACAGCAAAATGGCATAATCCTTTCGGTAATAATAATGCGTCAGACTTGCAGGGAAAACGAGCACTGTATTAAGAGAATACAAAGGATAAATTAGTCAGAGCTCTAGAGTAGTGAATGAAGCGGCGTCGCCTTTAAAGGAATTTACCTAAAGGATCTAGCCGGTTAACTATATGAAAAGTGCCCCAACGTCGTTTCCATGTTCTTACCTCGTAAATTATTGTTCTTCGACAGAAACATTTTTACACCAAATTTCAAACCCCTCCTCTCAGTAATGAGGGAGATATGGGGGTGGCAACCCTTAACTTAAAAATTCATTATCTTTAAAACCATTTGAGATATCTCAATGAAATTTTAACTGTGCATAGTTATTTATAAGGTTTATATAATATAATTTTTTCAGATTTTTATCTCATTAATAAATGGTAAGAAACAAGATGTTTAATTTTTAGGGGTGGTTTATCACACTTACCCACGGAATGACACCAACTAAAAAAATTAGTATAATCGTCTATTCTCTAGTAATAGCATAAAAGCTCGAATAGGTGGAACATTGTTAAAAAAAATAAAAATTAATGTGTTATTCCCGATTCCTTGATTTGTACGACTTATACTTACATTAATTCGCCAAAATATATGCTGCATTTTATATGTCACATTGATTTTTATTTGTTTTAACAATGTTCCACCTATTCGAGTTTTGTGTAATTTTTTTATGATATTACTAGAGAATAGACGATTATACTAATTTTTTTTAGTTGGTGTCACTCCGGGGGTAAGTATGATAAATCACCCCTAAAAATTAAACATATTTTTTTTACCATTTATTAATGAGATAAAAATCTGAAAAAATTATATTATATAAACCTTATAAATAACTATGCACAGTTAAAATTTCATTGAGATATCTCAAATAGTTTTAAAGATAATGCATTTTTAAGTTAAGGGTTGCCACCCCCATATCTCCCTCATTACTGAGAGGAGGGGATTGACATTTGGTGTAAAAATGTTTCTGTCAAAGAACCATAATTTACGAGGTAAGGACATGGAAACGACGTTGGGGCACTTTTCATAATAGTTAACCGGCTAGACCCTTTGTCTTCTTGTTTCTTGCATTGGTGTTCAATTAGTCAACATTTTATAGATTTTTTCAATTTGTGTATTATTTATTAAAGTAGGTAAGTAACACTCCAATATTGAAAACATTTTCAGGGAAATAAGGCTTCCTTTTGTAACAGTAAAATAAATATTATTGTTTTAGCACTGGCGTAGCTAGGAGGGGAGGGGGGGCGGAGAAAAGGACATTTGCCCATCCCCAAGAGCCATAAATATCATCCAAAAAATTTTATTGCGGCTTTGTCCCTAGTCTTCCTGCCCTCATGTCACGAGATCAGCATTGGCTGACCACCCCCCCCCCCAATACAAAATCCTAGCTATCCCAGTGCGTTTTAGAGTTCTTTAATTACAATGTTCGATTCTGAAAACGACCCGGGGCCCTCCACAAGTCGATGTAAATGCCGAACACCTACTAAAAAAATGAAAATAATAAAAATTTGCAAACTTTGTTTTTTGGCGAAAGCACAAGGGCCTATAATTTTTAGATAAAAAAAGTAAAAAAAAAACAAATACCAAAATTTATATAATATGCTTGGTTTTTAAAAATACAAAATTTATTGTGTGGTATGGAATGATATATCAATTTTTTTCTGATAATTTTTTCCCAAATCTCATGATTTTTTTATTGTTTTCTGATATTTTCTACTCTTAATCGTTGGCAACACTGAGTGACGTTAATTAATAGGATTAATTAGCACGCAAAGTCTAATTAAGTGGCGATATACTAGTGCTGAAAATATTTTCAGTACCAGTGCGGAAAAGCGCAACTTTCAGCAAGCATATAAGTGCGGAAATTAGTTATTTTCCGCACACTCGTAGAAAAAATTATGAATACTTATTTCCAACAGTCCGAACTCGTCGATGTCTGCTGTCTGTATACACGGCCTACGCAAAAGTATGTTTTGCAACCTTATACGGGTGTGTATAAGAAGAACAGACACAGCTGCTTAAAATGACAATTGACTAGCCCTTTTACGTAATAAAAGGGTTTTTGAAAGGGCCGAAATGTGGACATGAGCGAAAGGCTGTATTCTTTTCTAGGGATTTGTCAAGTGACAAATATTTGCATGGTCATCGGGGTACGATCAATTTTTCTTTGATAAAATGAATGAATAGGGGTTTGGTTTGAAATGTGAAAGCATGCCTTTGACAGGTTCGAAACGTAGGTACACCAAAAGGTTTGTTGTATGAATCAGTTTATCAATTAAAGTAATGCTCCAACTGTTTTTCGTTTATAACACTGCTCTCTCAGACTCCTAGTACCTCCACCTCATACGCCAACTTTCGCTTTTTATTTTAGCTTTGGAATGACGACAAAATTTAAAGTCACAGGGTGCCAAATCAGGACATTAGGCAAGATGATCCTCTGACTGAAATCCACTGTCTTGAACATTTTTTTCCCTGCTATATCGGTAGTGTATTAAAGTTGTGACTTTGCGAAGAAGAGAAATATTATTTTCACTTATTGAGCAAAATTGGAAAATAAATTTTCTTTTGACATAAGTATACTTTCCTTGATTCTAAAGGTTACTTTACACAGCATGTGTGTAGGTACCACTAAATTTAGGCCATGTAGTAGTATCTTAACAATTTGTAAGTCTTTTACCTTTCTATTAAATTTAGGTACACTCCCATTTTACAAATTAGAAACTACCCTGCTTCGTGTGAAAAAAAATTACCCGGCTAACTTTAACTATCAACTCCCGACCAAAATCCGTTAAAAATGGAGGCATTTTAATCCATTAAACTGGTCCCATTACTGACCAAAACAGGCGCCTCTATACCTCTCTCTATATACATATGTATATACGCCTCAACCCCTCTATCTGTCGAAATAATAAATCAAAACAATCCCCGGCGTTGAATGTCTTATGCAAATTGCGAAACAAAACCTTTTGGTCGTTGGTTCTCACTACATTGTAAAATATTTGGCAAGTGGATTGCGGGTTTTCAGTACATACCGGACAGAACCAAAAAGTACTTTTGGTAAGGCGAAAAGTAAGCTGTTTGTAGCATGTCACAAGAAGGCGAATCAAATGTTCTTTTTTTAACATTTGGCCTATACCACAAATGAAGCTAATATTTAATTTGTCGCCAAAAGCCATCCTTCTTAAAAAAACTGACAACTAACAACTGACTTATGTTTATCCGAAAGAGAGGTAACACTACCACACGACCTAGCCTGCTGGAATATTATTTAGAAAAGATCAAAACCCGATTCATAAAGTACGGAATATGCAAGAGCACGTATTTTTATTGCATTTAAGGGGTAAAAACTGAATTTTTTTGATTTTTTCCGACGGATTCTATTTTTAACCGACATTATTCTACACTATTTTTCCTATTTAGTGATTCTTTTTGGGTTTATTTTATCCGTTAATCATCTAAGAATAGGTACCCCTCAGTAATTTAAATCGCTTATTTTTTCGTTTAAATTATAAATAATTAGATTTATTTGCATCGGGGATACGCAAAATTTGAAAATTTTAAATTTTACATTTTTTGGCAATGAAAACAAAGAATTGCAGTTTATTTACGTCGAAATTATTAAAATATGATGTGTCAAAATTTCGCAAAAATGCCAGTTTTTATTGCAAGATTCTACCGATTTCGGCTTGAAATATACAGGAATAAGATTTTAGGAACCTTCTGCTTAAGGTGCAGAGATATTTCATTGGATAAGTTACGCATTAAATGCCATTTTTATTGATTTCTCGATTACCTCGTACAAATTAAATTTCGATCAACCCCTGTACATTTTGGCAACTAAATTGCCGGCAAATCTCTAACGGTCAACTAACGTAACGACATAATCGCCAAACGAACCATCCAGTAGTCCAAATGAACTTTCAACCCTTTCCCAAACGCGGAGGCACCCATTTTAACCCATAGTTGATTTCTTCGCTAAAGCGATATAATCTACTCGTCCTAAGGATACGTACATGCCGTTTTGTCGCAATACAAAAGAAAGATAGGGTGAAGTAATGGGCACGGTTCGGGTAGTAGAAACGACCAAAGGTGAGAAACAAACTGGTCAACTAGAGTGATGGACCTCAGAGATGACCCCTGTCCGAGTGAAAAAATATAAAAAAGAGCATAAAGGTATGATTAATGGTTTTAAGGGCACAAAGGTCAACTTGACCCTCTGTAAGGAATTTTAAACCGGACATCGGGCAAAGAATCTTCCTTTTGGACAGGTTTTAAGGAAGGAAAAAATGGATGAAAGGGTGCGTTGGGTTTGTTTACGGTTGGTGCGTGAGAGAAAGGGTTAGGGAAGTCGCATAGCGGAACTAATGACGTATCGTACTTCTTAAAGGGATTTTTCTTTTTACAAGATTTGATTTGTAGGAATAACACATTTTGAAGATGTCTATGAATGTTCTACTGAACCAGGAACAAATGCAACTTGCTGAAAACATCCGTAGGGATTTCACTAGCTCAATGGATGTGTGGAAGGATACCTCCTCCGGCGAGGAAGAGCTCTCCTACCACCGTAACTTTATAGGGAAAAAAATCAGCTGCACGCTCTGAGAGAAATTGAAAATATTTCTAATTTTTCATCTTCAGCAATACAATAATCCTTTTTTTTTCAAATTATTTTACAACCGATTCAGAAAAAGCTTGTTTTCAGTGGGGCAAAAAACACATGCATTGTTGGCCAACAATGACACCTATCCATTACACAATGTTTAACATCCCTGTGGTCCATCGGTCGACACTTCCACCCTAATCATGCGGTAAATCTCTTTTTGTCGTCGGCTACTGTGTCTCATTGTTGTGACAAAATAGTAAACACATAAAATTTTACCTGCAAAAATAATGGTGTCTCGAGGAAAGCACACAAGAATTTAAGCTTAAGCAACAGAAGATCGTTTATCTCAAGCCCATGACTTCCGCACTGAAAGGATTTAAGGCCCTTGGATCTATTTAAAACTAGCCTAAGGGTATAAGTTTCACACCTATTATTGTACAGGAGATAATAGTAGTGTTTTGTATTTATTTTTAAGAGGATAATGATCTAAAGGACCGACAGTAAAATCATGTTGTCCTATTGTGCTGGATCTAATTATAATATATACGAGTATCTATGAATAAATTTAAATTTAACAGCAGCTTGTTACAAATTTAAGAGCACTATTCAGTGTCTATTACTACCATTTTGATTTCTTAACATTGTTGTTGCAAATTATTCGCTGTAGAAAAACAATGCCTTTCCAGTGGAGATATTAAAAAGACAATTCATTTTAAAATGTCAACATTTTGTTTACTTTTTAAAACCGCTAGCAGCAAAATTTAAAATTCCGCACACCAAAACCTAAAACCGCGTGCCGCAAATAATAATATAACGGTTACTCGACAATCATAAAACAGCATTTTAGTTTTAGAACTCCATTAAAATAATTCATTGGAAAATTAGCCATCAATTATGCTTGTTGCTGAAAACCTCTTTTTGTTTTTTTATATTTTACGTTGTTTCAGGCTCGCTTCCGCCAAGCCCAGCGGATTCAGGCGTTTCGGACGTCGACAGCTCATCTTCAGGTCACACGTCTACGGATGAACTTAAGGCTAGACTTCAACCTTCAATACATTCGCCTGTGGGTGGCCTGTTTTCAAGGCATCCCGCTCTAAGTTGGAACGCGCCTATGCACCAACACAGTCAGAGGCAGGGTCACATTGGACAGCAGTTTTACCAACCTTTTGCTTCAAGTAAGTAATAT
Organism: Philopedon plagiatum; assembly: GCA_963971165.1. Classification (NCBI taxonomy): domain Eukaryota; kingdom Metazoa; phylum Arthropoda; class Insecta; order Coleoptera; family Curculionidae; genus Philopedon; species Philopedon plagiatum. The sequence continues at coordinate 84,043,176 of OZ020195.1, forward strand.
TTTTATCGCACAAAATATTTCAGCTCTAAACTTAAGCTCAAATGAAAGTAGGTTTAAAAAACTTAGACCCAGTTGCGCAGAATAACAACTCAAAAGTTAGAAACAAGTTGCGTATTGAAATTCCAAAAAATATACGTTGCTTCATCTCATAACCGCATAAGTAGGTCCATTTAATGATATTAGATAAGCGTTTCATCCCGACGATACATCACTTGACAAATTTTATTAACTTTTAATTTTTCTATTAAAACAATGGCTTCTGGCTCCCGCTGTTTTGCTTGTATTTAAATTTAAAGCATAGTATGCCACTCGCGCCTTTAAGACGAATCGATTGACGCCTCTTTTTCAATAAGTATGTTAATAGTATTGTACAATCAGTCAATCGAAAGACGCACACAAGAAATTAAAGTCTGTTCAATGACATATCGTTTGACAAATTGACTGCAATAATTTCCAAACTGCTCCGTTGCCAAACCTGTATTTTCAGGCAAAGGTTTTATTAAGCTTTCTAAATACTTTGCCTGTGCCGATATAATCTGTCAGTCTGGCAACTCTGCTTCGGATCGGGTACTTTCCTATGAGATAATAGCAGCACCGGGCTAAACTTAATGTGATTATTTAAATGATCTTTAATAGGTAATAAAACAATTTGTTTTAATATTTAGTTGAGCTACTGTTACTGGAATTAACCCACCCTTTTTTGGGAGTGTCATGGATGTCGAACCAAGTTTTATCCAAATAAACCATAGTGCGGTTTTCAGCTCTGTATCTTTTTATAGATTGTAGGTATGCAAACCTTAGTTTTCGTAACCTTTGAGACTCCATTATAGTTACGGTGACCATATGTACTCATTTTAGTAGGACAGTACCTACTTTTAGACAGTATCCTTATGTACTTTAATATCTTTGTAAGTACATACAATTGTACTTGTTTTTATAAGCAGGCTCAAAACTCTTACTTTCAAATTCACTAAGAAAGTTTAAGATTTAGTACTGATTTAAATTAAGATCTTCCTGTTAATTAGTTATGTTTTGACAGGTTTTTGTCCTTTCATTGTTAATAGGTCGTCTTTAAAAACTTATGAATTATTCTGATATTTTAGTGATTTGCTTGGTTTCCAAATGATTTTCATCTTGGAACGAGTTGCTGTACTGAATTTAGTTCTATTATTGTCGAAAGTACGTACTAAAATTGCCCTTTTCTTTATAAATTTGCGAAAAAGCTCAGAAATAAATTCATAGTATAAAACTTAGTTGTCTTATTCTTACACTGGTCAGTTTAAAACTTTTGGTTGTCAAATTAGACCAGTAGCGTTGCCGAATCTGGCTGTTAGTTTTTAATATTTTCCACTGTTCATTCATATAACATATTTTGGAGATTTTCTTGGAGTTTTGGTCCACTGTGTAGACCCACTCTCTTTTTTTATCTTCTGACAGCCCACGAAGACCGAAGTCTAAGTACTATGTACCGTGGGAGTACTGGGGAATCAACTCACACATCCAGAGCTGGAAACATCGCAGCCCATTTTCACTAACGACTCATAAACTCTTTTTATAATTTGTTTTGCGTTCTATGAAACTTTTTTGATGTCTCACTTGTAGAATTTTCCAAATAATGCGACATTTTTATTTATTCTTTTTGCAAGTATTTAGCAATTTAACATATGAATGTTTCAAAAGCTTTCGGAGAACTAGCTTTAATTTTAGCACCTTCTCTTAATCCTTTAGGTAAAAGAAATGTACATTTCTTTTACCTAATTTTTCTTGGAATCCTTATTTAAGGAGGGTACGACCCTGCGCCATCAGGTAAGAAGGATACTATATTACTGGCATCGCGGTTAAGAATCAGACGGTATATCTTTGAACAAACTTTACGTCGCGTCGGTTGGACGGATAATAAAATTTGACTAAATTCAAAAAACTCAGTTTTTTTTGCCTGACGTCAACCTACGAAAAACAACTGAATGTACTGGGCAATGTGACGAATCGAATTAAGGATACTACTGTATTATGAATTTTTTTAAAATGCTGGATAAGCCCATTGAATTTTTTTAGTTTTCACCATTTTATTACATTAATATCATTTTCATACTATAAAATAAAATCTCTAAACTTCTTTTATCAGGAACTTCACTGACCTAGGGTATCAGGCGCCGATTAACCCAGCGCTTAGGTGATATTTTTATCTGTGTGCACATTTTTGTTTAATTTTTTGTGTTTATTTAATAGTGCAAGATTAATTTTTATCAGGTTTTAAAATGCGTTACCGTGAATAAAAATAATAATAAAAATAAGTGATTTTGGTAGTTAAGTGCTTAAAATGGCGCCGCAATGACAAAGTGAGGTTATCGGATGTTATAACAATAATGATACAGGGTGATTATTACTTTTTTTTTATCAGAAAAGGTGTTTTCAAATATAAATTGGTTACATAATTAATTTTTTTTGTTGCATTCGATCAATTTTGTTTAGAGAGCACAGGGTTTTCGAAAAAAAAACTGTTTTTAAATTTTCTAGACTTTAAAGCACCAAGCCGAATTTTAGCTGCCATAATAATATCGACCAGCACCATCTGTTTTGTTGGAATTTCGAAACGACGCGATTTTTTCTTCCAATACAATAATACAAAGAATACAAGAAGTTTTACTGAAACGTCACACTCTACGCAAAATGTTTTTAAAAGTACCAAAGTGTATTTTGAACGTACAAGAAACAACATAATTTTTCAAAAATTTATATTTTAACTCTAATAAGAGAACAATATAGAAAAGCGTTAATTGAAAAAAGACAGAAAGAGATTCTCGGCAAACATGAGCAAACCTGCACACATTCACCTTTTTGGGTTTGGTCAGTTTTGCTTATGTTTGCTCACGCTTTTTTCTATCGTTTTATAACCCCACATAATATTCTGAACACGTTAAACTACGTTATTTTACATGGTGAATTTTAAAAGTGTTTGAAGGCGATATTACGAAAACGGTTTAAAATAAGTACTTCCATGAAATTTTGGTTTGCTTGGGAGATGAGAGAACATATTGATGTATATTTTGACATTTACCCTCTTATCTCCATTTTGAGGGGTGGGGGGTACTTTTGGAAATTTAAATGGGATGATGTACTTTTTTTTATAAATATCGTAATAAATTATATAATATCGTAATAAACTACGTATGTGTACAATTTTTTTTTCGATTTGCTCTTTCGGTTATGATTTATTAGGTTATAAAATAAAAAGAATTATTTACCATTTAATTTCAACTTATTTATCGTCTGTCATGCTTGAGAACTTGTTTGACATGCCCCCCTTCAACTTCCAACACTTTCTCATTCTTTTTCTAAATGAATTTCGTACCCGCTGTAATATTTCAGGGTGACACTAATGAACAGGCCAAGCGGATTCGGTCTTTCATATCATCTAAAGTTATTGGTACAATCGCTATTACTTTGTCTTTTATAAAACCCCCACAAGAAAAGTCAAGGGGGGTCAAATCGGGGGACCTAGCAATAAACTGAGAAATGATCGTAGAAACGTCAAAATTCTCAGCTGACTTTGACTTAAGTAAAAATAGAAACGAATAATAATTTTAAAATAAGTGAACTTGATTTATTGGTAAAATTTATTTATTTTTTAGATTCAAACAAAATTTAGTTAACCCATTAAAATTTCATGAAAATATTTTAAACTCTTTTCGAGATATCACCTTATAACACTTTAAAAATCTCACCCTGTAAAATGCATTTATCGAAAAGCTTATTTTCGAAATAAGTGTTTTTCAAAGAAAAATTTCGAAAGATTGTTTTTCGAAAATTTGTTGAAGATACCACAGCGATATAGTATGTATTTACAAATAAATTACGTTTATGCTATACTACTTTTGATTTTTGTTAGTTTTGTGATTGGTTAGCATTATCTTTTATTCAGAATTTATTATTTTGAAAAAAGTAATGTAATGTAAGCTTCGTAAGATAAAGTATGTAAGGAAAAATACTGTTTATACCATCCTATATTTGTCCTACAAAAAAGGTTAATTTTTGGCAAATAAACATAATGCGTTTGCGATAATTTCACGTACTTGTTGGCAAATACTTATATAGTTCTAATCGTGCAAAACAATTTATTTTTAAATGAAAATAAACAATTTTTAATTGTTTTTAATTTCAAATATCAAATCACCGCTATGTACGTGTCCGGTTACACTTTTGATTTTGCAATTTGGCCATTGTAATCAACCTTGAAGATCCACCAAAAATAACAGTATCCATTACAAAATATGACAAAGATAATATTGAACGCATAACAAAACTGACCTATCCAAGAGAGGTTATCTTTTTTTGTTATTCCTTTATTTCTGGTTAGTTAATTAGCATGTTTCTTTCGAAATATCGTCGGTTACTACTAAACAACTTGTTCTAATAACATTTTACCATATTTTCAAAATTTAAAAAAAAAATACGTTTGTTGGACGGATAATAACAAAAATATTAAGGTTTAAAATTCGACACATCATATCTTAATAATGTGGAGTAAATAAACTGCAATTCTTTGTTTTCATGGTAATCTTCGAAAATTCAAAAATTTTCAAATTTTGCTTGTCCCGATGCAAATAAACCTATTTATTTATAACTTTATCGAAAAATAAGCGATTTAAATTAGTGGGAGGTATTCCTCGATAATTAACGAATAAAATAAACTCAAAAAGAATCACTAAATAAGAAAAATAGTATGGAATAATGTCGGTTAAAAATAGGAATTGTCGGAAAAAATCAAAATTCGGTTTTTACCCCTTAAATACGCTCCTGGATGAGCCATTCGGAATTTATTTTAAAGTGTGATTATCCCTTTATAAGATAGTGTTGAAAAATTGGGAAAAAATTATATAGAAAAAGATACACGGTTGATTCAAATTTCCGATGTCGACGGCAAAAAAGTTAAAAAATCTAAATTTAATCGGCGATTGCTCCCTTCCTATAAATAATGAAGAAACTAAAAAATTTGGATATCGTGTATTTCGACGAGCCCTTTTCGATGACGTATATGAGATTTTAATTAGAACCATTTTGACCCCACAAAAAATTAAAAAGTAATAAAAATAGAAAAGTATAGCTTGCCCTTGACCGAATTTTTTAAATCTTAATCTAATAACGGTGGATAACAGCTTATGATTACACCTCGAAAAAAGTAAATCCCGTATTTTTAATATTTCGAAAATGTTGCCATATTAAATGGACTAAATACATAATAGTTACGTCGACAGGTATTGATTTTTTCGGATGCCTAAATTTTACTTGCCTTGGCCCTAAAGGAACACGGCACATATATTAAATTAAATAAAAAACTAAAGCTCATCGCCTTGAGTGATTTCTAACCAATATTTAAAAAAAAAATCCTTTAATAATATTCTTTCCCGTAACTTTGTGTCAAGCTTTAACTTTCTTGGTTCATTATTAATCACCTTTCATCCTGCTTCGGCTTTTTGTTCAAACCTTTTTAGCCATTTCGTCTAAGTTCCCAAAAATCTATATTATAAATAATTCAAAGGACACCTCAGAAATCGATATACGTTAACCAGAAAACAACTTTTCAATATTCCAACCTTGACCTTCCATAGTTTTTTTACCCGGAAGCCCAAATTAACATTTAACAGAAAAACAACTTAAAAATCGATTTTAGGCAAGAACTGTATTATTTCTGGAGTCTATTATTTGTTAATCGATTTTCCTTTTGTTTGTTACTGCCGATGATAACGTTTAACCGATACATTTCATTACATACTTCCTTTGTATTTTGTTTTTTGTTACAGTTTTTTTAAATTTAAAAGCAGTAATCAACTCCCATCCCTACTATTTAGGCTTTTTAACCATTGTTGTCTAATAAGGAATATGCATATTTTTTTTATTGCATTAATCGTCTAAGCAAGTCATTACAAACCCAAAAATATTGTTTTGAGGAAAATTACCGGGATGATTTAACTAATTTTTTTTTACTTTTCACTTATTACAATTTAGATAGCCGCCATTTTCGCGCGCCGTCAGATAATATCTAAACTACGCGTCGCTGTGTCGTACTAAGTTCTTAAATTTCACCTTTTTCATTTTTATTCGACATTTTTGACAGGCTGTCAAAAGGTCACAGCAAAAAGATTGAATTTAAGAACTTAACATCGAGTATATGTACATATATTTATTTGCTGGTGAAATTTTAAAATTGTATAACGCTGTTGCTACTTACGGGATCCATGCCAAGTTCAGGTTTTTTAATAGAGAGCCTACTAGGAATATTTTGGTAAAAAAAATTATAATTTGCGAGAAAAAGTTGAATTTTGCGTTGCCCCCTTTGACACTTTTTAAATTTGAAGAGAAAAAAAGTGTTAGTAGTAGAAAGTTATGGTCATTTGAATTTTTTAAAAACTATATTTTAGGTTGTAAAAAATTCAAATGACTATAACTTTCTACTAACACTTTTGTTCTCTTCAAGTTTAAAAACTATCGACAAAATGATGTAAAATTTGTTTAGAAAAAATAATAAATAAAATACCTCAACGTGCTAATTCAACTTTTTTTCGCAAATTATAAAATATTCTTTTCCTTTACCAAACCATTCATAGTAGACTCACTATTAAAAAAAACCTGAACTTGGCATGAATCCCGTAAGTAGCAACAGAGATATACAACTTTAAAATTTCACCAGCCGCCACTGATACTTATCAGTCATCACACCTTACCCGAATCGTTTATGTATGATTTAAACAGATACGAGTATATTTGTTGTTTGCGTTGAGTTCTTTTTTTAATATAGTTTGATTTGTGTGTAATTATTATTTTTATTAACCAATGAAATTTTTTAAAAGCTACCCTATAAGTATTGTGTTGTGCCAATATGCAAAGATACCACTGCAAGTTCTCCGACCAAACTCTTCTTTTATGTGCCAAGAGCAGTCAAAGTCAGAAGAAAGTAACAAACTTAAATAAAAATTTTACATACACATTTTTAAGTGTTATAGTATCACCAAAGTGAAATAAGCATGACGATAGTACTCTTCACCCCAACATTCATTTTTCCAGACAAGTCTCGAATCAAGAGTTGGATAATAGACGCAGACCTATGTACCTATTCCTTTCCCAAGATCTTCAATTACTCTTGGACTGGGGTGCAAAGAACCTCGTTCAGTTAAACGCCTCCAAAACTCTGTCTTGCTTGGGGGGATCAAACCCAAGCCCTACAGGACAATGAAACATTCGATCTTGTTTTCATAGCTTGCGAACATGATCTCAGCTAGCACAATCACATTACTTCAGTAGCCACATCGGCAGCTCAAAAGCTTGGTTTTCACTTTCGAACCTGAAAATACTTCTCCCCTTCCAACTTACACACTCTATGGGTTTCCCAAATAAGACCTAACCTAGAGTACTGTTCCCACATCTGGGGAGCGGCACCACCCTCGACACCTTGATTCTATCCAAAAGAAAGCCATTCGACTTATCAGTGACCCAGTCCTCACAAGAAACTCCCTTTTTTAGCCCATCACGACGCTGTTGGAGATTTATCCCTTTTTCGCCGGTGCTTCCACGGATTTTCCTCTGAAGAACAAGCCGCTATAATTCCCTCCTTGACTGTTCTCTGTACTGTACATCTACAAAAGCCTAGAACATCCCACTTCTCTCGCTCATTCGTACCTGGGTCTCCAGATTATGGAACAAATTGCATGCAGATGTTTTCCCTTCGCCTTCCAACAACCAATCCTTTAAATCCCGTGTCAACAGACTGCATTTCCCCTCTCTTTAGACTCCCACGGTACGTTAGTAACTATTCTTGAAGTCTACTTGGGCTGTCTCAGATAAAAAAAGCATATTCAGCTATACATTTATTTTTATGGTAGCACTGCCAAGATGATAAGTAAAAAGAAAAGACTTATTCTTATTAGTATATAAACAGTTAAAATAACAGTTATACCTATAACTTAAACTTTCACTCCTTTAATTTCTGCAGTTGTAGGTAAAGTTAGGATTTGTATAAAAATAAGCAGATCATGTTTGTTGGTAGACAAATTGTCATTGTTGAACAGTCCTTTTAATCAAATGTAATGTTTCGTAGTCGTGCAGTTTAAAATAAAGAGTAGAAAATAAAATTTTGATTTCTTCGATGAATCATAATATGTCTTTAGTAGGCGTCTACACCTGGCAGTCACTGTTACAGGTTATATTGGTATAGCAAATAACTAAGCAGCAACAACGCTTAAAAAAACCAAAATAGTACGAATTGATGATGATCGATCCCCGTAATAAAGCTTATAAAAATTACAAGGACACAGTGTATATTCAGTCACAGTCTTAATAGGTCATCTGTCATCTTCTTATCGTTCGAGGGTGGTTTTTATTACTTCCTTTATAGTTTTTGAGTCCTTATGCTCTATCTTAATATTATCATTACGTGTACTTTACTTTAACTTACAAACATTTTTAAACACGACAAATAGTATCTATCTAGCAGTAAAAGCCTAACATTTCCGAGCGACTGTGTACTCAGAGTGCGGGAATGTGAGGCTTTTCCTTACTATTTTTCCGCCTGTCGTTTAACAATCCAAAGAAAATATTAAAATTTAAAAAAAGCATGACTAATTTTATATAAAAACTAGCTTCCGCTAGTTCGCTAGTCGAAAGTACGTACTAAAATTGCCCTTTTCTTTATGAATTTGCGAAAGACCTCAGATATAAAATTCATAGTATAAAACTCTTACACTTGTAGTTTATAACTTTTGGTCGTCAAATTATACCGGACTAGCGTTTGAGAATCTGACCGTTATTTTTTAGAGTACTTTTGTGAAGTTTCGAGTTAATAGGACTATCTAATATTTTTTCTTCCTATGAAGTTTTAACCCCTGTTTCACCCCCTTAGGGGTTGAATTTAAAAAAAATTCCTTGACTACGTTATACAGGGTGTTACAAAAAGGTGTTAAGAAATTTTAAGGGCAGATTCTACATGTAAAAATACGAAAATAAGTTCATATAAACATGGATCCTCAAACGCTTCTTTTTCGAGATACAGGGTGTTTAATATTTTCACACCTCAGGTATTCCGAAGAGTTAGGAGAAATATGCGAAGACGATTTAGAGCATGTATTGAAGCACGGAGAAGCCATTTCCAGCATCTACTATAAACTGAAATCAAAAAGCACCGTTTTCTGAACAAAAAATATTTAAAAAAAATTAATTTTCATTATTTCTTGTTATTGTAAGAAATAAATTAATTTTTATCTCGAAAACGGTGCGTCAGAACAAAGAAGCTCAGGAGATACTTTTCACGCAGAAATAATTGGGCTTAAAGGAAACGATATCAATTTTGCAAAAAATCAGTGGCGTGCTATTTTTTTCGCTAAAAAGACGCACGCACGCCACTGATGCAAGTACTTTAGAAAATAAATTTTTGCACGTAAAGGTACCCTTTGATTACATACCGGCGTGTACTAAAATTCATGTCAATATCTTAACGCATTTCCAAGAAATTAAAAGAAACATTAAAAAAGAAAATTTTAAACACCCTGTATCTCGAAAAAGAAGCGTTTGAGAACCCATGTTTATATAAACCTATTTTCATATTTTTACATGTAGAATCTGCCCTTAAAATTTCTTAACATCTTTTTGTAACACCCTATATAAGAAACCTCTGCGCAAAATGTCAACTTTCTAGACCTAACGGTGTGGGCTGTGCGTTGATATGTCAGTCAATCAGTCAGACAACTGATGCTTTGAAATTCCTAATAAAAATTAATTTTCTAACCATTGAAACTGTTTTGTTTCAAAATGTACAGATGTTATATCTTGTATCTAGTAAGTGCAAAATTGTAAGTGACGATGAATTCCTAGAACTCCCAAAACTGGCGAAAGCAGTAAATACTGCCACAGATTTACTTACAAAAAAATCAAGAGAAAAATATGAATTTGCATACAATCGTTTTACGGACATATATATATATATATATATATATATATATATATATATATATATATATATATATATATATATATATATATATATATATATATATATATATATATATATATGTATATATATATATATATATATATATATATATATATATATATATATATATATATATATATTATTTACTTACAGTACAGAAATTAATATTTCCTAACAGTTCTTTTTCCCTACCTAGCAACGAAATTTTGAGGCCGCAATTTTTTACCTTATACAGTACACTATTTTTTATGGACCAAAAATAGATTTGACCCCCAGACGCTATCTTCCCACAAACCGGGCCATTTTTAAAAGTCACTTATTCCGTTTCTTCCTATTACGAAATAGCCAAATAACTGGCTCAAAAAAACAGAAAAACATCGCCAGACATTTGCGGTAGGTCATCTCTAAAAATTCGCGATCTAATAGCGGTGATTTGAAGGACGAGATAAAAAAAAATTAGAGTTTTTGCATCGTTCGCAGCAATATGGATACGATTATGAAAGCCGTTAGATACTTTATTTTATTTTTGTAATGCAGCTTACTTTTATGAAAAACGCAAAAACACGTACAAAGAGTTGCCAAAGTTTGCCGTATTCGGGTTTTAAATTAAAATAAATAGTAAATTTTGTCGTAAACGGATTAACGGAATTTTTCAAAAATATTTTCTCGAAAACACATATTTTAAAACATATCCTGACAGCTATTTCAAAGATGCTTTTATGAAAACGGATTTATGAAATATTTTCTCGAAAAAACGTATTTCGAAAGTAAATTTTTTCAAAAATATCTTCAAAAAAAAATATTTTTTTAAAAATGGGAATATTTTCCGAAAATGTATGTTTTTCAAAACAGTATTTAGAAAATTAAATTATGAACTCTAGTAGCTTGGAAAACGGTAATGAAAAAAAGGCGAAAAAAATCCTGAACAAACCTAAACGAACCTTTTTTGGGTTTGATCAGGTTTCCTTAGGTTTGGTACGTCACTTTCTCGTAAATTACTTTCTCAAAAAGCCGTTGCTTGAAAAAATTAATATCCGAAAAAATTTTATTTCGAAAAATGTGTTGTCTGAAAAAAGTATTTTTGAAAAGTGCTTTAAAAAAATTGAAAAATTGGTTTTAGAAAAATTGTACTTTCGCAAGTACTCGTATATCCCCCCCAAATGAACAGAATGCATAAATAAAAAAATGCTACAATTTTTACATTTTCGTATTATTCAAACAATTTGTCCTGTCGCGTGTAAGCTAAGATGACCAACTATTCTGTATTTTTTTTCAACCAACATTTTTTTTATGTTAAATTGAGTTAATTTATTTTGACAAACAGCTTCTTCCAAATATGCTTTTTCGGAAATGGATCTACAAAAAGTTATTGCTATTAGGCTATAAAATTATATATTACTTTAGTAGATACCTATGTCAGTACTAGCATCCAGCAAAGCTACTGTGTGTAATGGTTTCATGGAATGGACGCGGGGCGCCTTTATGACGAGGGGGAGAGGGGGGCTTGCCCCCCTAGCCCCTTCGACGGCACGCCACTCTTCGGGTTCTGTCTTTTTAAATAGGGACATGGCTTAAAAAAATTTTAAATTTTTTAATGTTTCTGTTTTTTTTTTGATTAAAATGTTTTTCCAAATTAAGTTTAAAAGATTTTGCTGGGACATACTGTATAATACGTTCGATTTTTTAATTACTTTTGTAGCATAGTGTTTGAGTTGATGAAACTAAAAATCTATTTTAGCAACACAGTAATTTAAAAAATCATTTTTAAAACAAACAAATGACAAAAATATCGAAAAAAAACCTTGAGGATTGAATGACACATTTAAACAATGGCACGAGCAAAAGTTGGCGAACTAAAACTTTAACGCTATCGCCCAGGCCATCTAATAGGACATCTAAGTTTGTACTATGACTTTATTTCTGAGTTTTTTTGCAAATTTATAGAGAAAAGGGCAATTAAAACTAAATCCGCAACAAGTTCCAAGACAAAAATCAGTTGGAAACCAAGCAAATGTCTCAGATATACATAATAGGATAAATATAAGTTGTTACTGACGACTGATTAACAATGACAGGACAAAAGCTTGTCAAAACCTAACTGATCAACTAGAAGATGTAAGCCTAAGCCAGTTTTAGGTTTTAAACCAGTTGAGTGAAACATGTTTCTAAAATTTCCTTCTGCTTTCTAAACTCTAAAACCCTGTCAAATCCTAAACTCCTTTCATAAATTCTAAGGGATATATTTTTTAAAAGTTACAGAAAAGTATGCATATTTTCGCTTATTAGATATTTCCGACATCCTAAAACTCACTATTTGTCCCAACCAACAAGTGCAAATAAAAATATTCTAAATAGCTTCCAGATAAAATGTCCTAAAATATTTTAATTTCAAATTTATAAACAAAAAATGATAAGTCCTGGATATTTTCGATTTTTATTGCTTGTTTTTGCAATAAAAACAATTTCTGATTGTGCACTGGTTTACAAAAAAATACACTGTGGTTCCTCGTGCAAATTTTTCAACAGATATAATATGCTGAAATTTTTTCGCTTTGAAAACGTGCCAAAATGAATCCTTAGCGTTTCGGGTTTTGTAAAATATAGCCTACTTTTTCGTTTATTAGGAAATTGACATATCCAACCTATAAAAATAAATTTAATATATGAGGTTTAACGTGTTATTTAAAATTACTATAACTTAAATTTTTTGTTCGAGGGTAAGTAAAATCTGATTTAGGCGGTGTTATCTGTCTATCTTTAAGGAATTCGATTTGGCAAGAGCACAATAAGGGTCAAAATCGTCATTATAAAAACGCAAAACCAAAAAGGAAGTTTAATCGTATATGATGGTAAACAATATACATAAGTAATAAATTTTCTGATTTGTGCAATAGAATTTTAGGTTTTGTTCTTTAGGTGTATAAATAATAAGAATTAAAATTAGTATTTTGTGCAATAGTGTTCGCGTTTTGTACATTTGTACGTGCCTGTACTAAACTACACAATATGAAATTATCAAAAATGCATATAAAATTACTGCAACTTAACAAACTGGCGCTAACCAGCGTGAAGTCACCTTGCAATAGCATACATTATTTTATGGATTTCAATTTTAAGTAATGCAGAATCATGAGGGTGTGAGATGACAGTGCTTATACTGTTACATTTACGAAGGATTGGAAGCCAACAAGAACATCTTAACTCTGCTAAAACTCCACAATTAAGTACTCTTTCGTGGAAAAAAAAATGTTATGAATAAATTAATAATCTAAGTTACCAAGTTATTTTTCATCATTTGTGGGAAAATTTTATGGAAAATAATTTTATTGCTGCTAATAAATAGGAAAAAATTAAATTATAGTTATATCGAATTTCGTTTCATTGGCGGCTGTAGGAAAAATTATCTCTTCTCAAACACCAGAGCCACAACGACCTTGAAACTCGGACATACAATTTTCTTTACAGGAGCTTACTGTAAGAAAAATCATTACATTTGCCAACTGATAAACAGAAGTTTTGTTTTCCAAATATTTTATACGTGTAGGCAAATTAAGATAGAAATCTTAGAAATGCCTGCCACTGAACCACAAATTTTCCTGTTTGCGTTTTTAGCACATTTACTCGTAAAATTCCACTAATTGTCATGGTGATGTAAATATTTTAGACGTCTAAAAAATGAGTATGCTAAAAAGTTAATTGGTTTTAAGTCTATTCTTTTTAAAATTAAAATTGATCAAACATTGTGAAATCTCGACCCGATGGAACTCATAGGATGCAACTGCATTTCATTCAATTCGTCGAAAATTAACTGTTTAATTAAATCATTGATCTACAGCGAGAGGAAAGAATACCATTCATTCATAACAGGTCGTTTGTTTTGTTTCAAACATTTTGCGTGTGTAGGACAAAGAAAGAGGAGAGAGAGAACGCTAAACATCCGCCTACGCGAGCCGCACAGTGGTTCCGGCAATAGGTCATAATTCAAAATATTTATTGTCAGCGACGTTGCCACTCTCACTCTAAATTTCGCCACCATGCAATAGAAACCAATTACTGAAAATTAGAGATCGCGCGATATGACTTTATTTGGCCGATACGATATATCGGCCGATACGATATATCGGCCGATACCGATATTTACATGCCGAAATACCGATACCGATATATCGTATCGGCAAAGACATACGTACATATTTCAAGGTTTAGTTTTTATCAGGGTTGGAAAAAGTCATGACTTTTATAAAAAAAGTCAAGACTTAAATCATGTGAATTAATTCATACCAATCCTGGTTTTTATAACGTCGAATATAAATAAAAAAATATAAAATACGGTTCTGAACCTCCAATTCGCTAAATCCTGTACGTATTCTGTATAAGTTTCCGTTTTTCGTTCATGCGTTTTCTGTTTGGGCGAAAACGAAAATCGGGGAAGTCCCAGTTTATCATTCCACCACGCGGTAACGCGGTATAACGTTTCTGATTGGTGAAGTTTCGGGGAAGTCCCTGTTTAATGTTGTCAGTATTGCTTTGTGAAATTCTTAATTTATTTCTCCGGAAAAAGACCTCAGTTATACTACAGTTATCTTATAAATGATTAGATATTATTAGTGACATTAGAAGAGACACAAAAATGTATTTTACTTTATTATATTTACGAGTATTACCTTTCGTAGGTATATGAAGTAAGAACCCAAAATTCTTCGTTTTATATATGCGCCAATATATCGGCAACTTTCCTGCCGATACGATACGATACCGATAATCGGCAACAACCGCCGATATAACGATATCAATATCGGTATCGTGCAATCTCTACTGAAAATTAATCATAAAAATCTTGGCAATAGCCGTTTTTAAAATGTATATAGTTGGCCAAATTAAGAGTAACTCGAAAATTTGTAAATTCTATTTCTCATATATATTTTTATGAAGTGCCTTGTTTATCTATTACTAATATTTCGAAACGGGAGACTAATTTCCCCAAAATGAAACTTCCTGTTCGCCCCACTTTAGGCTTCTCACAAATACTCTCTCTTTCTCTCCTTCTTCTCCCTTGCAATCTGTTCATCCTAGACATGTTGTAAATATGTTTAACTAATTCTAATTTAAAACAAATTATTTAAACGTTCGTTTAATTTGCACAAATTTAAAGTAAATAAGTCTATTTAAAACAATGTACATGTTTTGCCAGAACCATGTCGTTGCTGTCCGGAATTTTGATGGGAAAAACATGTTAAGTCACTCTATAAATCACATCTCGTCGGCGTCGCCAAACAATAAATAGGTATATAGCATTGCGTAAAGCACGACCTAGGTCAATGTCAAAGCGATAATACAGCTCGCTGCGCCTCGACGAACCACGGCGGACAAAAATACATTTTCCTTGCACGTAAGTTGTCTAACTTTCGGTTTCTATTTGATAGTGTAAATGTGCTGACCAATAACATCAATCTACAAAGTAATTATTGTTACCCGCTGTCAATAAAATATGTCAAATGTGTCAGCCCGGGTGTCAGCTGATACTGCTTTTTATCCCAGATATCAATCAGTTCATATTTACGTAAAATGAATTGACTGATTGAATGCGTTAACCTCTGTATCACGGTAAAGCCAGTATTTGGAGCAATTATATATTTTTTAAGTCTTCCGAACCAGGTTCTACTGTCTATCCCTATCCCAATCAAATTTTTGAAGTTTTTACTGTATGTATATAAATAAACAAATTGCCATTATGCTAAATGTTGTTGCCCATGAGAGTTTCAAGGCATTTGACCAAGTGCTTAACAAGTTACCTTCTTACGATCTTCCTCTAATCCCTTCAAACTGTGTACCTGGATCGATAGATTTCTTTCTAATAGCCGCATATCATATCTGTCGTGGTGGACTCATCTAACTTGCCAATGTGTGTCAATCTGCATGTTAACCTCCCTTTAAGTCCTGTGTTAATAGATTACATTTTCCTTTTCTTCAGACGCCCACGGTACGTTAGTACTTAGGCTCGAAGTCTATGTGGGCTGTGTCTAATTTAAAAAGAAGTTTAGTTGGCTGCCTCAGTTAAAAAGTTAGTTCGTTACTACCATGGATTTATTAAGAATAGATACGGGATGATTTAACATTCTTTGAAGCCAAAACTAACCATTCTACGTGACACTGTAAACACAATTTGTAAACATTGGCCACATCTTATTTTACCTTATATTTTTGTACAAAAAAATACGTTAGAAGCATCACAATATTTACTAAAGGTAATAAAAGCCCTAAAATACTTTATTTCCTGCGAAATAATAATAAATTTAAGTTAAAAAGGTTTTATTATTTATAGGTTATGTTATTTCTAAAGGTGTTTATTTAAAGTCGCTCCGAGTCATTTATAAATCTATGTCGCACTTTTTCTTTTCTAGTTCATTAGACAAAGACGTACGTGTAACCGAGTGTTCAGACCGAGGTTCAGCCGTTTTCCTAAGCAACCAGCACAGACAGCAACACTTCTGAGCTCCAACACTCCAATGCTATTTTATCTCTTTCTACTACCATTCTTGATTCAATTACGTATTTCCTGTGGTATTTCCTTAAAGTTTGTAAACTGTCCCCCCAAGAGAAAACAAACAACAAATATAAGGCTTCACGTTCGATACGGTCACAGTATACGGAACATCGAATCCTTAATATAATAGATCCATGGTTACTACACTTATTTTAATACCGTTCCTCTTCTTTTAGAACAGGATTTCCCAACCAGTGGGGCGCGCCTCCCTAGGGGGGCGTAGAGAGATGGCGAGGGGGGCGCGGAATGTTTTGCATTTTCGAAAAAAAGTCAATTTAACGTATAGATTAATATAATAACACATTCACTGATACAGTCGGTCTCTGTTCGCTACTTTACAAGTTTCGACAAGTACCTAATAATCATAATTCAACATGCGGGGCGCTCGTCCCGCGATTCCCGCTCGGTCTCGCCTAATTATTTACGTAACATTCATCAGTCAGTCATGCTAATGTTAATCCAAAAGTTGCCTCTCTTGCTTTGCGAACACTTGTTCCGTTTTCCTCGACATATTTGTGTGAGACAAGTTTTTCAGCTCTGGTTTTAATCAAAACTAAGCAGCGAAGTCTTCTTGCCGTCGATACCGACCTGAAAATAGCTCTGGCAAAAACTGAACCTAGAATCGACCAGCTGGTACAGAACATTCAAGCTCAAGTATCTCACTAGTAACACTAATACTAATAAAATAAATCATTTATTTGACAATACTATATAGTAATAAAAAAAGTTTATTCTTCGTTTCGTTAAACTAGATTAAAGTTTACTTTGTATAAATTAAAAGTTATAATTGGCAAGTAAATGTTGTTAAAATATGGTGCGTTTGATTTTTGTCACGAAAAAAATTAAAGGGGGGCATGAAAATATTATTTATAATCCTGGGGGCTCGACGCAAAAAAGGTTGGGAAACCCTGTTTTAGAATAAAGGAATTTGTACCTTCCATTAAAACACTTCACAATTCTTCAGGATATGAAAGGCCGTTTGTAACTTGTCTGTGTACAATCTGAATCTGCAGCTTCGCTTCTTGCTGTCTCATCTGCTGTTTCACTGCCAACCTATTTCTGAGTGTCAAGAAGCTCACAGAGCTTAACATTGTTGACAGCTTACTAAAATTATTAGATTTATTAAGCTGTGTTGTTTAAAGCTTGTTTACAGATTTTTTTTTATTTCAATTGTATTGCTTGTCCAGGTTACTTTTAAACCAAAATCATTTTTCTGTGTACATTTTTCAATTTTTCGTTTCGGCAAATAATTTTTCGAATGAAAAACTGTTAGTTGTGGATAAGGATTTCTATTGATTAGTTTTAGTAAACTGTGACAGCTGATAAACTTTTTGCTAGTCTCTTATATCCAAGGTACATCGGTTCGATATTGGACCGCACCTTGAGCGCCAAAAATTTTATTATACAGTGATATTATTAAAAAAAACTACACTATACATATTGTATTGTGCCAGTGTGCAAAAATACCACGGCAAGTGCCCTAAAAACCTCATTTTTCACGAGCCTAGAACAGCCGATGTTCGAAAAAAGTACATACCTAGTGCAAAATTAATCAAAAATTTTCCATAAATAGGTATCATTAGAAGTCAGTATCGTCAAATTCAAATAAGCATATATGGCTATGCGTTTGATTAAAAAATGGTGAAAAACACCATTATCAATATGGGGACCTTAAGTCCCATTAGGTTTGTCAGTCTAAGCTTAAGATTAATATTTAATTAATTAAATTAATTAATATTTTTTGAAAAAATTTGCATTTGGACAACTGTTCATTAAAAACAATTGGGGAGTTCATATACACCACCCACACACTTACAAATCTGGAATTTTCATGAAAACAAAATCTGTTTCCAAGAAATTTAAGGTGGATAGTTTTCGCTGTGACACCCTGTATCATACAGTAAAATTTAGGCATCAATATTGTTATGGTTATGATTTTATGATTTTATGATTTATGATGATGATGAAGTTTTAGTTGCTGAAACAACACAATCAACTGATTTCTCGATGCAGGGTCAATTTCTATAGATCTTGCTAAAAATGTTTAGTCTGGAAGAAAAAATAGTTTCGCCGTGACTAAGATATACGGTTTGTGTATTTTTTTAAAGCCGATATTTTAAGTAGCCGTTTATGTTTAGGAGTCTATTTCCGTTTAAAACCAGCTAAGACTTTAGCTCGTGATTAAATAAGTTGTTACAAAATATTTAACTATTTATTTCATACACAATAATTTTGAAACTAGTGAAAGGTGGAGGTGCAAGAAAGGATGTACCTATTTGTTAAGTATTGGTTAAAATACATAAAATTATATACGTTACTTGGACGTTCTAAATTTAATAGTTATCATTATCAAAGTACCAGTTACCAAGAAGAATGGGAAAGCATTTTTGGGAAGGCTATATCCTTCTGCCAAGATTTTCTGGTACCTACTAACAAGGCAACTATGAGTAGTATTGAAGCGGACATTATATTAAACAATGTGAGCAAGAAATTTATTGATTTGTGCAATTACATTAAGTTTTGTGCATTATACTTAGACAAGACCAAAAACCAAGCTTTTTAGCTGCTGGCTATTGAAGTGATATGTTTGTGCCAGCTGACATCATCCTCGAAAGCGATACCAACAACGTTTCATTGTTTTGTAGGGTTTGGCTTGGCTTGGTTTTTTGCGTGACAGGGAGGAAGACTGGGTTTTAGAGGCGTTGAACTGAACAAGGTTCATGGCACCCCAGCCTCTTAATATTTAATAATTTTTAGGAATAATTTTAGGGAACAACGAGTTTTACAAATAAACAAAGTTTATTGACTCAATTCTAGTTGAATTACTAATTAAATTAAAATAATTAAATTAATTATGAATAGATAATGCCTGGTAATTTTATTTTTTGCATTATTTGTGTTTTTCAAAAAAGTTTTTTAGATAATTGTTATTGTCATTAATCATTTGGCATGTTATTAAAAATAACCCACGTTTAAATTGTTCTTCTGAGTACATTCAATTGAATCTGAAAACCACCATAACAATTTTTTTTCGTAGACAATAATTATATTTTTTAGCAAATAATGTTGTTTATTTATAAATTATAGCATAACAAAACAATCTAAACCTTCGCACAAACCAGTTTGAGTTATCCCATCTCGTTGTTCTCTTTTTTGTCAAGTTACCAACCCAAAATTAAAAAATTTATGCAAAAAACAGGGTCCGGACATGACATTTTTATATGACAGGTCCCATCAGGACTTTTTTATGTAAGGAAATAAACTCAAATGACCTATCTCAACAAAAGTCGACATCATTAAGTGTCTGCTGATGTTTATTTACTTTTTTAATTGGGGTGTTTTTTATTTGGCAGGTAGTTTTAATCAGTTACGATTGTTTGCGATATTGATACCGTCTAATAAACAGGTTTTGAACATTAATTTGCGAAATCATTAGAGATCTACAGCTATTAGAACTATTAAAATCGAGATTAACCAGTAAATGAGCATAACATAGGTACAATTCAAATTTTCTGGAGGAGAATCCAGAGTTAACGAGTAGGTACTCATCTAGACGCATACGTGTATTTCCGATGTGAAGATCGGGTATAGTCGGAACGTTTTTTGGATGTGCTTTGCATCCCTGATGTCATTGATTGAGGCAAGTTGGCGGCCTTTTGCCTTTCACCTTAACTTACTGACATTTTACCGCTCTCAGGCATACAATGTCATACATAATAACAGTTTCGTGTTCGTGTGTCAACTGATGCATTGCATTGTAGTACAAGAAAATATTTTGACTTGCCGGACTCTAACACAAGTTGTCGATTGGCATAAGTTTGTAATGTTTGTATGTAGCTCCCCTACGCGGTTAAGCTTCGGAAATAAACGTATACGTCTTGACTCTGGATTGCCCTCTCAGGTCTACGTAGAAATGCATCCATTTGAAAGTTTAAGTTGTCAACAGCTGTAGAGTGGCTGTCAGATAAATTTGTACATGTAGCTTTTTATTACCTTTATCACTGATAAATTATTTGACACAGTCACTTGAATAATTCCTCAAAGTATATTTTAATTTTAACGCCAACTTAAAAATGCCTCATTTAAGCATATTCTAAAAAGCCAAAATAGTTACTTTAATAGAAGAAGGATGATCTTATCAAAGAGTGGCAGATAGATATGGAAAATCAAAAAGTACCATCGAAGGAATTGCGGAAAAATGGCGACAACAGCATACACTGGAAAGGTCTAGAGGAACAGGTTTAAGACACAAAAAAGACGACAAAAGAAGAAGATGCAAACTTCGTAGATTATCTGCAGAATAATCCGTTTGAATCTGTTGCGCATGACATAGGATTTCCAGCCTCCTCTAGAATAACGCAGAGACGGGTACTGCAATGTTCCGACTTAAGAAACCGTACAGCTGCTCAAAAACCTGATCAAAAATGATCACAAGGAACAAAGCGTTGGTTTTGTCATGAAGAATAAAAACTTCTGGCAAAATTTTATATTTTTCAGTCAATGCACAGTGGAAGAATTAGTTTACGGATCACCAAATTCCCGTTACAACGAAAATTATACCCCAAAAAAGGAAACTGGTGATAATAGGAAGAGACTTGAACAAGCACCATATAAATCTGAAAGGCAGACATTTAAAGCAGGTACAAAAATTGAAGTATCTGGAATCAATGGTAACGCAAGAAGAAAAAATATATAAGGCGATTAGAGAAAGAGTAACAAAGACTGAAAGATTATTAAATAGTATTAAAAATGCATTCCCTGAAAAGAATCAATACCGAAAGAAGTGAAAGTTGAACTACACAAAAAGTAGTGACACCTATTTTGACGTATGCCTCAGAGACATGGGCGGTAACAGAAGCACACAAACATTAGTTGGAAGCCATCGAAATGAGATTTCTAAGAAAAATAGAGAACAAAACAAAATTAAATAAAATAAGAAATAAAACACACAGAGAAAACTTAAAAGTGGAATCAATAAATAATAGCAGAGAAGAGGCGACATAGATTGCGATGGTTTGGACATATAAAACGAATGGACGGCCCGAGACTGACAAGAAAGCTATCGAAGCTAGAAGTGTCAGAGGGAGGCCAAGAGACAAATCTAGGAAAAGATGGTAAGAAGTAAAACAAACATTGGATAGACGAGGAAAGAAATGGGAAGAGGTAAGGAATATGGTAAAAGACAGAAAGGAATGGAAAAGGATATGGAAGATCCAAGCAAGAAGACTCAACTCCATCCAACGCCTTACACCTTACACCCAGGAGGGTAGATAGGCTCTATGGATTAAATAAGTAAATAACCCCAGTTTTAACTGTTGACAATGAAGAAGCTGACTCACCTAAAGTAGCTTCAAACTCAGCTTTTATTTCTGCAGGAGATAAACCTTTAATATGGAAATATCGATTTTTTCCTTCATTTACAGAATGTAAAACTTCCTGAACTTTAACGATTCTAAAATACAAACTATGTAATGCGCTCTCTTGACTGCGCCAGCGCGTGTCAATATTACTGTAAATTGCGCCTTCTCTGGGTCATGCTTGTTTTAAAAGAACTTTGTTTGTACTGACAACTTATTAACAATGACAGGACAAAAATCTTGTTAAAACCTAACTCATTTCGGAACCTTTTTTGTGAATCCCGGTGTTTAAAGTTCACTAAAAATAGCGTTAGCTAGGTTAAGATTATAAAGCAGGTTATCTCTAATTACGAAATAGGTTGTTGTGTTCCATAATAGGAGTATTTTAATATTCGCTAAATTCTACCTTCACTGTTATTGTTCGGTTGGGTTTTTTCCTTTTTTTTTTCTAGCCTGAAATATTAATATTTTTTTACCGTACCCGAAATATTCAACTATAAAAAAAATAAACTAAAACAGCAAATGACGTAAGCGTTGTCACGACCATGACCCTAGCCAATGTAAATTTAATGGATCCGCGAAATTCGATAGACTTAAAATCAATATTTGTTCATCGAAGTGTTTGTCGTTAAAGATATTTATGAATATTCACTTTTTTATAATAAGGTCAATGTAACGTGGTTTGCAATATCAGGGAAAAAAGGGGAAAAAGAAAAAATTATGGAAAGTGAATATTTGTAACTTTGTGTTTGGTGGATAGCACACTGAGTAAGTTAAGAGCAGGAGCTCCATCGAATATAGTCGTCTGAAATTATTGTAAAAAGAATGACCATTGAGCCCATGATACAAATAAAAGAAAATATGACACCGCGCAGGTAGGCGAGGCCATGTACGTCACGCTGTGAGTAATTCCGCCATATTTTGTAAACGAGACACGTCTTTGTTAAGATCGCGTTGTGTTTTAAAGATATTTTTTGGTGTTTTTATATCACTTTTAAGAGTTTAAAAGTGAAAATAAGGTGTGCTGTGTATGGTTGTGATGTGGACAATCAATACAAGGGCTTTATGCACGATATTAAAGTTTTTAGCTTCCCCAAAAACAAAGAAACACAAAGTGTTTGGCAGCGTCTGTGCAAACGGCTAGATAAGTTTAATCGGAAAAATGCTAGAATCTGTTCTAGACAATTTTACCGAAAGTGATTATGAAGGTAATTTAAAGCATGAATTGTGTCATGTCATGAATGTCAAATGTGTTTAATGTTTTTACAAACTCTTCAATAAAAAAGTTTACTTTGACAAACGAATCACCAGACTTTAATCGAGAAAATACGACAGACAAAGAGACTGAAAAAAGGCTATTTTCTTAAAAAAAAAATAATATCTTGTTTTGCCAAATTTCATAAATTTAGATATTTTTGTCTTGTTTAGAATAATTTTTGGCATTTTAAGACTTTTTTAAATCTGAAAAATCAAAGAATACAAAAAAACAGTAATTTTTAATAATTTACTATTTAAAGTGTAAAAAACCCCAAAAAAACTATTCTAAAAAAACTTGTTTCCGTCGCAAACATGCAGATATTATTCACTGCAATAAATATTTGACAAATTATCGGAACAAACAAAAGTCTTATTTATAACATATTTTCGGAAGTCTCTGTAGGTATATATTTTAATAAGCATATGCCTCTAACTAAAAATTATTATCTTAATTATTAGACATAGTTTTATTTTATAAAATTATTTAGCTTTCCTTTTCACGTAAATAAATAAATACATAGAACGCAATTGGCAGGCAATTTACCAATATCTAATATTTTAAATTAAATTATCCCTTTATTTATATGATTATTTTAAATCATATACTTTAACTTTAAAATTTGTATTATAAACAGGAGGCAGAGTATGTTGCCAATAGAATTTATATAAAATCGCCTATAACAACGTAAACTATATTGCGCGTTATAAATTTCAAAAATATCTCACAGCGTGACGTAATGCGCGAACCCGGACGAATCTGACACGGGTTGGTATCATATCTTCCTTTTATTGTATCATCCATTGATCCTTGACTATGGGCGCCCATAGAAGGGGGCGGGCAACGGGGGCACTCCCCCCCCCATATTTCTTAACCCTCATGTGGCGCATTGACAATTTATGCATACATATGTATGTAGGTATTTCATTATTATATATTTTTTGCGTTGCCCCCCCCCCCCTAGAAAATTCTCTATGGGCTCCTTATTATTCTCAAAGTCGATTTTGACAATGTTCCCCCAATTTTAGAAAAAAATAAACTTCATATTCGTGTTTAGCACCCTCAAAAACATAAACATAGAGCATTATTTAGCGACTCGAACGAATCTGGTCACACTTTCGTGTTTCTAAGCGACTTTTTGGGGGTTTGCCGCTCGCCTAATTTGTTTGTAAATTATAGGGTTTTTAACAATGATATAAGAAGTTATTGTTGTTAGGCTGTAAAATCATCGCAAATAGTATTTTAGTAGGTCAGTAGTATTCAGCCTCCAACAAAGTGTGTACCAAAACAATCATGGTTTCATGGAAGGGGCGCGGTTACGACGAGGGAGGGGGGCCTTGTCCCACCTAACACCCCGACGGAACGCCACTGGTCTTGGCAATAGTAAATCTGGCCGTTGAAGACGAAAGACGACTTAAACCTTTTTAACAAGGGGTCTACGTTTGAGCTACTAGGCAACTACCACGATAATCGATGGACGGTTCACAGGTTCCAACGCCTACTTGTTTACTTTTTTTTGGTTTATAACAACTAATGACGACCATTGTATGCAACTAAACATGACAACATGGTAAACGGAAGCGAAACATTGGCTGTCTGGCGGTTTGAGACTGACCTTGAAATCGCGGAAAGGCGCTGCAGCGGGTCGCTGAACCACTGACCGAGCCGCCGCCGTCATCCACCATTGCAATCGCCATGTTAGTGGGCTTGTGTGCATCCAGTGCACCAAACTGGCCAGACTTATGGCCTGGGGACCGAAGGCGACAAAATTTGCCAATGATGGTAGTAGGTATCTTGTTTTTTTCTTTTTTAAAAGCTTCACCTACAGAATATTTTAGGCGGATCTTTTTTATAATCGATTTTTTTTTAACTTTCTTGTATTTCTTCGGTCAAACACAGAATTCTCATGGAAGTGTCATAATTGTATTTTTTAGGATAGATGATTTTGTTGACGTTTATACATGGCTTTTTAATAAAAGAAATTGCTCTAGGAAAATATTTGACTGATCAAACCCATAATGGCACATGATGATTTATATATTTTAGCACAATGCAAGACGCTATTTTGTTCAAGGTTCAACAAATATCTGACAAAATCTATGGAAATTTAACTGATTTTACACCCCAGTTTTTAACTTTTAAATGCCACCTTTCATCTCCTTCCCTCTTCTCATTTCTTGCCACAAGTCCAATGCAATTGGCTAAAATTTTCAACTGCATTCCGGTCCATACCCTCTGCATTGCCAAAATCTACTACTTTCCCTGTCTTCGCATGCGAACCACTCTCATTGGTCGTAAGGGTGGTCCTTAGGCCAATAGAGAATAATTACTTGGGTTTTCTGAAGAGTGCGTTGGCTAAATTTAGAATTCAGCAAGGAAGGAAGAATATTTTTAGACTGGTGGCTTGCGGTTTGTTAACGTTTACAACAGGAAATTCTGAGGTTATTTTCGGTTTCCGTATGATGGTTATAATACCTACATTTAGGTGTTAAAAATGCAAGGAACTTTGCAATAATTACAATATTGCTTATATTATATTTAATTTTACGTAGATTTTTAAAGTGTAGAATTTTTATTGTCATGTTGCCAGTTTCATTTTTTTTTTATCTAAGACATCCCACGTAGACTTCAAGCCTAAGTACTAACGTACCGTGGGTGTCTGAAGAGAAGGAAAATGTAGTCTATTGACATGGGATTTGAAGGATTGGAGGTTGGGACGGGAAGGGAAAACATCTGCAGGCAATTTGTTCCATAATCTGGATACCATAGGTATGAGTGAGCGCTTCTTGTTGTTCTGTTAGGGACATTCAAGGGGGAAATAATACCAGCTAGTTCTTCAGAGCAAAATCCGTGGAAGTAGCGGTAGAAAAGGGATAAATCCCCTAGAGCACGCAGCGCGGCGATGAGCGAGAGAATGGAGTTTTCTCGTGAGGGCTGGGTCATTGATAAGTCGAATGGCTCTCTTTTGGATAGAATCAAGGATCTTAAGTGTCGAAGCGGATGCCGCTCCCCAGATGTGGGAGCAGTACTCTAGATTAAGTCTAAATACAACCTGTCAAGCATAGGCTTTAGAATGCTGCAATTTTTGCGTGTTTTAATAGATACACTTAATAATAACCTTCTTGAGTATGTATTTAACGCAAAAATAGACAAGTTCTAACATAAAAATCATTTGAAAACCAATCAAATCGCTGAAATATTAGAGTAGGTAACTCATAAGTTTTTAATGACGACTTATTAAAAATGACTGATGGAACAACTAGAATAATATAATTTGAACCAGTAAATTTTTAACAATTTTAGTAAATTTTTAAACCTGAGCGAAGATAAAAATCCTAACTCCAAGCACTAAGAATTTTCTGTCATATCTGTATACTTTTTGGCACATTCTCACCCGAAAAAAGGTCGACTTTTTTATAAATGGTCCCAATTTCTAAGTCGTAGTAAAACTTTTCAACTTGAGCAGCTACAGGGGAGAGTACTCCCCATATTTCCACTCCTGCCTCTGGTACTAAATTAAAACGACATTTACAGGATGTCTCAGCAAAACCTATTTACAAAATCTAATCTAAAAAAAATGAGTCCTACCCTGTTTTTTGTTGTTTACTGTAAAATGCAATTTTTCGATAAACTGATGCTTATTTTCTACGTTTTTTAATAACGCAAACATCCAGCTTTTAATTATCAATATTTTTTTATCTAATTAATTAGGAATTAATGTCAAACCAATAAACAGATAAATCTTGCGAAATGAATTATAAAAATATAGTTCAATAAATTGCATCAAGACAATTATTTATTTTGTTCTCCATATTTTTTATCTCAAACCAGGATGTTTCCATACGAGTGCGACTACGACTATTTGTAAAATGGTAAAAAGAAATGAGTAAACAATGTAATTAAATATTATATGCTCTCATTAATCTCTATTATATTATTATAAAAAAGAAAGTGACTGACATATCACCGCACAGCCCACACCATTGGGTCTAGAAACTTGAAATTTTGTACAGAGGTTTTTTATGTAACGTAGGCATCTACCAAAAAAAGAGTTTTTCAAAATTCAACCCCTAAGGGGGTGAAATGGGGTTTCAAAGTTTGTAATGGAGTAAAAATGTATACGGTTTTATTACCTTAAAACTACGTAAAAGTGCTCTACGCATGTTTTATAAGCTTTTAAAAAACAACCCCTAAGGGGATAAAATGGGGCTTCGAAGTTTGTAATTTAATTATAGATATCACGCGGACGAAGTCGCGGGCAAAAGCTCTTAAGTCCATATAACAAGAAGCAAAACGACCAAGAATTGAGGGATAAAAATCACAAATTGTTTAATCAAAACCGAAAAACTGACCACAAGATAGATTTTTTATTGATGCTTAACGTTTACACGTATAGACGTATAGTGTCCCAAGAAACTATGTAACTGAAGTAAAATGTATATTTTTCTAGTAATTGGAAAAAATCTAGTTTAGTTAGAAATACTAGGAAAAAGAGCATTTAGAAGCATCCAAAACCCAAAATCCGCAGTAACAGCCCGAGAAAATATTTTACATTGCGTTACGTACGCACTTAAGATTACATCTTCCTTTTTAAACGGACCTAATCCCCGTTGACCTTGTACTGTATCAATAACCCCATTTTGTCGGGCAAAATAATGTTTGCTGCAGATAATTCCTGATGCCGCTTCCAATTATTACTCGCTGTTGCATCTTAAGTGCAACGTTGCCACATCGAGATGCATCGGTTTCGAATAAATTGAATTACATCATAAGTATTATCAAATTCGCGTCTAGTTTTCTAGTAAACAGATTTTGTCAGTGTTTATTTAGAAAATTCCAATGTAAATGTATCATTATAGGATTCTAAATGTATTAGCCCTTCACAAAGAGAATTATTTGATTATATTTGGCATCGCTTGCGAATATGATCTCTGCTGATCCATGAGCAATGTTCGGTTCGAAACACTCTACTCGTATAATTACTCCATTGGTATTTTCAACTAAATTCAAAAAATTACTTGCCATTTTCTGGTCGTCACCAGTTTCAATAGGGTTTTAAAGCTCCGGGTCCTCTACAACCTCCGAAAATTTAAATCCATTTGATTCACTTTTGCGACCTCTACCCGATTTCAACGGGAATCGCATAAATTTCGACTTTGACGTTTAAAAACTCTGAAACGATACATCTTGTATACCTAAATTTTTTACCGAAGCTGGTTGCACTGTCCCTCTGTTAACTCGGAAAATTCGATTGCTCCCCCTCTGACTGTTTACGAGAAAAATAAACCTGTTAGATTTTAGGTTAAGCTTTACGTTATTTTTGCTGATCTCCTGATGTCATCTTGCACTGCCTCACGTCAGTGGCGTGTAGTGTTGTAAATGGAAATATTTCCACTGGAAATATTTCCATGGAAATGGAAATATTGGAAATTTCCGAAGGGATAACGGAAATATTGGAAACATTGGAAATATTGCAAAATGGGTAGTAAACAGATCTTATATATGTTCACTTAGGGTACTTTCAATTAAAACAAACATCACATAGTGGGTAGCAGCCTAAAATAATAATATGTAACAACCAGTACACAGAGTGTCCGAAAAGTCTTAGTATGAGCAAATATCTTTGCTATTACTAAAGATAGACACCAAATTTTAGATGTTTCTTAGTTAATAAATCTACTTTTATATGTAATACTTTTTCAATCACCCTGAGGGTTGACGCTAGGGAGTTGAGGTCAAAAATTTTAAATTGAACCCTATGCCGTGTGGTACCTAATTTTAGAGGTCCTCAGAAAAGAAACATTTACCGTAAACCCGAGGTCCGGATCACCACCATGAACTTCTTGGCAGTAATAAAGTCAATTTTGGAACTGACTTCTCACATTTGTTAGGAATATTCAATATTCCGAATATGATGCACCACTGGCAGTGCAAATGAACCATTTGTAGTTGTTAAAGTCTAAAGAAAAAAAAGAAGAAGAGCGTCAGATGAAGGAACGTTAAAAGTCGTAATGGTATTTTTTGAACGTAAAGTGAAAGTAAATAGTTTTTTAAATCAGTTGTTGAGTCTTATTTATTGTGCGTCAGAGAGAAAAGACAGTAAGCTAACACATTTTTGAGAATGGCAGATGTTACCCACTTCTTGGCAGAGTTTCAAAATTGACTTTATTACTGCCAAGAAGTTCATGGTGGTCATTTTGAACAACTGATGTAGATGAAGATATAGATGAAATAAATGAAAAATCTTATAGCCACGAGAACAGTGACAATATTACTAATAGCAAAGAGCTAAGTAATAAAAACAGTTCTGTTGATAAAGAACCATTGCCAAGTATTCAAGAGACAAACTTAACAAATGATGATAGTGTGATGAGGACGTGGCTCTCTCTCGATTTGCGACTGATTTTAATTAGTACCAATTTCTTAACAGTTTTTCGGTATTTTTGCATCAGTTTATGTTTATTTGTTTATTTTTGCTATAAATTTTGATTTCGATGTTTATTTTTAAAAGATACTTTGTCTTTAATAAATATTTCGAATGTTTCCATATATTTCCAATATTTCCGGAAATATTTCCAATATTTCCTGAAATGTTTCCAAAAAATATATTTCCGGAAATTTTACAACACTAGTGGCGTGCCGTGACTTTAGAGGCCGAGGGGGCACAATGGTTTGGAGGCGCCAAATTATTTTCCTTTTATTGGAGAGCATGTGGTCATAGTAGGCTATAAATCTCCGTGGGGGCGCCGCCGCGCCGGTACGACGAGGTGTTGTAATGACTTCCTTAAACGATTGATGCAGTAAAAAAAATACGTGGATATTCCTTATTAGCTCTCGACGCTCCAATAATAAATTGAGTATTTGGCAAACCTGCAGAAAGCCTCCTGCATAATAAACGCATCCCGCATCGGACCTTGAGTCGTTCAAACACCCCATTCGGTCCTGCCCCCTCCGGCCTCTCCGCCGTCCACCGATGCAAGTGCAATGTAATCGAAAGTCTGTTCGATGAGATGTTCCGCTCTTACACTTTCTGCAACGTCTTGTTTTCTTCGACTGGCTGTTCCTTATCTTTGCATTGCGTTAAAGAGAAATGCACTTTCGGTTTTCGAATGCACTTGAAACGTTTCTTGAACACATCTTTGGTGATATAATTATACAGGAAGGGAGCATGCGCAGATAGGCGTAATCGTTGTAAAATAAAGTTGGCCTTGAATTCAAACAGTAGACTGTTGCTTTAGTGTCCCTTTGGACGTGTATAGATATTTCTTTTTTTATTTTTCATCAGAGGCGGACAAATTTTGTATTCGATTTTTGAAATTTTTGATTCAACGGAACTATGCAATCTAATTATTAACGAAAAGTTAAGTGATAATTCACTTTAATAATTATAGTTTTGCACTGTCATCAATAAAATGATTATCATATTTTGGAAAATTGCGAAAATAAGAAGAAATGAGTATCATACTCTTACACAGCTATTAAAAACTAATGAACCAATCCATAGAATTTAGAATTAGTTCTTGCCCTAAATTTTTAAAAAGCCAAAACTTGCTGTTATAATCAAAATATATCATTGATGTCAGTAAAGTTATTGATTGGATAACAATAATTAGGTTTGATATTAAGTTAAAGAATGACTTAAGTAGCAAATACCTCACCAGATACACTGTTAACCCGTCTCACTTGACAAGAATAAGAGAACTAGGTCAGTCTGAATATTTTCCACAATAATATAACTAAATTCGATATAGCAAGAAGTTCCAAGGTAAGAATTAATAGTGACTGGACAAAAACTTGTCAAAACTTAACTGATCAACTAGAAGATCTAAATTGTAACCAGCACTAAGTGTTACACCTCTCTATCAGAGGCGTATTAAGGGGGGCGCTTGGGTTTGCTTGCCAAGCAAACCCAAGCCCCCCCCCCCCCCCCAGAGCCTTGTACAAAAAGGATTTCAATAGCGAATTTTATAAAAATAAATATTGTAACATAAACATAAATCATTTCTACATTTTCTACAAAATATTATAAACAAAAACAAACATTTTGCCGTGTGTGTAAGGTCTTTGAAATTATTATACCAAAAAAAATTTTGAATAATAGATCAATACCAATATGTAGGTAATATAAAAAATGCAAGCCTTATGTGGCATTTTTGATTTACATGATCTTAGATTGTTTCTGAAAACATTCCTTACACACAACCCACTTCGATTTCATCAAAATTTGCGCCGGATAGTTTTGGCTTCTAAACGAAACAAATAACCCAATAATTTTCTTTTCAAAAAACATCTCTTTGGAAAGTAATTTTTATCGAAATACAGTTTTTTCGAAAATGGATTAACGAAATTTTTGAAAAATATTTTCTCGAAAACATATTTCGAACGTAGACTATTTCAAAAATGTCCTGACCGCTTTTTCAAAAATGCTGTTTAGAAAACGGATTTATGAAATATTTTCTCCGTATTTTGAAAGTACATTTTTTCAAAAATATCTCCAAACAAATAATTTTTAAAACCTTTACCCAAGCAAACCCAAGTACATTTTTCGAAAACAATATTTAAAAAATTAAATTATGGACTCTAGTAGCTTGGAAAATGTTAATGAAAAAAAGACGAAAATAGATCCTGAACAAACCCAAACGAACCTTTTTTGGGTTTGATCGGGTTTCCTTAGGTTTGGTAAGTTACGTTCTTGTAAATTACTTTTTCAAAAAGCCGTTGCTAGAAAAAATTAATACTATGTGTATAGTTGTAAATTACTTTCAAAAAAGTGTCGTTTTTTAATATGAATATTCGAAGTCTCATTCGAAACAATGTTAAAAATATATTCTTTCTAAAAACACGTTTTCTTGAAAAAATTTAGTTTCAGTGGTTAAAAAAATTCGAAGTTAGTTTGTTGTTTCCTCTTTTTTTAATTTCTATTGGCTCATGAGCGCCGGAAGACTCCGATTATCAACTGCTTTTTCCAACAAATCTTTGCCCACAAGTTACGATTTGCAGGCGTTGTATTTACTTAAAGATAGAGTAAAACTTTTGCCTACATTTTATTTGTTTTGTGACTAGAAAAGTTCAATTTTCAACACAGTTTGCCTTTTCTTTAATTTTCTATGAAAAATTCCTTTCTTTTGCTAAAAAAGAATAATAATATATAAACTTCGTTTAAATAATTTAGTGAACGTATGCACTTAACTTCTTTTTAGTTCCGAATATTTCTAAGAGACGTATAAGGGACTGTATACATAACGCATATTTTTAGATATTTTTATAGTAAAAATAGATTACCCGTTATATAAAAAGTTACATAATTAAATTAATCTACAATTTAGAGAAATCGGTAAATATTATGAAGCTGTCACCAGCAAGAATTTTATTTTTAGCTGTTGAATAATGGATGTATTTTTAAACTGACAGTGAGTTTTTAACGCAAATTTACATTTAGAAAAATATACGTAATGACTTATGCAAAATCTTTATCAGTAAATGGCAATAAGTAATCACTTTATTTTCGTCTGTAACCAGTCAATGGTAGAAAAGAATCACATGCAACACGTAGTTCTGTGACAATGTTCCTAATATTGTATAATAAAGCTGTCGCTAGCAAGACAAAGAGTTTTTAACCCAGGTTTATGCTTGGAAAAACAAACGTAATGAATTACGCAAAATTCTTGTCAATAAAGTATTATTATTAGTACACAGAAGAAGTGACTGGTTCTTTAGGAAAATCAAAAACATATACGCTACTTATAGACACTTAGACAGGGGTGAGCACCCCCCCTCACCCCCTCCCCCCCCCCCAGGTATACCTGGATTCAACACTGACAGCAACTCGTTCCAAGATGAAAATCATTTGGATACCAAGCAAATTGCTGAAATATCAGAATTATTCATTCAGCTTTTCATGACGGCTTATTAACAATGACAGGACAAAAACCTGTCAAAACATAATTGATCAACTATAAGATCTTAATTATTTAAACCTTTCCAAATGATTTTTTAACTTGGAACGGGTTGCTAGAATGAATTTAGTTCTATTATTGTCGTAAGTACGTACTAAAATTGCCCTTTTCTTTCTAAATTTGCGAACAAGCTCAGAAATAAATTCATAGTATAAAACTTAGTTGTCTTATTCTTAATTTGTCAGTTTAAAACTTTTGGTTGTCAAATTAGACTGGATTAGCGTTGGAGAATCTGGCCGTGAGTTTTTTAGGGTATGTTCGTTTATGTTTTGTTCATCAATAAATAAGGTATTTACAGTAAATCGATCCTTCCAGAAAAAAAAGCAGTTCATTAGATATCTGATTTATACGCAGTTCATATTCTATTTCCTAATTTTAAAACAAAATGAGGTCTAGGTTTTCAGATCAACAAAACTTTTATAAGACACTTGAAAGTATTTAGGTTGCCAAATGAGAAATACAGAAAACAAATTTAAAATCTCTTAATTGTACAATTTTTTTTGGTAATTACTAGCTTCCGTCCTAAATATTTTGGGCAAAACAAGGACGAGCTATTTTGAATTCGGGAAAATGTTCACGTTTTTAATTTACTTTCTGCCCCGAGGTTTATGGAATTTAATGATAGAAAAACTATTTGCAAACGTGTTTTTACTCAGTCGCGTTTGGCATCTATAAATTTTTTGT
Source organism: Philopedon plagiatum (assembly GCA_963971165.1). NCBI lineage: Eukaryota > Metazoa > Arthropoda > Insecta > Coleoptera > Curculionidae > Philopedon > Philopedon plagiatum. The sequence goes on from OZ020195.1 coordinate 84,076,951, forward strand.
AGCTTATATATTATTCAAAATCTGTAAAAATATATGTTGGCGTTCTTATGACGTATTTTTCAGAAATATACGAATTTTGAAAGAAAACATTCTACATTGGCTTCGACCAATAGCCACTTGTATTCAAGTAGGTGTTGCTTAAATCTTATGTTCCTTGGGTATCAGGAAAGAACGAGAGAGACGAGACATGCGATCTATATGGCCTTTTAAGGAGGTATTATGACAAAAAGGGAACATCTCTGCACTCTGCAGGTAAAGGTTGCATAATTTGGACAAATTATAAATAGGTATGTGACGTGCCTCTTATTGTTAGAGCCATGAAAATCTCTTCAAAAGAGAGACAGATTGTTTAATACGTCGATAAGTCGGAGACGGGAGTTTTTTCTGGGAGCTGAGGGATTATTGATACTATTGATACGTCTAGTGGTTCTCTTGTTTTCGAAAATATTCAGATTCAGATATGGAAATCATATTTCATTTATTTGGGAGACATCGAATAAAAGACATACAGGTTCGAAATAATATTTATGCTTGATGTTCTGCGGTACTAACATCCATGATCGAATTATCATTGATTTTATAGGTTTTGATATAATTGAGTCACTGAGTATTATTGTTCCTTATGGCATGCAAAGTTTGATTGGGTTTCAGTAGAAAATGGTGATATTAAGTACTGGTGAATGTTTTGAAACGGAAGATGTTTCCAACATAACGAATTACCAATTTTATTAGCAATTAAAATTTACACATATTTTTACACATACTTGGTTTAAAAGTAATAGAGAAAGCGGATAGTCCGATTATAAAAAAATACTATAAAATATTATTTAACACGCGTCTCGTTGTTTACCATCTATTTGTGCACTTTCTAACAGTAAAACCTCAATGACCCTGAGTCGTACATTGACCAGGAAACCATTGCATTTACAGCCTTCAATTGCGTTGTCCTTGGTGAAAATAGATGCACCGTTTTCTGCAGAGCATGTTTCACTTCTTACACATAACTGATTTTGTGGAACTTCTATTTTAGTTATTGTATATTAAGCGAATTGAAACGGTTTAAGCTCAAGATGGACAAGACGATAGTTTTGAAAATAATAAAATATTTACCATTTTTTATAAAATTGTGTATTTTTAGAAAACCGCAAAAACTAGTAAGTGATTTTCATTTATTACTTAAAAACAGTGTGTGGCAGATTCTGCAGTGTTTATCATCATGTCTTTTCAATGGTTCCTTTTTTCTTAAATCCACGCTCTGAGACGGCAAATAATCAGCCTAAATTCATTCTTGTGAAACATTCTGATTCTCATTTTCTTAGGTCTTCTCAAAGATCACTTCCAGTTGTTCTGCAGAAAAGTTCTCCAGCTCTTACATTTTATTATTGTTAAGTCAGGTTTTATTCTAAGATCCTGTTTCCATTGCACATTATTATTAATGTCATTTCTTGTCACTCCAATTGGTGACGAGGGGTGGAGTTACTGGCAGTTAGTAGTCTTCAATTCAAGAGCTCAGGTAGGGGCTTGAAATTGATAACGGGGGGAGAGGGGAGGAGTGAACACGAACTAATTATAGATAGTTATAGTTAGTAACGTTTAGCTGTGCGAAGATTATTTTGTCACTGTACAAACTGGGTTCCCGCTGCATTTTTGTTTCCCACTGCTGCACGTTAAAATAAGAGCTGTGTTAATTATTATTTGAGAAAAAGAAAGACAGCATTCTGACGGCGGGGTTCTCACTAGGTAACAGTCGAACCTGTACTCGGTAAAATTTTGACTACACTGAGTCACATGTCCCCCTCTGTAGCTGGCTCTTAGACTGTTCGATTCTGAGTCTTAAGACGAAGAAGAAGAAATATGACCAAAACGATGCTGCCAACTCCTGGGATGTCCCTTAGATATCATAAACATTGGAAGAGGGAGATAAAGGGAAAAGCCTAGATTTTTGTTTATGGGTGGCAGACAAAATTTTAAGTGGAAATATCCATTTTTATAAGTTTATTATGTTTTCTGATGAATGTCCATTTTCTACTAATGGAACTGTAGCATCTCAGGTGTCAGGTACTGGTCTCGAGAAATCCCGAATTTAGAGTTAATGAGGCGTAGACAATATTTACAAAAGTGAACGTGTGGCGCGCGATATCTGTCCATGACATTATAGGCTCACATATTTTTTAATAACACCTGCAATAGAATATTTTACTTTGAAACGCCTGACACATTTTTTAGCCATAAATTTAGGTTTAATAAGTACCCTTTATTAAATCGTGGATTTTTAAAAAGACTTCTGATTTATATTTACATTCAAAGAACATCGTTTCGTACTCGTATCTACGCACTACAATTTAAAAACATTAACTTAAACAAATTCCTCTCAGCTGTTTTTACTTAACAGACACATCCAACTAGAACTGATTAATAAATTAATAAAGTTCCGGAATCTAAAAATATCTCAGAAATGTCTGATCTTCGACTAACACGTGTATATCTCCAAGGTTCCTAAAATTGTTTTTGCTATTTTTCTTTGGTCTATTTTCTAATTTTTGACTAGTGCCAATGAATTTATAAACATGATTATTTATATTTTCTAATAGCATTATTTAAGTTGTTTTGAAACGTGGAAATATGAAAATCTGTTCTCTATCTAGAAAATACATAATATGTAGCTAACAGAAAATCTTTCTTTTGTTTCAGATTTAGACCCATACCAGAACTACCTCCTTCAAGCTCAGCACCACCATGTGACGCATCCGCACCAATCGATACATCAACACCATCCTCACCATCCCAACGCCTCACCTTTTACTACTCCCTCGCCTCCTTCTCCTCCTCTGAGGCATCATTCAGGCATCCCCACGTCGGTCATTCAGGCAGCAACAAGTTCAGTATACGATGATCCCTATTTGCTAGGATTTTCGCCCAGGAAACTGAAGAAGGTGAAGAAGCAGAAGGTAATTGATTAATTGTATTTTTCAACTCATCCTGTATAGCCCAATTTGAACACAAACATCAGTAATCAGATAATAACGATTTAGACTCCTCAATTTTTCTTCTATTCTAGTTGGGCGAGACCGGTCAAGCACCTAAACGAAAAAGCAGGGAAGGTTCGACGACGTACTTATGGGAATTTTTGCTCAAACTTTTACAAGACAGGGAGTACTGCCCACGGTATATCAAATGGACGAACAGAGAGAAGGGGGTCTTTAAATTGGTCGACTCCAAGGCAGTGTCCAGGCTGTGGGGCATGCACAAAAATAAACCAGATATGAATTATGAAACCATGGGAAGAGCACTTAGGTAACTATCGTTTCCTGTTTTATATACGAAAAGGAAGCTGGAAAATTCTCTCAAAAATTTGCATTAGGTTTGACGTAACATGCATCCGAGATAGATACTAATTCCATAGGTTTTATTCTTCACTAATAGTTTATCTTTCTTTCCAGATATTACTATCAAAGAGGAATCCTAGCTAAAGTAGATGGCCAACGGTTGGTCTATCAATTTGTCGAGGTACCGAAAGATATCGTGGAAATAGACTGCACGGGGGCGGCATGAACCACTGCCACTTTTTAAATACCAGTGTGTAATATGACTTCTACAGGTCCCGCGCGGCGAGAAAATTTTCACCAGTTTTCTCATTAATCTGCCCGAAAAGTACAATTATTGAAAGACTATTTTGATAGATGAAACTATTTATTTTTTTGAACGCCATTTTTGAACCAATGTGGCCGCTGTCGACGATATCAACAACTAAAAGGAATACAACGAATATAGAAGTGTGGTTGGTTTTTAAGGAACAAACACTTAAGATTGATAAACAGTCGCTTGTTCGTCGTTTCTACTTTTAGATCAAGGCTTGATGAAAAATGGTAAAATGATAATAAAATAAAAGCGACTCCACTGACCAATGTAGATCGGGTGGTAGAGCCCATGTCCCACAAAGTACAAAGTACAAAGATTCTTTTTACCAATTTCCATTAACTTAAGAGGAGTAATTGGTATCTTTTCCTTTTCAACCACACGCCCAACAAAAATTTATGATATCTTAAATAAATCATATACCTTTGTTATTTGTGTACAGCCGAAAGTAATTGGTTTTTTAAAACTAATAACTCAATTACAACAATGTTAAAGAAACTAAAACAGTAGGGATGTTAATTAGTACACCTCTTAAAAGCAGAAATGGCGTATACGGCGTTACATATCAATTTTAAAGACTGTAGAAGAAATTTAGAACTTTTTTATACTGTAGATCTCGGTATATTTGTGTTATTCGGACTGACTAACTGTTTGCTGCTCGATTTTCATGAAGCAAGAATTATTTTTAAAAGGTTGTGGTATTTTATAAGATTTATATTATATGAAGAAAGATATTTAATAGCGATCTTGAAAGTGTATGGCATTTTTTAAATACCATTAATATAAGTATATAAAGTGACCGTTATAAAGTTTGCACCTCAAGGAAAACTTATTTCTTACTGATTTTCTGATAGAACAAGTTTTCCATTCGTTGCACTCTTTATGGGGATCCCTGTAGATCGAAATTGGTAACTGCCTATTGACATGCCAGGTTTTAAAATATTTTTATTAAGAAAATAGTGCAATAATTTCTAGTTAATTAGAAACGACTCCCGTGTATTTTTTTTTAATTTGTGCATTTACAAGTTGTTTTTAGACTTTATTTTTACAAGCTGAAATATTGTGTGCCTAGATTAGAATAATTAAATTACAAACTAAACTGCTGGCCACTCGAACTTACACATAAAGATTTTTAGGCAAAATTTAAAGTTCAGTATTTTCAACAGGAATGCAAATTTTTGAACGCGTCTTGCAGATTTTAAGAGCTAGTGTTTTTCGGATTAAGCTGAATGACGAATATTTGTCGTAGTCCATAGGTTTATTATATACGGGGTGATCAATGAAGCCATGCAAAAAATCAAAAAGTTTGTATGAGTTAAATTTCCGCAAAATCTTTTTTTGGTCGTTGCAATATGGTTCGTTACTAAGGTAACATCAATATCTCTAGACGTTTTTGTCACTTTTTGGATTAAGGCCCTTAGGTCTTGTACACACTACTAAACATAAAATTTGGGTAGCAAAATTTTTAAAATGCTATAACTTGACATTGGTTTTTTTAGGGATTACAGGAACCTTTACAATAGGTTTAGTATTAGAAATTTTGTAAGTGTTGACTTTGGCCGTTGTTAACCAATCTTGTATATTGTAGAATATAATGTAATAAACTTGTTCTTGTCGCTACGTTTTTGTCTATTTTATCGACTCGGTATAATGTGTAAATTTCAACCTGTATATTTCAACTCCCAAATAAAATGCTTAGATTATAGAAAATCTACGTGAAATAAGGATTCCAAATCCGTAAAAATCATCAAGAACCGTCAATCCAATGTCAAGTTACAGCATTTTAAAAATTGTGCTACCCAAATTTTATGTTTAGTAGTGTGTACAAGACTTAAGGGCCTTAATCCAAAAAGTGACAAAAACGTCTAGAGATATTGATGTTACCTTAGTAACGAACCATACTGCAACGACCAAAAAAAATTTTTGCGGAAATTTCACTCATACAAACTTTTTGTTTTTATGCATGACTTCATTGATCACCCCGTATATAATAAACCTACGGTCCTACGATAAATATACGTCATGCAGCTTAATCCGAAAAACACTAGCTCTTAAAATCTGCAAAACGTGTTCAAAAATATGCATTCCTGTTGAAAATATTGAAGTTTAAATTTTGCCTAAAAATCTCTATGTGTAAGTTCGAGTGGCCAGCAGTTTATTTTCGCCTATTCTGAAGATTAGGTCGTTTTTATTACAGTTATTTTTGAGCAAGTTAAAGTTATAAAAATTGTCCAAATTAATACAATGAAGGTAATAATATTATGGGCCAGATGGCAAGCTATTTAAAAAAGCTCCATTTTTGCAGCAAATCAGAAAATATTAAATAGAATAAAAAACGTCGAATATCCGTTATATAAAAAATAGGTATATGACGTAGAAAAGAGTTTTTAACCTGCTATTTTTGGAAGAATGGTAAACAAATGCGACGTCTTGTATATTTTAACTTGCTTTAAATTGTACTGCTTAATAGATTAGGAAGGATTTTTGATACACAGAAGTTGTTACATTTAAATAGAAGTGCATTTTATAAGTACTCGGTCTTTAGACAAAAATACTGTAATAATAGTGTACAAACAAAATAAATGTCAAATTATTTTGGAGAAACAGACCAGAATGAAGGGTGCTGCTTAGAAAATTTTACACAAAAAAGGATATTTGACTGTGAATGGTGCCTATGGAAAGAAATATAGTACATTCTAACTTATAGGAGTTCGTTTCTGGTAAATTTTTAAGCTCTCTTATGTTTTAGTTTGATCTCTTATGATAAAATTGTACATACCTAAATGTGTACTTACTAAAAAAAAATGAAGCTTTATTTGGCATAAACATTCGATATAAGTAAGTAGTCGCATTATGACGATTTTGTACTCATCAATGTTATAAGAATGTGACCGTTTTTCAACGTGTTATTTCGGATATTTAATCATTTTAAAAATATGTTTCCAGACGATAGAATAGCAAGATCACAAGATTTTTTTACCATCACACAATGAATTCAAAATTTTATATACATTTTTTAAACAGATTTTCTACAATTTCTACTATAGGGCTTCTTAAAACTTAATCAAAATGATTTAAATAGTGCACTTCGTGCCAAAATGATACACCAAAAGAAGTTGAAAGAGCGGTAAAGTTTTTGAGATTGCGAGAAATCTCATCTTTTTATTCATTTGTGGCAAAACTTTTGGGAAAACCTGCCCTGAAGTCCCCGTTTTAGTAAAATTAGAACATTTTAGCTTTAAAAAATGTCTGGTGATTTTTTTGAAAAGTAAAAACTGTCATCGAATTCTTTTTAACATTTTTGAATTAATAATCTTATATACCCACTATAATACTTTAATATGTAATTTTTATTTTACTTGTATATTTCTTGTATAGTATTTATTTTAAAATTTTCGAATACTTTTCCCTGCTTTGTAAAAATTATTCTGTGATTTTGTAAATTTAACCCGTAAGTGTTAAAAAATGTAAAAAATTTAGGGTCCTTTTTTTAAAAAAATCACCTCAAAAATAAACTGATGTACCTAAAAACCGTGTCTTTTTAGCAGAAATTTTGCTTATGCCGTTTTTTACTTACATAAATACAAGGAAATCGACAAAAGTTCAAATTAAAATCAGGTTGAAATTTTTTTTATACATGTAGTTAATTGAAATTTTAAATATAATTATTGTTAAATGTAGAAAATTTACTGTTACTTGAATGTTAAATGTTCCAATAAGGATTTATCTTGGTGAATCTAATTTTATTTTTGATGGGGTAGCTGCAGACTTTTTTTTCTGAGAATTAGTAAAAATTAGAGCATTTTAAATAACATTATATTTCATAATATGTATCTCTTACAACACTGCCACGAGATCTTGATTTTTTTATACTGGTTTTAATACTACCTACTGGTTAATACTATCCCAAGGAAAATAAAATTTGTCGAAATATTGTTGTCACAATATGTAAACTATAAAATACAGGCCTCTAAACGATACAATCTAAAGGATTGTAAGAAAGTATACATATTTATTATGCTGAGGCTTTATTAAGTATTTAAGGCTTGTATTTTCTGTCATCAGGTGACATTTCTAGGGAAACATGACCATAATTCGTCCACCAACCTACCCTCCTAGATTAAGAATCGTTATAGTTTTTTTGACCCATTTTGATTAACACACAAATATTTTACAAGAGAATGTTTAGGGTTTTTTGTATAGAAATTGCCAAATATCTCAATAAATATTACTGCAGGTAATATAATACTGCAGTAATACCCAATACACCAGAATCAGAGAACGTTATATTTTTTACACGTTAACATGCTCGGCGTTCTGTGTATTTAACATGCAGAGTCTACTATTTCGAATACTTAGAAAAAAATACGAACATTACTGTTGTATTTTTGAGTTCGTAATTTTTTGAGATATTTCGAAGTTTTCCGATATAAATAACCCTAAATATTAAAAAACACATTTACAAAATATTAAAAAATAGTGTCCTGTCCCCTTGCTGTAAACGCAGAGTTTACGTTTTAAGAGATTTTTAGAATACTCGCATTCCCGCCGCGATACTGATAAATATCTTGTAATGCTGATTTCTTTTTTAAAATACGTCTTCAGCCCAGTTTTTTTTAATATATTTCTTAAAATAAATATTTTAGAGGAAAATGCACCCATATTGACATCGACTTACAAAAAGGACGAGAGCTTTAAGTTTTTTTCTGTTACTCACTCGGTTACTCAGTAGTCTCAGTACCACAAAGTCTCCAATTTTAAAAAGAAATCAGTTATGTTTAAAAAAAATTAAAAATGTAAAATAATTTGGTGATAAATGTTAAATAATAATAATTGTTTGTAAATATAGATAGATTTTTATTGTATTACAAAAATTATGTTAAGTTGAGCCGATGAAAAGTGTTTTTAAACAATTGTAAATGTTTATATTATGTAGATTAAGGAAGTACTTTTATTATATAGTTTATGTAATATTTTTGTCTTTACAAAATAAATAACACTAGAAAATATGTTTTTTCTTTTCCAATTAGTACTATTAGAAGTTTTTGGAGGGTTTACTTCGATTCTAGAGCCCTTTTTGGGGTGACAAATTATGACTTTCATATTAAAATAAATGGCATGTAATAGTAAGTTCATATACCAAGAATAAGCCGCTTTTGGGAAAACAATCAGTTGAGCAAATTTTTTGGAAGGCCTACTTAATTTAAGAAGTCATTCTGGGACATAAATACCTATGGTTTTTATAAAGTGTATTTTTATTAAATCGTGAAGTAATAGATATATGTATGGTGTCAAAAAGTCTAGAACCCCCCACCCAAGCAAACCTTTAAATCTTAAATATTAACCGGCCTATTTTTGTAAACCTTATTCTTTAAATCACTCCACAAATAAAAGCCCAAAGGGGTGATGTCTGGGGATCTGGCAGGCCGCTCAATTTCGCCTCTCCTTCCTATCCACCGATTTGGAAACATTTGATGTAAAAAGTGTAAACCAAAATAAAAGAATTTTTTTTTATAATTTCATGAAAGGGGTAATTACTCCCCCCAGGATATCCGCCCTTGGCACATAATACTTGTCGGCTGAATATTTCAAGACCTTGTATTGTTGAAACTAAAAACTGAAAAGTTTCTAGAGAAAATGCCAAAACCAAAAGCATGAAAATATGAAAGAAAAAATTTCTAGAAACAGTAAAATAGTTCTAATTATATTGAAAGGTTGAGTATTTTATTTTTGTGGTGTTTAGGCTCGAACGTCTCAGTCTCAATATTTAAGAAAGTTTACAGGGGGTGACAAATTATAAGCACTCCAAGAAAGCCTAAGTTACCTAGGTATACCAAACTAAATTGGTGGTAATATATAATAGTTATAATTTCCTGTCGAAACCAGCGATGATTTCATTTTTACAAAAATTTGCACCGTTTTTTCATGGTCGCCACTCTAACGCTCCTGCAATCAAACCCAGTGATGCGTAGTGGGCTTTAGTCTGTCTGTGGCCCCTCGGTTGTTATTTGAAATCCTGCGCTTGGAGAGGTCCCCCAGGAAGCCACCGCAAAGATATGCGTTTATAAAATTAAAAGGTATAGGTACAGAGGATACCTATGTAATAATAATAATAAATCATCTTAGCGACTGCTATACATGTTAAATATGTTAACTGGGATCAAGAATATGTTTTAAACGGCACCTAATCAACGTCCCAGTTTCCTAAAAATATGTATTCACATCAGCGACATACATTTCAAATCTTTCTTATACAGTTCTGACGTTCAAAACAAGAGCTAATTGTAGCCTAGGGTTACCGACCGTACTCTTTTAAGAGTACATGTGTACTCTTTTTCACAAAATAAATTCATTTTATTCAGTTTCAATACTTTCTGCAGGCCTTTTCAATTAGATGTAATATAAGAAATCTATAAATTCGTAGAGTTACAAAATGCTTGGTTAAAATTTTTTGGTTCTATTATGAGTGGATAAGTAACATTTAATTGGTTGATTTGATTCTGTACTAAGAATTAATTTATTACATATGTGTTCACAAAACTCCAATAAACATTCGTTTTCTACAAATTTTCTGTTAGATGTTTTTATAGATTGGCGGATGCGCCGGAAGCGTAAAAGTGTACTCTTTTTTACAGCGAATCACCTGGTAACCCTACTTATGCCGGACCCTGTAAATGGATATATGTATATCTACAGATATAAGTATCTACCGTCTGCATGGAATACTAACATTTCCATTTTAGGTTCAACTGGCAATGATTTGAAGCTTCTGAAATACCAAATTTTCTTTAGTGCAATCGAAATTAGGTACCAAAAACTTAATGGCCAGACTTCAAAATGACCACACTCTACATACCCACACGCAAAATACCTTGTCCATTGTGTGTTGCACAAAAGCACAAATATATACAATATATACATACATAGGCTTCTATAAATTATAAAGTACTAAACTGAATTGAAAAATTGTGTTTGCTTACCCTAATAAACTATTCATTAATTCATTTAGCACCCACGCGCCAGGCGTCTTACCGTGTTTTTTTTAACAAAGTTTAAAAGTGTTTTGAAGAAACCAGCGGCAAAACTTGCGTCCTAATGTCTGATTTGCAAAATACTATACACTATTCACAGAGCACTAAAAGAATTCTCTTTATTGTAATTTAACAAAATTTTCTTCGTTTTCTGTTAATTTTTTCCGGCTTTCACACGGACGACGCCATCGTATTACGTTCCATCAAACTTCTCTTGTTTTGAGTTTTGATGTTGATGTGTTTCACCAATCAAAGCCCATTGGGTGCTTTAAGCGCTTAATTAGAGATGGCGCTACAAAGGCCGTAACTTTCGGAAATACAGTAACTATATACATATTGTGAAGATAATCAATGGTTTAGGATTTCTCTATTATCTTATTATCTTATTAATCTTTTGTAAACGTTGATAGTTACAGCCTATTAGTAGTTAAAATCTATAATCTATATATGTATTCCAATGACTCACGTGTCATTTGTTTACCCGAAACCATAGTTCTAATGTTGTAAAGGTCCTTGTATTAGGTATAATCGAAAAACAAAGCATTTTTGGAGACAAAGAAGCTAAATCTAGATCTGAGAAATAAGTTTAGACCACCAAGAAGTTGTCGCAACTATATGCACAAAGCAATTCTAGGATTATGATTGTAGTCGCGCCATCTGATGACGGCCTCTTACAACTAAGCAATTAAATTACATGTTATAGGTAGGTAGTTGAATATTATTTGTAAAGATGGCAAGAAGCACATAGAAAACGCATTTTACTAATTGTAATGTTGAATGTTTTTTAAAATAATTTGGGGTTCCCTGAAACATGGCAAGTAATAGAATAATAATATATTTTATGATTAAGCTAAAGACTTGAATAAATGAGCAGTCAAGCATATCTTCAACATTTCCATCTGTATCACATATGTCAGGATGGCCGAGCGGTCTAAGGCGCCAGACTCAAGGTTTCCTTGCCTATTTGTGTAGGTTTCGGGCGTTCTGGTCCTCTCTGAGGGCGTGGGTTCGAATCCCACTTCTGACAGCACTTTTTTTTTTATTTCAAATCGAGTTAAAACGAAATCGAGAAAAATTTGAACAAATCTATACCTATTTAGTAGGTTGTTAATTTTTTACCATCTAAAATATGATCAAAATAAACAAGTCGAATAAATATCTTGTTGAACATAAAATCATAACCTAGGTTGGTAACAAAACATAAAATAAGTTTGAAATTTTTAAATCTACAGTCTATTTTCACGGTTTGTCTAATAGATTACACAAAGTTTTATTGGAAAAAGCTGTTTTAATATTGTGCAAAATGGCGAGTTCTTTTAAAAACATATCAGCTCTCCTTTCTCCCAGATTTCGATCACCATTAAGGCCGACAAGAAATTTACTTGGACGCCCAAAAAGTGATGGAAAGTTGCATTATCAGCAGGCTAATAGGTAAGAAATTTTACTTTTTTGACGACAAATCTTTTAGGTCTTAATTTTATTTCAATATTTTGTTTGTCACAAAAAACGGCAGACGTCGTATTTTTGGGAGGCGCGGTAGGTACCTATATAAAAAAAAACAAAATAAAATTTTTAATGCAGTGTTTTTGTCTATTATTTGTCTATTACGCGAAAATTCGATAGAGATATCGAATTTTTCCATCAATAAAATAAAATTTTGATTTCTTTAATAAATTATGCGTCTTATTTCTGTACTTATTTGGAAAAGTCATTGGTATGGTATCACATAGCAAAATCGCAGCAATGTTAAAAAAAATTAAAATAGTAGGAATGTTAGCTGATAACTACTCTTTGGTGTAGGTACATGTAACGATACTGTTTGTAACAAATTAAAAATTTTAAAAAAAGGGCTTCCTCGTTTTGGAGACTTTAGCGTATAATTTATATATAGCTATAATTTTCTGTGGTTTTATCTATGCCTAGAAGACTACAAGCGATCATAGATATAAAAGGTGGCCCAACAAAATATTAAAAACTTAATTTTTATAATAGGTAGTTAACATTTATTTAGTTCTTTTTGAACTAAATATTTTTATAGAGTTCGATTTTCCTTTTTAAACGCTCTATTTGTGATATTTATGACATTCTGTAAAAATAAAATTCCTAGAAGAAAAACTAGGTTTAAAATAATAATATTACAAATTACAAATGTTAAGGGTATACAGTAGCGCACCCAGGATTTTGTCTTGGGTTTGTCGGCTGAATAGTGCAATTCGGTGGATTTTTCAATTAGTAGTGCACTTTTTAAATTTTTGTGTGTCTATGATGTTGGTCGGGGGGGGGGGGGCTGCAGTCCCACCTGGGTGCACCACTGAGAGTATATGTAGACTTTTGTGACTGACTGTATATTTTAGACCCAGTGTAGTTAAAAAATTAGATTTTTCTCCACACCCGAAACACAAACCAAAGTTTACAAAAGATGTTTTGCCAACTACAAAGATTTTACCGGATATTAAAATTGATAGAGCACCTGATAAGGAAGCACACGAGGAACACTTATTTTCTATAAACGTAGGTAAAACGTTGGACATTGATACTCCCAATAAGTTGGATTTGGCAAAAAATGGTTTGGAGAATTTTAAAAATAATACAAGCGTTTTGGGAAAGGGCGCTTTTGGAACTGTCTTTAGGGGCAAACATAAAGGTATTATCTTTCAGGAAATAAAAGCAAAACATTTTTTTGGTTTGTTTTATGTTATAGGTACCATAGCAGTGTCCCAATAGGTAGGTTCTTCGGGATTAACTTTTTAAATAAAACCAAAAATTTTAATAACATAACATGTTTGTTTATTTTATTAAAAAGTAGACCCTTTGGCTAAGTTTTATACTATCAATTTATTTCTAGCTTCTTCGCATAGTTATAAAGAAAAGGGCAATTTTAGTACGTACTTTCAACAAAATAGAACTAAACTCATTACAGCAACTCGTTCCAAGATAAAATTCATTTGGAAACCAAGTAAATCGTTGAAATATCAGCATAATTCATAAGTTTTTAATGACAACTTATTAACAATGATAGGACAAAATCCTGTCAAAATATAACTGATCCACTAGAAGATCTTAATTTAAACCAGTACTAAATTTTAAACCTTCTAGTGAATCTGAACGGTATTTTTTAGGGCACTTCTATGAAATTTCGAATTAATAGGATCATCTAATATTTTTTCTCCATGAAAAATTTGAACCCCTGTTTCACCCCCTTAGGGCTTGAGTTTTGAAAAACCCTTCCTTAGTGGATGCCTACGTTATATAAGAAACCTCTGTGCAAAATTTCAGGTTTCTAGACCCAGCGGGTGTGGGCTGTGCATTGATCCGATCCTCCTCCAGTTTTAATAGAGTTCTGAAGCGCCGGGTCCTCTACAACCTCCGAAAATTTACATCGATTTAATTCACTTTTGCGACCTGTATCCGATTTTAACAAAAATCGCGGAAAGTTCGACTGTGACGGTTAACAGCTCTGAAATCAAACATCCTGTAAAATAGGATTTTTTACCGAAGTTAGTTGCACTACTCCTCTATCAACCCAAAAAATTCGATTGCTCCCCCTCTGACTCTTTCCGAGAAAAACAAACCTGTTCGACTTTAGGTTAAGCTTACGTTAACATATAGATCGACATTTATTTTTGATGATTTCCTTACGTCATTATTCACTAAGGACAAATGCCTGCTTTTTAAATTGTAATAAATTATACCGATATGTAAACATTTTTTGTAGCTAAATTATTCTAGTAATTTTCTTCAAAATAATTTTTTTGGATTTGTAATGACTTACTTAACGATTTATGCAATGAAAAAAATATGTGTATATATTCATTATTGCATATTCGAACATAGTTTTTAATTCTGATAAACTTTCCTTTATAACAATTACCGATATTCGATATTGTCAAAAAAAAGGTCATTGACTGTTGGGCAAAATTCATATTTTCTGACAAACTTCATATAGGTATGACTGAAAAATTTTGATATATGGTTGCATTTTAGGTTTTAGACCATGCAGAACTTTTTATGAAGAATAGCTTTTTTTCGTAAAACTAATAATAAAAAAGTTTTTCATATGGTTCCAACTTAAGTAACCCACTGTATATAAAAGAAAATTGTGACCATAAGAAGTTTCTTAACTTATTGTGGTAGCGTTCGATATTAACATTAACCGTTTCACCATCGTCATTTTCATTCAAAAATGGCGGCAAATATAAATTCCGAAGAACCTATTGTGACATCCTTTATATGAAAAATATTTTATTTTTTCTTAGGGCAAATAGTAGCAGTTAAAATAGTTAATAAAGAAAATTCAATAAGAGAAAAGAACGCTTTGCATCTAAATCATAAAAACATTGTAAGAACATTAGAAATTGTTACGAATTTAGAACATCAAAGTTATTGTCTCATAATTATGGAGTATTTAGAAAGCTGCAAAAATCTACAGGATGTGCTTGAAAATTTTCCTGTGGAACATCCCAATTCAACAGGTGGAAATTCATTGAAATTGATTAAAAAATTTTGCCTGGATATCACAACAGGTTTAGATTACTGTCACTACAACGGAGTTTTACATTTGGATCTCAAACCTAGAAATATTTTAGTAAATTTCGAAAATGTTTGCAAAATTTGTGATTTTGGAAATTCTGTCAAAATAGGAGAAAATTTGGACCGTTTTAAGCATTACGTAAGAAGATTCGAACATCTATAATTTGTTAAATTCATGAAAAAAAAATTGCCGAAAGTCTAGATTTAAGTTTGCCGACATAATTTTTTTTGTAGGGCACAGTTGCATACACGGCTCCAGAAATTTTGCTGGGAAAGAAGCCCACAACAAAAAGTGACATTTATTCTTTAGGACTAATATTTTGGCAGATTAAGTATCGAAAAAATCCATTTCCGAGTTACGACACCAATGAAAGTATTATTTATAATGTAAGCAATATTGCGAAAATAGGTAATAGAAAACATTTTTCATGAAACATTTGAAAAAACATGAAGTATGAACTGTACTATGAACTGAAGCTTAAAACTGATAAAATAATATTTTTGAAATTCCAAGCTTATGCTTTTTTAATTTTGTAGGTGGGAAAGTATAATGTGAGACCAGTATACGAAGATAAGAATTCAGATATTTTAACCAGAATCTTTACAAAATGCTGGCAAAGTAATCCCGACTTAAGACTAAATACGGCCCAGATTTTAAATGATTTGAACTCAGCTGATTTTTAATTTTGTTTTTGTTTTTGTTGTTTTGTACTTATTTTGTTATATTTTTTATTAATTGTTATTTTTATTTGTTAATTTCTATTAAATTTTTTTGTTCATGAGAAATTTGTTGTTAGTATTTGCACCATCATGTGGCAAATAAACGTCAAGCGCTGAAAGATAAATCCATTGAATCCAACAAGATTGACTTTCCTATTCTTCACAAATTTCGAAGCATTTTCAAGATTTAACATACACCTGCCAACTGACACCAATTTTGTCGCAAATAAGGCAAGGAATGATCAGGTTTAGGTGAAACTATCCTTAGGCGACTGACATTTTTTTGTCACACCATGTTACCTATTTGCAAGTACCAATATCTTATCACTATCACGATATATTGGTTTAAGTAGAAAATAAAATTGAATGGATTCAGTGGCGTAACTCAAAATCGTAAAGCCGCCCCCTCCCCCCCCCCCCCCCCGCAAAATCAAGTCTGAACCCAGAGGTGCTGCTTTGAATGGGCTCCTGCCCCATCCACGTTGGGTCTCCCAAACTGCTGGGATCTTCTTCGCGTTGTGGAGTTTGCAGTGATGTATGTTACTTACGCCACTGAATGACTGAATGAGACAAAGATATTTGGGTTCTTGTTTATTACTTACAATAATCAACATTTTCATATTACCTAGAAGATGACACATACTAACTACCTTTTAATCTACTGAGAGAGATAGTTCGGAGAGCAATTAAATCACAATATTATTTTATACATTTAATTGATTAATTTTAAATAATCATATTTTATATCCTATTATATCACTACTTGTCGAAGTCACAAAAACAATTACCTAATAACCTTACAGTTAGTTTTATAGTCATTTTTGTAATAATGTTTCGATTTACCCATCCTCAAATCGTTCTTGATCAACAGTTTGTTTCTCCAGTAATAACTGATCCGGTTTTCTGTAAAATAATAACAATAAAAAATTAAATATTGTTTATCCAGGATATTCATGAACCTATAACCTGAACCTGAAACTAGTAAAATCCTAGTCTGCAACAAAGCACTTATTCCAGAAAGAAATGTTTCGTATTAATTCAGGTTCAAGTTTTTCAATTCAATACAGAAATCATGCTACTTTACCTGACTTCCAAGTCAGCTACGGTGTCTGGCAACATAGTCCCTTTGGTCTCGGGTAGGGGTAAAATTAAAATAGCCTGAACAAGTGCAGCTAAGCCTAAAATTAAAAGCGGTAGAAAACTGGCAACATTCTCTAGGGAAATAATGAGTGGTGCAAACATGGATGCTAGTCGGCAAAACATTATCACAAATCCCACTCCTGAATTTCGCAGTACTGTTGGAAAGAGTTCGCCAGTGAACAGGTACATTGCTGGTATAGCTACCTAAAATGAAGGTAAAAGGTAGAACCCAAGCAAACAATTTTATTCCATTCCAAACTTTGAACCCCCATTTCACCCCTTAGCTGATTTATTAAAAACTGCAAAACATATGTTTAAACATTTTTTTAGAGTACTTCTATGAAGTTTCGAGTTAATAGGACCATCTAATATTTTCTCTCCATACAAAGTTTGAACCCCTGTTTCACCCACTTAGGGGTCGAATTTTGAAAAATCCTTCCTTAGTACATGTCTACGTTACACAAGAAACCTCTGTGCAAAATTTCAAGTTTCTTGACCCGGCGGTGTGGCCTGTGCGTTGATACGTCAGTCAGATATAATTCAATTAGTATCAGGAAATACACTGGATGTATTTTATATTCTGTAAAACTGATGGTATGGTCTTAAACGTCACATATTTTGTAGTAAATAGCAACATGTTATGTTTAGTTAAAAAGAATAAAGTTAATCGGCCAAGAACTCCTAAAGTTAAAAACGTAGCTAAAACTTACCGAAATGCCAATAACTCCAATTCCAGCAAAAACTATTCTAGGCCAATCAAATGGGTAGGTTCCTTTAGGAAAAGCCAATATTAGCAGAAAACAGCCTGATGTAACTATATGCGAAAATGCTATTGTTAGCCGCCTGCCATAGTTGCTTACCAAAAAAACGCAAAAGATTGTTCCTAAAAATGCAAAATCATTAGAGGCACTTGCTATTTTATAGAAAATTATTGTAGGTAAATAAGCAGCTTAATTTACCTGGCAGTGATATAAGTCCACCTAGAGCAACAGTTAAAAATAGATTTTCACCTATATGTCCCATATATTGAGTAAAAGCATAAAAAGTCACCCCAGCAATAGCCCTAAAAAATACAGTTAATATTCTTGTGTTGAAATAATGTTCTTCTTTATTTGTAATTTTTTAAATTATAATAATATGACGTTCTAGCTCGTGAATTTCATCAAAGACCTTGGAAATATCAAGACTGGATTATAATTACCAGTTAACGCATAACAAGCTACTTCTTACAGCTAGTTTTCTTGTTGAAAATAGTGCTCCAAAACTAGCTTTATTTTTTTCGTTCGAGTAGTAATCATTGGACAAGTCAGTCATAGCACGGTCGATTTTTGATGGATCCATTTTATTTTCTTTTACTGCATTTTGCAGAATAAGCATGGCTTTCTCTTTTTGGCCAACTGCTAAAAGCCATCGGGGAGATTCAGGTATTAACCTAAAATATAGATTCATAGATATCAAGAATTTTCAGTTTTATGGATTTCTTTTACGAACTAAAATATGTCGCTTGTAGTTGTTTGTGCAGAAAAGTGTTTGATGGATTTAAGACCTACAAGAGGATCGGTAAAAATGTCGGTAGTTGCGATTATTTATTTTCTTCCAGTTTATCTGTCTTACCTGTAGACTTAGCTAATTTAAACTTACCAAATTAATAAAACATAAAAACTGGACAGCAGACTCAGTACGAAATGGAAGGTTCTCCATTCTCGCACAAAATAAGCAAGACCGGACATTAAGGCGTATCCAAATCCGAAAGGAATTTGATACAAAATCGGAACTATGGTACGCCATTTTCCTCCAACTACTTCCATGCATATGACGAATGAGGTCACCATAGTACCACCATTTGCAAGAGCCACTAGAAACCTTAAATAGGATTAATATTTTATTTCCATAATAGTATTAGAATAACTCATATGTTTTTAATAACGATATATGAACAGGATAAAAACTAGTCAAAATCGAATTAATCAACTGGAAGATCTAAATTTGAACCAGTCTTAAATTTAGTGAATACTGGGATAAAACTTTCTAAAGCACAATGAAGATACAAACCTTAATAAGATAAAAAGCCATAATAAGGGACTTATCGAAGCTAAAAGTCCTAAAACTGATTGTAAAATAAGACACAGTATTAGAATCCTTTTGCGACCTCTTTTGTCCGCCAGTATTCCAAAAATGATGTTTCCTAAAAAAACATAAAAACTATACTTTTTTTAAGAAAACATTATTTTATAAAGTACATTTTTGAAACATGTATTGTTTCGAAAAATACTTCGAATTTCTAGATGTTGAGACTAGTTAGTGCTCTAATTCTTTAAATAGTTAAAGAACTCCTTTAGCAAATAAAGAGCATGTAAAATATGAAAAAAAAACACTTTTTTGAAAGTAATTTACTACAGGTACAGGGTAATATAGCAAGGAAAAGTAAACCTGACCGAATACAAAAACGGTTGATTTAGGTTAGTTTAGGATCTTCTTGTCATTTTTTCATTGGCATTTTCTAAGCCAGTAGAGTTTATAATTTAAATTTAGAGAAACTGTGTTTTTTAAAAAATGTATTTTTAAAAGATTTTTTGAAAAAGAATAGGTATAAAAAATATAGATCCATTTCCGAAAATGCATCTTTCAAAGAAGCTGTTTTTCGAAAAAAATTATTTAAATGTATAAAAAGATGACTGTTGAAAAAAAAGAACGGTTGGTCATCTTAGCTTACACTTGACAGGACAAATTGTTTGATTAATATGAAAGTGTAGATATTGTATCATTTTTTTATCTATGCCTTCTGCACATTTGGGGAGATATATACGAATAGGAACTTAACGAATGTAAAATTCTTAAAACAATTTTTCAAAATTTTTTTTAAAGCACTTTTCAAAAATACATTTTTTGAGAGAACACCTTTTTCGAAATTAGATATTTTTGGATAGGTATCAATTTTTTCAAGCAACGGCTTCTTAAAAAAAGTAATTTCTGAGAAAGTAACGTACCAAACCTAAGAAAACCTGATCAAACCCAAAATCGGTTCGTTAAGGTTTGATCAGGATCTTTTTTCGTCTTTTTTTCAGGTTACTGGAGTTCATAGTTAAATTTTTTAAATACTGTTTTCGAAAAATATATTTTTTCGAAAAATGTACCTATTCTTTTTAAATTATATTTTTGAAGACATTTTTGAAAAAATGGACTTTCGACATACGTGCTTTCGAGAATATATTTTCAAAATATTTCGTAAATCCGTTTTCAAAAAAGCTGGCAGGACATTTTTGAAACAATGTACGTTTTCGAGTAAATATTTTTAAAAAATTTCCTTAATCCGTTTTCCAAAAAGCTGTTTTTCGAACAAAAATACTTTTAAGAAATATATGTTTTTAAAACAAAAACTTTTTGGTTATTTGTTTTTGGTGTTTTGTTGCCAAAACGATCCGGTGCAAATTTTGATAAGATCGGAGTGAGATGCGTAAGGAATTTTTTCAGAAACACTCTGAGAACATCAAATCAAAAATGCCAACAAAAGGCTTGCATTTGATATATAACATATTATTCATATTTTCGTGGTATAAAATTCATTTCAAATACTTTTCATAGTAGGCAAATTGTTTGTTTTTGTTTATAATAATTTGTAGAATATGTAGGAATGGTAAATGTTTATGCTGCAATAGTTATTTTTATAAAATTCGCTATTGACATTCTTGTTGTACAAGGCTAAATCCGCGCCATGGATCTATTATAATATGGATTCGATATCCGTATACTGTGAGCGTATCGAATGTGAAGCCTTATATAATATAAATATTTTGTTGTTTGTTATTCTCTTGAGAGAGCAGTTTACGAACTACGAACATAGACAAGACTACGAATTACTACGTAATTGAATCAAGAATGGTAGTAGAAAGAGATAAAATAGCATTGGAGTGTTGGAGCTCAGAAGTGTTGTTGTCTGCTGGGTGCTTAGGAAAAACGTCTGCGAACGCTCGGTTACACGTACGTCTTTGTCTAATGAACTAGAAAAGAAAAAGTGCGACGTATAGATTTATATAGATTTATAAATGACTCAGAGCGACTTTAAATAAACGCCTTTAGAAATAACCTAACATAACATAACCTATAAATAATAAAACCTATTTAACTTAAATTTATTACTATTTAGCAGAAAAATACAATATTTTGGGGCTTTTATTACTTTTAGTAAATCTTGTGATGCTTCTAACGTATTTTTGTACAAAAATACAAGGTAAAATAAGATGTGGCCAATGTTTACAAATTGTGTTTACAGTGTCGTTTAGAATGGCTTGTTTTGGCTTCAAAGAATGTGAACTCATCCCGTATCCAGTCCTAATAGATCCATGATCCGCGCCTTGTATTGAGTTTAACCGGCAACATAGCTTAGTGCTCCGTAGAACAGAAGCAAACCATGTTGCCAATTTAGATCGATCCAGCCATCAGCGCCTGACACTTAATTTTCACATGACGATACAGCAATTTTGTAAAAGAAATGTTACTTACCTAAGAGAACCCCAAACATTAAACTAACTTGGGAAAAATCAATAAGGAATTGTCTATCACAAACCAAGTCCCATTCGGAAGTAATGGATGATTTAAACAAAGTTTTATTATAACTAAAACCATTGATGCAGGGTATTACATTTTCACTGGAGTTTGTAGCATGTGAAAAATTTAATTTTATATCGTTGACAAGGCAGTAGCCTTTATTAAGTCCAAGCTAAAATCGTAGTAAATATTAAACAGAACAATATTTATTTAATTTAGCAACAGTTAAGCAATAGTATATTATATATACTATATAAATATAGTCCTCAACAAACTTACTTGCATAAACTTACGACCTTGTGGTTCTATCAATTCCTTCCACTCCTCGTCTGTCCAGTTACCGTATTCCTCCGATTTTTCGCACCAAAAATTAGTTGGTGGGGCCAGAAAAACTATACTCATTTGGAACCAGGCTATTGGAAACTTCACCAATGCCATCAGAAAGGAAATCTTAAATTGCCATCTGCCAAAATCGCCCACAGTATTTTTGATCACATCGTCATTTTTTTGGTTTTTTAATTGTAAAGTGGATATTGAATCCAGCTTTTCTGTCTCTGGAAAGGTACAATTTAAAGTGATAAACTTCTGGCCATTTGATACACACGTAGACCAAAAAGGTATTACTTTTGTGGGGCAAGCGGGGCAGAAATAATTTTAAAAATGCCTGAAATATGATACAGATATATACAGGGTGGCCCACCAAAAACTTTCAACCCAGGTTTATTTTCTTTTAAATAAATAAATCAAAAAACCCTCACACCAGTAACTTTAGTACACTAAATTTAGTCACCATGCAAGGAAGATAAATTACTATAAAAACTTATTATCACGAAAAATAATGATATACAGGATGTCTAAACTAGGTGATACCACTATTGCTATGTCCGAAACGGTAAATGATACGAGGTCAGTTAAATTAGAGAAAATGTGCCATTTTGTCCCTATTCATATTCCGTTTACGAAGTTGTCAAATTCTCTATAGTTTCTTACCTGTAGGAGATTTTTTACAAATAGTTAAAAATTTAATTATTAAATATCTGGAAAATTATTATAGTTAGAAAACAATTGTTTTAACAAAAATCAGACGATTTTTAACCTTCTATAAAGTAACATTATTGTTTTGTTTATACCATTTGTTTTTATTGAGTTAATGATACCTACTTGCTTTTTTCAAACACGGACCTGGACTCTTTGCTGCATTTTTTGAAAGAATACATCATACCCTTTGCAACTGTGTATAACTTGAATAGGTTTTCCGACATTTTGATCAAAAATAGCAACATCATCAGGATATTCTATCAATACTGAACTGGAATCTTCCATGTTAGGGCACAATTTCACAACCTATCGCTATGGTTTTAAATATTCAACCGATTAACTTTTAAAATACCAGGTCCGTACTGGTAGAATACCCTGATGATGATTCTATTCTTCACCAAAACGTCGAAAACCATAATGAAGTGATACACAGTTGTAAGGGGTATGAAGTATTCTTTCGAAAAATTCAGCAAAAAGTCCAGGTTCGTATTTGAAAAAAACAAGTTAGTATCAGGAACTCAATAAAAACAAATGGAATAAACAAAACAACAGGCGCGGCCCATGAAATTCTAGATGCGTCGTATCTTAGTTCCTACGCATGGACCCACACCAAATTATAGGATGTTACTATTGGGTACTCTAGAAACATTTTGGAAAAAAATATTTAATTTTAAAATTTGCGAAAAAAAGTGAATTTTTTGGGCCGCTTCACCTGATATCTGGAGAAAGTTCTGAAGAAAATTTTACTTCCAAGCTTTTTTCATAAATTCTATCAGATTTTATCGACAAATTCCAAATTTCGTGAAAATATTCTAATTTTCCCTAATGAACTGACTTAAATTATTTTTTAGACAAAATATTTTAGGGTAAAAACTTTAAAAACTAATTAATTTCAAGATATTAGAGGTAATTCAATGAAATTTGAATTCTATGGATAAAATCTGATAAAATTTATGAAAAAAGCTTGGAAGTAAAATTTTCTTCAGAACTTTCTCAGATCACAGGTGAAGCGGCCCAAAAAATTAACTTTTTTTCGCAAATTTTAAAATTAAATATTTTTTCTACGAAAATGTTTCTAGAGTACCCAATATTAACATCCTATAATTTGGTGTGGGTCCCATGCGTAGGAACTGAGATACGACACATCTAAAATTTCACGGGCCGCGCCTGCCGTATGGATTTCACTAGCCCTGGGATGGTATCTCCTCGACGGAGGAAGAACTCCGCTACGAGCTTCCAAATATTGGACATACGATATTCAACATGCAACAGCAAATTTAATAAAATTTTCCTTAACCACAGATTTTTTAATAATATGTTGACTTAATTAAAACTTACCTTTACATTCTCTTCCATATTTGGTAGACATTAGTTCTCATTAATCTAGAAAACAGACTGCACTTCAATAAATAACAATTAGTTCTTGTACTTGGTGCACAAGACTGCATAAAAATTGTTAGGTACGCGGTAGTGAAAATGACCATTAACAGTAGGTGAAAGTATTTATTGCAATTTTATGATGTGTGCATGGTGGAAATACAATTTTAAAATATTAGAGACTTTTTGCAACTTTCAGTGGAGATTATTTATATTTGTTTTCACTTTGTTTATATTAAGTAAACTAAATAAAAGCCTATTGTTTAATAGTTGTTATAAACAATTACTTAAGCAAATGCACATTCAACAAACCATTTTCATTCTTTTACATGTGATACTTCATCATAGTTATAATTAAATCAAGAAGATCCAGAACATAAATAACACCCTAAACACTTTTCTATACAACAACCGCAGAGAGAGTAGCGATTCCCGCAGTGAAATAACGATGTCCTGTGAGTGTTCAAGTCCTGCAAGATAAAAAGGTCCTGCAGTCAAGAGCTCGCACGCGTCCAAGTGATTATTTTTCTGCATTTTTAGGGCTAGAAATAATGAGATTTTTATTCGTGTGGAATTGTGTGTTCGAGGGCGAATTTAGTTGTTTTGGGTTTGTTTTAAAGGGATAAAAGGAAAACTGATGATGAAAGAAACATTTTTCAAATGATTTAATGAGCTAAAAAATTATTATATCCAATACAAATGAAGGAACACAAAGTGTCAAAAAATAAAAAGAATGTGATTCGACTAAATCAAATACATATATTTAAAACGAATGTTTTTAAAACAAAAACTTTCTTTGTAGGATGCATTGTTTGGATAAAATTAAAGTAGAACATTGAAATAACCCGGATTAGATTGGTTTTTGCGAAATTTACCCCTAATTTTTCATTAGTATATGCGGTTTGCATGCCAAAAATTAAAGAGACTGTGGTTATTTCAACATAGAACTTGTACCGGAAGAAATAGTAGTAGATTTTGAGGTATCTATCCATAATGCAGTGTTAAAAATTTGTCCAAATACTAAAATTACAGGCTGCCAATTTCACCTAACCGGACAGAAAAATTTACATCTAGGTTTAACAGAGGAATACAAAGACAAAAATCCTGAGATTGGAAAGTGGCTTCATTATTACGTTGCCAGTTCATTCAGCATCGCTATTTCTGGCTTGTTGCTTTTCAATTCCCTTTCTTTTTATAACATCGTAGCTAAGAAACTTCTGTGTAAAAGCTTTCGCAGAGTGTATTTGTTCCTTTCTCTCAGAGAAACAGGATAGTAGGAGTGAGTGTTGTTTTAATATTAATAACCCGAAAATAGATCTACTTCTAAAAATAAATTGTGACCAAATGTTTAGAAAATATGTATATGACTATCAACTCAAACTCTTGCTCTTTCGAATCTCATCCTTTTATACCGAAGGCCAAAAATAATAATCTGCATGTCGACTTCGTTTTCCCTGACCACTTAAATCTCTATCAGAGCGGAAAGAGCCTCTATACAGCTTTTATTCGACTCTATACAGACTCCAGGCAGGCATGGAAATAAAAACCGAAATAAAACTGAAGCCATTTTATACATCAATGCTTGTTTTGAAATGTATTTTCTGAAAATGAGGTAGAGAAAATGGTGGAGCGGTGTGGGAAATCTGCACCAATATCATATACTAAAAAAAGTCATTCTTTATAAAAAGTTCTGCTTGTCCAAAAAATGAGTTTAACATATGGAAATATTTTAGATTAAATATACAGGGTGTTAATAAATTAGGAAAACATGAAAATGCTTGAAGAGAGGAGTACTACCTATTACCTACTTATTATTTTAGACAAAATTTTTATAAAACAAAGTTGTTTATAAATATAACCTAAAATAGAGACTAAATACAAAATTTAAAATTAAAATTTAATTAATTTTAAGATGTAAATTTGAAATAATAAGTAAGTAATGTAATTACATTGCATTTGACAAAAAAAAATCAAGATAGTCGGTTTAGTTAACGTCAATGTTACGTCAGCATCTTATTTAGTCTGTCAGTATTCTGATTTCGTGACGATATTTTCAAAAATGTTCACCAAAGAAGCTATGTAGAATAAATATAAATCTTAGAATTTTTATTTGAAATTTTGATTTCAGATTTTATTTTAGGTTATAAATTTATAAACAACTTTCTTTTATAAAAATTGTGTGTAAAATAATAAATAATGGTACTTCTCTCTTTAAGCACTTTCATGTTTTACTAATTCATTAACACACTGTTTTAAAATTTTTGTATGGGAAACTCATTTTTGGAACAAGCAGAACTTTGGCCATAAGAATACGGCCATAAGAATATGATAAAAAATATGTTTGTTTCTAATTTTCCCAAAATATTTTAGGTACAATGTAGGTCGGAAATAAGCTTTTTAGTTTAGAGTATCTGTTCAATCCTCTACACATTTTGCTCAAACAAATATTCTCCAGTTGCCATGGCGACGGAAGGCAGTGGCGGCTGGTGAAATTTCGAAGTTCTATATCTCTGTTCCTACTTACAGGACCCGTACCAAATTTAGGGGTTTTAATAGTGAGCCCACTGGGAATGTTTTGGTAAAGAACAAAAACGTTTTGTAATTTGCGAAAAAAAGTTAAATTTTTGGTGCGCCCCTCCCAAGAAAAAAATGAACACGTCTAGGTATTTTATTTATTTTTTTTTCTAAACAAATTTTACATCATTTTGTCGACAGTTTTTAAATTTTGAGAGACAAAAATGTGTTAGTAGAAAGTTGTAGTCATTTGAATTTTTTTAAGCCTAAAATATAATGTGCGCCCCTCCCAAGAAAAAATTGAACACGTCTAGGTATTTTATTTATTTTTTTTTCTAAACAAATTTTACATCATTTTGTCGACAGTTTTTAAATTTTGAGAGACAAAAATGTGTTAGTAGAAAGTTATAGTCATTTGAATTTTTTTAAGCCTAAAATATAATTTAAAAAAATATTCAAATGACTATAACCGTCTACTAACACATTTTTTTCTCTCAAAATTTAAAAACTGTCGACAAAATGATGTAAAATTTGTTTAGAAAAAATAATAAATAAAATACCTCGACGTGTTCTTTTTGTTCTTGGGAGGGTCGCACCAAAAATTCAACTTTTTTTCGCAAAGTACAAAATGTTATTTTCTTTACCAAAATATTCCCAGGGGGCTCACTATCAAAACCCCTTAATTTGGTACGGGTCCTGCAAGTAGGAACAGAGATATATAACTTTGAAATTTCACCAGCCGCCACTGACGGCATTTTAAACAATAAATTTAAAATGAACCTGACCAAAGATATTTCACTTAGAAGAGTCAGAAGCCTATAATTATGGTGCAAGTAATCCATGTTCCTGTAGGTTAGTTATCTCTTTAAGCACTTTCATGTTTTACTAATTCATTAACACACTGTTTTAAAATTTTTGTATGGGAAACTCATTTTTGGAACAAGCAGAACTTTGGCCATAAGAATACGGCCATAAGAATATGATAAAAAATATGTTTGTTTCTAATTTTCCCAAAATATTTTAGGTACAATGTAGGTCGGAAATAAGCTTTTTAGTTTAGAGTATCTGTTCAATCCTCTACACATTTTGCTCAAACAAATATTCTCCAGTTGCCATGGCGACGGAAGGCAGTGGCGGCTGGTGAAATTTCGAAGTTCTATATCTCTGTTCCTACTTACAGGACCCGTACCAAATTTAGGGGTTTTAATAGTGAGCCCACTGGGAATGTTTTGGTAAAGAACAAAAACGTTTTGTAATTTGCGAAAAAAAGTTAAATTTTTGGTGCGCCCCTCCCAAGAAAAAAATGAACACGTCTAGGTATTTTATTTATTTTTTTTTCTAAACAAATTTTACATCATTTTGTCGACAGTTTTTAAATTTTGAGAGACAAAAATGTGTTAGTAGAAAGTTGTAGTCATTTGAATTTTTTTAAGCCTAAAATATAATGTGCGCCCCTCCCAAGAAAAAATTGAACACGTCTAGGTATTTTATTTATTTTTTTTTCTAAACAAATTTTACATCATTTTGTCGACAGTTTTTAAATTTTGAGAGACAAAAATGTGTTAGTAGAAAGTTATAGTCATTTGAATTTTTTTAAGCCTAAAATATAATTTAAAAAAATATTCAAATGACTATAACCGTCTACTAACACATTTTTTTCTCTCAAAATTTAAAAACTGTCGACAAAATGATGTAAAATTTGTTTAGAAAAAATAATAAATAAAATACCTCGACGTGTTCTTTTTGTTCTTGGGAGGGTCGCACCAAAAATTCAACTTTTTTTCGCAAAGTACAAAATGTTATTTTCTGCAAGTAGGAACAGAGATATATAACTTTGAAATTTCACCAGCCGCCACTGACGGCATTTTAAACAATAA
Organism: Philopedon plagiatum; assembly: GCA_963971165.1. Taxonomy (NCBI): domain Eukaryota; kingdom Metazoa; phylum Arthropoda; class Insecta; order Coleoptera; family Curculionidae; genus Philopedon; species Philopedon plagiatum. The sequence goes on from OZ020195.1 coordinate 84,105,359, forward strand.
ATTTAAAATGAACCTGACCAAAGATATTTCACTTAGAAGAGTCGGAAGCCTATAATTATGGTGCAAGTAATCCATGTTCCTGTAGGTTAGTTACTCCAAGTGGCGTAAATAATACCGGAACCGCATCTTTTTAAATGAAAATTTATCCGATTCAAAAAGTCGCCGTAATGACGATAAAGCAAACTTAATTGGAGCCGTTTCTGAAATATTTCGACGTAAAAACCTGGTATTTTAGTCAAGAAATGTGTAATTAATTATGCTTTTGTGCATACTCGGTATGAATTATGTAAAAACTTTATATGGTCATATAGTAGCTTCCATAAACCATCACGATATCGCACATACATTCTTTTGCCATACACCTTACCTCGCTCAACTCCTTCAAGATTCAAGATAAACATGGTCTGTTCTTCAGCCACCCTAGGTGTAACCCTGCCCGATAAATGGTACCTAAGGGTCCAGAAAAGTGAAATGCCTAAAATGTTTTCGATTTGCTCTGAAATAAATTTTGAATTTAAAATCGTCTAGCTTATTGCTCAGTTTACGAGATCCTTCAAATTGTTCTCGTTTCTTGATGTCTCTGCTATCCAATATTTTTTCTTTTTCCTCTCCAAGAAAACTACATCGGTACTATCTTCAAAAAATCTGATTCCAAACTTAGATCCAATAACATAATTTTTGTTGCTATAGAACTCATTTGAAACACATCTTTCTGCCTAAAAACACTGCTGACAACTAAATAAAAATCGTCCCCAGTGGCCGCTCAAACTTAGTTTAGTTTAGTTCGCGTTCTCGTCGCTGAGCTTAGCTTAGTTTCGTTTCGCTTCAACCCAAGCAAACCCAACCGCTTTTATAGGTGAGCGCCCTTGTTACAAACGCCCTTGTTACAAATCTCACCACGCGTGCCGAAGCGATGCGGAGTTGATAAATGAATAGGGTAGTTTGGAAAATGTTAATGGAAAAAAAGAAAAAAAAATCTGAGCAAACCTGCTAATATTCGCCTCTTTTGGGTTTGGTCAGCTTTGCTTAGATTTGCTCAGGTTTGTTGTTTCATTAGGCAAATTATTACAGGATCAAACCAGGTGAAAGCAGTGTTTAAAATTACCAGTGAGTATGTAAATTAGATATTAATATACAACATGGGATTTATTAAACTACCCAGTTCGATTTAGCATTATACAAAATGACTGGACATTATGTATATTGCCTGATGTAATTACTTGGTCCATAACCTATAAAACACTTTTTAAAATTATGCAGCACAAGTTTAACCGTAAAATTACAACTAATTAAAGAGGGGTAATGAATGCTACGCAGCACACAAGTCTTTCTTCCCTTTTAAAAATAGCCGCATTATAAAAATATACGTTTTTCCATAATAATAATTACCCTTACAAATAGGGGTTGATTAATTTGTAATCTTTTCGCAGTCATGATCCGACGTAATTTTGCCCCCTTTTATTTAAATGAACCCTGAAAAGCGCCCAATTAGAAAAAGACTGAAAAATTGATTCTTTAGTACTTTTCGTCAGGACTGGACTCTAAATTTGTGATACTCAAAATTTTACGTTCAGATTCACTAAGAAGGTTTTATAGTGGTTTTAAATATGATCTTCTAGTTGATCTGCTATGTTTTGACAGTTTTTTGTCCTGTCATTGTTAATAAGTCTCTTAAGTCATTAAAAATTTATGAATTATTCTGATATTTCAGCGTTTTGCTTGGTTTCCAAATAATATTTCTCTTGGAACGGGTTGCTAGAATGAATTTAGTTCTATTATTGTCGAAAGTACGTACTAAAATTGACCTTTTCTTTGTAAATTTGTGAAAAACCTCAGAAACAAATTCATAGTTTAAAACTTAGTCGTCTTATTCTTACTCTTGTGAGTTTAAAACTTTTGGTTGTCAAATTAGACCGGACTAGCTTTGCAAAATGTAGCAGAAAGATTTTGTTATTTTTAGGAATAAATGACAAAATCTGAACACAGAAATTTGAAAAAATAGTCGAAAATACAATAAAATAATTTATTTTTCAAAATATGCACTGAACATTATAAAGCCACCTGACGCAAAGACATGCGTATTGGAATCTTCCCCTTTTTGCAGGATAATGCAGAGTCACGTAACTATGGCTTGTCTAGAACATTATAATCAGCTAAGAATTGGGTAAAACAGTAATGCACTTCAACAAATAAACTTACATACAAAAAAAAAATTAGTAAATCAATAATTATATTTTAAGCTTTTCAGATCATTTTTCGAAATAATGTTTACGTCAATTAAGACAAAAAATAAAAACCTTTTTCTACTCCTGTTATAGAAAATTGACATTTCGAGCACTGGTTTCTAGATCGAAACATCAAAGTGTTTTGGTAAACTTTACGATATTTTATCAACCCCTACGACTCCTACGTGTCATTTGGAGGATGCGCTGGGTACCACGTGACATTTTGGTGAAGGTGCCGGGTACCGTATCAACCACAAGGTGGTGACGTAAGTAAAACTTTTGCGATAATTTTTAAGGTTTGAACTTTTTATTTTTCTTTACTTTCTCCAAAAAATTTAAGAATATCAAAAAAAAAAACAACACGAAAAATCTATTTTCCTTGCTCTATACGTATAATGGCACCAAATTACAAATATAGTAAGAGTCCACTGGAGTTAGTAATGAATGAAAAATTCTCAATTGGGTTTATGATAAAGGAAATTCTTGAAATATCTGATGACGACTCTGAACTTTCGCCACCGATATGAAACCACTTATAGCTTCTCTTTATTTGACATTTATGTATTCATAGCCTCGACTGTGCTTTACTAACTTCTTCAATCCGTATCTATTACCATGTAAATCATGTCATTTTGGATTCATATTATTCCCAGTCGCGTATCTGTGGTCCTTATGTTTCAACATACAGGATGTGCAAAAGCTAGATAGTGTATAAACTGTATATCCACCATATTTAGGAACCAACGAAGATTAACTTAGACCTAATCTAGAAATTTTTTCTTGTAGAAAGACACTAGAGGTTAGATACAAAAATTTACAAGTAAATAGTAGTTTTTACAACAAGAATGGATATGATGTCCATATCGTACGAAGACGTTGGCTAAATGAGCAAACAAGAATTTTTTCTTTAAGCTATTTGATTCATGTTATTATTGTACCTTCGTAGACCATATTTTCCAACAGTTTCCATATTGAGTAATCTATACGGTTCAAATCGGTACTGTTAGGGGGCCAATTAGAAGGTTTAATATCCGGATAATTCTCCAACGAAAAATAAATTGTCGACCTGAACGTATGGGCTGGTGCCCCATCCTCTTGGAAAGGATATCTTCTATTTCTGGAAGCATCTGCGAGAGAATCTCTCTGTGGTACACATTGGAGTACATTTTTTCTCTAATAAAACTAATTCTTGATTTTCCCAGCATTAATATACCAAAGGAAACCATATGAAAAATGCTGTCTTTGATTTAATGAATTTTCTATGGGAACATTTCTTTTAAGTCTGACTGTCGAATAAACCCTATTATTCTGCGTGTTCTTCGGTAGACGTAAAGTAAAAAATTTTTCGTCGGTGAACCAAATTTTTTGAACAGACTCCCTTGTTCTGAGTCTTCTCAGTAATGAAAGATATCTCCCTTTTGACAATACTTTTTTTTATACACCTTTAATTGGAAATCAAATTTTAAAATTCTTCGTACAGATGATCTGTTTATTTTCGTTTGCTTTGAAATTTTTCTTGAGCTTACGATGGCTTCAAGAGGAACATTTTCCACAATTCTTTGAATTTCTTCAATATTTCTTCTTGTTCTTGCTGTTTTCTTTTTACCACGGCCAGGTTTAATTGCCATAGAGCCATTTGCCCCCCTGAGATGTTTTAAAAAGTTTGTACTGTCCAATTTTTTACTGGAAACAGTTTTACGGTCTTCGAGAACCATAATTATGGGTTTCTTTCAAGTTTTTTTTTATTAAAATACGAAATACGATCTCCTTTAGATAACGGATTGTGGTCACGTTACAATAATTGTTCAATAAGTTTTATTCTTGATTAAATTGTTTGTGCAACTGGACGATAGGAACGTTAATTGTAATAAAATTAAATTTAACAGGGGAATGTTATTTCTGGCGTTAATTCTTCCGGTATAGATTTTTAAATACTTTTAAATCGAACAGAATACGATATTTTTTATAATTTGCCTTTTGCTAAAACAAAATTGTTTTTAAACAATTTTACATAAACCCAAATTCTCCAACTCCCAGTATTAAACTGTTCATATGCTTTTGCAACTCAACTTTTTCTTCGGCATTCATTGGCGCAAACCTCAAAAGGGGCGGCGTTCGCAAAACTTGAGGGCGGCGCCACGGTCTAAAATAAGGGTAGAAATCTTAAACAGGGGTAAAATATTGCGGTTTATATCGCTTATTTCTAACTTTTGTCGTTTATCCTGCTTTTCCTGTCAGTTTAAATCTTGGTTTCTGACAAAGTGGCGGATAAATTATTTTGATACACCTAGATAAAAGTTTTAATTGTCAAATAGTTTTGGTGTTTCAGGAAATTTTATTTATTTTATTAAAGCGTTCGTATATTATTTAAAAAATATAGTTTTTTTGCCATCGCCTAAAATGTTTTTTATTATGGAGTTCAAATGATGTGACGCATGTTTTCTTTGTCAAGAAAAATGCAAGAGAGTCATAAGTCGTTTTTGATTAAAGACCTTCTTGGTGATGTTCTTACAAATTCTTCACAAGGTATGTTAACATGTAGTGATCCATGACTGGTTTATATCTTTGTGACGTTTTTAAACTGATTTTTAGTGAAAACGCATTAGAGTTTATTGTCCTGTAAAAAGAAGCGGAATATTTTTTGTTATTAAACCAAATCTTAAAAAATACAGTTTCCTTTCATATAAATATTCGTCGATGGTAGAGGCACAGTTATGTAAAAAAGTAAAAAATAAAAGTCACACGTACACTTAACGAAGCAGTTCCTCTGCCAGTATGTATAAAAAAAATCTCCCAACTGTTTGAAAGATCTATTTTATTATTTCTATAATTTGCTTGGTTTCCAAAGAAATTTAATTCTATTATTGTGGAGAATCCATAACGTCAGATCAAAAAAACAAACTACCTCGCGTTAGCTTAAAAAAATTTCCGCGTGTCGTTGATGAATTCATTTTATAAAACTACCCCTTAACCTGTTACCATATAGCCTTATTACTTCTAAATTTTGATTGATTCACAACAGGAAATTTAAATTCTTTTAATATGCAGGGTTTCAAAAAATTAAATTTTCATTCAGATTGTTACTTTTTAAAAACAATTTAATTTTTTTTACAAAAGTTAGTTATACTAAATGAGCAATGTACCCACCTTGCTCTTACAGACAAACTCGAATCCAGTTTTTCAGGAGAGTTGTTAATTTTCTCAAACTTTAAAATGATTTGCCTGTGCACCTCCTCCAAATTTGGACATGGAGTTTTAAAAATTAAATTCTTAATATGAGGACATAAAAAGACACTACTACACTGGTCTTAGGGATAGTAAATCCGGGCGTACATTTATTGTGAAGGGGACAATTGCGGTATCCAGTTAACTACAAATAACAGGAGTTCTACCAAACGTTTTGAGGGTAAGAATTTAGGGGTATCTTTTTTCTCTTAAAATTTTTCTCTATTATTAATGTTTCTAATTTACTCTGTGGGAAACAGTGGGTCTCCAGATTTTTTTTATAAACGCAAGTTAAGTGCACTTAAGTAAGACACAAAAGCAAATTGCCTAAGGCAAAGTAACTTATGGTACAAAGCGAATTACTCTGAAAAAATGAGGAAAATAAAATGGCGGAAAATATCCCCGCTTTAATTGGAAAACCTGTGCACTTAGAAACTTCTTATCCCGACGGGGCTGGTTTGTTAGAAGAGCTTGTTTTACCGTGTTAATTAAGGCCTAAGGCAATAATCAGATTTTTTTTTATTTCAAGCCGTTGAAAGGGTGTAGCAGATGATTTTAAACAATTTTTATGTTGACAATAATTGACAGATCCGAGGCAGTCTGCTGCTTTATTGAACACAACCAAGAAAAATACTGTAACGTCCGGATTTACTATTGCTAAGATGAGTTTAAATTGACAATCAGGGGTTTAAATTAATACAAGTTGGAATAAGAGAACTAAATTTTGTACATATAGTATGTGTTTCGGAGCTCTTCAGTAAACTTATAAAGCGAATCGCAATTTAAATAAGTATTTTCCACAATAATACGTTTCAACATAAAAATCATTTGGATTTTAAAAGATAGAAAGGCACGATTGTTGTTATTTGCTTAAGGGGTTACGCCACCCTGAAAGTTTCAAAAAATCGATTTTTTTTTGGCTAGATAAATTTTTATACGTTAACATTAGAAGACCCCATGTACGGTCCAGGTATCGCAATCTGAAGAGAATTAAAAGAAATAGTTGATTTTCAGACGCTGACGTCGTACTTTCTTTTCTTTTGCGTTTTTCTCGAAACTACTTTTTTCAAAACGGTGTACACGATATCTCAAGATCTTCTTAACCGATTTGGCTCAAATTTACAACACTTCTTCTTTATCATATTATCTACGATGTAACGTAGGATTTTTTCGATTGGATATCTTGTTCAAAAGTTATGAATTTTTTAAACTCAAAATTTCGATGCAAATTTCAAGCTTTTTTTCAAACAGCTTTCATTTCTACAAAAAAAATTTAAAAATTTTTTCCCTACGTCACATTTTAGCTATAACCCTTTTAAATAAGAAAAAAATATCTTGTTACGTTTCCGACAATGCCTAACTGAGAAATCACGTACACCGCCAGCAAGGATTTTCAAAAGAGGGTCCTACTTATCGGCTCATATCTTCGCCATTTTTAAAGATTTTTATATAGGCTACCTTTTATCTTGACTGGTTCAACAGTTCCTAAGGGATATACAGTTCGTATGAACAAGCTGCCTGTCCCGGCCCAGGTTGGGGTTGGGAAATTGTAAATTTTTTCCATATTGTTTAAACTTTTTCCAAGCAGTATTTTATATACAGGGCGGGTCACAATAACGACAATTAGCAATAAATGTATGCTAGAGACGCGTACATTTTTGAATTTTTCAAGGTTTTAAAATAGTCACGGTTTTCACTGTTTTTGTATATTAGTCACATACACGGTGTCACGGTTATATGTTAAACGATGGATCCTAAAAATCATTAAACTTCAGGAGTAATCGGAGGCTATTTCTTTGTATCCCATATACAGGGTACGCCACAAATGTCACTGTTAATAAGGATTTAATTTATACGCTAGTCAAGCCGCGGGTACAAGCTAGTAATAAATATAATCATAATTTTCCACGTGTTTGAATTTACAGATTTTGATTTAGAATCTGAACATTCTTCTATTGACGATCAACATGCCTCTACAGATCAAGATATCCTTACTGAAGAATCCAATTATTTAACGTTACCAATCCAAGGGTCTCCAGATTCGTGCGAGGTTATGAAGTCACGAAAACCACGAAGGCGAAGAACAGCATTTACGCATGCTCAGTTGGCATTCTTGGAAAGAAAATTTAGGTAATTTAAGTTACATTACGGGGTGTTTCTAAAAGATGTGTACAAAATGCTTCCACCTCCTCTTGGGGGACAAAACAGGACTTTTGAACCCAACTTTTACCGTAGTCTAAAATTACTTCATTAGGGCGCTATCGAACGTCAACAATTTGTTAATAATTTCTACTATTTGAAATAAAAAATTGCTTTCAGAAATTAGGACGAAATTTGGCATTTTTAGTGTGTTTAGTACTTTAAGAAGGCTTTTTTGACGTAATTGTTTTGTTCCTAGGTGTGATAATAAGTGTTATACATAAGTGTACGTTTTATAAACATCTTTTTAGAGACACCCTATGTAATTAATATTGTTCTTTAGGGTTGTTTCATGGTTAATTTCATAATACAGCCTTTGCAAAATGTATTTTCTGGCAGATTAAATTTTTATTTTTAATTTAAGGTGCCAAAAATACCTCTCTGTTGCCGACAGAAGTGATGTAGCCGATTCTCTAAACTTAAGTGAAACGCAAGTCAAAACCTGGTATCAGAACAGAAGGTAATTAAATTAAGAGCATTATTCAGTACCCTACTACTATTTTGATTGTTCCTTAGTTAGTTTCTATGAAAAGTCAATGACTTTCCAGTGAAGACCATATAAAACAGGCACATAACTTATTAAACAATTTAAAATTTTATTTTGTATCTACTATTCCTTTTAAACGGCCCCTCACAAAGGTTCAATATACCTAGGTCTTTTGTAGAATTTCAAGGAGCAAATTCTTCTTTTTTATTATTAAAGCCTGTGGGGTTTACCACTATTAAAACTGGTCTATTAGACCAAGACGTCAAAATTGACGTCATTGGTTCTATCTAATAGAAATACCATAGAAAAAATCTGAATTTTGGTTTGGAAGGAGCTGAACTATCTTCACTAAAAGTTATTTACAGAATTTTGGCAGCGAACGGGAGGGATCCATAATTATTTAAAAATGAAAGTCTGAGAACAGAGGTAAAATCGTGTATTTACCCAAAATATATCTAGAAAAAGTAAATTTGTCTTGGAGGCTGCAGTCCCATACCCACCACCTGGGTGAGCCATTGAGGAGCATCATTGGATCGTCATCGTATCGTCCGACATCGAACATATTCGTCTTTAATTCAAATCTGTATTTTTTCAGAACAAAATGGAAACGCCAGAACCAACTTCGTCTGGAACAGCTACGACACCAAGCCTCAATGGAAAAAGAAATTTTAAACGTTACAAATCTCCGAAAACCGCCGGAGCAACAAAGCTGTTGCCCTCCAAATTTGCCTGTAAGATATGGCGACCAAAATCCTTGTACCTTCCTCAGCACTGCTGCAGCAGCTATTTTTCACAATGTAACGTATGTCCATGGGTGCCAGTTTTAAGTTTCGTTGTACAAATACATCCAGCAAAACATTTTAGTGATAATATAAGCAAAAAATGTTATGAGTACGTATACGCGTCTATTTTTCTCCTGAAAAGGAAGGGGTAGGTATAACCAATAGAAACCCCTCAGATTCTCACTTTTTAAAAAATTAAAAGCAGTTCTAGTCTCTCTAGTTCTATCTACCTATTAAAAAAATGACATGTATTATACTGAATTTCTTATCGAAAATAATTATTTTTATCGTTTATCTTAAAATGCATTAGTCTATAACTTTGGGGAGTACCTAAAGCTTTTTAGACAACAGACCTAAAAGATTGTATTTGTGTTAGGTACTTGATTCTGATGCAGCAGTTTGTGTAGAACTGTCTTAAAATTTGCTAGTCCTTCCGATTTTTTGTAATAAATAATTTTCTACTTGTATTTTTCTAGAAATAAAGATTACTAGTTGTTTATATTAATAAGTTATTGTTATTTGTTTACTGTGCTAGTGAGTTTGAGTTATAAATAAAATAGTTTTGTTAAAAATAGCTGCATTTTTTTAAATCTCTCATACTCTCCCAAAGATACTGATGTGAGGCCTAAGGGATAAATCTACATATACAGGGTGTTACAAAAAGATGTTAAGAAATTTTAAGGGCAGATTCTACATCTAAAAATATGAAAATAAGATAAGAAAAGGCATATATATATATATATATATATATATATATATATATATATATATATATATATATATATATATATATATATATATATATATATACATATATATATATATATATATATATATATATATATATATATATATATATATATATATATATATATATATATATATAAGGTAGAAGTTCTTGAGATTGATCTCTGAGAAATGTCATAGGGATCCTTATCGGATCCCCCATGGTAGCTTGGATGTGGGAGTCTCGCGACCTCTCCACACTACCTGCGACATTCTCATTTGTGAACATAGTTAAGTATGTTTGGAATTATCTGGAGAACTACTGTTTCGTCTTCCTCGGTGTCTAAGTTGTTAAAAGACACCACATCGACTCATCAGAGGCCTGACAGTAGCATGAGCATTTCTGCTCCCATATAATTCCACAGTTCTTGCCTATAAAAGACAAACTGAAAGTTTTTACAAGGTAGAAGTTCTTGAGATTGATCTCTGAGAAATGTCATAGGGATCCTTATCGGATCTCCCATGGTAGCTTGGATGTGGGAGTCTCGCGACCTCTCCACACTACCTGCGACATTCTCATTTGTGAACATAGTTAAGTATGTTTGCCTGTCGCAGGTAGTGTGGAGAGGTCGCGAGACTCCCACATCCAAGCTACCATGGGAGATCCGATAAGGATCCCTATGACATTTCTCAGAGATCAATCTCAAGAACTTCTACCTTGTAAAAACTTTCAGTTTGTCTTTTATAGGCAAGAACTGTGGAATTATATGGGAGCAGAAATGCTCATGCTACTGTCAGGCCTCTGATGAGTCGATGTGGTGTCTTTTAACAACTTAGACACCGAGGAATACGAAACAGTAGTTCTCCAGATAATTCCAAACATACTTAACTATGTTCACAAATGAGAATGTCGCAGGTAGTGTGGAGAGGTCGCGAGACTCCCACATCCAAGCTACCATGGGAGATCCGATAAGGATCCCTATGACTCAGGGCCCCCGCAAGGGTTATCAACGCCCGCGTGCCAAAAATATTTTGGCGCCCCTTACTCGGCAAAAAAATTGGGGGTGCCCAAATTTGTCCAGTTTTTGTTGGAATTTAGTGTAGAGTAGTTAAAAAAACTATCAGAAACCTTTCTTAAATGCCTTAAGATCAGTATGCTGTTAGTTTTAGATAACATATGTATTTTTTTAATTTTTAATTTTTTTCCTTTAGGCAATCGATTAAAACGTCATTTTATAAGGAAACTACAGAGATTTCAAAACCAAAACTTTATTTTTCTCTAAATTATTTATAAAGGCATAAATCAAACAATAAACAAATCACAAATAAAACATACCTTATTATTAGGATACAGAAATTAAATGGGCGTTTTTCTAGATTTGGCCGCTGCAAATTCTTTTATAATATTATCAAAATCTATTTTATCGAGTATCTCTTGCTCTATAGCTAAGATTGCCAAACCAGATAATCTTTCTTGTGACATGGTAGACCTCAAATAATTTTTAATTATTTTTAATTTTGAGAATGATCTCTCACCAGAAGCAACAGACACAGGTAAAGTGAGGAGGATTCTTAACGCAATACTAATATTTGGTAGAGATGAAGTTAGATTGTTTTCAAATATATATTGAAGAATTTCAAGGGGATTTGATACTTCAGGCAATGAAAACAATCTTAGGGCTTTTATCTCGTTAAATAAACCATTTCCTTCCACGTCAGCCTCCTGCTTTTCCTGATCAGTTAGCTTCTGTTGAAGAACATGACAGCATTTTAAAAGATCTTCGTCATTTAATTTAGAAATATCACAAATAAAACCAAAAACGTTTTCGTAATCAGATATCATATCGAACCTACTATTTAAAGAACTTAGTGTTTGATCAATTATTTTTAAAAAGAAATTTATTTTAAAAGCAGTTTTTGGATCTTGAGGTGTCTCATCCGTGTGCTCATAATCGAACAATTTCGGTTTATACCTTCGTCTTACATTATTTAATGGGGGAAAACATTGCTCTATCTCAAGAGCAGCCGCTAGTTTTCCAGCTTCAACAAGATTTTCCTCGAAAACATTATCATTTCTATAATTTTTAAAATGATCGACTAAATTCTTTAAATAGTTTTGGCACACTTTAATGTCAATCGCTACACTTTGCATCATTTTGCTTACAATATTAATCTGGAATAAAACATCATACCAAATTATTATACTACAAATAAATTTAAAAGATTGAATATTTAATAAAAGAGAATTTGCTTTATGTCTAGTTTCTATGTTATAAGTATCATTTTCTGCTATTTCTAGAAGGCTATCACATATTTGAATTAAATGAAACTTTAGCGGTTTCATAGCATCAATCCTACTTGACCATCTAGTAGGTATCACTTAGGGGTTTTAGATTTAACTGAGGGACATGCTTTTTCATAACATCCCATCTTTTTGTGGATGAAGAGAAAAATACATAAAGTTCTTGTACAATATTAAAAAAATTCACTGTTTCATTTGAAACCTTAGCAGCATCATTTACTGTTAAATTTAAGCTGTGTGCTGCACATGGTACAAAAAATGCCCTAGGATTAGCATCGAGTATGCGTTTTTGTAAACCAATATGTTTTCCGCGCATATTGGCCCCATTATCATACCCTTGACCTCTCATATCTTTAATATCTAAATTTAAATTTTTCAAAAGTCCCATTACAAAATTACATAGCCCTTCCCCTGTAGAGTCGATTATTGAGTTGAATGCTATAAAACTCTCTTGTATTTGGACCTTTTTAGAACTGTCATTTAGAACGACATAACGCAAAACGAGGCTTATTTGCTCTGTATGGCTTGCATCCGGTGTACAATCTAAAATTATTGAATAATATTTGGAGCTTCGAACCATGTCCAAAATATTATTTTTTACTTTAGAAGCCATTAATTCAATAATTTCATTTTGTATCTGGTAGCCTAAGTAATGGGTCATTCTTAAAGAATTTGTTTGTGAGTTTTGCACTCGACTTATGTGCTCTCTCATCACAGGATCAAAAGATGAAATCATCTCGACAGTTTTGAGGAAGTTTCCATTATCATATTGGAAAAGTGTTTTAGATGAACCTTGGAAAGCTAGGCACTGTCTGGATAAAAATTTAACAACTGCAATAATTCTTTCTAGAACGTCATGCCAATACTTTTTTTCAGTTTCTAAAACCCGTAAGTGATGATCGTTTACAGTTGTAGATAATTTCAACATTTTTTTTAAATTCATCCATTTATTCATGTGAACGTTATGTGCAATTGATGTTTCATGGCTTATAATGGCTAAGGATAAATGTTGCCAATCAGAAAAACCACTAGTATCAGAAAAACTAGTAGAAGTCTTGCTGAAAAGTTTACAACAAAAACAAAATACCGAATTTTTCTAAACTGAGTAAATTAGCCAAATTCTTTCCACTTCTTCTCCATTTCCTAGTTTTCTAACAAAGTACTTACTTGAAAATTTTCTTTTGTCTTTATTAGCAGGAAATTGATAATTACGTCCTATCAAGGGAGGACCACGATCAACCAATATTCTGACTTCATCATTGGTGATGCTTCTGGGCCATAAACCGGGATCTTCTGATGGAAGAATACTAGGAATAGTAATCTCAGTCTCCCCTTCAGTAGAAGCTTCATCGCTAGAACTGCTAGAAGTGTCACTTGTAGTCGTAGTTGTTAGGATGGCTGACTCTACAGAGGCTATATTTTCAATACGTGTTGATGTTGATGTCGATGGTTCACATGTTGCAGAAGATGGCGATGGCGCCGCTTTAGAAACTGTATTTTCTTCTACCTCTATCGTTTCAGTCTTGTAAACTTGACTTTTTTGCAAAAAATGTTTCATACTCCCAGCCATCTTTTCCCTTTCTTGGACTCTAACTTTTTTTTGCTCTCGAAATTTTGCACCAGAAGGTCGTTTTCTCTTCTGTGGCTCCTAGAATTTAAGAAACACTAGATCAAAAATTGGTAAGGACATTTACCCTTGACTTCCCTTGCACAAGACCCATCTTTTTGAGAACGCCCCGTAATTTTTTATTTTTATGAATCTAAACTCTAAACGCGAGCCTTTAAACCTAAACGGCTAAACGAACTTAAGACCAATCTGAAGCATATACCCTATACACTTTTCCTGGTATAATAATTTGATAATTAATTTTTGGCAAAGATGAAATATAAATTTTTTCAGAAAGTCAAACGGTATGATGGTGGCTCCAAGGCGAAACGTCAGGTTTTAAATCTAAAATGTCTAAAGAAATATCAAAATCTATCCGATTTTTCCACGAATACAAAATACTTTCCTATTTGAGGGAAATAAAAATAATATTATCTATGGTATAAAGGTATGGGCTAATTAAGGATGTGCACTATTTTAAACAGAAAAAATTAAAAAAAAAACGAATTTTATAGACCTTAGAAAATGCTAATACTGCATGTGGGTAGGTACTTACCATTTCATAAAATTTTATTCAATCACAACAAAACACAATAACACAAAATACAAATCAATCTTTTTAATTTTTAAGTATCTAAATATTATAATTTTCTGCGTCTTCTTGACCCTTAAATGTTGCGAAATAAAATATCAATTATTTGGATTACGACGCCTTCCGCTGTTTTATACTCCTACAGAGTATTCGAGTCTGGACAGGAAAATCGGCAAGTAGGTAACAAGTTCTAACAACCTCTACGCAAACTTGTCGATTTATACCAGTATTGGATATTGGATCATGATATTGCATATTCAGATGTGAATAGTGATGATTGATTTTAAAAATATGTTTTCTGTTTTAATAGGGAATTAGATTAGATAGGTACTTAATTATATTTATGAACATAAACTTCGCTTAGATTATTGAAAAAAAAGATTTCTTTGGTGCCTTGCTCGTTGGAAATATTGTTAAAAAATTAACCAAAAACCTTTGGTTCTTGGCGCCCCTTACAGAGTGCGCCCGCGTGCAGTGCACGCGTTGCACACGCGGTTGCGGGGGCCCTGCATGACATTTCTCAGAGATCAATCTCAAGAACTTCTACCTTGTAAAAACTTTCAGTTTGTCTTTTATAGGCAAGAACTGTGGAATTATATGGGAGCAGAAATGCTCATGCTACCGTCAGGCCTCTGATGAGTCGATGTGGTGTCGTTTAACAACTTAGACACCGAGGAAGACGAAACAGTAGTTCTCCAGATAATTCCAAACATACTTAACTATATATATATATATATATATATATATATATATATATATATATATATATATATATATATATATATATATATATATATATATATATATATATATATATACAGTGTGTCTACGTAAGTTGGCGGCATATGGGAAACATTTTTATCATTAATTTTACGAACAAAAGTTATTCTTTATAAAAAGTTCTGCATGCTCCAAAACCTAAAATGCAACCATCAGATATCAAATTTTATCAGTCGTATACGAGGTTTGTCAAAAAATGTGATTTTTACTTAAGAGTAAAGTACCTTTATTTTTGACAATATCGAAAATTATTATAAAGAAAAGATGTTTAGAATTAAAAATAACTTTAAAATATTCAACATTGTTTATTTACATTAGAAAACAATTTTTTTCGACATTTTCTCTGCGATAACGTTGACAATTGAAGTGTGCACATTAATGCATTACATTTACTAAATTAACAATCTCAATTTTCTCTTCCAGGCTTAATGTTTTTGGCATTTCTACCTTTCCGTAAACAAATACGTCTGTCAAACATAAAACTGTACAATACGGATCTCTAAAAACTATGAAAAACACTGTTAGACTGCCTAAAAAAAGTGTTTATACCGTGCTACTTTTTAAAATACGATTGTTGACTTTTTTTCGAATTTTCGATGTTTTGACAGTTCTCAAATCCTACTTCAAATACCACTTTTAAAACATGCCAGTGCATCCTAGATTAATTATGCGTTAATGTGCAAACTTAAATTTTCAACGTTATCGCAGAGAAAATGTCGAAAAAAATAGGTTTTTAACGTAAATAAACAATGTTGAATATTTCAAAGTTATTTTTAATTCTAAACGTCTTTTCTTTATAATAATTTTCGATATTGTCGAAAATAAATGTACTTTACTCTTGAGCAAAAAACACATTTTTTGACAAACCTCGTATACGACTGATAAAATTTGATATCTGATGGTTGCATTTTAGGTTTTGGATCATGCAGAACTTTTTATAAAGAATAACTTTTTTTCGTAAAATTAACAATAAAAAAGTTTCCCATATGCCGCCAACTTACGTAGACACACTGTATATATATATATATATATATATATATATATATATATATATATATATATATATATATATATATATATATATATATATATATATATATGTATCTAAAAATTGTAATCTAATTGACTAAAGAAATTCGAATAAAGCGCGATTAATATTCATGCAAAACTAATGACTAATGAGACGCTTCACGTAGAGTGCTATGAAAACAAAAGTCAAAATTGTTTTGTACCGATATTCTAAATGTCAACACAATTTTTAATGGCGTTCAGAATATTTTTAACAAATTCTTAAATCCGGTGAAAAAGAAATTAAATATTTAGTGTTAAAATGGACTAGAAGACAGGGAAACCCAAGGGAAAACTCCATTTCCATGTTCCCTAAGAAATCGCATTCAATTTGGTTCCAGAGTTAAAGAAGAAACGGAAGAATGTCTGGTACGTACTGGGAATTTCTTTGAGAAAAATATTAAAGACAAGAGGTAAGTTTTATCTCTAATAATAATTTATCAGAGCTTCAATAGAATTATATAGAAAAGCACATTAGTCTTGGTATTCCATATCAGGGAACCATCGGCACAACAAGAATTTTGGTTTGAAGGGGGTTAATTATACTCATTGTAAAAAGGCAGGGGCGGACTTAGAATTTTGTCTAGGGGAGGGCCCAACTTCACCACGAGCTACATAAAAGTATAGACCTGAGAGTCTTGAGATAAATCGGTTGAAAAATTCCGACATATTACTTAATGATCAATTAGAATTAAATAACTCACCATTATTAAACTTATTTACCTATAGACATGAAGCAATAAAACCCAAATTAAAATTTTATTTATCTACCTAGATTGTTGTATTTTATGACACCTTTGTGAACTTTTAGTTTAAGATTTAGTCTGTAACAAACATCCGATGAAGAAATACTGTAGCGAAACGCGTCATAATATAAAGTATTAAATAAAAGTGGAAATTTGGCTAAAATTTTCTATCATTACGTGTATAATGGATTTCCATCAAGTAAAGGCCGACACCATTCAAAGTAGTTCAGGATCTTTTTGTCATTTTTTCATTGACATTTTATAAGCCAGAGTTCATAATTTAAATTTAGAAAACTATGTTTTTAAAAAAATACAAGTATTTTCGGAAAATGTATTTTTAAAAGATTGTTTGAAAAAAAAATTCCAAAAAATTTTGTAGATCCATTTCCGAAAAAGCGTCTATCGAAGAAGGTGCTTTTCGAAAGATTTACTTAATTTAACATGAAAATAGATTTTTGCTGAGAAAAAACAGAACAGTTGGTCATCTTAGCTTACACGCGACAGGACAAATTGCTTGATTAATATGAAAGTGTAAATATTTTAGCATTTATTTATTTATGCCTTCTGCTTATTTGGGAGGATATACGAGTACTTATGGAAGTACAATTTTTCCTAAAACCAATTTTCCAAATTTTTTCTAAAGCACTTTTCAAAAATACATTTTTTCAGCGAGCATCTTTATCGAAATTGAATTTTTTTGGATATTAGGTATGTTTTTAAGCAACGGCTTTTTGGAAAAGTAATTTACGAGAAAGTACCGTACCAAACCTAAGAAAACCTGATCAAACCCAAAAAAAGTTCGTTTAGGTTTGTTCGGGATCTTTTTTCGTCTTTTCATTAACATTTTCCAAGCTACTAGAGTTCATAATTTAATTTTCTAAATACTGTTTTCGAAAAAATGTACCTATTTTAAAAAAAAATTGAAGACTTTTTGAAAAAATGTACTTTCAAAATAAGTGTTTACCCTCAAGAGATGTTTTTTTAAATAACAACTATTTGGTTCTGTTTCCTTGAAGCCAAAACGATACGGCGCAAATCTTAATGAGGGCGCAGTGAGATGTGTAAGAAATGTTTTCAGAAACAATTTAAGAGCATGTAATCAAAAATGCCAAAAACGTTTGTCCCTCTCTCAAAATCTGCGCTTGGTTTAAGAAAGAGGTAAAATCACATATTTATCCACTATGTGAAAAAAGTAATACAATGGTCTTGGGGGTGCTCCAGCTGCCACCAATCATACTCCCTGGGTGCGCCTTCGCATAGAACAAACGTTTTGAGGCACTGAAAAAATACAATTTTTCTATAGGCTGCTAAATTTGATCTTGAATTTTTGTCTAAATAGACAAGATAATAATATTAAATCCGAGAGCCAAGCAATTCAATTTTTTCAGTCTTGTTCATCTATTCACATCTGCCCTTTTCAATAGAAGCGCGTGTCAATTATTGCCAAATCAATGCTTAATTGGCCAGAAACTACCCCCTTAAATGGGGTGTTACCACCCTCTTTAATTTCAAAGCAATGCTACTTTAACTATAGGATCAATTTAGCTTTGTTAAGCCTCCTGTAGAGATCGATCACTAGTTTAATAATTACCGAAAAATGTTTTCCTAGTGATTAACCAGTGGCGTCCTTATAAATAGTGTTATAAGTGCCTGTCACAAAAGTGTATCATTTTATACTATTGTGGTCCTCTACAGGGTGAGTTTTTTAAAGTGTTACAAGACGATATCTCAAAAACGGTGAGTTAATAGGGGGATAGGAGGAAACGAAACTGACATTTTTTGTCCTAATTAAGCATACCTAACAAAAATACTAAAACACAATACGCTACAAAAAATTATCGTCAAAGACAAGGATCATAATTCCTTTTATATACTTACCCCATAAAGAATTTTTAACATAAAAAATTAACGAGCAGGAAACTGACTGGGTAGAGGGTTATGAAGAGAAAAATAGATTAGTTTTGTGCAAGAAATGATAATAAAATTATAACCTTATGTGCATTTATCTGCGTTTTAACCTGAACCTGAATACGCGTTGCCCCTTTCACATTGCCCTTCACATTTTACAGTTTTCACATAGTGTCACGGTACTGACATTATTAACTAAGGGCAGATTTCTGGCGCGATAAAAAAATGTAACGTCCATAATCAAAATTTTTGACATTTTTTAAGGGAAAATATTAGAAAGACAAAATTCTGATTATTATTCCAACTTGTGACTGCGGATCAAGCACGAAACTGACATGTTAAGGTTGATTTGTTTTCAAAAGAGTGTTCCCTAATAAATAATTTAAAGTATTTTAAAAGATGGTTCTAGAGATATCAAAAAACAGAATATAAACGTGGTCAGTAGAGCGAAGGTTAAATAATTTATTTATGAAATTCTAGATCGATTTTAAATTTAGTCTTTGCAAAACAAGAAAAATAATTTTTCTTTTAAAAGATATAAGAAAAATAATTTTTTAGAGATAGGTTTGTAATGTATCTAATAAACTTTCTCATCATAACAGCTGAATTAATCAGTTCACATAACAGCATCGATCAAACATTCATGTTTATGTTCAAGAGCCATAAACATCAATAATGCCCCTTATTTATTTAGGTTAATTTCGTGTTTTCCATACGATTCAAAATATCCACAAAGCATCCTTGAATAGAAGGATAATTGCGCACAAACCGCTATCATTTTCAGGAATGCTTTTCGGGATTATATAGGAACCTCCTCGAAATTAGCTTGAATACTGCTTAACACAGAAGGAGTTATCGCAGAGACTAATATCACTTAAATCTTCTACAAGCCTTGTGTGTCAAACTGTGTATTAGGTGTAAGGCGGTGAGTTTTAAGTCAGAAAATTTTACCAACATATACAGGGTGTCCGAAAAGCCTTAGTATAGGCAAATTAATTTGCTATTAGTAAAGATAGAGACACCAAATTTTAGGTGTATCTTGTTGGTTAATAAATCTACTTTTCTATGTAATTTAACTTTTTCAACTCCCTTGAGGGGTGGCGTGGAGAGTTGAGGTCAATTTTAAGAGCAACCCTATGCCGTGTGGTACCTCATTTTAAAGGTCTTCAAAAAAGAAACATTTTACCGCAAACCCGAGGCCCGTATCTTAATTCGTTTTTAAATGGCAAGCCTATAAAAATTATTACTATATTTACTTTAAATGTTGTTCAAAATGGCCGCCATGAACTTCTTGGCAGTAATAAAGTCGATTCTGGAACTCACTTCTCACATTTTCGTGAATGGCAGGTGTTATTTCTTGGCAGAGTTCCAAAGTCGACTCTATTACTGCCAAGAAGTTCATGGTGGTCATTTTGAACAACTTTTAAAGTAATAAGAGAAATAAAGGTACATACCTACATACATGTTTAATTTTTTTGTCACGATTTTTATAGGCTTGCCATTTAAAATCGAATTAAGATACGGACCTCGGGTTTGCGGTAAAATGTTTTTTTGAAGACTTTTAAAATGAGGTAGCACACGTCATAGGGCTGCATTTAAAATTTTTGACCTCAAGTCCCTAGCGTCACTCCTCAAGGGGGTTAAAAAAGTTAAATTAAATAAAAGTAATTTTTTTAACCAATAAGATACACCTAAAATTTGGAGTCTCTACCTTTACTAATAGTCAGGGCCGGCCCTAGGGGCGGACAAACCGGACTCCTGTCCGGGGTGGCATTTTGATTGGGGGGACGGTATTTTACATTTTTGTCCGGGGGCGCAAAACAGCTAGAGCCGGTGCTGCTAATAGCAAAGATATTTGCCCATATTAAGACTTTTCGCACACCCTGTATAATTGTATAATTAATAAATTATGTTTGAAATGAAAATACCACGCAGAGCAAGCGGGGTAGAAGAATGTCTCCGGTGTACTGTCACCATAGGATAAAAGTCGTTGACTTGCAGTGATGTATGGAGCGGAAACATATCCAATAAAGGAAGGGGTTGGATGTGACAAAAATGGGAATGTTAAGATCGATGTGTGGAGTAAGAAGGAGAGATAAGCCGAGGAATACAAGAGTAAGGGGAACAACCAGTGGTCCGGGCAATTGACGAGAAGAGATAATTATTATATCAGCAGACTATGATATTAATAATTTTATTTAGCTATTTCGGTTTTAGGCTATTACAATATCATGCTTCTTTTATTTTTTCATCCGGTAAATTTGACCGAGGTTAAACATTTCAAAACATTGCTAAATCTCTCCGTTATTTATCCAACAAAGGCCGTCATTTCCGACAAATGTCGCGCTGATTGGCCTTAATTTGACACCCGGGCGCAAATTTGCAACTATTATGTCCTAACGAGGCCTATTACTGAAACCGAGATTACCACCCTTAATGTATTCAAAACATCTTATTTACTGTATAAACTACCCTATAACTCCGGGCATTAGGGGATGATATAATCTTTTATCCGCTGCTTTGGAGAAAGATAATTTTTGTGCTTTTGTAAATCTTTGGAAAAATAAAATGATTGGCCTTATTACCAAAATATACTGCTCGCCATAAAAATTAAAACATCCCAAAAAGAATATCACATAAATTAGTAGTAGAGCTCGTTTCAAGCCTTTTCCTTGATCTATTGCCTGCAATAAACTATTATCGATATCAGCTGTAATAAAATCTGGTAAATTTGCAAGAACTGTAAACAGGGCCCTAATAAAATAGCAGGTAAAGATAATTTTAATACACGCACAAATAATAAAGACATACACCGTGAGTAAAAAACCTCGGACCGGTGATTATTTTAAAAACTACACAAGCCAACGAAAAATATCTCAAATAAAAGTTCTAGGGCTTTCAAAAATCTATAATTCGAAAGTTAGTTGGAAGATACGGGGTTGCCCAAAAAGCTGCGACGTTATATTGTATCAATATACTGCGATTTACTGCATCAAAAGCCTTGTATAAAATAAAAAATACAGGTTAAAATTTGTATGATACAAGGACAACTAATGAATTTAAAAAAAGAATGACGCAAAAATGGGGAAGATTCTTGTACTTGGCGATGCCTAAGGGGATGGTGTGTAAAATAAAACACAAATTGAAGAAATTAACAAATATTTAACAACCATCTGCAGAAAGTATTAGTAATTCGAGTTATTTTTCGGGCATTTCCTTTTCTCAGTATTCTATTGAATGAAATTTTAATATCCAGGTGCAAATACAGGCTGACGTTCATTACTTTCCGCAGCTGATATAATTATAACTATATTACAATACTTTTTACCAATATACAAATTTTAAAAATATTTTTGATAAAACAAAGTTTATAAACGTAAACAACCTAAACAAGTTAAACATCTGTACAATAAAAACGTGCACCTCGAGAGTTTTTTAAAAAACAAATTAACGTTAACATAATTAAAAAAGCCTATTCCAAAAAAGTTAAAAACATAAATTCGAACATATTAAACCATATTTTGAATACCAAATTAAACAGTATACACTCTGTGTAAAAATCTGACACCTTATTATCTGACAATATGTCATAGATAAATTAACCCTTAGGTAAGTTTTGGTATATTTGGTTACTGTCATTGCTGACAATGAATTAAACTTCATTTGTCAACCAAACTGGGCCCTTTTTAAGCCATCTAGCGTCTTAAAGGCGTCTTAAAGAGTCTTATTGCTTAACATCGTCGTTCTTCTCTCGAAAACGTGAAGTGACAATGACAGCTATCTAGTTTAGTACCAAACAAACCATAATATTTAACAAATTGTGGTAATATATAATTTATTTTTTCCACCATATTCCGGTGACAGCTATTCTTGAGCCCTTCCAAGACCGCGAGATAACTCTGTGATGTCATGACGTATTTGCTAAAATCAAACGGCTGCAAGAAGCTTTAAGACGCTAGATGATCAAAAATGGCTAAAGAAGACACTAATTTTTTGGGATAGCCTCTGGTCACGGTTGGCCGTTAAACAACGGATTAGCTGTCATTTGTCAACCGCGACCTTGACCAATGGCCATCCGAAAGCGACCTTTGTCTTCTTCAACTGTCATATTTGTCAACCAATTCTAATATTTAACTGTCAACCGTAACCGTGAACAGACGCAATTCGAGACGATGAATGAAGCATTTTTGAAGATATATCCAGAAATCACTTAGTGCTAAATCAGCATTCAGTCTTTTTACACACACTGTATATAAATATATGTTTGCGAAATGACGTATGACGAATGTTTGAAAATAGATATGAACTAATTCTTGCAATTCTTCAGGCGTGTCTCTGCTAAAAGTAGCTCAAAATTTTTAATTTGTCCCTTTAGCTAGTATATACTTAAAATAATTATCATATATTAGTCTTTTTAGCCTCATCATATCAATTTTTTTTAATAATACTATATTTTACTTGGCAAATTTTATCTCAGAATTGCAAACGCTCATAGCAAGCTTTAATACTGATATTAATAATTAAAAAAAGTTTTCTTAAGATGACTAGTCCCTTTTTTAACTTTGTTACTGCTCAGATATAAGAAACTATTGATTTTTTTGGTGTAGACATAGAGAAAAGTCAAAAAATTAAAGTTACATGTCCTCTTTATGTTTCTCTACACACTATAGCAAATAATGGGACAAAAATTGTAAAAAAAAACACAATACTAGGGATGGGAGTTTACTACTTCTCTTAAAAATTAGCACTATATACAGTATGTCCACGGATGGGCTAGACAAGAGGACAAATGGACCAAAAAGTGAAAGATACAAAAAAAAGGTCGTTCTTTATAAAAGTTTTTACTTGCTTTAAAAATAAGATCCACGATGCCAAAAATTTGTTTTTTTGTATGGTATGAAAAAAATACAAAAAAGCAAAATTTGGTTAAGAGTAAAGTTGCCTTTTTTAAATTTCAATGCAAAACGTTAAATAAAAAAGTTATTTTAAATTTATTGGCTCTGTATAGAACCAGGTTTTAAATTACTGTTTTAATGAATGTGTATGGTAATCACAGCTACCTTCTAACGTTGCAAAAGGACAAATTAAAAATATTAAACCACCATGCATGTCAATATACCCTAACGGAACATAATTTATTAAAATGAATTGAAAAAAGTATTGTCACAAGTGGAAAACCAATAATATTTCATAGATCAAGATTTGGAAGTTCAATAAGTAAACTATAATCCTATTTGACTTAATCATAAGTTAATGTCCTCTACATTGGCAGGATGTAGCTTATTTATTGAATATGCATTAAAATTGCAACTATGAAATATTACAGTTCCTTTATAAAATCAAACAATTACTTGAAATAATTTATTAAAACGACGCTTAATTATCAAGTCAGCAGAATTGAGGTTTCTGACCTAAAGTCAAAGCTCCTCAAAAAGAGGGGGAAATCTGCTGACTGGGTAATAGGGCGATCGCGAAGACAAGAGTCGGAAAGGACACTAGTGCACCATCCCCGGTCCGACACGTTTGTGATTGTGATAGATTGTAGAAGAAATGATCTTCAAATCTTTAATATAAGTAATAGATTTGAAGATCATTTCTTATACAATCTATCACAATCACAAACGTATCGGACCGAGGATGGTGCATTAGTGTCCTTTCCGACTCTTGTCTTCGTGATCGCCCCATTACCCAGTCAGCAGATTTCCCCCTCTTTTTGAGGAGCGTTGAGGTCAGAAACCTCAATTCTGCTGACTTGATACTTAAGTGTCGTTTTAATAAATTATTGCAAGTAATTGTTTGATTTTATTAAGGAACTGTAATATTTCATAGTTGCAATTTTAATGCATATTCAGTAAATAAGCTACATCCTGCAAATGTAGAGGGCAATAGGATTATAGTTTACTTATTGAGCTTCCAAATATTGGTCTATGAAATATTATTGGTTTTTCCACTTGTGACAGTATAAAAATGTGTTTTTACAACAAAACTATAGTCGGACAACATTTTTTTAAGTCATTTAGAGTCCGCATTTTGGTGAATTGCAATGGGGATATTTTATAAAAGGGGACGGACAGAGAACCTTGTTTGAGTAAGTATAAAATACTATAAATATATAAAAGCGCGACTTTTTATGGAGAAATATATCCATAAAATGTTTTTATTGATATTAATGACCAACTTTTAAGTAGAGCAGTGAAGTAAATGTCTGGGTTTTGTTTATCTTTGAGAATACTGAAGCTATTTTGAGAAAAAATACTAGTTGCATCATAAGCACATTATTATTTACTTAAGGTCATTGTGAAAAGAGACACCATGTTTTATTATTGAATAAAATTTAAAAAACCTACTCTCTTTCGATTTAAATTTTTGTTGTTTCCCAAGATTAATATACAAAGAACAAACAAGATAATCCCAAAAAACTTAACGTTTGTTAACGTTGTTTAACGAGTGTAATGATTCAGGGACGAGCGAGATTCCTCAACATTATACGAGTTAAACAAAATTGCATTTCCTAACGTGTTTCATATAAGATTTTTTCTAATTTTGAAAAAAATATGTAAAATTATTAATTTTAATTATTGTATCAAAGCAACTAAGTAGGCATCAGACGAAGATATTTATATCATCTAGTAGGTATCTAGTAGACAGTTGTATGGGTTGTCATGATGTCGTTTTAAAGTTTTATTTGTAAAGAAGTGTCGCGTCACAAATTAAATGATTTCTTTTAAAAATATTGAAAATGTTCGATTCCGAGACACCAAGTAATATCCAAGAGGCAGCTCAAAACGCATTATCTTCTGTTGTATCCGAGAAGTCAAAAGGGAAATACAGAATATTTATATTTTTGTGATTCATTACTTCATAACTAGTTATGAAATTAATATTTTATCACCAGTTAGGAAATATTTTACTTTTCGTAACTAGTTACGAAAAGTAAGATGTCTCAAAGCGTTTTTGAAAAGCAATTATATGTCAAAATTAGAAAATAGTATCTTAACACGTAAATTTTAATTTTTTTTTTCAGTTATCTATAGCTTTGCGACATTTCATGATATTTAATTGGCAATTGGTGGAAATTACAGAGGAACCTTTCCTCTTTAAAAGTGCCTGTAGCCAATTTATGTTTTGTAACCGACCTCACCAGTAAAAAATCTTGAAGCCAATTTTTTCGCGAATTTCATGTTTTTTTTTTATTTTTCTCGTAAACCACTCACTTTACAAAAAAATTGTATTTCAATTTTTTATAGGGAATATAATTATATAATGTATAAGTATGAAATATAAAAATATATATTACACATTGGTAAGTAATCACCAAAAATATTTCCTGTAAGATGAAGCCGTTTCTTATTACCGTATTACTGGTAAATATGTATTTACCAGTATAATATATTATATATTTCTTCAGCCATAATATTATTAAAAGTATTGAAATCCAACATACGCTAATAAGAAACGGCTTCATATTACACGAAATATTTTTGGTGATTACTTACCAATGTGTAATATATATTTTTATATTTCATTCCTATACATTATATATTTTTTCAGCAATGATTTCATGAAAAATTACTAAAATCTTGGATAAAACAGCGATTTTTCAAATTTTGAGATGTTTAATTGGATTTATCTCGAAAACTACTAGCTCTACGGATATGGCTTACATAACTCTTTTTGTAGGAAATTACATTCCCTATACAAAATTGTTGTAATTTTGTTGTAAAGTTAGTGGTTTACGAGAAAAATTAGAAAAAAAAACATGAAATTCGAGAAAAAATTGGCTTCAAGATTTTTTACTGGCGAGTTCGGTTACAAAACATAAATTGGCTACAGGCACTTTTAAAGAGGAAAGGTTCCTCTGTAATTTCCACCTATTGCCAATTAAATATCATGAAATGTCGCAAAGCTATAGATAACTGAAAAAAAAAATTAAAATTTATGTGTTAATTAAATGGGAAATTTTCAAATTCATTTAGCGAGTACTTAAAATTAAAATTAGGAACGCATCTTTGGTGAGAAATTTTTTTTATATGTTTATAACATTATTCCGTGAATGGACCAAAAAAAAATAGTCGTCTAAAGCGAAGCACCCTAGTATATATATATATATATATATATATATATATATATATATATATATATATATATATATATATATATATATATATAGGGTGTCTCATTTACAATGAGAAAGTTGGTACTTGCCAGGAGAAACTAAACACCTTGTATACGCGAAAATAAAATACTTTGAAAACTTAAGTCAATCCAAAAAATATTTTTATTTAACTTTCGTTTGTAGGTCTCACAGATTCTGTGATCGGATATTGGGTCATCTTACGTGGACCACCCTGTACCTATAATAACTTTTAGAATCAATAATAGTTTATATCAAAAGAAACAGTTTTTTTTTTTCATTTTGTTCAACAACAGAAAATCTGGCTCTTTTTCTCGATCTTAACGTCAAAACCTGCTGTAACCTTCATTTTAACAGAATAAGGTCAGACTTTGGCCAATAGGTTTTGATTGGTTTACCTTAATGTATCTTTTCTTAACAGTACATCAATTCTTTGCAGAAAGAACGATTAGAAACGCCATAAAGCTTTAGAAATCGTCGGTGAAGGTTAGTGCTTTTGCGAACTCTAAATGCTAGAATCGGTATCCCTAATATTATTATTATCTTTTTTTATCTTACGTGATACTTAGGGAAGTAATAGAGGACGAAAATATTGTCTACAATATAGAGCACTTAGACTGATTGGTTTGTCTTGGATCTCCAACGGTGCTCTTTCGACGTACCTACACCAAGGAAAAACGCAAAAATTAACTTTCAGTTAGTTGGTGCGTTGTCTAGAATTATTTAATAAAAATATCTTTAAAAAAATAGTACTGCATGTCTTCTTAAAGGCAGCCTCTCTCTTGTAAAAAGTGCAGAACAATATTTTATACTAAACCTCCTTGTAACACCCTGCATAGTTTGTATTTTTTCAGCTCTTTCATTTCAGCATTAAATTTGGATAGGTAAAGAACAAATTCAATGATTCTATTATTAAAAATTATCAAAACTCAAATATTCTAAAGGAATTATTACCCTACCTTGAATAAGCATTGGTATACTCCTTATCGAAAGCATTAATATCAATCTGCGACCTGCCCAGGGATTTGCAAGCCAGGAACAAAACGTCCCTGTATATGGAATTAGAGATCTGTCTTTTCGGAAGTTGTTCTCTTTCGTTCGCAAGACATTTGATCGGTTCGACGAGGTCGTTGACTCGGATGAAATTTATAATTTGCTGCATGAATCTGAAAATATTATAAAGAGGTCAAAAAATTGTATAACTAATCAAAGTCTAAATATATCTTAAATAAGCATTGATTATTTAATAATGTATTCATCTGTAGCAATCATCCACAGTTAACGATAATTTTGCTTTAAATTAAGTACAGTACAGTAAATGAAACCGAAAAATATTGCTTTAATACCCTTAAAATGTCACGAACATATTGAATTGTCATGGCAACGGTTGCTATGGTAATCGTTATCATGGCAACAGTTACTATGGAAATGGTATTTATGGTATTACCTTAGCAACGGGTACTGAACTTAAAGGAAAATCATAATTCGCGAAGTCAAATTTGGCAAAAACATGCATCGGTATTAGAGGAGAGGTTATTTACATACGGTCATTTATGCCACTAGTATAGTAAGACCTCGTATTTAATTTTAAACCAAAATCTCAAATAACTATTAGGTGTCGTTTAAACTTACGATTTAGTTACTTTACTCCTATCCTGAGAAATAATATGGTTGGTGTCCCTAAGTCTCCACAAAACGTACATTGGAGGTCCTTCGTTGTGAAATTTGGGTTCGTCCCACAAACACTTCACTCTGACCCTCGCCGCCAATCTTTCTGGATATTACAGAGAAATAAATATTAAAAAAAGATAGTAATAAAATCCTCATTTTAATTTAACCTAATTTTCACGATGCGGTAAGTTACTGAAATATTCCAATCTTGTAATATTCTGTTTTTACAATAAAAGGCCTCATTATGAAGGTAATTTGCTACTAACCAACAAAGTTTATACTTTTAGCTAAATTAACAATAAAAATTTATACTATCTCTACCGTGCTTACTTGAATAATCCTTTACGTCAGCTGCTTGGAAACAAACAAAAAGAGCAATAATTCATTTCGCCAAAAAAATCAACTGGCAAGTTTCATTTTACAAATTACTAACTGATTCGGTAACGGTCACGACATGTAACAGAAAAATTAAACTTACCCAACGTTGCCAGCTCCTGTGTCAACGGATCTGCGCCTTCTTCAACCAACTTCATACTACTTCCATTCTCCTCTCTATCTGCTCCCTTCTCCTCCAAATTCACTTCGCTATTTTTCTTGCTCATTCCTCTCGAATTACTCTGGGCATCCACCCGATTTTTAAGGTACAAGTTGGGCAGATGCGAGTGAATGTTTATCCTCTCGAACGCCCAGATTAGGTTCCAATAGATTATCGGATGGTCATCAATGAATTTTGATTCGGAAATACTAAAAATGAGTTGTTTATATTATCCGCCGATATGTGTTCGTCCGTCTGTCTGTCTGTCAAAATATAAAACTTTTACCTTAAATCGCCTTCCCGAGTCAAAATATTCTCCAACTCTTTCCTCAAAACCAACGGATTTAAGTACGGGATGCTAAAGGGATCGCAGTTTTCTATCTCTCTTCCGCTTACTGTTATAGTTAGTAGAGGCACTGTAGGTTTGTTGCACGCTTGACAAAGTGTGTTTAAATTCGAGTCTTCGGCAGACCAATTAGCCATGATATCTTCATCATACAAAAGTCTACACAATAAGAAAGATAGAATTATATATATATATATATATATATATATATATATATATATATATATATATATATATATATATATATATATATATATATATATATATATATATACATATATACATATATATATATATATATATATATATATATATATATATATATATATATATATATATATATATATACCGTGTCCGGCAAAAAGTTGGTGCATTAAGAAAAATTAACTTTGAGAACCTCGAAGTTTAGGAGAGTATGCTGTGTATGAGACTGCTCAAAAATACAAAAATCTTGCTTTGGAAAAAGAAAAATCCAGGAATTTAAAAAAAAAAATTCTACAAAGTAAGGCTCCTGTTAGGAGAAGAACAAAAGTCAAATAACACTTTCACCGAAAAAATGGCGTTGCAGGGGAATTTCAGGCTAAATTTTGTAAGTTTCGTCCCTAATTTTCTCCACAGCGCAGCGGTTCTCTTTTGGAAAAAATGTTATTTGACTTTTGTTCTTCTCTTTGCAGGAGCTTTACTTTCTCTGTAGATATTTTTTGGAAATTCCTAGATTTTTGTTTTTCTAAACCAAAATTTTTGTATTTTTTCAGCACCCTGTATACTCTACCTAAAATTTGAAGTTGCCAAAATTAATTATTCTTAACGCACCAATTTTAAATATGAATAAAATTCAAATCAATAATAATTTTTTTTCCATATGCGGGCAAGTTTTTGCCGGGCACTGTATATATAATTTATTTTAAATTTTATTATACCTAAACACTACAACATGTAGTAATAAAATGACATATATTGGAAAAAAATAAAAATAATAAAAAAGTAAACTTAATGAGGTAAAACCAACTCTAAGAATCGGCAACAACGCCGTTCGCTCTTCGCAGCAGCAGAAATTTAAATTATGACTAACATATACAAATAGTGAGTGACGGGGAAACATCGATTATCGTATCGGAATACGCCACCTAATATTAAATTATAAATAGCAGAACGGTATAAGTAAAAAAAAATTGGATTATAATTCGATTATGAAAATAATTCATAACCTAAATAGTCCGATGTTTAAAATAATACGATTATGTCCATCACTATTTTCTGCACAGGCCACTTGACATCATATACCAGTAATATTGCATAGTTTTACAAAAAAAAAAATCAGAGTTGATTTATCTTATATCCATTTGGGGCTCGGCACCAACGAGTTCTTTAAAACCATTAAAAAGATTACAGAATAAAGCTGTTAAATGCATTTATAAATTACCTTATCTCGAACCAACAGTGAATTTATATAAACCTAGAGGACTACTTGATTTAGAAAACCTATTTAAAACTAAACAGTGTACAATTATTCACTCGATGATAATTAGAGAAAAATATTCGAATATTTGTTTTGATAAAGTAAATACTCAACACAACCATAATACAAGGCAAAACGAAAATATAAAACTAATACAGGTAAAAAGTAATTTTGGAAAACGTTCGTTAATATTCAATGGAATTTTGACATATAATGATCTGCCCATAACCTTGAGAAATATTAAAAGTATAAAAAAATTTAAAAAAATGGTTAAGAAAATATTTCTGGGAAAATAACCTATTTCTATTAAATATTATTTTTTATTAAAGTAGTTATATGTATACATATATGTATGTATTGTGTGTATATGTATAATATAATATGTATTGTATATGATTGTATATCAATATGTAATGTATGTACAGGGATGTGCATTAATGTGTAGATGTTTATATTCTGTATGTATATGTTAATTCAAATTTAATTTTTATTATTGTTAGTTTAGCTTAATAACTATTATTGTTATTATTGTTATTATTATTTTTTTTTTAATTCCCTGTAATGAACTACACAGGTTTGTTGGGAATAAATAAATAAATAAATAAAAAATAAATAAATACTGGACTCAAAGAACTTGACTACTTAAGAACATGTCATAATTTCTACCGTGAATCTTACATAACTGTGTTGTTAGTTTAAGCACTTTAAACTAAAGACAAGAACAAGTAAAACCTACTTACCTATTACAATTATGACACTGTGAGCAAGTAGTCAGGGTTATATCCAATTCACTCTCCCCTTTACTTTCCTCGGGAGTGGGATATAAACTTTCCGGTAGTGGTTCGTCGTAATCCTTAAGATTAGCACATGAACCTCTGTAACTTCCGAGTTCTGCTGATACCTAGAAAGAAACGGTGATATAGCTGATTACCCTTTTAACACGATATCAGTGATAGAGTTCAATTTATGATAAAGTCATTGCAAAATACTGATTCCCGGGATTTTCAAAAACGCTATATCTTTGAAAGGTTTCTTACTTTTCTAATCCGTTCACCTTCTTCACTCCCGTGCACGCTTTCCCCATCAATGTCATTTAACGCATCACCGGACGCCATTCTATCGCCAGCAGTTATAGCCAGTTTGACGGGAGTCGAATTGGCAGACGTCGAAATGGCCTCTTTGATTTCCTCCATTTTTTTCACCATCGTACTGGCGGCGGACTTAATGGTGCTAAGAGAACCTTGAATCAGTTCGTTCGATTTTTTGCCCGTGAGGCTTGAGGGGCTGACAACGAATGAATATTTAAATTAAAGTCGACAATGTATTTACAAATAAATTTGCGAGAACTAGGAAACAAAATTAAGAAAGCCAGTGTTGCCACATAAACAAAGGGCTTATTTCTAAGCGCTATTTAACTATTATCTAGCATGATGCAATAAAAGGAAGATATGATACTAAACCGTGTCAATATCGTCAGGGTTCGCGCATGACGTCACGCTGTGAGTTATTTTTGAAATTTATAACGCGCAATATAGAGTTTAAGTTAGTTAAAGGCGATTTTACATAAATTCTATTGGCAATATACTTTGCCTCCTGCTCATAATACAAATTTTAACTCTTAAAAATGATATAAAAACACCAAAAAATATCTTTAAATGTAAAACAGAAAGCGATCTTAATAAAGACGTGTTTCGTTTACAAAATATGGCGGAATTACTCACAGCGTGACGTTCATAATCACGCCTACCTGCGCGGTGTCATATCTTCTTTTATTTGTATCATGTTAGATAGGTTTAACAGTTCATACTGGGAGGGGGGGGGGGGCGAAGAATTACAATTAGTTTCTAATATTCCAGAATATGATATTACTTAAATAAGGTTCATTGGAACTTCATGACTTTTCCCGGTTTTCAAAGCAAGCAACCCTGATTTTCTAATCTAAAGTATTAAAACTACACTGGGGTCTAGGACAATTGGAGAATAGGAGAATAGGACAAAGCTGGAAACTATTAAAAAGTAGTTCTAATAGCGCTTAATTTTTGTTTCCAATAGACGCATGTACCGTTAAATAGTTACTGGTTAAAATCATCTACACTTACCTTAAATTAGTTATGGCATTCTCTATAAATTGTTGGGGCCCCTTAAGGTGGGCTTTTCTTAATGATAGCCTTTGCGTGGTGTAACGGCTAAAATAAAACATCTAATCTAGCATGCAAAAGTGCATTCTTCACACAAACTAGTTAGAATATTTTCAAATATATTTGTCCACAAAATACGAAGATATTCCAACGACGTTTGATGTATGTAAAAGGACAGTAATATGTTAAAGCTTCATTAACTAATTAATTATTTAACTGTGAATTCCATTAAAAGCAACACACACACATATTTCGCAAAGATGTCATTCTACAATAGGAACTGTACTGGTCCTGCAGATAGCCTGAGTTTTTACAAAGCAGTGATTGGAAGCCCGATATTTGAGCTTCAAAAAACTTTCTCAAGAGAATGCTGCCAAGGTAGGATGGTCATGATTAGGGCTGGGGGATAATCGAAAAAGATTATCGATTTTTAATTATTTCAAATAATCGATTATTTCCGATTAATCGAAATTAATCGATTAATCGAAATAAATCGAAAAATCGATTAGTCGGCAAAATCGATTAATCGATACAATTTATATTAATCGATTAATCGACTAATCGAGAAAAGCGATTAATCGGACTAAATCGATTATTGAACTAGTCGAAATTATGTCATTACTAATGACATAATGAAAGCGACTCCAGCGCTTACCACTTGCCTATCTTGAACACAATTCCGGCGGGCGATTTAAATTTTAGACCCTTAAAAATTAAAGGAGCGCGGATCGAAAAGCATCCAAATTATTTCGTTGAATACGTGTTTCATAGTCGAGTTATGATTGTAAAAAAAAACGATTAATCGAGAAAATCGATTAATCGAGAAAATCGATTAATCGAAAAAATCGATTAATCGAAAAATTGGTTAATCGAAAAATCGATTAATCGAATAACCGATTAATCGAAAAAGCGATTAATCAATTAATCGAAAAATCGATTAATCAATTAATCGAAAAATCGATTAATCAATTAATCGAAAAATCGAATAATAAATTTTAAATTTGTTTGTAATCGTTCAATCGATTAATCGATTAATAATCGATTATTTTGCCCACCCCTAGTCATGATTGGCTGCTCATGAATGCCCTTAGACAGTGTTCTCTCAAGCTTAAGAATACGGACCTAGAACGCTGAAAAAGTATAATGTTATGTTTACAAATAATTTATATGGTAACTCATTACTCTTCTTTTTCGATAGTGTAGCTTCTGGTGAAAATAGCTTTTACAACAAGGCATTTTCTAGTAGTGAACACAGTGACATTATGTTGCTAAACATCTAAAATAAATTTACGTTAAGAACTGTCCTTACCTGAAGCTAATTTTGAAACTGGAACCTAAGCTTGCTAAGCTTGAAGCAACTGTGGCAGCTGGTACCGTTTCCGAACGGCTTAGTTTATTTTGAGAGGGAGGGCTTCCTGCAAAGATTATATGCCAAAAAGTCACAAAATAAAAAAATGCATGAGAACAAGAAGTTTCAGAACCAAATAGGAGTACTAGTAATTTATTTAAAATTAGCACCCTGTCTATCTTACCAAACTTTTCAAACTTTGGTTTAGTTACCTGTACATATTCAAAAGTA
Organism: Philopedon plagiatum; assembly: GCA_963971165.1. Classification (NCBI taxonomy): domain Eukaryota; kingdom Metazoa; phylum Arthropoda; class Insecta; order Coleoptera; family Curculionidae; genus Philopedon; species Philopedon plagiatum. The sequence continues at coordinate 84,139,867 of OZ020195.1, forward strand.
TAAGCTTACCTTCAAAAGTGGCAGATCTTTGGACGGAATTCCTGAACAGTACAGGTTCATCGGTGAGGACGGAATTCGTTTCGGTATTCGGGATAGGATGATTTTCTTGTGATTCTTCTGCGGTATTCTCTTCCACGGGTTGTTTAAAGGCGCCCAAAGGATCGTTTTCAGTAACGACTTCCCTTGGAGATACCCTGCGAACGTTAATTATTTTTCATACCCATACAATTTTACAAACTATGGGCGCATAAATTTTACAAACTATGGGCGCATACAATTTTACAAACTATGGGCGCATCCGATTTTTTCTCTATCTTACGTATATCTGTCGAGAAAAAAACCATACGGACATTTTATTAGGTTACAAGACAAAATATTAACAAATCAATTATATAACTTACTTCGTTGGAGAGCTCGAGTCGCTTTGCGGAAAAATTTCTCCATTTTTGTCCGCCTCAAAATGTAAATTTCTCACGCACTTCTTCGTAGTGATTTGAAATTTATCAATCAAATTCGCGTCTCCTCCGCTCTCCGATCGCGATAAAATCCTGCACTCTGACGGGCTATTTTGAGCAAACAGTGTCTGTTGTGGTTTTTCTTGTTCTTCAGCTGCGACTGGACCATCGGGTTCTTCAGTCTCTGCGAGTTTCAAAAAAAAATTAAATAGCGGACATTCAAAGTTTTTTATTTGCTTATAAGTTGAGAGCGAAATATTATACATCTAAATTAAATCAAAGTATGAATATAAATATGCATCATTTTTAACAAAAATATGCAACAATTTAGCCGATCCATGGTTCTGGAAGAGCAGCACATGGGATCAACAAGGTGGCCACCACGAAGAAACCGTTAAAGTGATTTCGACGTCAAGGTAGGCCATATTAGTATTTGCGTCATGCTATCGCCGTTTGCCAAACGACTTTTAAAAATCATTCTCTATCTCATCGCCCCAATCAAAATTATATACAGTCCACTTTTAGCTCGTATTATACCAAACCCCAACATAGTGAGTTAATATGATCGATGCATTTAAAAATGTAGTTTGTTATAAATACTCTAACGTTCGCTTGCACAAACAATTTAATTACGAATTAAACTAATTAGACACTTGTAATGTGAAAGCACTTATGTTAACGTCATTGCCTAAGCTTACTCTAAACATCAATTAAATTTCCTACTTGATTAAAAGTTTTGTACAACACGGTAGTATATGACAATAAATAACTTACCTTTGACACTTCCTTTAACAATACTGTTCGCTACCCTTCTAAATCGATCTAGAAGACTCCCTTCTGTCGCATTCCCTTCATGGGAATCCAGCGAACTTCTAGACGCACTTCTATCTGTTGGATCCAGTAGACTAGATCCTGAGTTTAAGACGAAAAAAAAATTATTTCCCAAAACCATATCCAACATCCAACATTTTATGCTTACCTCCTTCCGTAGACGCACTCAAGTAATTTCTTTGAGCTTTCCGTCTTGCGGCAAATTTGAATTGCGCCGCGCCCAGCACGACGTTTCGTAATTTGTTCCAGAGAACCTGACTGGATCCAGCATGAGCAGGCCATTGTGCCTCAAGGACACATCGGTTGTACAATCTAAAAAAGTTTGCAAAAAGTCTTGGCACAGAACTTCTCCCGCAAAATTAATTTTAACTAGTGATGTTAAATGGAAAACAGGCATTGCCATATTAGTAAAAAAAGCAAATAAAATTATACATCTTATTCAAAAAGAATTTCATAATAAAAGCAGAGAAAAATAAGATAGAGAGAATAATATCTCGTACGGAGTTCGTTCATAAATACGATTTGCTTTCTATGACCTCCAAACCGACGTCGAAATAAGCTGTCATGGGCGTGCACTGCAGATTTTGGTTTATTATAAAGCACAGTGAGAGTGAGTATTGAGACGCGCCGCAGAAAACTCTCTCCTCTTACCGTGTTGCTACCGCACTGGCTAATGTCGGGTTGTCTTGTGAGAATTCTACGCGCCAATCTCGGGATGCTGCCGTTTGAAGGCCATAGCGTGGTCGAGCTGGCGGGAAGAAGAGATATTATTCTCTGTCTTATTTTTCTCTGATAAAAGCATTGAAATGATAAGGAAAATTTATATACTTTTTTATAAGACCAATTTTAGAATCATCACAGTGTATTAGGAATCCTTATTTTGTAAAAGATATAGAAACCTTGGAGAAAGTTCAAAGAAAAATCACAAAAATTCCTGAAAAAAAGCCTAAAAATCTATACAGGGTGTCCGGGAAAATGTGGGAAATCTCCCGGATATGAAAAAAACACGCGAAAAGAATACTACAAGTTCATATAAACTTTTTTCGTATAGGCCTCCTCTTCGGAGATGTGGGCTCCCAAAGAGCTCCAATGGAATCAAGTTCTTTACACATAATTATTGAACCACCAGGTATAGTCCAATTTTTTTAATATGTTGTATACCAGGTAAGACCCTTCAAATTACTATCCAAAAACGTGTTGTGAAGTACTCACAGCTGCAGGGGCGGACTAGCTGTGACACTCATGACCCCATTCTTTTTACGCCCTGTATGATAAGAACTTTGGACGACGTTTTTTACATACCTTTAATAATTGACTAAAAATTAAGTACTCTTCATTCATGTCGTTAATCCTAACCGTTTTCGAAAAAACGTCATTTAATTTACATCATGTATTTGGCGTATTTCGATAAAAGATACGTCTAATTCTGTGAATTGCAGTTCGACCTAGGTTCGCAAAAAATGTGCGTGTTTTATTTTATCGGCACCAAAAACAAAGTATTGTTGTTGCAAACCTTGCTAGGTACGAAAGAAATAAATATCCTGCATTTTAGAACTTGTCAACTTTCACATCACTGACACATTGATTCTTTATTTCTATTTTTATTTACTGATTTTTGGATTTCGTGGTGAAATTAATTGTGAAATAATTCGAAATATGGAATGCACGTTTATTGAGTATGCAGATATACACCTGATGTGTGGTCTTGCATCTTGCAATGCTTTGGAAGCCAGGAGGTTATATCACAACAGATATCCTAATCGTACTCTTCCAGATCAGAAAACATTTCAACGAGTCGAGCGACGTCTAAGGGAGAATGGTAGGCGATTGCACGATTTAGTAGAGTAAATCCGCCGAAACATGTACTACATGCACGATGGAGCGCCACCTCATTTCAGCGTTGCTGTGCGGGAGCACCGTTGGATAGGTAGAGGAGGACCTATTGCCTGGCCTCCTCGATCGCCCGACCTAACGACGTTGGGTTTTTACCTGTGGGGACACCTCAAAACCTTGGTGTATTCTACTCCGGTCGATAGTAGAGAGGAACTTCTACGAAGAATCACGTTTCATTGTGATCAAATAAGGAACAATGCTGGGTTATTGCGGCGGGTACAGCAGTCCTCAATTCGTCGTGCCCGCGAGTGGATCAGACTTCACGGAGCCCATGTTGAACCCTCTTACAAAGTACAACTAAGGAGTTAAAGTTTAGCTTTTTATTGAAACTATGTTGGTGACAAGGAAAAATGCCTCTTTTTCATATTCAACCCGACAGAAGCTAGGGGACTAACAGTGTAAATAAAATGACGTTTTTTCGAAAACGGTTAGGATTAACGACATGAATGAAGAGTACTTAATTTTTAGTCAATTGTTAAAAGTACGTAAAAAACTCCGCCCGAAGTTTTTATCATACAGGGCGTAAACAAATGGGGTCATGGGTGTCACAGCTAGTCCGTCCCTGCAGCTGTGAGTACTTCACAACACTTTCTTGGATAGTAATTTGAAGGGTCTTACCTGGTATACAACATATTAAAAAATAATTGAAATATACCTGGTGGTTCAATAATTATGTGTAAAAAACATGATTCCATTGGAGCTCTTTGGGAGCACATAATATCTCCGAAGAGGAGGCCTATACGAAAAAAGTTTATATCAACTTGAGGTATTTTTTCACGTGTTTTTTTCATATCCGGGAGATTTCCCACATTTTCCCGGGCACCCTATATACAAAATTGTATCTTTTTGGTTCAGTAGTTTTCGCACCAACAGACAGACCGATAAAAATGGGACACCATGTTTTTCGTGACCTAGAGATCCAAAAATCTAGAGAGGTGATTTTTTATGAATTCAATAATTATTCTTTTAGCAAGGGAAGTAAAAATAGTCCATTATTTCTGTCTCTAAATTGTAAACCAATATGCATATATGTAAAATTAAAGAGAAGAGAAAATAGAGACCATAAACTAATATACTTACCCATAAGTCAGTGCATTAGGCTGAATCCCATACTTTTTCATTAAAACTAAAAGTTTCACAGCCAAAAGAGGTCTGTTATGTTCACCACATAACTGCATCATCAGTCTATAACAAACTTCATCACAGGGTAGTTTCAAATATGTTGCCCTAAAAAATAAATCGGTTAAAATATATACATTTTATACTGTACAGTTTATACTGTACTATGCGTCTCTATTTCCTACCTTACTAACAGTTCATATGCCTGTTGCAAAATAGCCTTCTCTTTACCAACATTAAGACTTAACATACTTGGCAATATCATGAAATACAGGGTGTGACACGCACCACATAAACATCTGGCCCAAGTGTCAGGTGATCTTTGGTATTTCCTAAAATTAATCCAAGTATATAAAATAAGTAGAGAAAATCGAAAAATTTGTCACAATACCTTGCCAACTTTTGAGCACTTTTTATCTCATGCTTGGTCCTTTTTGCCATCGGTGAACCAGGTACACCGGTTTGGCCTAAGGAGGGCAGGTGATTTTTTCTTTTGCCGTTTAGGAGCAGCAACGGGTTCAAGATAAATTGAGAATATGTATATGAATCACCTAAAAAAAATTAATAGGTTTTTAGTCCTCGATTAAAAATTTATGTTAGCATTAAAATTAAGATACTCAGGTACATTTTTTCATTATAGTTAAATGTGTTTTTGATGATTTTTACTCACTTTCATTAAGTGGTTCAGGAGGTAAAACGAAAACAGTCCTATCGCTTTTATGTACAGATTCGAGCTCTATAAGTTTTAGATCGTTCTCCTCGCCGCTCAGCCTTTCAATGCAGTCATCGAAAAATGTTAAACCTTGGTCGCCGTCCACGACAAAGCTTCTTTCTTCGATAAATCTAAAAAGACGACAAGTTACACTCTACTGGTTCTTCAGTTGATTATTTACAAAACTACATATATTCCGTACAGTAGATATCGTTTATAACGACGTTGAAGGGACCGGCGAAATTGGTCGTTATAAGCGTAGATCACTATATCCAAACACCATATTAATACTCAAGAATATGTATGTATGTACATTTTACTTTTGATAGAAAATAGTATGTTTACAGGTAAATGAGTGTAAACAGCTTAAACAACAAAAACATTGTTCTAGTATGTTACAAAACATAACAAACAATCCTCAACTTAATTTTTTTTTAAATTTTAATTAAATGCTAACAAAAAAAATCAGGTATTTTGGTTTGTTTTTGTAATTTCTTGTTTTCCAAAAAGCTTGTTTCAATAATTTTTTCCAAATGTAGCAACGCAAAATCAGTTTTAGACTCTTATAAATTTTGATTAAATGTGAAAAAATATTGAATTATTTAAACGCTGAAAATGCATCCTTTATAATAGTAGGTGGTTGGGGAACTCGATAATTTCGTCCATGTCTACTTCGTCGTTGTTTAGTTTTGACCCACAACCTGTTATTACAAGCTGGGGAACATGGTTATCAGCCGTAATATATATATATATATATATATATATATATATATATATATATATATATATATATATATATATATATATATATATATATATATATATATATATATATATATATATATATATATATATATATATATATATATATATATATATATTACCATACAAATTACGACTTAGTTAAAAATGTTATTGAGAGCCTAAAAGATGATGCTTTGTGTGTAACAAAAGTAAAGAAGTTATAAGTGCACTGACGCTTAAAAATGATTTAAAGTTTATTTCGGAAAATTTTGGATATCTTCCAGGTGTACTTAAACAGTTGGAGACACAAAACCTTTCCCTTTGGACTTCTTTTAATTTATTTTAGACAACCATAGACAAGCCCAAAGCATGTCCTACCGAAATTGGCGAAAAATTAAAAGTGTATATACCAAAAATCTTAGAAAGAAATCCCGGATTTTCAGAAATAACAAATATTTTTGAAACATTTGAAAAGTAAAAATTTGTATAATCATTGTTCTTCGACAGAAACATTTTTACACCAAATTTCAAACCCCTCCTCTCAGTAATGAGGGAGATATGGGGGTGGCAACCCTTAATTTAAAAATGCATTATCTTTAAAACTATTTGAGCTATCTCAATGAAATTTGAACGGTGCACAGTAATTTATAAGGTTTATATAATATAATTTTTTCAGATTTTTATCTCATTAATAAATGGTAAAAAACAAGATGTTTACTTTTTAGGGGTGGTTTATCATATTTACCCCCGGAGTGACACCAACTAAAAAAAATTAGTATAATCGTCTATTATCTAGTAATAACACAAAAAAATACACAGAGCTCGAATAGGTGGAACATTGTTAAAAAAAAATAAAAATCAATGTGACATATAAAATGAAGCATATATTTTGGCGAATTAATGTAAGTATAAGTCATACAAATGAAGGAATCGGGAATAACGCATTGATTTTTATTTTTTTTAACAATGTTCCACCTATTCGAGCGTTGTGTAATTTTTTTATGATATTACGAGAGAATAGACGATTATACTAACTTTTTTTAGTTGGTGTCACTCCGGGGGTAAGTATGATAAACCACCCCTAAAAATTAAACATCGTGTTTTTTAAAATTTATTAATGAGATAAAAATCTGAAAAAATTACATTATATAAACCTTATAAATAACTATGCACAGCTAAAATTTCATTGAGATATCTGAAATAGTCTCCCTAATTACTGAGAGGAGGGGTTTTCAAATTTAATGTAAAAATGTTTCTGTCAAAGAACAATAACACAGCCCTACAAAAAAAAATGTTCGGACCTGTGGGTCGGACATATGTATTCCCATGTATTTTTCGACGCTGAATTCGGTCCCGAGCTTAGAAATGGCCCTCCACGACTGGAATTGGCCCCAGGAGCCAAAAATGGCCTCTATAGGGTGTCACTATTGCTATCTCCGAAACGGTAAAAGATACGAGGTCAGTTAAATTAGCAAAAATGTGCCTTTTTTAGTCCCGTTTACGGAGTTGCCAAATTCTCTATAGTTTCTTGTCTACAGGGGATTTTTTAAAAATAGTCAAAAATTTACTTCTTAAATATCTCGAAAACCCTTATAGTTGGATAAAAATTGTTTTAACAAAAATCACAAGATTTTTTACCTTCTATAAAGTAACGTTATTGTTTTGTTTATACCATTTGTTTTTATTGAGTTACTGATACTAACTTGTTTTTTTTCAAATACGGACCTGGACTTTTTGCTCCATTTTTTCAAAGAATACTTTATACCCTTTACAACTGTCCATAACTTGAAAATATTTTCCGACGTTTTGATCAAAAATAGCAACATCATCAGGATTTTCTAACAATACGGACCTGGGATCTTCCATGTTAAGGCACAATTCACAACGGTGACTATAGTTTGTAGTTTTTGTGGTTGTGAAATGGCGTATTTACCTGAAAAAGGCCAGGTCCGTACTGGTAGAATATTCTGATGATGCTATTCTTCACCAAAACGTCGAAAAAAATAATCAAGTGATACACAGATGTAAAGGGTATGAAGTATTCTTTAAAAAATTCAGCAAAAAGTCCAGATCCGTATTTGAAAAAAAACAAGTTAGTATCAGTAACTCAATAAAAACAAGTGATTTAAACAAAACGATAACGTTACTTTATAGAAGGTAAAAAATCTTGTGATTTTTGTTAAAACAATTTTTATCCAACTATAAGGGTTTTCGAGATATTTAAGAAGTAAATTTTTAACTATTTTTAAAAAATCCCCTGTAGACAAGAAACTATAGAGAATTTGGCAACTCTGTAGACGGGATATGAATACGGACTGAAAAAGGCACATTTTTGCTAATTTAACTGACCTCGTATCTTTTACCGTTTCGGAGATAGCAATAGTGACACCCTAGAGAGGCCATTTTTGGCCCCTGGGGCCAATTCCAGACGTGGAGGGCCATTTCCGAGCTCGGGATCGGATTCAGAGTCGAAAAATACATGGGAATACATATGTCCGACCCACAGGTCCCAATATTTTTTTTTTGTGGGGCTGTGTAATTTACAAGGTAAGAACATGAAAACGACGTTGGGGCACTTTTCATATAGTTAACCGGCTAAACCTTTGGTTGATTCAAGATTATTTTCAAATCTATTACGGAGGACAACGATACTGTAAAAATGATTCAGTTTTGTGGCAATCACCAATATGTTAGGCTATAAAAAGACATCTATCTATAAGTGTTTTGCTTACTTACCGTATAAACATTTGAGTTTTCATCATCAAATTAAAAAACTTGGCGTTATTTTTGTCTCGACTTTTTAGAAAATCGCCCAACTGAAACAAAGCTTGCGGGTCTGTCGTGCCCACCGTAGGAGCCTTGGTTATCGGCAAAAGATAAGATCTGTAACCTTTTAGAATGTGAACCATAAATTTTAAAAAGGCTTCTTGGATTTCCAGTTCTTCTGCTTGCTGTTATTTAAAAAAAAAATTAAAATTTTTGAGAATACCAAAAGTATTTTTATACTAGGCAAAGTCTGCATAGTTTATCGTAGTCACAAATAGATTTAAGGAAAAAATCGGTTTAGCTACCTCTTTTTTTCTTCGCTGAAACTCGACCTCTATATTGTCAAGATTTGTGACTTCTGGAACATTTGCAGGAGCGTTTCTCTTTTGGTAATACAAGAAATCTAAAGCGGATTTAAGAATTTTCGCTGCCCTCTTGGGCAGCAGTTTAGTATTTAGATTTGGCCTTTGCATTTCTGAAACCTAAAATAAAATATAAAATATTCTTTAGTAGAGTGCAGAAATGTACAACTTTCAAACTCAAACTGCCTGTCTGTTAGTTTGGATTCTGAAAGTTAAAGAGAATAAACCTTCTTAAGTACTTCTCACAGAAGTACTTAAGACGCTTTATTATCTTTCTATCTACCTAATGTATGTGCTGACGCAAGAGTGTCAAAGTGACACTGTTACTGTTGCGTCAGCACAATATGCACAAATTTTTTTTATTGCATAAATCGTCATTAAAAACCCAAAAAAAAATATTTTGAAGAAAATTACTAGGATAATTTAGCTACAAAAAATGTTTACTTTTCGGTATAATTTATTTAAATTTAAAAAGCAGCCATTTGTCCTTAGTGAAAAGTGACGTCAGGAGATCAGCAAAAATCTACAGGTTAACGTAAAGCTTAACTTAAAGTCGAACAGGTTTAATTTTCTCGGAAACAGTCAGAGGGAGAGAAATAGAATTTTTGGGTTGATAGAGGAATAGTTCAACTAGCTTCGGTAAAAAATTCAGTTATACAGGATGTTTCGTTTCGGAGGCATTAAAAGTCAAAGTGGAAATTTCCGCGATATCCGTTGAAATCGGGTACAGGTCGCAAATGTGAATTAAATCGATGTAAATTTTCGGATATTGTAGGGGACCCGGAGCTTCAGAACTCCACTGAAACTGGCGAGGATCAGAAAATGGCAAGTAATTCTTTTGAATTTTTTTAGGTCGAAAAATGCCATTTCCAGACCCCTCTTTGATACCTAATAACTCGAAAACAAAATGTCACATCGAAAAACGGACTCATACGTGAAACTTTAAAATCTCAAATATTTTTTTTGGGATACATTTACCTAAACCTAAAGTCACTGGAAAATGGAAATATTTGGAAAAAAATGAAAATTTAGATTTTTGCCCCAAATATTTCACGGTTTTTAATTTTTTGTGGGGCCAAAATGGTTCAAATTAAAATCCCATATACGCCATCGGAAAGAGCTCGTCAAAGTATTTGTTATCCTTATTTTTTAGTTTCTTCATTCTGCTCTATAGGAAGGGATCAATCGCCGATTAAATTTCGATTTTTTAACTTCTTTTGCCCTCGACATCGGTACATTTGAATCACTCTGTATTTTTTCCTATATATTTTGTTCCCAATTTTTCAACACTATCTTATAAAGGGATAATCACACTGTAAAATGAATACCGAATGGGTCATCCAGGAGCGTATTTAAGGGGTAAAATTCGGATTTTCTTGATTTTTTCGGACAAATCCTATTTTTAACCGACATTATTCCACACTGTTTACCATAATTAGTGATTCTTTTTGGGTTTATTTTATCCGTTAATTATCTAAGAATACCTTCCACTAATTTAAGTCGCTTATTTTCTCGGTAACGTTATAAATAAATAGGTTTATTTGCATCGGGGACATCTAAAAGTTTCGAAATTCGCGCGAAAATTTGCAGTGGAAAATCCTTTTTTTTGTTAATAAAGACCAAAATAAATGAATAACAGCAACCGCCATAAACATTTAATTTATGTAGACAATATAAAAAAGAATATTTCAGATTTATTTGGGTTATATGCATATTCCCTATAAGACATATGTCAGTTTCGTGGCAGTCAGTTCTGTATCAAATTTTAGTCACAACACTGGCAATTTATACATGGGGCTGATATTTTAGTATAATTTTGTCAGTGTTCTGACAAGAGAAAAACAATAAAATGAGAGTATAGGTTTTATTTTACCTTAATCATTAAAAGCATTATTTTTTATCATTTTCACATTTCTTATGTAGGACAAAAATAGTGTCAAAATTACTTTTTTTTGTTGGCAATCACCTGAAACAATGTTAAGTGTGTTTTTAAAATCTTACCGTAATTATATTCGTGTCTAAATCTATACAGCTAACATCAGATGGTGGGTCGTATAAATCGAAGAATCGAGAGTCCACCCCTATTAAAAACGGTAAGGGGGCATGGAGTACTTCAACAAGGCCTAGAATTCAAAAAAAAAATAACTAAATGTATCCTGACTAGGGCTGGGCGATTATCGAAAAAGATAATCGATTTTTGATTATTTCAAATAATCGATTATTTGCGATTAATCGAAAAATCGATTAATCGAAAAATCGATTAGTCGACAAAATCGATTAATCGAAAAATCGATTAATATATAAAATTTATATTAATCGATTAATCGAGAAAATCGATTAATCGGACTAAATCGATTATTGAACTATAGTCGAAATTATGTCATTACTAATGCTTACCACATGCCTATTTTGAACACAATTCCGGCGGGCGATTTAAATTTTAGACCCTTAAAAATTAAAGGAGCGCGGATCGAAAAGCATTCAAATTATTTCGTTTAATACGTGTTTCATAGTCGAGTTATGATTATAAAAAGAATCGATTAATCGAGAAAATAGATTAATCTAAAAAATCTATTAATCGAAAAAATCGATTAATCCATTAATCGATTTTAATTTTTTTTGTAATCGTTCAATCGATTAATAATCGATTATTTTACCCACCCCTAATCCTGACATCATACCTGGTAATAAAAAAATGAAATTATAAACTCACCTAAGGGGCATAAAGGTATATAAGGGCATTGCCATTTAAACGGAAATAGCAAAGAACTTATTGCTTCCGCTACGGAGGTTAAAACGTCCGGTCTTAGCGAGTGAATTAGAATTTTTTGTTCAGTCAAGGCTAGTAACAATACCTAAAACAAATATTGTTTATGTATGTATACCGATCTTTAAACGTAGAATAGCAAAATACTCCAAAAAAAAACACACAGCAATAAATCTGGTTTATACACTTACCTGAAGGCAGTTCTCCGATCCCAAATTAAGCAGCAGTTGTTTGAAGCTAGCTGCGTTTGTAGGTAAAGGTAAATCTTCAGGCTGAGTAAAAATGACTCTTTGGTGTTGATTATCGGCGTTTAATTGTAACAAAGTACGCGGTGACGGAAAGGGAACCTCATCTAAGAGTTGGATAATATATCGTTCAACAGGAATTGGGGTTGGATGACCATTCGCAACAACTTGCTAAAAAAAACTCTTACATTGGACTCAGGCACTAATTCTTTTACATTTAATTCAATGATAAAACATAAATGATAAATACGTTTGAGTGATAGCGCCAAAAGTGGGTCACCCTGTTTCTTCGCTTAGAAAAAATTTAAACATATTAAATTATTAAGAAAAATTTCAAAATGTCAGTTTTAAGATGCTATCATGTAAGATTTACTTAACAAAGTTTATTAGTATTCTATTTCAAAACCTGTCTTTAACCAAAACAGTGACAAAAATAGTGACAAATCACTCACTTTTGTGGCAACACAATGCCATAATTTTAGAGTTTTATTATGTTTCAGGCGCGGCCCGTGAAATTTTAAAGTTTTATATATCTGTTGCTACTTATGAGACCCATGCCAAGTTCAGGTTATTTAATAGTGAGCCTACCAGAAATGTTTTGGTAAAGAAAAGAAATATAATCATTTGATTTTTTTAAAATTATATTTTACGCTTAAAAAAATTCAAATAACTATAACTTCCTACTAACAAATTTTTTTCTCTTAAAATTTAAGAATTGTCGACAAAATGATGTAAAATTTGTTTAGAAAAAATAATAAATAAAATACCAAAGCGTGTTAATTTTTTTCCTTGTGGGTCAATTCAAAAATTCAACTTTTTTTGCAAATTACAAAAGTATTTTTTTCTTTACCGGAACATTCCTAGTAGGCTCACGATTAAAAAACATGACCTTGGCATGGGTCCCATAAGTAGCAACAGAGATATACAACTTTAAAATTTCACGTTATGTTTGCGGGTTTTTGTTTGAAAAAGTTTTATTTGGCTATTACCATACGCCCACAGTATATCCACGGATGACAAGACGATAAATGGGCCAAAAAGTGAGGATACTAAAAAATGTTATTATTTATAAAAGTTTTTGATTGCTTTAAAAATATAATTCCACGATGGCATTGTATTGGGAATGCAAAAAATACAAAATTGTAAAATTTGATTAAGAGTAAAGTTGCTTTTTTTAAATTTTAATACAATTCGGCAATGATTTCATTAAAAGGTACTAAAATCTTGGATAAAACAGCGATTTTTCAAATTTTTGAGATGTTTAATTGGATTTATCTCGAAAACTACTAGCTCTACGGTTATGGCGTACATAACTTTTTTTGTAGGAAATTAAATTCCCTATAAAAAATTAAAATACAATTTTGTTGTAAAGTTAGTGGTTTACGAGAAAAATAAAAAAAAAACATGAAATTCGAGACAAAATTGGCTTCAAGATTTTTTACTGGCGAGGTCGGTTACAAAACATAAATTGGCTACAGGCACTTTTAAAGAGGAAAGGTTCCTCTGTAATTTCCGCCTATTGCCAATTAAATATCATGATATGTCGCAAAGCTATAGATAATTGGAAAAAAAAATTTACGTGTTAATTAAATGGGAAATTTTGAAATTCATTCAGCGAGTACTTAAAATTAAAATTAAGAGCTCATCTTTGGTGAGAATTGTTTTTTATATGTTTATAACATTATTCCGTCAATGGACCAAAAAAAAATAGGCGTCTAAAACGAAGCACCCCCAGTGGACATACTGTATATCAAATAGAAAAAAAAAATATGTACTACTTTTAACTAATTTCCTAATAAAATATTTCATTATGCAGCCACATTGTCATGAGAACAGATCAGTACGAACAGTACATATTAGTTTTTTTCATATGGACTTGCGGTAACAGTCCGTCTGTATATTCGGATACACTAAAGAAACCAAGGTTATACCACAGGACTGATCACTTACATAAAGATAAAACAACCATGTCTGAAAATCGTCTGAAAAGGGCCAATGACTTAAGACGCAAATGCTCTTGTTTACATGTAATACGTGACTATCATCTTCTTCTGTATAACCTAGTAAATAAATATAATTTTTAAACTCGCTTAAATTTGATTTAAAATTGCATAGATTTGTTATTCACTTTTTATAAATTTATTTTTATTAAGTCTCTATAACCTATAACTTTAAAAACCTGCTATTCGTGTTAATATACCTAAAAGTTCCTTCTGTTCCTCCGTCACATTTTCTGCTGGATATTTTTCATAAAAAGTTAAAGCAGATCCATAGACTTTATGTTTAGCGTCAGACACAGTTAAAACAAACATACTGAATACTGGTCTAGGTTTACTGGCTTCTGCAGGCCATAATTCCAAAGTAGACCCCATCGGGAGGCAGAAAAGGGGCACGGAATTAGGGAAGGGAAAGTCTTGAACGTCGCAAATAGGATATCTGTAAAAAAATCTCTGCTTGCTATATTTTCTTTTTTCAAAAAATGCAGGTTTTTAATGAACCAAAGTTTAAGTTAACGAACAATCTACAAATTTACCTCGCTAGGATATCAGGCTTATAAGTTAGTAATTTTGCTCTATTCATTGACTTTTTATAACACAAAAATACGTCCGATCCGACAATGCCCTTGTTTAAGTTTTTGTTGATGCAACAAAAGGCGTGAGGCGGTGATTCCCCTTTGCTTGCTATGACTATACAGATGTCGGTGACTACTAGAGCATTACAGGGCATTGAGGTGTGACCTAAAATTTACAAAATATCACATGTAATTAGGATTGTTCATCTAGCGTCTGAATGGCAAGTACTATAACCTCCTACTATATGACATCATATTATATAATCAAAAAATATCAGAATCTTCTTAAGAGCAGTAACCGGCTTTCATCCCTACTATTATGGGTTTTTAACATTGCTGTTGCTCAGTTATTTGCTATAAAAAAACGACTTTTCAATGCAGACACATATGCAAGACTTACCTTTTTCTTTACAAATTTACAAAAAAACTCAAAAATAAATTCATAGTATAAAATTAAGTTGTCTTATTTTTGCGCTCGTCAATTTCAACCTTTGGTTGTCAAATTAGATTGGTCAAACGGTGGAGAATCTGGTCAAAAATAATTAATACAGGGAGTCCGAAAAATCTTAGTATGGGCAAATATTTTTGCTATTAGTAAAAATTGAGACACCAAATTTTAGGTGTATCTTATTGGTTAATAAATCTACTTTTTTATGTAATTTAACTTTTTCAACCCCCTTGAAGGTGACGCTAGGGAGTCGAGATCAAAAATTTCAAATGCAACCCTATGTCGCGTGGTACCTCATTTTAAAGGTCTTCAAAAAAAAAAACATTTTACCGTAAACCTGAGGTCCATATCTTAATTCATTTTTAAATGGCGACTATAAAAATTAAAAAATATGAAAAAAAAATTAAAATTTAAGTACCTGTATTTCTCTTATTACTTTAAAGATTGTTCAAAATGCCCACCATGAACATCTTGGTAGTAATAAAGTCGATTTGGGAACTCACTTCTCACATTTTCGAGAATGGCAGGTGTTACTTCTTGGTAGAGTTCTAAAATCAACTATTACTGCCAAAAAGTACATGGTGGTCATTTTGAATAATTTTTAAAGATATAAGAGAAATAAAGGTACTTAAATTTTTAATTTTTTTCACAATTTTTATAGGCTCGTCATTTAAAAATGAATTAATATATGGACCTCGGTCATTTGACCGACAATTTGACTGGGCCCCTCTTTCAGAATAGAATTATTTTCTTATTAAGTCAATTATTAATTTTTGTAATATCACATTTTTGTAAGACCTATTAGTGATCACACTTTATAATACAGTTAATACCAATTATAAAGGAAAATACAGTGGGTGCAAGTAAAAAATAAACTGAACTTGCTAAATTTTCACGGCGAATAACGTCACAACGTCACTGAATATACCAGGGATTTCCCCGCAACTCGCATAATAGACCATCGATAGGTTGGGCTTGCTGGGGTTTTATCGATCAGTGCCGGTGATTCCCCGAAATGAGTTTGTACAGGTCGGCCACTTTATTTGGACATGGAGCAATTTTAATAGGTCTATTTGACCACCTAATATTTGACCGCGGTCAAATTGACCGGTAAATTGACCAAGGCACAATTCTACTAATTGGTCCGCCGAGCGCGAGCATGTAAACATGCTATCTGATACCGTCTGGAGATGAAGGGGAACAAAGGGGTGGTTTTAGTTGTGCGCCGCGTTGTCAGATTTTAAAATCTCTTGGCGCAAATAACCGAGTGAAAAATCGCCCAAAATCGCAACCTGTCAAAAAAGTTGGAAATCGCCCAAAATCGCAACCAAGTCAAAATTTTTTTTTTTTAATTTCCAGTTCAATATTTTTATTTTCCATTGCAGCATTTGCTTGTGAAAGTTTGTTTCAAGATTGGCTAAGTTATTTATTTTCGTTCGATAAATTGTATCAAAATTATCAATGGCTTTGATTTAAATTGTGATTTTTTAAAAAAATCAGTTGATTTAAATCATAAATTTTATCTTGATTTAAATCAACTGATTTAAATCAGCCCAACTCCGATTGCAGGTCAGTGTATTTAAATAATTTTTATATATTCACCACAAAACAGGATTTGGTAATTTAGGTGTAAATGTTTAATAAATTTTATATATTAATTTTAGGTAAATGCAAATTAGTTATACATATTAATGTAATAAATGTTTCCAAATTATTCCTTTATAGAAACTACTAAAAAATGTTTACTCTTTGTTCTTTATTTCATATTTTTTTAGTTTAGCAACTGGTTGTCAGAGGCCTGTCTAGGCATACCGCACATTTCCTATAC
Source organism: Philopedon plagiatum (assembly GCA_963971165.1). Classification (NCBI taxonomy): domain Eukaryota; kingdom Metazoa; phylum Arthropoda; class Insecta; order Coleoptera; family Curculionidae; genus Philopedon; species Philopedon plagiatum. The sequence goes on from OZ020195.1 coordinate 84,156,609, forward strand.
CATTTTTAGAAATTTTGTAGGCTTATAAACTAAAAACTTAAATACCAACCGGTTTGTTATAATTAAATACTTATCTTACTTAAAGTATAAAAATTTTTGTTTAGCTAGACTGTTCCTAGAGTAAATTAACTTTAATAGTTAATTAGTTGTAACCAAAAACCAGCAAAAACTTGCTCGTTTCATATCTCAATCTTTGCCCAAATCTACTACATAAAACAATTTATTTAAAAAAAGAGTTTAAGCAACTATACCTCTTCTAAATGTTATAAAAGTCTGTGAAGTAGAATTGTTAACATTGGCTACAATGCCTCCTACGCTATTTTTTACAACTTCGGCATCTGCCATTAAATATTCCTTTCCCTCATACATCACACCTGTAATGAAAAAATATAAATTATTTGGTTGACAAAGGTACTACTAGTTAGTTTAGTTTTTAAAGTTGTACCTATAAGATTGCAGTGAAACACATGTCAGAAATAACAGTAATTACGTTTTAAACATGAACGAATAAATGATACCGATTAATAAACTGAAGAATAAAATGCAAACTCACCTATATCAACCAAAGGTGGTTTATCTCTTCCTCTCCGAATACATAAAAAACAATCTGTAGTACGTAAACTTCCATGGTTCAAATCAGCACTTAACCCTGTAGGTGTTTTCTTTATTACTTCCCAGCCATCAGGTGTTGTTTCACCTAAACTTGGAAATGTAACACTTATGTCCGTAATTGGTGGCTGTCCGTGGCTTGCCTAAAAATAATTGGATTGTAAGACATCTAAGGAAGTAGGTAGCTTACTGAAAACGATGTTACTAATAAAATACCTTACAACTTATGTTAAAAAGTATGCTAGTACCTTTAAATGACCACCCTCGGATAACATAGTATCCTCTAGTGGCTCAGGGTCCTCCGGTAATCCTGCTACAACAAAATAATCTGCAATTCTTCGGTCATCCATTGCAAAACTTTATATTCTCGATACGTTTTTTACACTAAATTCTTAAGGTTCAAACTATTTTACATGGGCTATATTGATTAAGTTAAGGCACATTATATTCTATTTTTCACATTCAGCGGTTAAAATGTTGTTGTAATTCAGGTTCTAGTAATATTTTTTTTATTTCGTATGAGTCATTCAGCTTGAGGCATTGACCACTCAAATGGAACGCTTTTTTGCCAAACTATGATGAACTTTCTAAAATTGTGACTGCAATATACAGTATTTACAAAATTAAATAGTTTTATATATGATAATTTTTGTAAATTATTTTCCCTTAATTATTTTTATTTTTAAGACCTTTGACTTTTCAGGTTATTTTGACGTTTCATTGCTGTCTCCTAAATCCTCCTAAGTTTTCGAGTCGATAGATTTTCAAAAAATAGCATTAATCATAGGGAAACCTCATATTACTGTAAATTTTCCAACCTGACGACAGATGACGCTCAAATGCTTAAACAAGGATCGGTGTCGTTACGACAAGAGGAATCACATGTTGTAGTGGTTAAAGTTGGCTCTGCTGTTTCTTTTGTTTTTCGATCTGCGTTGCGCAACAGTACCCGGGCTTCCCACCAGGAATTTAAAATTTTTCTCAGGAAGTTTTGTAGTTAAACTTGTTTAATTTAGAATTTTTAAAAAGTGCTTATGGATGTTGTGACCTAAAATCTGAGATTAGGGTAAGTACCATCAAATACACAATTTTTTCAACGGGCTCTGGTGGATATACTTTCCAGATACTTTCTCGCGTGTTGAATCCTGAGTTTGTCTGTCTTTGGTGCCCCTTAAGGTGAGCCAGTCACAAAAATAATAGAGTACTTAACCCTCAAAGCATCAATGAATTTTTATCTTCTAGTAAAGCCCTCGACAAAAGGGCTTGAAGCCCCAAGCCCTATTAAAAAGGGATTGAGAGCCCAGAGCCACAACTCCTTTTTACACACGAGGGGCTTTGCAATTCCCAATTCACTTAAAAAGGAATTGGATTGAAAGCCACAAGCCTTTTTGCAAAGGATTTGCAACGCTTTATTTTCTGGAAGCTCCGCAAAAGAGCTTGAAGCCTTTAAAAGAGTTTGAAGCCCTTCAAAAGAGCTTGAGGCTCTTTAAAAGTGCTTGAAGCCTTTTAAAAGAGTTTGAAGCCCTTTAAAAGAGTTTGAAACTACCATATTGTCCACTTCTTGGAAAATTTAAGCAGAGCTTTTTTTTAAATAAAAGTTTAGGTTGTTAACAAATTTTGAAACAACTTCATGTACAGGTGTCTCAAAAAGTTTTTTTAAAACGTATTATTTTAAATTGTATTATACTTTTACCCATATATCATTATATCACTACTATAACTTGACATTTTTAAAAGACAAAATACAATTACTTCGCTTACACCTTATACCTATGTGATCTGCATAACATGTAACTTAAAGGCAAAAAGGTTCATGGCGGCGCCGTCGCAGAGCTATATATTTACCGGCGTTCAACTTAAATAACTATAGGTGCTACAATCGACCATTATATTTAAATAATTCTGACAATAACAGTTTTTAATTGATCTAATTTGTCTTTTAGACAATTTAAAATTCTAGAAATCATTCATGGTGAGTATATAATACTTAAAAGATCGTTAAATCCTGTACTGATATCGTGAGATCGTGAGATTGGAAACAAAATCGTGAAATCTTACGATAAATCATGAAATCTGGCACCCCTGATTCTAAAGAACAAAACAAAATATAAAATAGCAAATTACAAATTATATTACCGATTGTGTCAAGGGGATAACCAGGGATTCCCCGACTCTTTGCTGCGTGTTGGCTTGTCTATATAACCTCTTATATATTTTTTGGTCTATATACATGTAAATAGAAGTGACTGCGGTCAATAATTTCGAACGGCATATAAATCTATGCAAGTATTTCAAGTATAATTTTTCGGCATATTATTTATTATTTTGATTATTTTAGGTTTTATATTAATCATTTTAATTTTTGCAGATATTTTGATTTGATGCAGGTACCAAGGGCAGGGATATGGGGGGAGGGGGTAGAGGGGTATTCCCCCCAGAACGGTACGAAAAGCAAATGGTTAATCTCAAATAAAACAATTTGTCAAGGGTTGTTGAAATTTTTTTGGTCAAACCCAAAAAAAAATTTTTTTTGGTGCTACCCCCCAGAAAAAAAAATTATCTACGCCCTTGGTAGGTACCTACTTAAAAGATCGTATTTTTAAGGACGATCGCAGTGGGTTGCCAACCCTCCTGCTTTAGGCGGGAGGCTCCCGATTTTCAAATAAATCTGTCGCTTCCCGACTCACATATTGAAACTCCCGTTTTTCCTTTTTTATAATAAATAATATATATTTATACTTCTAGCTCAGAAAAATACATAAAATTAAAAAGTCAAGTAAACAATTACATTTAAAATCGATCTGGCAACCTCGTTTGAGTACTTTTACAAATTAAAATCAGACTTATTAATAGAGCAAAAAATATTTACCAATTATTTAACAATAATTATTTTTACGAAATGGCGAAAGCGACAAAATATCATATCTGCAACTCCCGCTTTTTGTTTCCTAAGGTAACCCTAGATGGCACTGATGCGATCGTACCCCAGGTATTCTGGGATCGTACATCGTACCGAGAGTTAAAAATCGTTTGAAGAGAAAAAATGTGTTAGTAGAAAGTTATAGCCATTTGAATTTTTTTAAACCTAATACATAATTTTAAAAAAATTCAAATGACTATAACTTGCTACTAACACATTTTTTTCACTTAAAATTTAAGAATTGTCAACAAAATGATGTAAAATTTGTTTAGAAAAAATATCAAATAAAATACCTAGGTGTTAACTTTTTTCCCAATTCAAAATTTCGATTTTTTTTCGCAAATTACAAAATATTTTTTTTTTAACCAAAACATTCCTAGTAGGCTCACTATTAAAAAACCTGACCTTGGCATGGGTCCCATAAATAGCAACAGAGATATACAACTTTAAAATTTTACAGGCCACGCCTGTTGTCCAGCTACAAAACCCAGAGCATCCCACTTCTCTCGCTCATTTATACCTAGGGTCTCCAGATTATGGAACACATTGCCTGCAAAGCAAATGTTTTTCCGTCCCCTCCCAACCTGCAATCCTTTAAATCCCTTGCCAATTGACTACATTTCCCTTCTCTTCAGACGCCCACATTATGGTAGTACTTAGTCTTGACGTCTCCGTGGGCTGTCTCATAAAAAACATAGTTCGCTTTTAAAAAATGCACTGTATATTGGAAATTTCTTTGTCACATGGGGCATAAACTATTTTAAAACAACTTTATCACAAATTCGTCAATGAATACTTATTAAAATACTTAAAGGTCTTTATTATTATAAATAATTTTAACTTTCTCCGACTTGGGAAAACTATCCCTTTCTCTAGGAAATTCTTCTGTTAAATCTGCTATTATATAAGAAACTATAGCCCAAACGGCGGTTGCTTTATCCAAATTATCAGGATCTAGCACATCCATGGTGTCACCTTCTGAGTGATGATACCAAAAGTACCTGAAAATAAAATCATTGTGGATTATTATTTTACATGGTGCTGATTCCCAATAAATCTAAACTGGAGGTGATTCTAGAGTTAGTTTTAGGTAAAATAGTGGTGCTTACTTTTCATTAGCATTGAGAAGACTGCCACCAGGTAATAAAGAGGAAGTCCAAGGAGATATGTCAGAACCAACTCCGCCACTACTTGCTGATGTTTGAGTTGCATTTATTGGAGCTAACAATCTAAAAAGAAAAAATATTCAAGCACATTCAAGTATTTTAGTTGCTGACACATTTTGAAAATATCAATAAAAAAAGACAGGAAAAGATTCTGGGCACAACAGGGGCGGGTTGAGAATTTCGTCTAGGGGTGGGGGGGGGGGGGGTTTAACATCATCTCGAGTTACACAAGAGTATACACCAAAAAGAACGGGAAGTTCGCGTGCGACAATATTTTTTTATTGTTTAAGGTTCCAAGAAATGTACCTACACTACTTCATAATAGTCGAAATATCTTAACCTCTTCTTGCGAGAACAGAACGGTTGTACGTCTTAACTTCTAGCATTTTTTTAAATTTATACCTTCTGTCCATTTGGACTGATATATGAAACTAATTCGAAAACATATTTTTTGAAAACACGTTTTTTCAAAAATATATTTTCGAATACACTTATTCGATAAATAGGGATGTTTTCAAACCTTTGTTTTCGGAAACCAACTTTTCGAATTTTTTTTAACCACTTTTCAAAATCACATTTTTTGTAGAAAACATGTTGTTAGAAAGTACATCTTTTCAAACATTGCTTCAAAAAAGACTTTGAATATTCATATTTAAAAAAAAACACTTTTTTCATAGTAATTTACTACAGAATAACATAGCAGACACAAGAAAACTTAAACCTGACCGAACACAAAAACGGTTCGTTTAAGTTCAGGATCTTTTTGTCATTGACATTTTCTAAGCCAGTAGAGTTCATAATTTAAATTTAGAAAACCATGTTTTCTAAAAAATATATTTTCGAAAAATATTTTTTTTAAATATTTTCGAGAAAATTTTGTAGATCGATTGCCGAAAAAGTATCTTTCGAAGAAGCGTTTTTCTAAAAAAATTATTTAATTTAACATCAAAAAAGATGTTTGTTGAAAAAAAACCGAACAGCTTAGCTTACACGTGACAGGACAAATTGTTTGATTAATGTGAAAGTGTAAATATTGTAGCATTTTTTTATTTATGCCTTCTGCTTATTTGGGAGGATATACGAGTACTTACGGAAGTACAATTTTTCCAAAACTAATTTTTCAATTGTTTTAGGCACTTTTAAAAAATACATTTTTTCAGAAAACATCTTTTTCGAAATTAAATTTTTTCGGATATTAATTTTTCAAGCAACGGCTTTTTGAATAAGTAATTTACGAGAACGTAACATACCAAACCTAAGGGAACCTGATCAGACCCAAAAAAGGTGCGTTTATGTTTGTTCAGGATCTTTTTTCGTCTTTTTTGCATTAACATTTTCCAAGCTACTAGAGTTCATAATTTCATTTTCTAAATACTGTTTTAGAAAAATAAATATTTGGAAAATGTAACAATTTTTTAAAAATTATTTTTTAAAGATATTTTTGAACAAATGTACTTTCGAAATACGTGTTTTCGAGAAAATATTTCGCAAATCCCTTATCAAAAAAGCATCTTTGAAAAAGCGGTCAGGACATTTTTGAAAAAATGTACGTTTGAAATGTGTGTAGGTATTCGAAAAAATATTTTTGCAAAGTTTCCTTAATTCGTTTTCCGAAAAAATTTACTCTCAAAAGAATGTTTTTTGAAAAAATAACTATATGGTTCTTTTTGTTGTTTTTAGACGTCAAAATTAACATCCTACACACACCGTACACAAAAATAAATCAGTATTACGACCCTAACATTATGTCCTGAACATATAAGACTTGGCTAGTCTATGACCAGAGACTAGGCTATAAATAACTTTAGCCTAAGGTATTTTCCGAAAATGGTATTTTGGAAAAGGCTCTTTCGAAAAAATGTATATTCGAAAAAAAACGACGTAACCCCACATATTGCAAAAAATTATTTGCATCTTACTTTACAATTTCTTGTATGATGCAGCCTCCTGTTACTCCCGCTGCATACTCGATTCCCAGTGGAGTAAACGTCCCTTCGTCGGATTCCATAACAAAAGTGAAGTTTTCCAATTCTTGAAAATGAGTGGCGTTATAGGCTGCCCAACCTACTAAGCCTGGTTCTTCCGCTGTCCATAGTACTGCCCTGTAAAAAAGTTAAGTTTACATACTTAATAAACTGCAATCAGTTCTTTTTTAAACCTGAAATATAATTTTAAAAAAATTCAAATGACAATAACTTTCTATTAACACATTTTTTTCTCTTAAAATTTAAGAATTGTCGACAAAGTGATGTAAAATTTGTTTAGAAAAAATAATAAATAAAATACCTAAGCGTGTTAATTTTTTTCCCAGGTGGGTCAATTCAAAATTCAACTTTTTTTCGCAAATTACAAAAGATTTTTTCCCTTTACCAAAACATTCCTAGTAGGCTCACTATTAAAAAACCTGAACTTGGCATGGATCCAATAAGTAGCAACAGAGATGTACAACTTTAAAATTTGACGGGCCGCGCCTGGAAAAATGCATTTGAATTGGGTGTTAATTAATGCATTGAAACAAAAATAAAAATTTTTGTATCAGCAAAAAATAAACCATTACATTCAGATTCACTAAAAAGGTTTAAAATTTAGTACTGGTTTAGAGTTTAGATTAAGATCTTCTAGTTGATCAGTTAGGTTTTGACAGGTTTTGTCTTGTTATTTTAATAAAACGTTATTAAAAATGTATGAATTGGTTCGATATTTCAGCGGTTTGCTTGGTTTCCAAATGATTTTTATTTTAAAGCCAGTGGCGTACCTATCATTTTCGAGTGGCGGGAGGGGGGGGGGGTAATTTACTATGGGGCGAATCTGTGTGAAAAAGAGGCGCTAGGGGCGCAATAACTCCGGGACGGGGGGCTGACTACCCCCTAGCCCCCAGAGGTCCGCCATACCGCCATTGCTTGGAACGGGTTGCTAGAATGAATTTGGTTCTATTATTGTCGAAAGAACGTACTAAAAGTACTCTTTTCTTTATAAATTTGCGAGAAACTCAGAAACAAATTCATAGTATAAAACTTAGTTGTGTTATTCTTACATTTATCAGTTTAAAAATTTTGGTTGTCAAGTTAAACCGATCTATTGGTGGAAAATCTGGCCGTTAGTGTTTAAAATTAAATCAGTAGACATTTCATTTCTTGAAATTTCAAATTACTCTACCTTAATGTTCGTTTTGCTCTTAATCCAAGGGCTTTAAGTACTGCCAAACCGTACCAACTAATAAACGCACCTCCTCCGTCGTCCATAGCTCCAACACCTACGTCCCAACTATCAAGATGGCCGCTGACTAGAACAATTTTTTGAGGAAGCGTAGACCCTGTAAACAAAAACACATCATGAATTATAAATATCTAAACATTATTAAGTACCAACAGGGTTATTGTTACCTTGAATTTCGGCAACAGAGTTTCGTGAGGTTGCATCAGGATATCTTGTGAAGTTAAGTTGAAGCTTTAGGACAATTCTTTCGCCTCTATCCTAACAAAAGCATCTTACATTAGACAAAAATAAATTATTAAAAATTTTTAGGATAAAAACGACCTGACCAAATAGAAGGTTCAGTTGCCGTGGCAATAGGAACCGGTCTAAGTTTGGCCAATTGGGAGGCCAAAGTGTAGTTTAACAGGTTTGAAATAATAATATTGATAAAATATGAAGGTAGTATTTATTAAAAATATTAAATTTAGTTCCCTACTAACTTGGTATCGTTGAAACATCTTGGCGTCTTCTTTCGTAATACAAGCCGTAGGTATTTGAGTTACTCCATTGTCGTAGTCTTGCCATCCCGTGTGTAATGTGGACATGGAAAATGGCGTGACGGATCGTATTAAAGTAGCAACAGCACCCAGTTTGGCAGCTTCATTTGCACCTAGTAGAGGGGACAAGATATTATAGTTCATGACCACACGCTTCAATAATCTGGAATGATCTTGGTGCGTTCAGAATTGAAGTAAATAATTCTCGTTCGCTTACCATGACTCCTGTACTGAACAGAACCTCCATAAGTCGTCCATTCTTCGTTAAAAATAACAATTTTTCCTTTTACTGCTTTAGATACATTTGCCGATTTGAGTTGATCGAAAGTGTTCACTACAATAGCTTCCGCTTCAATACCTGCAACAAAATTCATTCATTGTAAAAAGAAATATGTCAAATATGTACTAGTCTTCCCATCATTCTAATCTACCTTCTGCAGGAGTACTTATAGAAGATCCTAGTCCTAGCACTGGAATGTTTGCTCTTCTCGGGTAGAGTAGCTCTGCATTTTCTTCATTTCTAACAAAAATATATCATTTTATTTCCAAAAAAGTTGATAGTATTTTACTGGAGCAAAAATCAGTTCTCATCCCTACTACTTTTTTAATATTGTTGTTGCTCAATTTATTTGCTATAAAAAAGATCTCGAAAATTCTATAGACGCATCGACTTTCTCACCTAACCCAGTGGGGTACTTGAACCTCTTCTCCGTGTACATTTTCTAGATCATATTCTGACATTAAATTTAACGCATAATCTATGGCATCTTCCAGATTTTTGGTTCCAGATACTCTTGCACCAAATTTGTCAACGAATTTTGCCAACTCCCTGTATGTTCCACCCTAAAACATAGATTCATTTTTTATAATAATTGAAAGTATTCAGGTTTTAGGTCCTGTGGAATGAGACATATTATTTTTTTATTACGGAAATCATCATAATCATAAAATCATTGTTAGTAACTCGTCCTTAACAACCAACTTACCTTAAATTTTCCATTTGTCAAACTATTTATAATTTTATTTGCAGTTTCTTCATAACCCTTTATTTCTTTAACTAAAGCGGCTGGTAAGTCGCATACATCATCTTTGATTTCGTTGTCTTTTACATCTCCATAAAATAATTTACTGTGTGAGAGAGCCGGTAATATTAAAAGAAGGAGGCAGAGACGCATTGTTCCTGTCGCTGCTCCTAAAACAAAAATATCACACATGTTCACATATTAATAATAAAAATATACAACTTGTACCAAAGAGGAACTTGTTCAGGTTTGCTCATGTTTCTGTTTAAAGAAAATTTGTATTTTTTTCTATTTTCACAAAAAAAGAAGTAGTTGTTTCAAGTTTCAATTTTTCATCGACTTTTACTACTATTTTCTTTTTTTACCATTGTTCTGAGCATTGGCCTTCAAAATATTTTAATCGAATGATTACAACCTAATAAGACAAATTTGAATTTAAAAATAGGGAATGGCGCCTGATGATCATTGCCAATGAGCGATGGCTAGCGGACTCGTGTGTGATCGGTATTTTACGGTCATGTGCTGCTTTGTCAGCATGTAACAAAACCCGTTACCTCCGCCTATGTTAATATACATATAATATACTCGTTTTACTACGAGTCGCCGCCACTGTGCAGTTTTTTTGCAGTTTCGTTGCTTTGTCGTTTGACCAGGTAAAAAGGTTTATCAGATCATTTTTACCATCGCTTGTGTCGTAGCCAGTCAGTTTTCTTAATTCTTTCTCCCGAAATCTACAAACTGGAAGCGAACCTTTTGGTGACTACCAGAGCTGTAAAGTATTACTTTAGAGTCACTGCGTGCCTGGTCGTGAAAGGTAAAACAATTGCTATGATATTCTTACATAAAATATGTCAAGCTTATATTTATGATATGTATTCTGTTAAAATACCCTTTAGCTGGTAAATTTTAAACATTTCCTTTTTTCGTGAAAGATTGTAGATTAACAGAAGAATTAAACAACCTGTCCAGAAACCGAAACATTGCTTTTCATTACCAGCATTCGAACCAAAATCCCTGAGAAACCCACAAAGAGTTACGTTGCAAGTATCAGCTGTAATTTTTGGTAGGGAGGAAATTATAGTAGCTTATTACTAGATAATTATTTTGGAAACACCCTTTTAACAAATAAATGGAAGTATAAATAAATTAGTTTTGTTTAGTTTGCTCATCCGAAATTCATTGACTTAACGGACGACGTCAATGTAATAATGCAAAGAAATTAATTGATGTTTTCCATTAAGAGTTTAAAATATATTGAAATATAAAAAAATTTCACTTACAGTTTTTTTTATCTTTCTTTAGGAACACTAAATCTGCTTATATGTGCTTGATAACTCTTCTTGGCATATTTTATACCAAATCTTGTTTGGTAGACAGACGTTTTATCTTTAGTTTCCTTGTTAAAATGCTTAGTAATTGTCCGATAACCTCGGATTGCAATAAATCTCAAGTGGTTTGAGCCTTAGAACAATTATTTTTATAATTGTTATTGTATTTATGTATCTATGTAAATTTCAATTATTTTTTTAATCTTATATTAAATCTAACTTGGCATATATTTTATTAATAAGTGTAGTGGTCTGTCTTAGTATCCACAAACAATGCTTTAAGTACTTAAAAGCATATATTTTAAGTAATAAAATAGTATTTGAAATACTTCAAAAGAAATTGAAGCACAAAAATAACCTCTATACGTAACAGAAGAAACTGACTGACTGACTAACTGACTGACTGATTGACTGACAAATCAACGCACAGCCCACACCGCTGGGTCTAGAAACTTTGCACAGAGGTTTCTTGTATAACGTAGGCATCTACTAAGGAAGGATTTTTTAAAATTCAGCTTCTAAGGGGGTAAAATAGGGGTTTAAACTTTGTAGAGAGAAAAAATATTAAATGGTCCTAAGTCGAAACTCATAAAAGTGCACTACTAATTGAAGAAATCCGCCGAATTGCATTGTTCAGCCCCCCCCCCCCCCCCCCCTCCTAAGACAATTCTGGGTGTGCCCCTGCCCGGGACCCTGGGATTTCGGGATCCCAGGATTGACACCCCTACGGACGAAGTCGCTAGCGGAAGTCGGTTGAATATAAAAGTAAAGTAAATGTAGTATTAATATAGGTATCCAGTGACTCACGACATGCATCTGTTAAGCGTTAATGCAAATATGAAGCTTCGATGTTTGGCAGCTTCATGTTTTTTAACATGTTTACTTTAAAAAAATAGTAGGTATGTTTACTACTCAAAATAAAACATCTGAATGTAAATATACAAAGTATAGTATATTACATAAAATATCTATATTTATTAATTTAAATGCATTTTACAATCAATGATATATGTATAGGAGATGGAAGGATGTGTTTAATTTAACTTTCAACTAAGCAACAATTCTTTACAATTCAAGAATAATTCTTTTAAGCAAAACTTCTCAGTGCAAGTTTTTAACTTTTGTTTATTAAATTAAATAATAATAATAATAATAATAATAATATTTATTTATTTGTGCCAGTAAACAATAAATAGTTTAAAAAGTAACAATATAATATCATCCATAAATATTTTACAAAAATGAATAACAATAGTAACACACTAGTTGGCACAAAAAGGTAGAATTTTGATTATATATAATCATTCTTCCAACTCCACCCCGATTAAATAATTTTTACAATAAGTTTTAAAAGTTGAAAAAGTAAAATATTTTAGATAGAAGGGAATGCTGTTATATATGATTGCACTATTATATTTAAAAGATGTTTTATACTTTTCTGTTTTGTGTGATGGTATAGTTAAGTTGTTTGTTTTTTTTTTTTTTTTTTTTTTTTTTTTTTTTTTTAAATGTCAAAAATATCCTATAATATGATGGTTTTCAATTACAATACTTTAATTCTTTAAAACTGCAATAAAAAAAGATGCTGTTCTTTCTTTATCTGCTTTATATTTAGAAACGTATTTTGTATTAGTGTCCCAAGTATCTGTTACATGATATACATATAAGTACATTATGTACCCATTCCAATATGGCAAGAGCCAAGAAATGGCGATAGCAGGAGGGCATCTGGACCAGAATTAAAAATAGTCCCCTTTTTCTGGAGTTTTTCTTGATGGTCTTTCATTGCACTAGCGAGAAATTTATTTCTTCGGATTCTATCTGTAGAGACCGAAAGAATTTTCCTATCTTCACGTACGGTGGTGCACTTATACTGTCAAGTGGTTAATTAAAAATAAAAATTTTTCATGGAGCAAGAAAATAATAATAGCTAGTAAGGAAAAGTCTTTATTTGAATTGCTAAACTTTTGTTATTTTTAAACCCAAAGCAATGCCTACCCGACAGATCCCTGACAATGAAAATTTTGAATTATGGCCTATTGCCGGAACCACTGTGCATAGGTGCGAATCCTGATTGGCCGCGTGCGAAACACAGCACATAACCTCAGCTACGATAGTTCCAAACCCAGCAAATAAGTCACATGATAAACTTTCAGGTCGATTGTCCTCAAAACTAAAGCCCGTCGCATAAAATCTTTTGACCTTCGTAATGAGGGCGAACTCATCTACAACTTATAGATATAAATAATTATTAATTAAATCGGTTATTAACGTGTTTGATAGTCCTCTTGGTTCCCAATACGCTGAATACCTATCCCCTAAAAATTATTAACTATAATTTTATTAATGCTTAGCTGCCGTATAGCATAAAGTAAATAAACTGAAGTATCCATTTATACGTAAAACAATTTGTAATTTTATCAATTAAAATTAGTGACATCTACAGACTGATAAACATTATCGCATGCGGATATTATACTTGTTAAGAACAAAAGCCTACTAACCTTTCTTTTACTGCCACTTTTAAGATTACACTAAAATACTCCTTATGTTGAAATATCAGGATTACAACACCAGGTACCACCGTACTACTCTAGGAACGAGTTTAAAATAATTTGACGCAACGTGGTCTCATGGCCAACTATTTGAGATAATTAAAATCATTTAAAATTGATTCGTCCGATGCATGCGCTAATAATAATAATCTTTCTATTATTCTCACTGACAATTATGATTATGAACGAAGTCTTTGCAGTAGCAATATAATATGTGACGTCGTGTGACAAAGAGATGCTAGTAGCCTAAGGATAGTTTCCGCTAAACTTGAGCATTGTTAAGAGTATTCGTGACTAAATATGTGCCAATAGGGAATATCGATATATTCCACATAAACCTGATTTTTTTTTTATTTCTGTACAGGCACAGGGTGTCCGAAAAGTCTTAATATGGGCAAATATCTTTGCTACTAGTAAAGATAGAGACACCAAATTTTAGGTGTATCTTGTTAGTTTTCATGTAATTTAACTTTTTCAACCCCATAGGGAGTTGATGGCAAAAATTTGAAATGCAACCCTATGCCAGGTGGTACTTCATTTTAAAGGTCTTTACAAAAGAAACATTTTAACGTAAAACTGAGGTCTGTATCTTAATTCGTTTTTAAACCGTAAGCCTTTAAAAATAAAAAATCGTGAAAAAAAGTGAAAATTGAAATACCTGTACTTCTTGCCTTAAAGTACCTTAAAATTTGTTCAAAATGACCATCATGAACTTCTTGGCAGTAATAAAGTCGATTTTGGAACTCACTAGCGACATTTTCGAAAATGGCAGGACTACTGCCTGCGCAGTTTTAGACAGTGAACATTAGAACATACTCATACTCCTAATCTCCGTAGGTATGTTGTAGTCTATATTAATAATTAAGTAATTTTTGCTTCTAAAACCCGACGAGTCATAAAAATATACCTTTCCATTTATTTTAAAATGGGGTAGCGACCCTTAGGGATACGCGACTTCTGAAAATATATTAAACTCAGTGATTTGTGGGCACTTTCTTTCATTGGGAATCACTTGCTGCTACATTCGGCAGCCAATCTGCTGTATTGCGCCCTTTATAACTGTTTATGTTTAGTGTTTTGGTAGAAGGGTACTTTTTAATTGGAATAGAATATAACAGGGATTAAAGATAAAGTTTTAATTGGTATTACTGTGATCCCCTTAAAATTAAAAACCAAATAAATTCAGTGATTACGTTTTGTAAGAGATACAGAGAGTATCTGGAGTAATTAAAGGAAATATTAAGTTTGAAAATCGTCCTAAATGTGTGTAATATAGGGGTGGAAACTTATATTTGAATCTCTGTTGCAGTAGTTTTAAAATCGTTGGTTAATTGCTTTTGCAGTTGTTTGAAAATTGTCCTAAATTTTTGTAATATAAGGATAAAAACATATAATTTGAATTGCTTTGCAATAGTTTCAAAGCAATTAAGCTTATCAACTAGAAGATTTTAATTTAAACCAATACTAAATCTTAAACCTTGTTAGTGAATCTGAACGTTATTTCTTAGAGTACCTACTTCTATGAAGTTTCGAGTTAATAGCACCATCTAATATTTTTTCTGCATACAAAGTTTCAACCCATATTTCACACCCTTAGGGGTTAAATTTTGAAAAATCCTTTCTTAGTAGATACCTACATTATGTCAGAAACCTCTGTGCAAAATTTCAAGTTTCTAGACCCAGCGGTGTGCACTGCGCATTGATATGACAGTCAGTCAGTCTCTTCTTTTATAGATATTATGTCCTCGATTATGTCCCAGTATACATGCATGCATGCACAGAATTAAACAAATAATAATTGCTACAACCGAATCATTATTTGTTTATCAGTAATAAAACTACTACATTAACCCCAGAAAACGGCATTAAAATGGCCCGCAATCTTCAATACAAATAAAAATGTTCCTAAAATAGGGTTTTAGAGGGCTATAAAACACCGTCAGTAGAATACCAGATAGTTTTAGATAATTTAATACACCTAAAGCCATAGTGGAGCAGCACGTGCGACCGACTTCCGGTTTTTATTTAAACAGCCAGGTGTAAGTTAGTGCATTGTATAGGATAAGTTGATAGAGGTGCAGATGAATTAAAATGCGGTTACGAGTATTTAGTGCTCAAATACTATTTTGTTTTTTATTTAAACGTTATTATTGTTCAGTTAATAATTCCACATTTTATTAAAAATAATGCACTGGAAAAATGTTCAAGGGCTCCGCACAGAATTTCCTCTTTTGCAGATTTTTCTATTGTTCCAAAACATGCCTAAAGCTGTTTAAAAACTTAATTGTTAGAGAGTATTCGAAAAATCTACATCATTTATATACAGGGTGGTCCAAAAATAATGGTATACCGAGCAACAACTTATATCGAAATAATGCGATTTATTCAAAGTTTCTTAGTTCCAAAGCTGATAATAACCAGGATACGGGGTATCAAAATTTTAATTTTTTTTTCGATTTTTTCCAATAATTTCTCAACAAAACGACATAGCGACACGAAATTAGGGATTTGGGGGTTTTTTGAAGCGAGGAATTCAAATTCGTCCATACTTTTGATGTCTCTAGTAGAGACATCAATGCAAGCACCATTTCCCATTTCTTTTAAATAACAATTTTTTTTTAAGCTTAGTATATCGATATGACTATGCCGGAGCAATAGTCCAGTGGTCCAACGCGCTGGGTTTGTGACGCGTCTCCGGCACTAGACCAGGTTCGAATCCTGGCCCGGCCGCACGCTTAATAAAAAAAGTGTGGCCAGACATTTAGTAGGATTGTCAGAAAAAGTGGAAGGTGGTAGATGAATTCTTCCTCGACCGAGGTGGTACCACCCCACACATCCTCTTAAAAAAGGCTGGTGAAATCCCAACGGATGTTTCCAGCTCTGGATATGTGAGTCGATTCCCCAGTACACCCACGGTACATAGTACTTAGACCTCGGTCTTCGTGGGCTGTCAGAAGATAAAAAAAATTGATTATCCTACTTTTTTTACGTCAAAAAAGTATACTTTATTGAAGTCGCTAGGACTGTCGCTGTGGAACTGTTTTCGAGATAATAATAGCATTTAAAATTTCCTATGCAATAAAAAATAGTCAATTAGTAATGGTATATAGTGTAACAGCAGACTCGCCAGGTCAAAACAATACGATTTTGTTAAACTTACCCAATCCCATGGCTCCAACCAAGATACAGGTTGTCAGAATTTTGATTTTGTTTTAGATTTTTTCGAATCATTTCTGAATAAATCCAGATAACTGCGCGAAATTAGGGATGCGGGGGCTTCTTAGGGCCAAATATGCAAATTCATCCAAATTGGAAAGCGTCATTCAACTTAAATACGACTATTTGTTGCAATATATTCGGTTACCCAAGAATACCATGTCAAATAAAGCCGTAGTTTGTTATGTAAATTCGAATTTTATAAACAAAAGTACATCATCCCATTTACAATTCCAAAGTTACCCCCCACCCCTCAACATAGAGAGAGGAAGAAAATTGCAAAAATATGTTTTCGAGATATCGCCTTGTAACACGTTAAAAAAACTCACCCTGTATAATAGAATCTAAATAAAGTTATCTAGCCAAATCAGTGTCGTCCTAAAATACAGTTTAGGTTGATCAAAGGGTACGTAATTGTGTATCGTGTATTTTCATTTTCAAAAGTAAGTATAATAGGCCAAACATTTATATGAACGTTTTTTCCCTAAAATTAGGACAGTAATCACATTCCAAAATATTTACCTATGCACCCTGTACATTTAAATGAAACAAAGATTCATTGAAATCCACTAAGAATAAGTCAACGAACTAATTCCAATTTTATGACAACTTTAGACCCAATCTCAAACACCGTTAAAGATATAATGCGCTTTTGTGGCCTGAAAAGGCCTAAAAAGTGCATTAAAATTCCGTAATAGTGTTGAAATCGTTAAAATTTTCATTATTACTAATGGGTTTAGTCAGTATTATATTGTAATCTTTTTCTTATATAGGAATTTGACACTGGTACTGGTACACCATATACTGGCACACAAACCAACAAAGAACCATTAAATTAACCAGTGATGGTCGATGAGTAATCAGTTTCCAGTTTCTATTTTGGCTTTTTTTACAGTATTATTACTCAGTTATTTGCTATTAAAAACTAATGACTCCTGGTGTATCCACAAAAAGATATTTTATTATAATTATAATCCAACAAAGAAATATTTTTTTTTCGAACGTCAATAAAACTGACATATTTCTACTAATTTTTTGACGTTAAAGTTTTGCTTTTTTGTCAGAAGGCGGTTGCCATTGGCAGCGGAAGTAAAAGTACTTTTTCTGCCGCTGGAAGCGGAGGTAAAAGTATGACTATGTCAGTCGATTCTGGGTACTACCTGCAGATTTTTTAAAAATTTTAGCAGCTGTCATAAATATTTATACCAAAAAAGACATAAAACTCATTATAAACATCTAAATTTTATTTTGTATTTTTCCCCGGACGTCCTCCAAGCCTGTGATGGTTCTAAAATTCACCTCTACCCATAAAACAACCGTAATGTCTTAAACTTTCAAAAAAAGAAATACTATTGTCGTCACGCGGTCTAGGTCGCGCGCTCTTCCCCTTTTCCCGCATCTTATCCAGAATCCAGAGCACGTGCGACATGGACATGCGCTCACAAGTTTTTCCTAATGGCAAATCCATACTGGAAATCCATGTGGAATTTCAAAATATCATCCCTCAACGAGCAGCGATGAATTTTAAAATAAAGAAAAAAGGTTTTTAGTTTATACATATCGCTTGCTGAATGGAATACTGGCACAACTCAAAAAATAGCTAAACGGAGAAATTAATAAAAAACCAGGAAGCTACGTGGTTTTGTTATTACAATAACAAAACAGTAAATTACATTAAAACTTGCTATGTGGAATAAGGAATATGCACATTTTTTTATTGCATACATTTTTTTTTTATCTAAGACATCCCACGTAGACTTCAAGCCTAAGTACTAACGTACCGTGGGTGTCTGAAGAGAAGGGAAATGTAGTTTATTGACACGGGATTTGAAGGATTGGAGGTTGGGACGGGAAGGGAAAACATCTGCAGGCAATTTGTTCCATAATTTGGAGACTCTAGGTTCCATAATTTGGAGACTCCTCTAATTTGTTCTGAGTGAATAATGACGTCAGGAGACCCCTCTTTGATACCTAATAACTCGAAAACAAGACGTCGGATTGAAAAACGGTTTTATAAGTGAAACTTTAAAATCTCAAATCTTTTCTTTTGGGTATATTTGGGAGAAATTGGAAATTTCAATTTTTGACCTAAATATTTCACGGTTTTTAATTTTTTGTGGGGTCAAAATGGTTCAAATTAAATTCCCATATACGTCGTCGGAAAGAGCTCGTCGAAATACATGGTATCCATATTTTTTAGTTTCTTCATTCTTTATAGAAAGGGAGCAATCGCCTATTAAATTTCGATTTTTTGACTTTTTTTGCCCTTGACATCCGTACATAATCACTGTATTTTTTCCTATCCAATTTTTCCCAATTTTTCAACACTATCTTATAAAGGAATAAGCACACTGTAAAATGAATACCGAATGGGTCATCCAGGAGCGTATTTAAGGGGTAAAAACCGAATTTTCTTGATTTTTTCGGACAAATCCTATTTTTAGCCGACAATATTCCACACTATTTCCCTTAATTGGTGATTCTTTTTCGATTTATTTTATCCGCTAATTATCTAAGAATACCTCCCATTATAGTTATAGTTATAAATAAATAGGTTTATGTGCATCGCGGACATCCAAATTTTTAAAATTTTTAAATTTTCGTGTTTTCGAAAATTGCCATGAAAATAAAGAATTACAATTTATTTACCCGAAATAATTAAGACATGATGTGTCAAACTTTCGCAAAAATACCAGTTTTTGTTGAAAAATTGAAAGGTTCCTGGACCGATTTCAGCTTGAAATATATACATGAATAAGATTTTAGGAACCTTCTACTTTAAGTGCAGGGATATTTCATTGAATGAGTTACGCATTAAATGCCACTTTTATGGATTTTTCACTGACCCTACAACACTGGAATTCGCCATGTACTCATTATGAGTCATAAAAATACTTTTGATGACACAGCCAATGGGACCACGCTTTACAATTTTCGAAATTCGCGCGAAAATTTGCAGTAGAAAATCTTTTTTTTTTGTTAATAAAGTCCAAAATAAATGGATAACAGCAATCGCCATAATCATTTAATTTATGTAGAGAATATAAAATAATTCCCTATTGCACATCGGTTTTAACAAGTAGTAAATAGCATTTAAACAATTTAACACCCTGTGTTTTTGAAACAAAGCATTTGTGGACCCAAGTTCAGATGAACTCTTTGCCTTAAGTTAAAAAAAACTCTGAAATCAATTTATAGTGCAAGACTTAGTTTTATCGTTCTCATACTTACCCATTTAAACCGTTGATTGTCAAATTAATCCCAGTCTTAGCAACAGTGAACCTGGCCGTTAGTAATACCCTGGTACAGTGATCAATGTCCATAAAACCAAGCTAAGTTCAAATAAGCATATCAAATTCAGAAATATCATCAAAACAAGAATTATTAAACTCCATTATATTTTATAGACCGGAAAGCCCCCAAAAAAACTCGGGATAATATAATTTATACCGGATTTTCGTTTCACCGCAAACGCACAAAATTTCATTTCATCCCTCTGTTTGCTCTGTTATTCAGTACCTCTATTCGGTTGTAATTAGTTTTACATGTGTGTCGCTGCAAGGCATATTGTTATTGAGTAATGCTCTATTTAATTTAGGTAACTGGCAATTTGAATTATCATAAATACGGTAATACCCCATAACTATATTAATAATAGGGGTATGTATAAAATACAAATTAACCTGAATTCTTTTTGTATCCTCTACATAAATTAATATATTTTAAGACATGCATAGAGTTGCCAACCGTCCCGATTTATCGGGACTGTCACCGTTATTGGAGTTCATATCCCGACGACCGACAGAGGTATCAAAAGTCCCGATCGACGTTATCAAGGTTTTTTAAATTAAATTTTAAAAGGCACAAACCAACAAACGTGATTTTGAAGGGTTTTTAAAAATGAAAGCTTTTGCGTATAACGCACTACAATGGCGTGGTGCAGAAGACCTCTATCTTGCGGATTTGTGCCTAGCGCCGCGTCGGTATTCTTTGAAAACACCTGTTCGTAATCCCTGCGCACAATGCAAATTTTATATATATTTTAAATTATCATGTGCAGAATAAGTATATCTAAGATCAGAAAGATGTTCTAAAGAAAATCACCTCATTGAAGAAATATAAAACTGGCAAATCCTAAATAATTTTTTGATTTAGTTTTAGGGAATATTAGTTATAATAAAGATTTTCGTTCCTAATATAGGTAGTTGTTTTTGTGTTTTGGTATTTAGAGCTAGGTAAAATTTTTTAAAAATTTGGTGCTCTGGACGAATGAAAACTCCAAATGGCACATGCAGCAAAAATTTAATTTTTGGCACACGCCTCGCGCCACAAATAACATATTGAAATAATATACAAACAAAATAAACTAAACTTAAAACAAAAGGTTTCAAAAAATATGAGGCACTTTTTTGTATTATACAGGGTGTCCGAAAAGTCTTAATATTGGCAAATGTCTTTGCTATTTGTAAAGATAGAGACACCAAATTTTAAATATATCTATTGGTTAGTAAATCTGCTTTTGTATGTATTTTATCTTTTTCAACCCCCTTGAGGGGTGACGCTAGGGAGTTGAGGTCAAAAACACAACGCTATGCCGTATGGTATCTCATTTTAAAGGTCTTCAAAAACTAACATTTTTACCGCAAACCCGAGGTCCGCATCTTAATTTGTTTTTAAATAGCAAGCATATAACAATTAAAAACCGCGAAAAAAAAAATTAAAATTTAAGTACCTTTACTTCTCTTATTAATTTACGAGTTGCTCAAAATGACCATCATGAACTTCTTGGCAGTATTAAAGGTGATTTTGGAACGCTGCCAAGAAGTAACACCTACCATTCTCGAAAATATGAGAAGCGAGTTCCCAAATCGACTTTATTATTACCAAGAAGTTCATAGTGGTCATTTTGAACAGCTTTTAAAGTAATAAGAGAAATAAAGGTATTTAACAATTTTTTTAAGCGAGTGTCACAACAAATGAAGTTTTACGGATCTATTAACGTCCCTGAAGTGTACCTTTTTTGGCCGCTTTTTTACTTTACAGCCGCTTTTGCAAACAAAGTCATTATGAGGGCAGCCTACTAGACACAATTGTAAAAAAAAGTTGTTACCTACTTGATGAGACACTCGCTTAAAAAATTTTGTGTGCACCTCGGCCGTATGATCTTTTTTGTCCTCACCTGAAATTTGTTGGCCTCGGCTACGCCTCGGCCACAAATTTCAGATTCGGCCAAAAAAGATCAACATTACGGCCTTGGTACACAAATAACTATTTTTCGCGATTTTTGATTTTTATAGGCTTGCCATTTAAAAACGAATTAAGATACGAACCTCGGGTTGGGTTTGATTTACATTTTTACCAGGACTCAATTTTTTTACCAGAGCTTACTCCCAGCCAGTCCCCTCCTGGTTACAGCCCTGATATAAATAAAAGGAATATTTAGCAATGACCAGAACGAAATTTCTGCAAGGAAAATCCGATATTTTGCTGAAAATTGATGTTGGTATGATGGATTGTCGCTTATTTGTCTTTAAAATTTCGTTACAGATACTTACTATTTATTGTAACAAAAAAAGACGTACAGCCCAATATGCTTACTTAAATTTAGTGATACCACATTTTCACAACAAATGCCAGTATGGCCTTTGGAATAAATTTCTCGTAGTTATTTCATTAGGCCCAAGATGGTCATAAAACAGAATAAAACATTAAAATAACACTCGACCCAAAGAAGGAAACCGAAAGAAAACACAGGTAAAACTTTCACCCTTGCACGAGGGGGGCCAAAAGGTAAATTTAAGGGATCTTTTAAAACGGAGCAACGTAAAGCAAGGTGTTTCGAAATACGGGGCTTATCTGGTGAAATACTGTTCCTGGGGCCGTTGCAGCAGCGAAGCGGAGCCGCTTTTCGAGGGTAGTTTTCCACAACTGCCGCCCGCGGGCGAAAAGTTAAGGAAATAAGGTTGTAATAATGGAGTTTTACATCCTTTGATGGCAATCGTGAAAAATCATTTCTGAAGATTTTTTCAGATCTTCACATTTTAGTATCCCTAGATACGAAATTTTAGATAAAGAAAATTTTTGAAAAAGCCTTCGATAAAGTCTGACATCGGAAGCTTATTGAAATCTTGAAAGGGCAGGCTTGGCTGATAAAAATATTCGTTTAATAGCAAATCTGTAGGCCAACTAGAGAGCCTAAAATCAAGCTGGTTTTTTCGTTAGACTTTTTCCAGCAAAACTCTAGTGAAAAACTTTAAAAAACATAATTTCTGCATATATATTCTCGAGACTTTCGACAAACTGAAATCTCTCATAGCCCTGAAGGTTACCCGATGGAGGCTGTTCTTGCCGTTTTTTAAATCCCAAAATTTTACCAAGGGTTAACACCAACCCCGGCAGTACCCTAGTCGCGTTTTCTCCAAATTGCAACTTGAATATTTGGCGCTCCGACTGACACTACAGGGCAAGATCGAGGGCCAAGAAGAATTTCGTGGCGTAAGAACTTTAGGCAGTGGACTGGAAGGACATCTAACACTGTTAAGATTAGCAGTCAACAAGGCACTAGAAGAAGAAGCAGTGATACGAAAAGCATGTTATCTCATTTCCGTCAGTCTGTCTACTAATTGATTGAAAATAATATGATAAAGTTTTATAATAATGGTCCTGTTTAACAATTTTTTATACTTTGGAAAGTGCGGGCAAAATTATATGCATAAAAATGTTAATCGATATTTTTAACGCTAGAAATTATTAACATGTACCGATATACCATTATTTTTTGTGATAATAAATTTTTGGTGGAGAAATTTAGAGTGAAAGTGGCAAGGTCGCTTTTTCTCCGTAGAACGCGCCGGAGTCTCGTTCATTCGTGGCTTAAACAGTTGTCAAGACGTAGTATTTTGTGTGTTCTTTTTGATAGGTCTCTTTCTTTGTCCTACACACGCACAATATATGAAACAAAACGAAAGTATCGTCTTCTCGTACCAAAGGCCAATGATTGAGACTTTTTCGCTTGACTATAGAATCTCTTAATATACTTCTTCATTGGCTTCTAACTGCTGGTGGAAAGCGAAATTGTGTTTGGGTGCCGTGGAAAGGCAGTAGAGACGACTGAATGGCTCTAATCTTAACGAAACGTCCTGAAATAAAGAAAAAAGTACAGGGAACGGTATTTTCAAACACAAAAAAGAACAAAAAAAATATTTTTGATGTTTAGCGCTAAACGCTTTTCGTAATAAAAGTTAATAGGACCTGTAGCGTATACGTTAGTGCTATAGAACTCTTGTTTGGATAGTGATTGTTGCTAAGCAATTTAGGAAACACCTATTTGGAGTGTAAAAGAATTGATTTAAATAGTAAACTTTTTTACTTCCGCTGTCGCGTCGCGTCTATAAGGAAGTGTCGCAGTCGTAAATAAATTAAGCACCTCTTAGATTATGTAGCGAAGAGAACATATTGATTTACATCTGTTTAGCTGCCAACAATCCCTCACACTCTATGCAAGGAGTGTGGATACGTAATGGCAGCATTGCCAAAATGGGCAAAATTTAACCAGGATGTTTTCATTTAATCAGGTCATAATAATTATAATAAACATCTGCGTTGATCAACATTGTCATTTGGCGACCCCGCTTTACTATGTATCTCTCCTGGTTTGTAAAAAAAATAAAAACTTGCTTATATTTTTATGGTTACGTAACCGGGCACCTTTTTAGGTAGGTAGTTAAAACATATTTTAAAGTTAAGTGTCTTAATTATGGTGCAGAACTTCGAGACGAAGTTCTTCTCATCAAAATATGAAAAAATGTTGGCTCGCAAATCTGTTGTTCTCAAAATAATGGAAATCACAGAATATTTATTATGGATCAGAAACGATATTTTTAGGGACTTATTTTTGCGATACACCCCGTATATTACGTATCTGGATAAAATAGTCTATTCTAGCTCCTATGAAACTATATATAGAGTCCCTATGCAAAATTTGAGCTCAAAATATCTATAATAGTCTTTTCGCTTCATCTCCCTCTTCCAGTGTTTGGTTAAAGTGGGGTTTGAACGGAAATATTTGGGGTTTGAACGGAAATATTATTTTATAATAATATTCCAGACACACATACAATTTAAAAAAAAAATAACAATGTTTAAAAGAGAACTGAAGAGATTCCTTTTTAGAAAATATCAATTTTTGTTTATTATTTTACGATTGATTAATCTTTAAATCACTGGAGTTAATTTTATTACATTTTTTCAAAATTAATATTTATTTTGTCATATTCCATGTAATATATAGTTGGTTTGGAATAAAGTTAGTTTAAAGTTAAATACCACAACAAGAGTGACCTGATATTGACCTATAAAAACCATTAAGGTATGTGAATTCCTTAAAAAACAGTTCCTTAAAAAAAATTAATGTAGAGAATATCTACCCAGAGTTTGTTGGGCTGTTAACCTGACTGCAGGTTAACTGAACAGGGCCGTCGTCAGTTTTTCTTACATAAACAGACCCATCTCCGCACCACACATATTTATATCCATGTGCTTTCAGCGTTCTTGCTTTTTTTAAATTTCACTTGTATGTTTAGATAGGCCCTCGTGCAGGAATATTTTGGATGGATTATTTGATGTGATGCCATACGTCACAGTATCAGTGAGCCTGATTTTCGTTCTTGGAATAATGTTTTTTGATCGTTCTTTATTTTCTGGTTTGTTTGTTGAGTTTTTAATTTGGTTGATTTCTTGTTCTAAATATGTTACTCTGTTTTTTAAGGCCATATGTTCGTTTCTTAGTTTCTTATTTTGTTTGGGTTTGCTTGGGTGAGCCGTTTTTCCCCGTTAAAAATCAGCTGATTGCAGCTGGCTTCTTTAATGTGGGTCGCCGATAGGCCTTTTGCATTTCTCGCGTGGCAAAGTTTTCTTCTTTTTAGTTGTAACTTTAAAATGTTTCAATCCGGGCCTGTCTACTACTTCGACCTTACAAATATTAACACTTTTTTGTTAAGGTTTCAACCTATTTATTTCTGTACCTTGATTTATTTAAAATAATTTGTTAACGTTAGTGAAGTGATATATGTATATACATATGTTAGCCATAGTGCAATTTTTATCCTAAAAATTTGCCGTAGAAAAAAAAGTAGAAAAATGCGGAACTAGTGTATTTTTTAGGGGTAATGCAATTGATTCAATATTGTGAACCACGAAATGTGATGTTAGTGCACGGTGAAGCTGAAAAAATAGCTTTTCTTAAGGAAAAGATTCAACAAGAGTTTAGCATCACTTGCTGCAACCCAGCTAATGGTAAGCTAATCCATATTTTTTATGAACAAAGTAACATACGAAAGAAGACCACGCTGCAAAATGAATATATTACTTGGCACGACAATTATTTTAGTTGTAACTGTTGGTCAGTTTATGCAACAAAAAATACCTTTTTTTTGCTTTCCGGGTGTACTTTTCGAAGGCGATAAAACAAAGTTACACGCTATTTATTTCGATAATTTAATTTTATTGCAGAACACCTATAATATTTTCCCAGGAGCCGCCACTGCTTAAGTTCATTCCGGGAGGGAAGGTCACCGGTGCAGATTTTTTTTGGTGGTCTTATTTTTCGTTTTATTCAATTATACTTTAGTTAATTTGTAGCATTTCTTTGTTTCTTGGTAATATTGCATTTAATTATGTTTTTAACTTTAGGTGAAACGAATATAATCCCCACTCCGGTTAAAATCCCGATAGATGTCTCTCTCCCACTCCTAAAATCAGAAGAGAGAAAATTCAACGCTCTGCCGCCAGATCCCAAAAGGCGGAGGATATTACACGGAGTACTGGTAAGGAAGGACAGTAGTATTTGTCCGATGGATGTGGACGATGCTTGTAAGGAGGCCGGGATCAACAGGCATGTTATAAGGTGAGCAAATGGGGTTTAAATGGGCCTTTCACTCAATCAAATTAAACTATTATTCATATTGGGAAAACGACAAATGGGTGCAATTTTCATATTTCTATTGCGAATTCTGGTAAAACCATAGAATCCTTTTTTGTTCTCCATAAAATTACAAGGAGAATGATATCAAAACGAACTCGCTACGCAAATTTGTTTTGAAGATATGGTAAATCGAAAATTTTACCTAAAATAAATAATATATCTACTACTATAGTTATGAAATTAATATTTCATCGCCAGGTAGGAAATAGTTCACTTTTCGTAACTAGTTATGAAAAATAAGATGTTTCAAAACTGTTATAGGTTTTGAAAAGTGCCACTTTATGTTAAAATTAAAAAAAAAATTATTTATGACAATATAATTTCATTGTAAGACCTTAACGTCATATCGCCGGTCCTATTAGTAGTAGAGAGTTCAGTCTACGCTAGTTTTGTTCGTTATATAATCTGGTAAAAATGAAATCCTGTGAGTTTTTTTATGTCAGAGATGTTAAAAAGTTCAAGTTCAAGCTGGAATGAGCTTTCTAATACTAAATACCAGCCACGTGGTGACTATTTCCTTACATTTAGTCCATCTCATACTAGATACTGATACTCGCGCGAGCCGCAAAAAAGAAACAAGGTTATTTTTGTCATTTTTCAAGAAACGAGCCATGTGGTGACTATTTCCGTATATTTTCAGGTTTACTTCCACCGTATCTATAAACGACAACGGCCCCAGCCTGTCGACCGCTCACAAACTGCACATGTTCCTAAAAGACAAACTGCCCCAGTGGCTGGTGACCTTTTGCGAAGGCGAGATCTCTATGGAATCGGTCTTGGTTAAAGTGGAAGGGGACGACGATGACCAGCAGAAAACCGTCTACGTGTCCTAGACGAACCAGGACGAAGATTTGGGCAGCTACATCCTGAGCATGGTCAACGTGATGGGACAGTGAGTGAATAGAGATTGTAAGTGAAATTTTCGAAAATAATCTTTCGAAAAATGAATTTTTAACTAAAAGAATAAAAAGTATTACGTTTGGATTTTTTTCACGGAGAACTTACAAATCTCCATAAATTAATTAAGTTGCACGAGATTGGTAAGTTCCCCATTAAATACATTCAAAGAAAATATTTTATGATTTTTCAAAAATATGCTTAAATACCAGAAATACAAATACAGACGTTTGCCAGCAATAAGGAGTGGACTTCATAAAAGAAATAGATATTGGTCAGTCATAACTTTTTGACCGACCCTGTCTATATGGAATAGATTTCAGTATAAGGAATTTGAATTTCCTTTTACTTTTTCTGAGACTTTGTCTCTCGCAGGTTTGGTCAACTGTACGGCAGTGCCGGGCCGCGCGGCGTGTTTTGACTAGCTCTGACCTATTATACTACTAGCATTCTCGGCCGAAAATTCGATGCTTTAATTTTACGTATTAATTATTTACTGCAAAGTATGAAAACATTAGCCAAGTAAATTTTTTTAGGATCTCAATTCAAAAATTTAAAAAGTAAACTGTGATAGTCTCATTACATACCTTCTAAATATATTTTCGTCACCGCATGTGATCTGCTACTATGTTCATGAAAATCTGTGGAGGCTGTAGCTTTGTTTCTGTGGGCTAACCTCATGTTAGTATTCCTTTAATTCATGTACAGACTGAATCGGCTGTATAGTGAGGTTCGTTACAGTACAGTGTACCCAACCTAACTATACAGCCGATTAAGTCTGCAGATAAAGGCACAACTGTTGTGCCTTTACCATCATTAAAATAGATCTCCAACTTTTGTGAACTGTTTATATTTAGAAGATCGCGTACATTTTCATTGAAAATTTCCAGAAAGGAAGCCTGCAATAAAAATAATTTTCAAAAGTCGTTTTAACCCTTTGAACCACATTATTTAATATATTAGTTTTTTACTTACTTGTACCTTGTACTTCCACTCAGAACGTTCCAATTGGGCGATATTTTAAAAGATAAGGTCAATAGTTCTGTACCATTCCTTTACACTCAGGACATTCACCACCTTGTATTGCGTAAGTTTTTCCTGACCCTGTTTCTCCATAGGCAAACACACAGACGTGTATTTGCCTATGGACAAACAGAGTCAGGAAGCACCTAGACAGACATCATAGCCTTCTAAGGCTGATTGCACTAACTGGGTCTAAATCTTCAAATATCTGTAAAAAAAATAAAACAGAACTTTAGAAATCAATAAAAGTATCAAAATTCTGTAAAATTATTAAATGGGATTGCACAATAGTCAATACATAAATTTAAGTGGCGCGCTTACGCGCAACACCCTGTACAAACCTCTTCTTGTGTACTCTCCGGTGGAAATACTTTATCAAACATAAATTCAGATTTAACGTCGTGAGCTTCTCCAGTAATTTGAATAATGCTTTCTCTGCTTTTTCTTATTTCCAGTCCATTTTCGTGAATGAAGTTAATACAACATTGTAAACGGCCCTGTTCTTCTGCATTAATGGGGGGGGTCTAACACGACAAAAAACTCTAACTTCCTAAAAAATATAAAAAAATGATGCTGTATGAAGCGAATATACAGTGTGGTCCATTAAGTGTGCAACAAATGGGATATTTTTTTATTAGTTGCACAACCGAAATATAAATACCCCCAAAAGTTGGTGCATGTTCGATAATCCTATCAGGTGTACTTAGAATTACTGCAAGTCAAACAGCATACAGGGCAGGCCAAAAAATATAAAAATCGTTCAAGAGTAAAGTACCTATCTTTATTTCGAAAAATACAGAAAAACGTTATTCAGACAAGTTGTTTATAGTTAAAAGATATGTCGAAATACGAAGTCATAGCCTTATATTAAAGAATTTTTTTTTTAAATTTTAAATTATATTTTTTTATATTCAGCCATCATACATTTTCAAATTGACCACAATGAAATCACTTCTGTATAACTGTTATCAAATTGAAGCAAATTTGTAAAATTTACTTAGATTTATATTTTTTTTAAGTAACCAAAAACTTTATGTCTGTTACAACGATATTACACACACAAGTGTTTCGAATTTCGCAAATATTCTTAAAAATAAGGAAATACTTATTTAATAATAATGTGCGTGTATTTGCCTTATTTTTAAGAATATTTGCGAAATTCGAAACTTGTGTGCAATATTTGTGTTTTTGGTTACTAAAAAAAATATATAAATCTAAGTAAATATTTCAAATTTGCTTTTTTTTTATCTAAGACATCCCACGTAGACTTCAAGTCTATGTACTAACGTACCGTGGGCGCCTAAAGAGAATGGAAATTAAGTCTATTCAATTTGATGAAACTTATGCATAAGTGATTTGATTGTGGTTAATTTGAAAATGTATTATAGCTGAATATAAAAAAAAATTATACGGGGTTAATTTAAAATTTTCATAAAACATTTTTTTTTTAATATGGCTATGACTTTATATTTCGACATAGGTATCTTCTAATTCTAAACAATTTTTTCCGTATTTTTCCAAATAAGGATACTTTACTCTTGAACGCTTTTTATATTTTTTGGCCTGCCCTGTATGATGTTTGACTTGAAGACATTCTAAGTGCACCTAATATGGTTATCGGACATGCACCAACTTTTGGCGGTATTTACATTTTGGTTGTGCAACATAAAAAAAATATTCCATTTGTTGCACACTTAATGGACCACACTGTATACAGGCTATTTCTAAAT
Source organism: Philopedon plagiatum (assembly GCA_963971165.1). NCBI lineage: Eukaryota > Metazoa > Arthropoda > Insecta > Coleoptera > Curculionidae > Philopedon > Philopedon plagiatum. The sequence goes on from OZ020195.1 coordinate 84,186,809, forward strand.
GCGTAGTTAATTTCTCAAAGTGCGATTCTTGGGTTAATTTTAGTTAAAAATATAAAATCTTAAAATGCTCAAATCAGTTTTCTGAACAGTTACGAGTTCTTTTAATAATTAAAAGAACCCGTAACTGTTCGGAAAACTGATTGGCAACATTACCAAACTGAAAGAATTGAAGAATTGAAGAATTATTGTTTGATTTCTTTTTGATCTTAGTTCTGTAATTCTAGGAGATCTTTGGTTTGTTCTTTGAAAAATTTGTATTTTTCTGTAAGTTCGTTATGTTTTTTAGTAAGATCTTTATGTTTTTTTATTGCTTTCCTCATAGTCTGTAACAAACATATTTATCATTCTAAGAGACTGGCTATTTATTTATCTGCAAACTACTTGAACTTAAACTTTAATACATATTTAATATGTGTACGTTCCAAAAATTTAATAAATAATATAATTATTTGGCGATTAAGAATTTTGTATTTGATTGGAGATTAAATTTAACAAATAAGTAAAGCATAAAGTATATGCACCTTATTCTAATCCATCATAATGTAAGACCCTGACATCCTGCCAACAGTTAAACAAAATTGCTTAAAAGTTTTAGGATAGACACAATTGTCAATGTAATAACTATAGTGTAATTATTAAAAAAAAAACTACACAAAAGAATAGTAACTCAGCACAGCAAGGGACAAAAGTGACAATTTTTATATTCTGATAAGTACTTATAGGTCATAAGGGAAAATCATTTGAATTAGACCTTCACATTCAGATTCACTAAGAAGGTTTAAGATTTCTTACTAGTTTAAATTAATATCTTCTAGTTGATCAGTTATGTTTTGACAGGTTTTTGTCCTGTCATTGTTAATAAGTCGTCATTAAAAAACTTACAAATTATTCTGATATTTTAGCAATTTGCTTGGTTTGGTTTAGGTTTCCAAATGATTTTCATCTTGAAAAGGGTTGCTAGAATGAATTTAATTCTTATTGTCGAAAGTATATACCTACTAAAATTATCATTTACTTTATAAATTTGAGAAAAACCTTAGAAACAAGTTCATAGTATAAAACTTAGTTGTCTAATTCTTAGACTTGTCAGGTTGGGTTTGCTTAAAACTTTTGGTTGTCAAACTAGATTGGGGACTAGCATTGAAGAATCTGCCGTTAAATTTTAAATTACTTATTGATAACATGAAGTCATCAAAGTAAATATTTATTTTTTACCCTAAGGCCAACGCAGAATTAATCAATATTTACCTATAAAAGGTTATAACTCCATAGACATGTGGATATTTCATTTACATAACGTGATAGTGACTTATTTTATAACTTTAAAAACCTCTTTTGGGACTACTAGATACATATTCACAAGTACTCACCACTAATTTTTAATTCCATTTCTTTTGATGACTCATGAAGAGTTGTAAACTTTTTAGTTAACGCATTATACCTTCCTTTATAATCCCAGTCAGGTATTTTTTTTTGCTACCTTAGGTTTAGGTTGCCTATCATTTTTTGTTTCCTGATTCAGTTTTATAGCTGCAAAGTCTATAAGAGGCTTCTTAGTAATCATACGTAAGTCTGTGGCAGATTTTGATCTTCTTAAGCGAGCGGTTGGTACAAATGGAGATATTGATGCCACCGGGGCTCCATGAGCACGACGATTTAAATAATCCTCTGAAATTGCCTCTAATGGTCCTGCAACTCTAACTTGGGGCGGTTTTACTCCTGAGGGTTTTGGTAACCTGCTTGCCATTTTTGTTTTCTTTCAAAACTGCCGGGGAGGCGTTCAAAGAAATTCAGAGTTGTAAACGTTTTCTCATGATCTCTAAAAATTAGAAAAATGTTAGTAAATACCAAATTTTAACATTCAGATTCAGAACAAGGGTTATAAATTAAGTTACTGATAATTTTAAAACCAGTCAAGTTAGCAAAAAATGTTCCACACAAACATATCTATATAAATACTATTTAGTGATTTTTCTTTCTTATTTTTTCTCTTTTGTTCTTTAACTTCCTTCTTTTTTCTCTTAATGATTTTTTTATATTCTCTTTCCTTATTAATCAGCGTATTTATTATTCCACAAAAAACCTGCGAGAGACAAAGTTTCGGAAAAAAGTGCAAGGAATTCAAATTCTTTATACTGAAATCAATTTTGAATATGTAAAACGTTACAGCCGACCAATTTTCATTTCTTGCATTGCGTAGCAACACGTAACTCACTGTAATGTTACGAAAGCTCAATATTTTATACCAATTGGCAATTAGACCAGTTTATGTACTTTTTCGTAAAGATTAATATGATTGTGCAAAAGATAGTGTAGAGTAAGTGTTCGCTGATCTCGAAAATTTACAGAACTCGGCCATGTGGGCCCCGTTTTGCTACAGATTTTCTCGCTCGGTAAAAACACGTCTAGGCGACTCAAATTAACGAAGCCAGCAGCAATCAGCTGATTTTTAACAGAGAAAAAGGGGTCACTTGACAAAATTGACAAAGATGCCAAATAACACGATAATCAAGACAAAGACGAAACGAAAACTTTCCCCGTTATAGTAGTTAGCAAATCGCCTGAAGAGGACGCCACGTTCTTAATTTGAGTCGCCAATATGTATAAGTATACGTATTTATATTTTAATTTCACTATGCCACACATGATTTTATACAGGGTGTCACAAAAATATGCTAAGAAATTTTAAGGGCAGATTCTACATCCAAAAATATGGAAATAAGTTTATATCCGTAAACATGGATCCTCAAACGCTTCTTTTTCGAGATACAGGGTGTTTATTATTTTATTTTTTAAATGTTTCTTTTTAATTTCTCAAAAATGCGTTAAGATATTGACATGAATTTTGGTACACGCCGGTATGTAATCAAAGGGTACCTTTACGTGCAAAAATTTATTTTCTAATATACTTGCATCAGTGGCGTGCGTGCTGGTAAGTCTTAATTTTTAGCGAAAAAAATGGCACGCCACGTTTTTTTTTGCAAAATTTATATCGTTCCCTTAAAGCCCAATGAATTCTACGTGAAAAGTGTCTCCTGATCTTTTTCGCTCTGACGCACCGTTTTCGACATAAAAATTAATTTATTTCTTACAATAAAGACAATAATGAAAATTATTTTTTTACATATTTTTTGTTCAGGAAACAATGCTTTTGGATTTAAGCTTTTAGCATATGCCGGAAATGACTTCTCCGTGCTTCAATACATGTTCTAAATCTTCGTCGCATATTTCTCCTAACTCTTTGGAATACTCGAGGTGTGAAAATATTAAACACCCTGTATCTCGAAAAAGAAGCGTTTGAGAAGAATCCATGTTTATATAAACTTATTTTCATATTTTTAGATGTAAAAACTGTCCTTCAAATTTCTTAACATCTTTTTGTAACACCCTGTAGAGTACGTGTCAAAAATACCGTACCGTCTGATTATTTTAAAATCTAGACAATTTAGCCAAAAATGTTTCAGGTAAAAGTTATAGGGCTTTCAAAAATCTGTAGTCTGAAAATCAGTTGAAATATACGGGGTCGCTCAAAACTTTGTGACGGATCAAAGTTATATACAAACATCGCAATATCGCTTCTATTTGAGAAAATGCAACTTTGCTCGGCGCAACTTTTTTAGCAACCCTGTATATTCCAACGAATTCTTAAATTATAGTTTTTTGAAAGCCCTAGAACTTTTATCTGAGACATTTCTCGCTAATTTGTCTAGTTTTGAAAATAATCGGGGCATTTTCCATACAGTACATATACCTATAACTACTAAATTTGGTAAAATGAATTATGGCGACTTTTATAGTGATACGACTTAATCTACTCAAAAATACACGTAGAAATTACATTTAAATGTTTATTTTATAGCTCTGATATGTATATTTTGTTACTTTTTGTTACTGTAGCAATAAATGTTTTTTTAGTATTTATTTGTGGTTTTAGTAACAAAATTTATTCTTATACTAGAATGGACTCGTTTTACTAAATTGTGATGGTATCGATTGGCGAATCGATATACAGCGTGTCCAGAAACCATCTTAACAGATGGGAAAGTTTTTTATTTTTGATTTTACGGAAAGAAGATATTCCTTATAAAAAGGTCTGTTTGTTAAGAAAATACCGCTTAAATAAAAAATTTTGGCCCAGCGTATACAGGGTGTCAAAAAAAGTTAAAACGATAAATGTCGTCGAAGAAAAACTGTCTTTAATTTTAATTGCAAAGTATAATAACGTAAGAAAGTGTCTTCCAGACCTGAAAAGTGTTCAGATATAAAATTTTACAAAATAACTATGGTATGTATGTATTTGAATTTTTTTAAAACGTGTTTTGAAATCCATATGTTTTAAATGACATATTACCAAAATAAACAACAATAACATTTTATGAAATACTACACTAAGCTTCAACATGACCACAGTTTCTTTCCATACAAACTATTGTACGTCGTGAAAATTTCACCACTGCATTTCTAACCATCTTAGGGGAAATTTCTTGGACACATTCTCTGATAATTCTCTCTAAATGGTATTATGTTTTCGAAAGATCTGTGGGCATAGGCTTTTTCTTTTAAGAATCCCCATAAGAAAAAATCTAGGGGAATTATATCTGGGGACCTTGAGGGCCAAGCAAATTTTGACCTTCGTCCATCCACCTCTGTGGAAATGTCCAATTTAAAAATTCTGTCACTCTTGCAGAGCAGATGGGTACAAATTACTAGTATCGAGTCGCCTGTTTATACCTGGCAACCCGGTGATAGGGAACAAAAAAAGGTAGGCAACCTAGCTTTTGCTTGTTCCTTATCCTTTATACTTTCGATTAGTATTAAATTCGTTTGGTAACCAAGTGAGTGGAATATTAAAAAAAAATGTTCTAAACAAAACGTAAGTATGTAATATAAAAAGCAAAATAGCACCACTGTTACATTGCAGCATATTTTATCATACACCCTTTAATAACCGCTGCGTAGGGCCCGATGAATGTAAAGCAATTTCAATATTGCAATGCAACAATGTTGTCAGCCAGAATCAGCAGGATTACGCTGCAGAAATGAACACGGGGATTCCCTGCAGGAATCCCCGAACAACATGAGTCATTCAGAAATCGAAGGGGTGGTTTCTCGCTTTCGGTCATTTGCGGCGGGTGAAATGCCGCGTTGGAGGTTTGATCTTGATTACGGGAGTTATTTGAAATATTTTTATTGTAAAAAAATGCTTCAGTCTACCAAAAAACGATTTTTGTGTATCAGTTAAATGTTTGCGTTTAAGAATTCTCTTTTTAAGAGAAAAATAGATATTTTATGCTATTTTTTTTAGAATTTTATACTTCTAGGTGATCTTACAGACCCTTAAAGAATTGTAGTTTATTAAAACAAACATTCGTTAAATAGGAGCCTTAGGAAATTCTTCTTTTTTAAGATATAAAGTATTTTTTTTTTATTTTCCTCAATTACTTTTCACCTTGTTAAAAGTGATTCATTCTAAATATTTCTTTATGCAAATCCTGTTTTGAGGCCAAAAAATTGGTTTGTTAATTTTTATTCAGTTAGTAAAATATAATCTTTACCTTAAACAAGCTTATAAATGTTGGAATATTTTGATAAATAAAATTAGCTGTAAATGTAGCAAGATACCTAAAAATTCAGGACGCGGAAAAGCTTTTTAATGAATTAAAATAGTTAAATTATTAACTTTGATTACAAAAACAATTATTGAGGATCAAAGAAGTTGTGGCAAAAAAATCACTGTGCAGATTTGTTTTCAATGGTACACAGAAAAAACGGCTATGCTATTTTCAATAGACCACTCTCACTTTGGTTATATTAAAGTTAATACTGTTTCAACAAAACATCATTGAAATAACCAAAAAAACATTTCTTTAAATATAGACTTATTATTAGGGTTCAAAAGTAGTCTTACTTCTTTGAAAACTATATTACCATTTTTTCAATTACAAAAATACTATTGGAAACCAATAAATTACTATTATTCCTTAGAGTATAAAATTGTTTAAGCTAAAACATTAAATTATTTGACGAGATGCTCAAATATAATTGGGTGAAAAATAGCTATTTGTGGGCGGGTGTGATTCAAATTAAAATATATTTTATTAAATGAACTAGAACTACAGTTTAAATAGAAAATCTAAAAACTAAGTGAATACTCCTTATATCATGTTAATTATAATAAACACTCCATTAGACCATATCGTCGGTGAAAAGTGTTAACCTGCTATCTCCATTTTAACCAATTTTACAGAAGAGCATTACAACCGCCTAGCCTAGATAAATTATTATACTTGTTATAAATGTAAATGTGCGTTATACTCGTATTTATCATATGTGCTTACCAATAATATACATATAATGCACATTTACATTTTATAACAAGTATAACAATTTATCTAGGCGGTTTTAATGCTCTTCTGTAAAATTGGTTAAAATGGAGATAGCAGGTTAACACTTTTCACCGACGATATAAGGTATTAGAGAAATAATAAAAAGTATTAATTCAAGGACTTCTATTGTTGGCTGAAATTTTACTTCTATTGCTCGCGGACACCCTTTGGAGAGGTTAAAATTATGCTGTTGGTATTTTGTTCGTTTAATAGTCGTTTAAGCTTGTACCCTGTTTGTTTATTGCGTTAAAGTTACGCCAAAAATAATAGAGCTTTGCAATTCTGGGGACTGGAGTGTTTCAGTGTTTGTGTGGACTGGAGTGGACTTTAGTGTTTTATAGTATGTAAGTAAAATAAATGTGAAAAGCTTTGCAATAACAATAAGTATTTCGATTAAATAAGTTGTGTATTCTTACAAATAAACGTTTACTGAAACCAATGATTTATTTTGTATTGAATTTAGAATAGGGTATTACTGCATCAAATAATTGATATATTTAAACGACCTATTAAAACCCAATGAAACCTTATATTGTAAGCAATCTTATATCCTACTGGTTAACAATGATAAACTAATCATTGACATAAACCGAATTTGTATTTTGCAATACGGAATAGAGTGTGTCATTGAGTGAATGCGTATCCAGTTCAATATACGTTAGTGTCTTTTCTGTGTATTCATTTTATACAGCAAAATCACTTAAGAGTACAACTATGAGAATTCAAAAATTAAAGTTAGCGACTCACCCCGGTACACACCCTCATCCCTATCACAGGAGTAAAGCAATTCAATGTCCCCATGGCTTGTTTGATTAAGGTAATATCGTGCGTGAGATTGTTTCATTTGTTTCAACACCCCCTCCCTCTGATCACACTGCTCTAAGAGCAAAAATGCCCCTCTATCATGCATAAGGGCTTCAGGTAACCAACGAGATGTAAGTTTAGAGAAAATATAAGTAATTTTTTTGCTTGTTCTTGAAATAACAAACCAGAACTAAACTTAAATAGATTACAAACAAAAACTGAACTATTTTAAGACTTCATACACATATTTTTTGATCAACTGGTAACAATAAAAAGCTGTAGGTCTCTTTATCATATTTAAAATAAAAACTATTACGAAATTACCGGCATCACGATTATATCGCACTTTATCCTATAATTTTGTCTACTGTAATATTGTTTCCAAGTTTCCAATAATATTTAGCTCACTATATAGTATATTATAATATATCATGGGACTAAAGTGCCACATTTAATCCCGCGAGTGAAGTTTGTTACAGCCACGCAAGGGATAAGTCACCAGGTTGACAAATTTTTATCGGAAGCCCCAGACAATCAGTTTTTAACGAAAAAGGTTAGTGTTTGTAGTAAACATTTTATAAGGTTTACAATACTCATAAATATAATTATTTTTACTAGGCACTTATTTTTGGCGTCACAGGAGCCTGTAGAGGTAATGAGTTAGTTCAGTTAACGGTGAATGATGTTACTGATTTGGGCCACTGAATTCTGATTAATAATAAAAATATCGAAAACAAGATAGACAGAAATTTTATTGTTAAAAATTCATATAAAAATAGAGTCAATTTTACTGAACTGTGCTGGACGTGTATGGCTCTAAGAAAGACTAAGACCGTCTATTCAAGATTTTTCGTTCGTTTTCAAAACAATCAATGTACTACGCAGTCAGTCAGCAAAAACATATTTTGAAAACTACCCCAAAAACTAGCAGCATTCTTAAATCTACCCAATTTATTGATATATACTGGACACTGCTTTCAACGGATATCCGCCTCTTTATTAGCTGACTGATGCATCTGTGAATGTTTTAAAAAGGCATGGAGAATGGAAATCGGTAGCCGTCGCCGCCGCGGGGTACGTTGAAAATTCCATAAATAATCAAAAAACTATTGCCAACAGAATATTTGCACATGGTGATATGAAGCATCCCAAATTCCTGGACCTTTTGAAAGCACTTCCAGACAAGCTTTCAGCCTAGTTCTGAAGCTCTCGCGTGAAATAAATCGTGTCATCAAAACTGCCAGCTTTATGAAGAAGTTATGTTGACCAAAATAAATGTACTTTAAATATGCCAAAGAAAAAAGTTTCTTCGACACTCCATTTCTAAAACCTCGTTATTTGTTTCAATATTTTCCTATTGAGGGGGTGGAAAAATTCATCCAAGGGAAATCCCGAAAGGTCCGTCTTTATATGGCGCGATGTGCACTTGTCTTTCAGTCGCAATTCTCTTGTTAATCGGATCATATGAAATCGGATCATTTAGATTTGTTTGTTGTGGCAACGTGGCGGATAAGTGGGTGTAATTAACCGATAAATAGTGCGTAGAAAAAATAAATGATTGATTACTTTTTAGAGGCTAAAAGTTAGGGTTGTAAATTTATGTGAATCATTTGTTATTGTTTTTAAAGGTATTGACGTCAAATTTAATCATATATCCACAAAAGAAGATAAATAAAGCTCTAGAAAGTAATCACAACAAGACCTTGCAATTTTAACAGATTTTATTTCTATTTTCATTACAACGTAAACATAAAAAACAATAAAATTTCGCCAAAAAAGAAACCAGAAAAGTATGGGATAAATAACACAATGTTATTTTTACTATTTACGACAATAATGTGTTGTCAAAGTCACTGCAATAACTCTACACTGATGAAATGGCAACGAGTAATCCAAATAAACACAAAAGCGCACAGGAAACAAGACACAATCGAGTGTCCAAGATACCGGTTAACCCTCATCTGTCAAAATCAAGATCGAATAGCCTAGACTGGGATTCCGACAGCACGAAAACTGGGACAGTGAAACGAAGACCTCTGTCAAATGACTTCGATGAAACGGGAGACTTGCGTCAAAGTAGTAGTGCAAAAGGAAGTTTGTTTTATGACGATAGACAAGTCAATCGGTCCAATTGTAATAGTATTACCAAAAGAGCTAATTCCAAGGGATTATATTTTTATCAACCGGGTATTAAAGGCAGGTCAGATGTCATTAAGCATGCTTCTAGTGAATTGCCTCGAACAAAATGTTCTTCTTATGAATCACATGAACAAAATAAGAGCAAGGACAAACTCCAAGATAAGCGTCAATATACTACAAAATCCAAAAGTTATTCGTTTTTTGGAGGTCGTCGGAAAGAACATCTTGAAAAAACGTCTTCTAACGAAAACAACTCTGGAACTTCTTCAACAAATCAACACTTTCTATTACAAACTCAAGTTCGAAAGTCGGATAAAAATACCCGTACAAGTTGCCATTTGTTACCGACTCCGAGCATTGAAAGTTTAACGGAAAGAGATTGTAAAAATAATGATCACGAAAGTCCTGTAAGTCAGTTAACTTTGGCCGGAGAAACTCCCGAGAGATTTGCAATTCAAGATAAAAAGTTGGATCGGCAGGAATATCAAGAATATCTTGGTGGATTTCAGGACAATCATCGTGGGAGTGTATATCGTAATAATATTTTTGCCGATGAATGTAAACAAAAAAAGGAAATTCTGGAAAGGAAATTAAATATTGGTCAGTTAAATAAAAGTGATAACAATTTTAGAACTAAGTACAATCGAACGCTAGAACCGAACAATGCGGTTTTATATCAAGACGATTTTGAATGTGATAAGAACAAGATCTATTTTGACACATCTAAGAGTTGTCAGCAGCGTGATAATCCGGACAAACTCAGCTCGCTTAGATCGATTCAAAAACCTAAATCTAACAAAACGTCGGATTCTGATTCGGGTATAAATTCTCCGCTTTCTCCAGGCTCGGTATACGGGGTGTTTTATCCTAAATTAGGATTTGTGGTGAATGAAGAACTGTTAGAGAAAAGTAAATGCTCGCTAATCATTGATGCGGGAGGCTTGAATTGTCATGGTGAATGTTCTTGTATGAAGGACAGAGTTCAGGTGAGTTTTACGAGTTTTTTTTGGTACACACGTATGGTATATCTTTTAAGGTACCTATTTCTTTCATTGCTGACAGAACTGTTAGTTAAATCTGTACAGGGTGTCCCGAAATAGCATCAAGAAAATTGGGGAGTGTATGTATCGTCCCAAAATGAGAAAAATATATCATATGGACATGGATCCGCAAATGCTTCCTAGGGGAGCTAGAGACATTTGAAGATGTCCAAGAAATTTAGTTTTATTCTATCTTATTAGGTTCTTTTGGAGTAGGGCAATGAGCAAACCCAAACAATAGCTAGGTTTTAGGTTAGGAAGGGTATGATAGGTTTGTCAATTTTTAAAAAATTTTGACATAGCTAGGGGTATGTCGAGAACATAAATTAGGTAGTTCGTCTGGTTTACCACTAGTTGCAGAGGCGTTGTATACCGACCAGATTTTGGGTCTAGCTGGCGAAGGTTGTAGGATCCAAAAATGATAACCATTTGTTATTGTTGTTATTTTTTTACAAGCTCTTTTGAGTTTGTTTTAGTTCATATCACTTTAGCGCTAGTTATAAATAAATGCTTGGGTTTGCCCCGGTTTGTTATTCAACAACTCTGGATGTAAAGCCCGTCTAACGAAGAGTAAGGGCCCAAAAATCGCGATAGCATAGGGAGCCCACGCTGGAATCAAAAATAGCGCATTTTACAGTTTTTCTGTACCGGCAAGCAAATTATAAATTCCTTACAATATATTGCTTAGTATTAGTATATCACCTACCGTCCAGAAAAAAATATGGAAAGTGTATATCTACCCATTTCCATTTGTGTAAAATAATATTTCAGTCCAGACTACAAAAAGATATCATATACAACATTGCTTTAATTATTATTTATACACTTTAATAGGATTAGACGCACTCTACTAAGGCATATTCCTATTTAAATTAAAATCTGACGACAAAGTATATGGAATCTACAGTAGACTTGTTTGTATACGAAAATTAGGGTTAAATTAATCCTACTATATTTAAATTAACGTCACATTTTTTTGCTTATAAGAACTTATCGACCGTGTTTGAAGATGACATTTAAAAGGACCTCACACCCCGTGCGCCCTTAAGATGATTGCGTTTCAAGTGCCTTCGGTTATGAACTCAATTTGCAAGTAATTACGTGAGGAAAAACTTGTCTTTTGCCCCGTCTTGTGTGTGCACGAGGGGATGAAATCGGGCAGGATGTCAAAGTATATTGTATTTGACGTTATTTGGACGAACAGGGGGGTCGGAGTCTTTGATATTTAGGGCCTGCGGGCATTAAGTTCGTGATCAAAAAACTGAGAATACCGCGTGATATGGAATATTTCTTCATTTCTTTTAATTTTAAATTTCCAGAATAGATCTACAAGAGTAAATTACTCTGCATATGCCGACTAAATGTTAACCCTTTTTTCCCCACTTGTGTCTCATTAATAAACATAGAGTTGCTGTCACCCCTCTCTTAGTTAATGAAAACTAACCGGAAATAAAATGAAGAGATAATGCGAAATATCGGAATAAACATGTCTTTATCGGGAAAATGGGGATGACCCGCAGGATAAATTTGCATTCAAATGGGATAAATCTTATCGCAGTCACAGAAAAATTGCGGAAAGGTTCGAAGCAGTTTAGTGGCGGATGTCCCTGGAGCAAAAAAATGCAAATAGGCGTTGAAACCTGAAATTAAAATAAGGTTTCGATTTGTTATAAGATAAGTTATTGTTCGTTTAGAGTTCTGTGCTAAAATTAGCATGAAATCACTTCGGTGTCTGTCCATTTGTGACAGGCGATTTTCTCTGAAACTATTCGACGTAAAAATTTGAAATTTAACACAGAGATAGAGTGTGGTGTCCCAATTATAGACGTGAAGTAAAGAAAGAATTTTTTCAAGATACAGAGACAGAGACGTGCACAAGTCCAGAGTTATAAGAGCGTTCGACACAAATCTCTTTGCAAAACCGATAGATCGATGGATAGCGTGCGTTGTGTCTGATGAACATATTTGTGTGCGGCGCATAGTCTACATCTACGTAAATTTCAATACACACGAGCAAATTAGCGTCAAATACAACATAAATATTTATTGATTTGGACGCGCCTTAAGGAACAACTTTTGTCCTTACACGTTTTTCAAAATTTTTAATTTGGCTCAGTCGAAATGCCCCCACTCAGCTCCGCCCATACGCGATGTGATACGGCGTTGGTGCCGTCGGCGCGGCGCGAGGCGGGTAGCGCGCCAAATGGGCGGAGATCGGGCGGCCGAGGTTTGCATTTTTTTTAATATGCATGCTAAACCTAGTCGCCTCAAGTTTTTTTCAAAATTTTAATGTTTACACGCATTCTGACAACTAAAATTATGTTATATTACTTGTAGCAATCCAATTAAAACGCATATAGAACAAATAACTACGATGCCAGGGGCTAAATTTAGCCAAATGTACCAGAGTCTCAAAGGGCCATTTATTATCAGAAGAGTAGCGTGCATTTTAGCTATTCAGCCATAATTACTATTGTTTTGAATTAGTACAATAATATCTATAGTTTTAGAGTATGTTGACGTTATACTTACGTACATAATATATGCATTATGTTAGACACATACACTAATCGACCTGACTTACTGAACGGATAAATATATTATTTACATAATATTTCATAAAAGCCTCTACCTCCCATATAGGTACACAGCTATCCTCAAAGATGCATAGGTTTGTCAAAAATGGCCCGGAAATCTAAGAACGGGAGGGGGGTGTTCTGGAACATTTATGGAGTCGATCTTCGTTGGAATGAAAATCGGAGCTGCTCATTTACGGAAAATATGGCCAAAAAGCTGTTTTTTTTATAAGGGGATCCTGAACAGACCCAGAAACTGGGTATATGGTGGCCTGCAATCATGTGTTTTAATATATATACATGTAGGATTGTGCAAAGTATGGTCATACTCCCCTCGACCCCCCTCACCCCACCCCCCTTCCCCACCAAAAACCGATTTTGTATAGGAGCGTTTTGTAACAAAAATAGTTATTTTATTTCAAAATGTTTGTAGAAAATGTAACAAGAGTCTTAATATAAATTGAACACAGGTCAAGGAATCTCGAGATCAAGTATTTCTTTTTACATTAGACATAAAACCAGCTAAACATGTAATGAGGAAAATTCGGCAACAGCTTTCTTCAATTTCTCGGCGTAAGATGGATCTTGTTGATTTTATATCTATCCCAATGCTTTGTGAATTCATGGTGAATACTTTCCCCGGCTTGTTCTGACCACAGTCCTAAACCATGTTGCGGGCTCAGAAACCTAAAAGATTCTTGCAGGTGCGTAAAAATCACGTGCAACTTTAGGGTAATAAAATTGCACGTGATTTTGACTAAATACACAAATACGAAAACTCTCTGTCATAGAGAATTACAGCGCTGCAGATATTAAATTTTGGAAGTTAGGAATTTGATGCCTATTTATGTAAATTCGTAATGCAGATTTATTGTGTCTATTAATTTAAATGTGAAGTTTCGTTATTAATATAAATACCGAGATAGGTTTATTACAGCTTTTTGGCAGTTTAGATATGATTTCTGGACACGAACGGAGGTGCTATTTTTTGAACATGATCAATTAAGATATAAATTTCAGCATTTTTATTTTATAGCTTGTTCGGGTTTTCATTTGTCGCATGCAATGCCATTTAGGTTAATACCCCATGAATGTTTCGTTAGCTTAATAACTTACAGAAAAAAAAAATATATATATAATTTTTTTTAATTACAATGTATTCGTTATGATTTTTGTTATAGGTAGTATTTTGAATGCAGAATATTACTATTTTGTAAACATTATTGTTGCTCAGGCTTGCAATAAAAAACGGTATAGGTGGATAGAACAGACCTTCAATTCATTAAAAAGTACAAAATCAAAATTTGATTTCTGAGCCAGAAAATACTTCCAGCTTATACACTCTCTATGTTTCCCAAATAAGACCTAAACCCAGAGCACTGTTCCCACATCTGGGGAGCGGCATCATCTTCGACACTTAACATCCTTGATTATGTCCGACTCATCAATGATCCAGTCCTCGCAAGAAACCTCCCTTCTCTCGCTTGGGGATTGATCCCTTTTCTACTGGTACTTTCACGGATTTTTCTCTGAAGAACTAGCCGGTATAATTTCCCCCTTGACTGTTCCTAATAGAATAACAAGAGGCGCGTTATGCATGTATCCCTTTACTACAAGGGCGGATCTAAGTTTCCGCTGGTGGGGGGGGGGGGGCAATTTTTATGAGACTTAACTATCTTCCAGGAAATTTGTTCTGATTTTGTGATTTGTGTGTGTGTGTGTGTAACCTAAAATTGGGTGAAAATTTAGTTGAATATCCATCACACTCTACTAGCATTTATATAACGCTCTCGTTTGTCTAGTGTCTACCTTATAAAAATAATAAAATAAAAATACATGCCATGGTATATTTTCTTTATTTCTTATAGAGGGTACAAAAGTTGTCTGCGTAATTTTTCCGATACGGGTCTTTTCGTGTGTAATTGGTTTAATTAGGAATAAGTTTATAACGATTCTTGAAAGCAGTAAGAAGTTCGGTCTAGGCTCAGGGGGAGACAATTGCACCCATTGCCCCCTCTTGTATCCGCGCCAGCTTTACTGTCCAGCTACAAAAGCCTAGAACATCCCACTTCTCTCGCTCATGCATACCTAGGCTCTCCCGATTGTGGAACAAATTGCCTGCAGATGTTTTCCCTTCCCATCCCAACCTCCAATGCTTTAAATCCCGTCTCAATAGATTACATTTCCCTTCTCTTCAGACGTCCACGGTACGTTAGTATTTAGACTTCAAGTCTACTTGGGCTGTATCAGATAAAAAAAAACAAATAACATTTTTGATAAATTTTCGTATGTTACATTATCAAACGACAATACTCAGACATATTGAATAACGCTAATTCTCAGTATCTTTGATAATAAAATCTCTATACAATTACTTTGTTTTCGTGCTAAAAATGCCTGGAAATAACTTTTCTTTGAGTTTCCCTTACACGTGTCGCCTTTTTTCTTTGTCTCGTCTTTAGAAAAAAAAATCACCCTTCAGGAAACGTACATTAGGCTCCCTCGAATGGGCTAATTTACATTTTCTTTTCTTACTTTTCGAGGGCGAATGGAAAAAACAATGGTAAAGTGAGTAGATCGTAGTTAACGCCTCTGTTTTGCATAATAGGCAGTCGCTTGAAAATAGAGTGTTTTTGTTTTTCTTGAGAAGTATTTAAAATGAAAAAGAAAAGCCTGATTAGTGATTTCTTTTTATTTCATTGTAATAATAATTCCTCTTTTCTTGTTAAAATTAATTATTTATTTATTTAGCACTTGGTTACTCCATACATTTATACATTATAACACATTTACAAAATGAATATATTCATAATATACAACAGTTACTTACAACCTAATAAACAATCATAACGATTAAGACCAAAACAACATAAAACCATTGAATCTGGATTAAAGTAAAAACTAATAAAATTGAACACCTGTATATTTTTTCTAACTAGTACCTCCTAACCCCCCTGTTAAACCCATCTAGATTTTCCATTACTTTTTGTTCTGGCAGCATTGAAGAGTCAAAGACCATTTCCAAACAAATTTTTGCATATACGTGCTTCGTTCAAACTGAATCTCAAAGTCATCCTTAGAGCGAATGTTGTAAGAGGACTTTTCAGATCTCGAAATTAGGTAACTTGTAAGATATGATGACATCAAGTTATCTTTTATTTTAAGTAGAAATACAACATTCGCCGCCTCAATGGTCTGCTCTATGTTAAGCCAATTTAAGGTATTCAACATTAAGTCTATGGAGGTATATCTATTGCAGCCCAAAATGATTCGCATCGCCCTATTCTGCAACAACACTGTAATCGATCAATTTCTTCTTTTTTACAAGACAACAACAGATAACTACAGTAATTGACGTGCCGATAAACAATTGTGCAAGAAATCAATAATTTTGCCCAGTTACTGAGATTTTGAGAAATTCTACAGAAGAAGCCTATTTTTTCCATTTTTTTTGCATTTATGTGAGCTGAAAACCCTAACTGAGGATCCAGAATCACTTCTAAGTATTTCATTTTATTTACTCTTTCAATCGTATTACTATTAATGCAAATATCATAACCCCTATTAACAAAATAACCACACTGCAGCCTGCTGCCCAGCAGTGCCGGCCTTACCTGATTTACCGCCGGGTGGAATTCAAGTACCACTGCCCCTTAAGTTCCTAATTTTTGGAGTGCCCAGCATCATGTATTTTGTCTTTTCAGGGTTTAACTTTAGTTTATTTAGGTAGGTATTAGAGAAATAATAAAAAGTATTAATTCAATTAGTTCTATTGTTGGCTGAAGTTTTACTTCTATTGCTCGCGGACACCCTGTGGAGAGGTTAAAATTATGCTGTTGGTATTTTGTTCGTTTAATAGTCGTTTAAGCTTATATCATGTTAATTAAAATAAACACTCCAATAGAACATATAAGGTATTAGAGAAATAATACGAAGTATTAATTCAATGAGTTCTATTGTTGGCTGAAATTTTACTTCTATTGCTCGCGGACACCCCTTGGAGAGGTTAAAATTATGCTGTTGGTATTTTGTTCGATTAATAGTCGTTTAAGCTTGCAGCCTGTTTGTTTATTGCGTTAAAGTTACGCCAAAAATAGATCATTTGCAATTCTGGGGACTGGAGTGTTTCAGTGTTTGTGTGGACTGGAGTGGACTTTAGTGTTTTATTGTATGTAAGTAAAATAAATCTAAAAAGATTTGCAATAGCAATAAGTATTTCGATTAAATAAGTTGTATATTCTTACAAATAAACGTTTACTGAAACCAATGATACATTTTGTATTGAATTTAGAATAGGGTATTACTGCATCAAATAATTGTTATATTTAAACGGCCTATTAAAAACCAATGAAACCTTATATTGTAAGCAATATTATAACCTATTGGTTAACAATGATAAAGTAATCATTGAAATAAACCGAATTTGTATTGTGCAATGCGGAATAGAATGTGTCATTGAGTGAATGGGTATCCAATTCAATATACGAGAGTGTTTTTTCTGTGTAGCTATTTTAGCATGTTTTTTGGAACTCGGCCTGTTGATAGTGAAGTATTAATTAAGTGAAGGACCGGGTACCCAACCTGACCAAAGACACTTTTTAAAAATTTTATATTGTCTCTGATGTTGACCTGTTTTTAACGTCATAACTATATACTTTAGCTGAAGCAAGTTTATGACGCTGAACTTGTTGAGCTGTGCCTCATCAGCACAAATGCCAACGTGATTGATGTTCTGTGGTTGACTCGGAATACTCTGAGAAATATTTTTTGCATAAAAGTTGTTAAAATTTTCTTCGATCCCACCAATATGGAAACACAACACTTCCAAGTACGTTCTCTTTGCTGTTTTTACTACCCACTAGGTCTTTCAATGTCCGCTTCATTTTTTTACTGTCTCCCCTGCACCCATCTATATTTTTTTCATAAAATGATTTAGCTTGGTTACTGTTGACTACAAATTTGGACCTGTTTTTCGGCGCTCAGGCGTTCTAAAACTGTTTTGATAGATCACGTGACTTTCTACTCTCAGAAACACGTCCTGTTATTCATCTGAGATCTTCCAAATAACGATAATGAGAAATTGCAATCAATTGTGGTTTGAGGTTAGGAACGCAATACTCTCTATGATTTTGACTCTTGAAAACGTTTTACAATAGATAATATGCATGTAATACAAATAAACCGGATTTTTTTTTGTTTTTTTACATAAATTAAATATTTAAAGTGGTTGTTTTTATCCATTTATCTTCAGTAACAAAAAAGTAAACTTCTTTAAGCGTCTTAAGCCAAATTGTCAAATTGATGTTTATACAAAAGCATACAATTCATTTGTACAATTTTGGCATAAGACGCTAGCAGCGGCTTACGCGCAAATAAATCACCATAATTTTTCTTTCCGTCTGTTATCAAAGTCATCTATATCTATGTTCACCGACAATTAGCCTAATTGTTGTAAAATCGCGTGATATATTGAAACAACATTAAAACACTGAGGAATTCATTACTATTTAATGTATGACAGGCATATCATTAAATATTCACAATTTTTTATTTTATGACGCACCACCTTTCATGAGTAATTTAATCTATATTCGATTTTTATTCGTTACTTTAATTTAGGAATCCGTTGTATTTACTTTTTCCACAAATGGCTAGATTATTAGGAAATGTCATTACTGACCCTTAACTTTATGGTGAGTCATCGGATTCGAAGCTACGGACTTTCGGAGAGGCAATCACGAATTTCAGGTAAACGTGACTTTCGTTTTCTCTCGGTTTTTGATAAGGTCAAAGGTTTGGAGGGTGCGGCTTATAACACTGGTGGAAATTTCTGAGACGCAGTGCATAGATTTATATTCTATCCAATTTAAACCGAGCGTGATGATAGAAAAAACAGTTGAACAAGAATTCATTTGGTCAGTTTCGTGGACAGTTTTTACATCAGAACATGTTTTAGGAATCGCACTATTCTTTTCTTTTCTTATAATCACGATGCAATCAGATTTCTTTTTATCCGTGTTGGCGAAAGTGCATTAGAAAAAGACAAATAAAAAGAGAATATATTTATTGTAGTTTTCAAATTCTTTCAATGCAAATGCAATACTCCAAACACTCGTACTTCTTTTCTCGAGCGACGTCGTCTAAGATTTGGCGATCTATCTGATGCAGGAATAAATGCAGGTCGACAGGAAAATCCCAAGGGGGAGCGACGTGACGGGGGGAAATGGAAAACGCAAAGAAAAGGGGGTTATATGAACACGTGTAATCCTATTGTCGTATCGACTAATCGAAGTTATAGAAAGTGATAAGAAGGGGATCAAGATAGGAGCTGACTAAAAGGAAAATTCCTTAGAGATGTAATGGGCACCGGCTTTTTCTATACGATGTTTAGAAGTTTTGCTCAGAGAGTGGACTTTTGGTTTTTGACTTAGATTATGTAGTGAACACAGAATTAGAAACAAGAATGAGATACCATTATTTACATTTTAGAGTAATCAGAAATCCTAAAGTTGCTCTTAATCTGGCCAACTATATGATTCCCCACCTACTTTTTGAGAGCGGTTGTTGCCAGACTTTCAGTTATGTAGGATATTTTCAGATTGATAAACTATGCTAAAATGATGTAATTACTGTAGGTTAATATACTCAATATCAGGTACGATTTTAACGGAGGCCGCTGACACACGTTATTTCTAGTAACATTCTGTTTACCCAACTTTAACTTTGGTCAGGGCCGGACTTCACATTTTTTATCAAAATGTATGACGGTTTAAATAGTAGAACAGACAAGCACTTCTGGTCCTGAACTGACCACGTATCATCTCAGGCACAGTATTAGAATGTCACCGACCCCTAGCAGAGGCCTTCAATCATAATGTGGTCACTTTGAGGTGGAGAAAAGGGCACGTCACATCAAAAGGAAATCGAATTCCTGACTCCTTAGCTAGAGGGGCGGCCACCCTAAATATGCCTGGGACCTGGCTGCTCCAATAACTAGGCGACATCGGTGGTAGCGGACCTGATCAAAAAACATTCCCATGAAAATTAAAAAAAAAAGTTGAGGGATGAGACGGGAGGCTAAAAACTCGCCAAGGAGCTTCTTATTTACCCAGACAGCGAAACAGCTGAAAAGTACTTGATGACGAGGCTGTACCTGCGTCTTATGACAGGTCACTGTCAACTCAGCAAGCACCCTCACAGAATGGGGCTAGTTGATACAAGAAAACCCAACCAATGCAGAGGATGTGAACAATAAGACCAGACTGTCGAGCATATCCTCTGTGATTGCCCGACATTTTTACCCTTAAGAAAATCCGTGTTCGGCGAGTATTGGACCACCTTAGCCAGCATTAGCGAAGCACCTCCTGTCGACGTCATCAATCAGTAGGCTGGTTGGCACACTGAGAGGAAGTCTCCTATTTGGGGAGGATACACAATGGGTCTAATGACGCCTAAATGCCGTAGATCCTCAGCTCACCGTCCCAACGCTAAATAATACTGACGGTAGGAATGAATGGTTTTATCTGTTCTTTCTTACATAGTCTAAGGTTTTTGATGTATTTTTACATTTTGAGGTGTTCTGAAGCCACATAGATTATTTTCGGGAGAATGTGTGTGGCAAAATTAGTCGATTTCAATTTTTTTTATTTGCTTTTATTTTCTAAGTAAGATCAAAATGACTTTTTTTACCAATCTGTAAAAATTTCCAAAAAAGTTAATTTTAAATTATTAAATTAGATTTCATTTTTTTGTATTTCTCAACTATAACAACAGAATCTCAGAGACTTTCATTCGGTCAAGTGCTGAACATGTGTAGAAAGTGAAAGAAAGAAAAATATTTTCTTTAATTTGCAACATATATAAAAGTTTCTAAGCTCTATATTCCCATAACTTTCTCTTCCAACAATATATTTCCTATCTCCGACGTTCTACTCCAGATGTTTACATATTTTTCACCACTCTCCATAAAAACATGGATCCCTTAAACCGTAAAGGCACAATTTGTTTTGACCAAAACTATAAAATTGCTTTTTTTGACGTCGCATCTCGGGCATGTATCTCGCATATTGGCAGATCTCTGTATTTTTTGGGCATTTTCCACTCTTCCGCCGCTCCATATATAAATAAATAACGACTTTTGGGACTCTAAGGGATACGACTTCAGGTTTTTGTCCATCGTCCATCAAAGATAACTTCTATTTTTGAATAAAAATGGAAAGTTGTAAAATATAAGCATGAAGGCGCATATGAGGACAAGCAGAGAGAAGAAAATGTCCTCCAACAATTCGATATAGTTTAAAAATATAGGGTGTCCGATAAGTCTTAGTATGGGCAAATATGGGCTATTAGTAAATATAGAGACACTAAATTTTAGGTGTATCTTATCGGTTAATAAATTTACTTTTTTATGTAATTTCACTTTTTCAACCCCCCTTAAGGGGTGACGCTAGGGAGTTGAGGTCAAAAATTTTAAATGCAACCCGATGCCATGTGATACCTCATTTTAAAGCTCTTTAAAAAAGCATTTTACAGCAAACCCGACGTGTATCTTAATTTGTCTTTAAGTGGCAAGTCCTTAAAAAATGAAAATCGTAAAGAAAAAATTAAAAATTTAAGTACCGTTTATATTACCTACTCTAAAAGTTGTTCCAAATAACCACCATGAACTTCTTGGCAGTAATAAAGTCAATTTTGAAATTTCTCACATTACTACTTAACAGAGTTGCAAAATGGAGTTTCTTTCTGCCAAGGCATTCATGGTGGTCAGTTTGAACAACTCTTTAAGTAATAAAAGAAATGAAGGTATTTATATTTTTTATTTTTGTTTCATGATTTTTAATTTTTATAGGCTTGCCATTGACCTCGGCTTTGCGATAAAATAATTCTTTTTTGAAGGCCTTTAAAATGAGGAACCACACGGCATAGGGTTGTATTCAGAATTTTTGGCCTCAACTCCCTAGCGTTGGGAGTTGAAAAAGTTAAATTACATAAAAAAAGTAGATTTATTGACCAATAAGATCCACCTAAAATTTGGTGTCTCTATCTTTACTAATAGCAAAGATACGTATTTACCCATGCTAAGACTTTTTGGATACACTGTATATTATGTTAATTATTGCTGCACTCTGGTCATATATACACAACCGTATCGCCTTTTCGGTGTTTTTACACGCAAATTATAAAAAATAAATATACTAGAACATGTTTTCATGTACACAAGGTACAAGAAACCCTTTGTAATTCAAGGTAGACAGCGATCAATAGCCCAATGACTGTGACGAACATATGACCACCCATGCACTTGTATTTGTACGCAATTTTATTCTTTTATTACCTCAGGTGGGAGAATAAAATTCATACATACATTTAACATACAAATAAATGACATTTTTAAATCCCGAAAGATACGCTTCATGTACTTGAGACAATAACAGAACTTTCCTTTTATCTAAATAGTTGTTATTTTTAACACCCCCCCCCCCCCCTTCGTAAATGTCTGCGGTTGTATTTTAGGTACGGTTGCAGCACGGAAGAAGAATAAGCTTACGGTGACAAAATGAGAGTTAACCGTAAAATAACCAAGGTGAAAAGATACCGCAGTTGTCGGATATAGTCTTCTTAATTTAGTTAAAAGGTTTCCCTTTATATCTCGGAGAAAAAGGAAAGGTTGCTTCAGGAGGAAATATTAATTAAAAGAGACGGTACACCACTAAAAATCTTTTTGTGCCGTCACATTATCGGGTATATTTCATTAACAATGTCTCTTATGTGCACACACCGTGCACAGATTGGGTTGGGTTTGCTTACAATATGTATATATATATATATATATATATATATATATATATATATATATATATATATAGTATGTATGACAGTAACCTGAATCGAGTCGTTCATCTGTGATGTAAACAGAAATTTTTGTTGCTTGTGTAGAGTTAGTTGTATGATTATAGTGTGATTTGTGTGAATTTTAAGTGCTCCATGCTAAAACTAGCAAAACGGAATACTTATGAAAACACCTCGGTGTCCGCCCGTCTGTCGCAGGCGATTTTCTCTGAAACTGCTCGACGTAAAATTTGAAATTTAGCACAGAGATAGAGTGTGGTGGTCCAATTATGTTACAGTCTGTAACAAACATCCGATGAAGCTATGGCGTAGCGAAACACGTCATGTTATAAAGTATTAAATAAAAGTGGAAATTTGGCTAAAATTGTACATCATTATGTGTATATAGGGATTTGATCAAAATACCTACTTAAGCTCTTTTTACAGTCTTTCCGTATGCTTCTATAACAAAATATATACCTACTTTGCCCAAGTCGCGGCAGGTTTTAAAGGAAATCTGTCACTGCTTTTCGCGTTTCAAACAGCCATTTTTTATTCGCCCCCCGTTAATTAATCTAATGGTTGGCGGATATCCGGGGGTGGAACTCTGGATGGTAAATCATTGGCTAAGATTTATGGAAATCATGGAAATTGTGTCAATTTATGCACGCGCGCTTTTTAAATTGCGAAATTGATTTGCAGCTAAATTTCTTGCCAAGAACAACAGCAAAAGGTTTTTTGAGGGTGGTATTTAATTGTGCGTGTGTTAAATAAGGTTATCAGATTTATTTCGTATCGGGGAAGGAAAGTTCAAAATAAAATTTTGTTTGGTACTGTATTACATGGCCTGCAGAAAGAAATATCAGCACAGGCTTAATATACAGTATGTTTTTTAATCTTCTGCCAGTCCAAGAACGCCGAATTCTAAGTATCAAGGACCGTGCGTGTACCTGGGAAAAGTCCGACTCACACAGTCAGAGCTAGAAACATATGTAGGAATTTCACCAGCCCTTCAAATGGGCGTGGAGGATGGGTATTTCCTTGGACGAGGAAGAACTCCACCACCACATTCCTTGTTCTTGTACTGGGCTCTCAATAAGGGGGGACTTGTCACGACTATTTTTTTTTAAGAAATGCAAGACAGTCATATAATTTGAACAAGTAATAAAAAGACAAAAATAACCCAACCAAAACGACACTATCACCACTTTAGCAAAATAAACTGAGTCATAACGTCCGTTTATAACCGCTGCTATTTTTATACCTCAAGAACCCAGCTGTTGCACTACACAAATTAATAATATTTATGCGTTCCTAAGAGTGTTAATTTTTAACCCAAAAAATAATCTTAAAGAATGTCGTTGTGTCGTATGTTGTAAAAACATAAATGAATCATTTTCCGTCTGCCAAGAAAAATAAGACATGGCCGTATATTTAGAAAATGAAGCGGAAATTTGTCATTTGAAAGGCATAGAATAATTAAGCATAGTAATAATTTTATATGGTACATAAATAATAAATATTGTATATCTTATTTTAGATTTTTCTCTATTTTTCTTTTATAATTCATTGAATTTTTCACGAATCTATTTTAAAACTTCAATAATATGCAATATAACATACGGGTAAAAAAGTGTAAAAGGTTAAAAATAAAATATACAATATTTTTGTCCGGGAGTGTATATTGGTCCTATAAATTGAAAAAATAAAGAAATTATGGATGGCGCCTACCTAGCTTGACGTTGACTTTATTACTGGTCCATTTTCAGGTCATTTTAATAGTTGTAAACAGTTTATAATTCTGAGCCAAAATTTGCTGTTTATTATCTAACTTTATTTTTAAAATCAGCTAAGTTGAAAAAACCCATCAAATAAACAATCATGAAACGTTCAAAAGTAAATAAAAACGAAACTGTCCAATAATTTAATTTTATTTGTAACGATCGAGTTAGTTAGTAGATAACCTCTCTTTCTGAAAATGTTAAGCTAATTTTTGTTATCAAAAATTTCTGAAGGTTCTACCTACGGTGACTATAATAAAAATGAACCCAATAATAGTAAAGTAAAAATCAAGCAAGAAACAGCCACGAGCGTCATAGGCATGAAGACATCACGCGTGCTCTGTCTCGTTTTAGAATATTCCAGGCTTAGTTGCTGGAAATCACTGTACCAGTGGCGTAGACCCTTTAAACAAGGATTTTTTAATTAAATAATTATTGGATCGAAAATAATTGCAAATAATTGCAAAAATATGTTTTCTACGACTATTTATTAATAAATATTAAACTAAACAACATTCATTAAGCCCCCCCCCCAAAATATAAACCAGGGGCTTAAGCCCCCCCCCCAAAAGTGGTGGTCTAGAACTGCCTATGCGCACTGTTTTGGTTATACAACAATTTTGAGAAACCAAAAGAGCGCTTAATAATTTTTACTTAACTCCTACCATTAATTTTTAAATATTGTCTTAAAATTAACATTCCAAATAGTTAATAGTTTACAATAAATATAACTCTAAAAAGTCACAAAATATGCAAAAAAATAAC
The DNA here is from genome assembly GCA_963971165.1 of Philopedon plagiatum. Taxonomy (NCBI): domain Eukaryota; kingdom Metazoa; phylum Arthropoda; class Insecta; order Coleoptera; family Curculionidae; genus Philopedon; species Philopedon plagiatum. The sequence continues at coordinate 84,212,128 of OZ020195.1, forward strand.
CATGAATCAAAACACCAGGACGTCATCTTCGTGGCGCGTGCGTCCCCTTCGCATAGCCTAGAGCAATGCTTCTGTATTTTCAGTCGCGTTTCAGGAAACGCACCGCCGTTTCAGTGGGGCGCCGGGTGCGATTTCAGAAGGCGTCATGACGCCGCTTTATGGAAGCGTCGTCGGAAATATGTCGCGTGCGACACGAGGAACCGCGGATACGTAAAGACACCTGGTCAAGCGATACCTAGGTGACGGTGTCATGTGTATAACGTCGGTTCTTTGGCAACGGGTACGTTTATGTTGTAATGTAAATGTGAATTCGGTGTTTGTAAGACGTGTAGGATAACATTTGTAATTGATACTTGTGGAATACATGGAGCTCGGTGCCATGAAGTTTCATGAAAAACAACTTGGTGTAATACTGTTAAATTTATGAAATATGAAAGTGCTTAGTTGTAAATATAGAGTGACAACAAAATGTAAATTTTTTAATCATATTTAGAATTGTTTTTTTGTCGTTAAATTAAAGTATGATTTTTTAGACCCTTTAAGTTAAGTATATACAAATATATATCTATATATATATATAGGTATAAATACATAGGCGAGTTTGTGGGTCATGGATAGGAACAACCTCTGTCCAGATCACCAATCTAACAATACTTATAAGAGGTCAAATAAAAATATATCTATGTATTTTAAAATAGACACCTTGCTTATTGGCTAATACAATGCTTTGCAGTTTTAGTAATAGTCTCCAATAAATTGTGAAACAACACCTTTTTCAAATAGGAACAAGAAATTTTTGCTCACGCTTCAATTTTCTTGTATTTTCATTAAAATAGGACTTTTTATTATCTTCAAAGCAATCCAGTTATATGAAGTTATGTTTCTAATCCCCACCCCTTTGATCATTGAGTTCCCCTCCAATTTCCCAAAATTGGTATTGAACAATGACAAGGTTAGTTCAGGTTTACAATAGGTTTTTTTCTGATATTGGATGGTGATGTTCAGCCTTCTATAATATTAGCTCAGGCTGGCTGTTCCAAATAGGTCGATTTCGAGAAAAAGAAATTAGAAGCATTTTAACTGTTCTCAGAGGCGTATTTAGAAATTTCAAAGTTGTATATCTCTATTCCTACTGACAGGACCCGTACCTTTAGGTGTTTTAATAGTTAGCCCACTGGGAATGTTTTGGTAAAGAAAAAAAAAACATTTTGTAATTTGAGAAAAAAAGTTAAATTTTTTGCCGGATCTTACGACTTCGGTTTGTTTGTTTTGTGTAGTTGTAATAAAGTTTTTTCAATGCCTGAACCTTCCCTGTTGACCACTTTTACCTACAGTGAAAAGGAAAAGGGCTGGGGACGAGAAACTAGTTTTAGCATATTCAAAAAATAATTAAATATCAGACCAGCAATTTCAGCTGTTACTGGGATAGCAGCATCCTTAGACATGCCCCCCTCCTACAACCTAGAACAGTCAAATGCTTCTAAAAATGTTTTCGTGCTTCCAGACAGCATGTAACCTAGAAGTTATGTGTTTCTAGCTTAATCCTTTTAAATGTTAAAAACATTGCTCCACATCAAAGCCAAACCAACCGGATATATGTTAATCTTCACAATAACAGCACAATCCCACTAGTGGCTTATATTTGAATCATTTTAAAGTTGCACGTCATTATGTATTAGTGATTAAAAAAATGTCATTACAAGAAAACTTCATAAACGTAATAGGATAATTGAGCATAAAACTGTTAATGTTTTAACCTCGCTCACGCCCATTTGTATTTCTTTTGCCATCGTCATTTCCTTCGTAAAAAGCGTCGTTTACTGTAAAACCCATTGCTGTACAACACGTATTAGCAATATATCTATAAAAATTAAAATTTCTAAAAGTAATTGAGGAAAAAATGTTTTAACAGCAAAATCATCTGACGACTTTAAATAACATGTTGACTGGACTACCACATGATAGTTACAATTTTCTATTTTCTTTGTAAGACACCCTCTGATCTTGAGAATGATCGGGGATTAAATAATGATTTGAATTTAGCCAGATTGAAAACTTACAAGTCGTGTTAAAACTAACCTTATTTAAGAACTTAATTAATTATAAATATAGAGTATCTGTTACACTTTCAGTGATAGATCTACGAACGGAAATCCGCTCTAATATAGATGCGTAAATACCGTACTGTCTGTTACATACAAAAATGTTGTAGTTTTGTTTAATAAATTATTGTAAATTTATTGAAATCTTATGGAAAACGGTAATATGGGAATCTGACAATAAGATATTGAGGATCGCGGCTAAAAAGCTATTAAAAACGGTCACACTGACTGCAGAGGTTTTTGAATGCATTACTATCAGAAAATAAACGGTCCAATGCAAAATATACCTAAGGCCCATTTTATGGGTTTTGTGACAAAAATGTTATTTATGTCTGGAAATATTTTTCTTAGGAAAACGATGCTACTTTTTTTCCCATAAATAATTTATAGTTTCTGAAACGTTGCCCCGACATATTTACTGGATTTAACGACACCTAGAAAAATGAACTGTTGTCTAACTAAATGTATATACACCAGGCGCGGATTTAGGGGGGGGGGGGGAATTTTCGAAAATATTTTCTCGAAAGCCTTTTCAAAAATATCTTAACAGCTAATTTATGAAATTATCCAAAACATATATTTCGTAAGTACATTTATTCAAAAAGGCCTCTAAAAAAATAATTTTTTAAACATAGGCAGGTATACAATTTCCGAAAATAATTTTTTTCGAAAACAGTATTAGGCTATGAACTGTACTAGCTTGCAAAATGTTAAATAAAAAAGACGAAATAGGATCCTGAACAAACCTAAACGAACCTTTTACGAGTTTGATCAATTTTCCTTAGGGGTGGTACGTTACTTTCTCGTAAAAAAAATTAATATTTGAAAAGTGTTTTCTTAAAAAAATTTAATTTCGAAAAAGATGTTCTCCAAAAAATGGATTTTGGAAAGGTGCTTTAAAAAATTACGTAGGTATATCCCAACAAATGAGCAGAAGGCATAAATAAAAAATGCTAGAATATTTACACTTTCAAACAATAATTGGTCCTGTCGCCTGTAGGTACTGTTTTTTTAAACATTTTTTCGATGTTAAATTAAGTAAATTTTGTCGAAAAACAGCTTTATCGAAAGATGCTTATTCGGAAACGGACCTAAAAAATTTTTTCGAAAATATCTTGTCAAAAAAGAATCTTTCAAAATTACGTTTTCCAAAAATATAGATTTTCAAAAATTAAATTATGAATAGGTTAGAAAATGGCAATAAGAAAGAAGAGGAAAAGATCATGAACTAGCATCAACTAACCGTTTTTGTGTCCGATCAGGTTTGTTACCTTGTGTCTGCTACGTTAGTCAGTAGTAAATTACTTCTTCAAAAAAGCGTTTTTTATGAGAATTCAATTTTTTTTTCGACACAATGAAGAAATGCACATACTTTTGAAAAAACATTTTTCTTTAAAAAAAATGTAGTTTCGAAAAGTATGACTTTGTAAAAAAAAAATCGAAAAGCTGGTTTTCAAAAAAAAAATGGGGAAAACACCCACTCCCCCAGTTTTCGAATAACTGTATTATCAAAAAAGTTCTGTTTTCGAGAAAATATTTATTTAAAAAATGTGTTTTTGAAAATTTTTTATATATATCAATTCAAATGGGCAGAATGGATAAATAAAAAAATACTAGAATATTTGTAAGACAGGTGTAGATTTTTCGTTCACTTGTTAGTGTTCATTTGTTAGAACCGTAAACAATAAAAAATAATGTCGCGAACTTGCCCGGTTTTTTTTTAGTCTACGTTTTTGTGTAGTTCGGGGTGACGTTGCGCCCCCCCCCTAGACCAAATTCGCCCCTCAGGTACACGCACTACTAATTTTAAAAGCGGTGGATTTGATATTTTATTTACAAACATATCGATTACTAAATTTTGTTTACGGCAAAGATAATGTAAAAATCGCGTGCTAACAAACGGATATTCAATTATTTTTTTTTAATAAAACATAAACGTATCTGCCTATCATCGGACAAACATTTATCTGCCAAATTAATTTATTATTTATACTCAATTTGCAGTCGGCCAGACACATAATAAATATGCATATCGTGCTATAAACTGATGAAATTATACTAAACTTTTAAAAAGCGTTATCTTCTTCTATATAATAAGACTATATGACTATATCTTTCTACTAATACAATTTTTTCTCTTAAAATTTAAAAATTCTCGACAAAACGATGTAAAATTTGTTTAGAAAAAATAATAAATAAAATACCTAAATGCATTTTTTTCCCAGGGGAGGCTCAGCAAAAATTCAACTTTTTTTGCAAATTACCAAATGTTTTTTCTCTACCAAAACATTCCCAGTGGGCTCACTATTAAAACCCCTAAATTTGGTACGGGTCCTGTAAGTAGGAACAGAGATATACAACTTTAAAATTTCACTGCACGCCGCTGACTTCCACATACCTTCTTTGCAGCTTTTAGTCATATTTCCTTGAGGCTACCCCAACTTTTATCTCTAAATGAATAATTTTTGTCTATTTCTTCTTCTACTTCTTTTTGATATTTCGGCCTTATTTCCACTTTTCTTAATTTATATAATCTAATTTTCTCTTTCAGGGTATGTTGTCCCTTGTCTACTGCTATTTTTTCCACTTTTATTTTTGTTTCCACCAAGTAATGGTGGCTACCAATTCCGTACCCTCTCTTCACTCTTGTATCTATTATTTCTCTTCTTTTATTGCTTTCTGGAATTATATAATCCATTATTGATCGTCCTCCTCTACTAGCTATTTTCCTGGTGTATTTATGTATGTCCCTATATTGAAAAAAATGTCACAGAGTTTAAATACTACGCATACAAAATCGTTTTTCATTTTAGAAAAAAAAAATTATCTCCTGTATTTACCAGGAACAGCGTAAAACTGAAATAGATCCCGTTCTTCTTTGCTGAAACGGAAATTTTTCAGGATAATAAAACAAACGGCCCGAAGTCGTAAAACTTTTCCAGAGAAATGGCCACATTTTCTCTCCTACAGATTAATTTATGTCAGAAATTTGTTAAAGTCTGGAAGAAACCGACCGCAATAATCATTGGCTCGAAAATTGCTATTTAGGAGTAATTACTGGTGATTTTCTTAAATATTATTTTCTAGACTTGTCTCAATGTCTATTATCAGATAATTGAACCCCTCCCTCTTTGTATTGCTTAGGAAATAGAAGATAAAAAGTTAGTTATTGTGATGCTTTAGTCAAAAATATTTTATACAGGATGTCCGAAAAGTCTTAGCATGGGTAAATATCTTTGCTATTAGTAAAGATAGAGACACAAAATGTTAGGTGTATCTTATTGGTCAATAAATCTACTTTTTTATGCAATTTATTTTTTTAGCCTCCTTGAGGGGTGACACTAGGAAGTTGAGGTCAAAAACTTTAAATGCAACCCTATGCCGTGTGGTACCTTACTTTAAAGGCCTTAAAAATATTTTAACGCACACCAGAGGTCTGGATCTTAATTCGTTTTTAAATGGAAAGGCTATAGAAATTAAAAATCGTGAAAAAAAATTTATAATACCTTTATTTCTTTTATTACTTTAAAAGTTGTTCAAAATGACCACCATGAACTTCTTGGCAGTAATAAAGTCGATTTTGGAACTCTGCCAAGATGTAACCCCTGCCATTCTCGAAAATGTGACAAGTGTTTCAAAATCAACTTTATTACTGCTAAGAAGTTTATGGTGATCATTTTGAACAACTTTTAAAGGAATAAGAGAAATAAAGGTACACATTAAAATTTTTACCGCCACATTCTCCTACGCTAGTCCGGTCTAATTTGACAACCGAAAATTTTAAACTGACAAGTGAAAGAATAGGACACCTAAGTTTTATACTATGAATTTGTTTCAAAGTTTTTTCTCAAATTTATGAAGAAAAGGGAAATTTTAGAACGTAGTTTCAATAATAATAGGACTAAATTAATTCTAGCAACCCCAAGCAAATCGCTGAAATATCAGAATAATAGTTTTTAATGACTGACAATGATAGGACTAAAACATAATATCAAAACATAACTGATCAACTAGAAGATCTTAATTTAAACCAGTATTAAATCTTAAACCTTCTTAGTGAATCTGAACATTAAATTTTTTTCACGATTTTTAATTTTTAACGGCTTGTCATTAAAAAACGAATTAAGATACGGACCTCAGGTTTGCGGAAAAATTCTTCTTTTTTAAAGACCTTCAAAATATAGTACCACAAGGTATACATAAAAACCAATTAAATTAAATTAAAATAAATTAAATTACATAAAAAATCAGATTTATTAACCAGTAAGATACTCCTGAAATTTTATGTCTCTGTCTTTACTTATAGCAAAGATATTTGCCCATGCTAAGACTTTTCGGACACCCTGTATATAATTTTTTTAATCTCACATGCAAGAAATTGTTAAAAACATTGTAATAAAGAGTCATGTGGTGCTTAACCAAACCATAAGCAGTGCTTTATTAAAAAAATTGTATGTCTCCTAGATGTTAAAAAAATTCGAAAACCGTTATTTGTGGTCTCGTCATTAGGTCGTTCGGCTCTAGTTAGCTACATGAGCGTCCGCAGACTTTTTCTCAGGGGGGCAAAATAAAAAAATATATATATTTTTAAAGAATTTATTTCTAATAATTAAAAAGTATGACAATCTCACAATCTCAGGGGTGGTCACGGCGCCCCTGGCCCCCCTGCGGGCGCCCATGGTTAGCTCTGCATCACTTTGGCTGAGTAAAGACGTATTTTAGAGCATATAATTGCTCGTTAGGCATCAGAAAAGCTCCCCAAGTTACTGCTCTACCCTAACAAAGTAAACGTCGGTAATTTTTTTAGTTTCCTGGCAGAATCTGATACTTCCAAAGGCTGTGTAGGAAAACTAGTAACAAATAATTTTGAAGCTTAAGAAGCGTCTTAGGGTAGTAAGATCTATATAAAACCTACTCATTTAAAATTTACTCTATTTAGATTTTTCTCTTGTTTTCGGTCGTGTTATTTCCGTTTTTCCTTTTCCATTGAACTCCATCTGCTCAATTTCCTTCCTTGAGGCCTCTACATTCTAGGGATGTTAAGAATTTCATCATTATTATTGTTACACTGTTGACAGTCACTGTTTATTATTTCATAGTCATGTACATTCTCCGTATTTCAGAATAAAAAATGTTATCTATGAAGTATGGTAATGCTTCAAAACTAAGACATGTACTAAGTATAGTAGCGACAAAATCCATTTTAATGACTACCTAATCTAGCGCCAAAATGAATGTAAAACCGATATCAGACATTAAGTGTGCCACGTTTCGGACAAAACAAGTAGTATATACAATACTTATACAAAAACCGGTAGTTTTTGTGACGTAAGAAAGCGCGCAAGCAGTTACGAAAATGTTTCCTGGTTGCATAAGAGCTCCCCGAAGTATCCAGGGATCCACTGACGACATTACCAAGCAGACCAAGTCCATAGTTCAGGTAAGCTCTTTGTTAGCTAAGTAAGTTTTAACTTTGACCGATTGGGGTACAGAATAGAAACCCTTTTTTATTAAAAGCTTTGCCCTAGACAAATTATAAAAAAATCGGTGCAGAGGTCGTAAAACATTTCCTATTAGTACCTTTGTAAACTGACACTATAGCTTTCTGTTCAAGACCGACTTGCACTTCATACATTTATTATTTATTTAATTGAATCTCCTAATATTGATAAAATTACTTAGAATTGAATGTAGTAAAAAGGGAACCAAGTTTGACCTAGTAGATTTATAGACGTAATATTATTATTCGCTAACGTGTCCAGTTTTTAAAACGATCAGCCTCTTCTTGCCTTTTTACTTACATTCGATTATCTTACGGTAAAAAGTGATGCGGATATATTTTTAACGACAGAATTACTTGGAGATTTTCTACTATCGTTTGATCTCGGCCATTTAACTTCTACGAAACTGACCTTAACTGAAGCTAAGTTTATCCCAACGTTGCTGTTTTCACCGCGCGAAAATTTGTTAAGTTGTCCTGAATAAGGTTCAAAAACTAATGGTACATTCAAACGTAATGGCTACAAAGGGACAACTACGGGATTATTTTAGATGACCGGGGGTAAAGTTAAAGATCTTCCTAGATAAAGCTTAAAACCCTTGTTAATTTGTTTCGGGATGACCCATTTAAGTTTCAGTCTGACCGCAAGTCATGTTGAATTTATAGCGTAGGAGCTGTATAGGGATGCTTAATTGCAGTTTAAGATTAATTATTGTATTAAAATAGGATGCGTTCGAGGTTCGAGAAGTTCCGTAAGTCAATTAATTTACTTATGAACCCCTTTCCGAATATTCTGTTTAACACATACTAAATTTCTGATAGAATATTAAATTTTGAGGTCCCGTCCATTTCGAAAATAAACGTCGTCTTATAGTACGGTCGTTAAGAAGATAAATAGGCGTAGCATAGATGTTGTTTGTTATATCAGTGTAGCGTAGCAAACTGACCACAGGTGTAAAAGACTGGAAATAAATGTAGTTAAATTTAACAACATAAACAGAAAGATAAAAAACGAAGAAGTGGAAAATTTCTTAAATAAAGAATGGTGTGTTTCTACTCCCATACTGTAATATTCAAATTCGACGTGTTTCATAGTAATATTCATTATGATATAAATTTTCATTATAAAACCGCGTTATTAGACAATTTGAAACCCATACTTTTTTAATCAAAAAGTACCGGTAGAAAAGGGAACAGCGCGGCGATGAGCGAGAGAAGGGAGTTTTCTTGTGAGGGCTGGGTCATTGATGAGTCGAATGACTCTCTTTTGGATAGAATCAAGGATGTTAAGTGTCGAGGGTAATGCCGCTCCCCAGATGTGGGAACAGTACTCTGGGTAAGTTCTTATTTGGGAAACATAGAGTGTGTAAGCTGGAAGGGAAGAAGCATTTTCTGGCTAGAGAGAGAAAACCAAGCTTTTTAGCTGCCGATTTGGCTACTGAAGTAATGTATTTGTGCCAGCTGAGATCATGTTCGAAAGCGATGCCAACAAGATCGAACTGTAGGGCTTGACCATTGTGTGGATGGGGTAATTGTTGCCCGATTCTTTGCGTGACAGGGAGCAAGACTGGGTTTTGGAGGCGTTGAACTGAACAACGTTCTTGGCACCCCATTCTAAGATTAATTGAAGATCTTGGGAAAGGAATAGGTGCATATATATCTGCATCTTGATTCAAGTCTTGTCTGGAAAATTGAATGTTGGAGTGAAGAGTACTATCGTCAGCATAACTGTGGATGGGATTGGTGGATGAAGAGGGCAGGTCATTAATGTGAAGAAGAAATATGGTTGGTGTCAGGACTGAATCTTGGGGGACGCCACCATTGATAGGAAGGAAGTTAAATGAGTGACCGTCTACCACGACAGAAGTGCGCCGTGAGTGAGTGGGGTGGTATCTCCTCGGTCGAGGAAAATCTCTACTACCTACCCATGATGGATAATTGGATTATTATTATAATGTTTGATAGGCAAAATTTAGTTTTAGCATAGATCAAAACTTGCTCCGTGACTAAACAAAACTTTCGTGTTTGTCAATGGCATGACCACGTGTCTCAATTAGTGTCAACAAAAACGGTAGTTAAGCCTTCACCGATCCATCAATCTCGCACTAAATTTTTCCCCATTCGACTTCTCATAATTTAGACGATAGAGAGATATCGGTAAAAAAACGATAATTTTATAACAGGAGAAAACTTAAAATAAAATTTTAAAAAAATAACGTTCAGATCCACTAAGAAGGTTTAAGATTTAGTACTGGTTTAAATTAAGAAAGATCTTTTAGTTGATCAGTCATATTTTGACAGGTTTTTGCTCTGTCATTGTTAATAAGTCGTCATTGAAAACGTATGGATTATTCTGATATTTCAGCGATTTGCTTGATTTCCAAATGATTTTCATCTTGGAACCGGTTGCTAGAATGAATTTAGTTCTATTATTGTCGAAAGTACGTACTAAAATTGCCCTTTTCTTTATAAATTTGCGAGAAACCTCAGAAATAAATTCATAGTATAAAACTTGTCTTGTCTTATTCTTACACTTGCCAGTTTAAAACTTTTGGTTGCCAAATTAGACCGGACTAGCGTTGAAGAAACTGGCTAATAAATTTTTTATTCAAACTGATGTCTGGTTTCTAAAAATAATGCATTCGATTTCAGTAGTCTGAGATTGGTCGATTTATATTCACGTAGGCATAATAATAATAATAATAATAATAATAATAATAATAATAATAATAATAATAATAATAATAATAACGATGTTTATTTATGCCAATATAACAATTAAAAATATAAATATAAAATTGATAAAAGTAAAAAAGAAAACCAAAAAATGACAGTAGTATACTAGTTGGCATAAATAGGTAGGGTTTTGATTTATAAAAAATCATTCTTCCAATCCTACCCTTACTAAATAATTATTTATATTTTTTTTGAAAGTTATATAGCTTAAGCCCCTTAGACTAGAAGGAATATTGTTATAAATTACAGAAGAGGTATCTTTAAACGAAGACTTATATTTTTCAGTATGATGTTTAGGTATTTCTATTGCGTTCTGATTTCTAGTATTAACATTATGAATATTATTCCTGAATTCAATTTTTTCAAATAAATATCTTGGTTTCTGAGTTAAAATTATTTTATATATAAAACAGGATATGTGGATTTCGCGTCTTTTTTCTAATTTAATTAAATTATGTTGGTCAAAACTAGGTGATACGTGATCATACTTTTTTAGCCCTATTGAAAAACGAACACAGTTATTTTGAAGAATTTGTAATTTCTGTTTATCTTCGTTACTGATATTTTTGTGATAAATGATATCACAGTAATCTAATCCACTTAGAATAATTGAATCAACCAGTCTAAGTTTAGTATCGGTATTTAAGTAGTCCTTAAAGTTATATAAAATTCTTAGTTTGTAGTATGCTTTTTTAATTATATTTTTATATGTTCATTAAAATTAAGATGCTGATCAAAAATTAGCCAAGATTTTTACCAAATTCGATTGAAAGTATCTTAAAACTATTGTTAAGAACAATTTTGAAATCAGAATTACTTTTTATTTTAGTGATTAGTGTTTTAGGACCAGTTAAAATTAAGTTAGTTTTATTTTCATTTATTTTTAATCCGTGATCAGTTATAGTTTTTGAAATATTTAAAATATCCTTATTGATTAAGGAAATACTATTTTTCAAAGCTGTGTACTTGATTGAGTGGTATATTTGAGTAGCATCTGCAAAAGCTAGAAGATTACCGTGTTTAATAGATAAATGAAAATCAAAAGTGTATATAATAAACAATAAAGGGCCTAATACTAGATTGCAATAACTCCCTATAACGTGCCATCATGATGGCGTGATGATTTCATGCTTGAAATTTCCAGGTTTGACGTGTGATATATATGCACGATGAAAAAAGGGCTGAGTAGAAAGCCAACCCTGGGGATTCCAATATTTATTTTAAAATTGGCAGTTTATAAATCGAAAAAATCCGGAAGACGTCAACAAAATGAGTTTGTTATTGAAAATTTGCCGCAATATTGGCTCTTTTTGAAGCTGATTTAAAGAAAATATAATAATTTTTAAGGAGATTTATTTTTACAAGAAAGTGTAAAAGGGTTTTATGTAAACGTATGTAAGTAATTATCAGCAATATGCAAGAAATTCTTAATTTCCTTACTGGTGCAGAGAAATTGCAAAATAAGTACATAAGTATAGGGTATCGAGTCATATAAGGTATTCAATGGTCCCGCTTTTGTTACTAATCAACAGTTTGCCAGGGGTTCGGAAAATCGTGTGGTGATCACACCAAATTTCTTAATTTGAGAAACTGACCTGCTTCCTATAATTGCCCATTTTTCCATGTGCCGCTCATAACGCCTTAGGGAATATAATCGAGTCATTACGGTTATTAAATCGTATATTTTCCTGTCGTTTAATTATTTATGGATCATAATGGAAATAAAGAGCCACGGCTCTTTCAAAACCCCTTTGTAAATTAAATTATATAGCGCTATGTCAGCGCGCTTACGGAATCTCGTATGTCTCTCTTCAGATATTTAATTGACTGCAGTGTTTGTGCTCCTTTGAAGTCCTCCTCGACCTGCCTAGCCAGCTCGTCTGTTTATTTTTAAACTTCTGTTTTGATAAAACAAAAAGAACTAAAAAACAGCGCTGGTATTGCGCCATTTCGTCCGCTACCGTTGAAACAGATGTTGCAATATATCGCTTTGGATTTGAGAACTTTCCGTCGCTTGACAATATAAAATTAGAAAATATCGTATGATTTAATTTTCTTTCCAATTTGGGCTAAATAGCATTTTTTGATTACTCTGTTTAACTTCAGTTCTACAAAGAACACAAAAAAGGGTCAAGCTTATTATCCGGGGAAACTTAACCGGAACCAATAAAACCGCATGCTTTAAAAAAGTCATTACACCTAACTCGTGCCTGACACTTAACACGTGCGCCAGACATTTCTGAATATTTATGTTCTGTTAAAAACGACATCCGAACACACCTCTTGCATCCCTTGATCCTATGCTTTAAGATTAATTACCCTAAAATCCTTTCAGGACAACCAATGATCTTAGGGTAGATCAGAGTAGCTGTTGGTCTTTGTTTATTATATTTGACAACGAAAAAAGTAAGTCATTAGGAGTAGATATTTAGAACTCTGGTGTAGCTTTGAATCTACAAGGATTTTGGTAAAGGTGTTTAGGGTGAGAAATCCTATTTAGGGCTTCCGGAATATTTATATCTGGTTCAAAATGTTTAGACGGCTGAATTTGGTCTGTAATTAGAAGTAAACCGTTTTAGAACGGCTTTTCAGGGGTGATTAAGGGATTGGGGTAGTTTAAATCTTCTTGTGGCGAACACGGATACCTATGGAGAGTGGCTAAAAAGTCAGCTCTTTTTTAGCGCAATTTTAATTCAGACCTTTTAGTTCCTAATTCAAATAACACCTAACTGGATATTCAGAACTATACATTAAAAAATGATATACTTAAGTATATTTTGAACATACATAAAAAAAATGTGATCCTTTAGATATATTAAAAACATTTAATATTAAGAAGAAATATGTATGTGATACCATTGCTTCAGATATTGGGCATCCCCCTTATTACTGTCTTTTTAACCCAATCGAACATGTGGCATCAGGTAAAATCAAATGTTAGAGCAAAAGCACTTCTCCGACTATACTAGTTTGAATAAGCACAACGATTTTGTAAGAATATTACACTATTGTTTACCTTTAAATTACTAAAAGTAGATTTATTTATTAATACTAAACCTATTTGAATTTGGAGAAATTTTGGTATTTGTATATGTATAGTGTATACATTCAGTTCCCAAACAGATCCCTATATAAATAATAGAACGACTAGATGTTTTGATTCGTTGTAATCTCTGTAGACCGCGCTTATTGACTCTAAATTCTATTTTAAACCCCGTGTTAGAACAAGGAAGATCATAATAAACCGTTGAAGTTAATATATTTTCCAATAGGCCAACCAATATGCCGTAATAAATATCACTCAAACAAGACCAAATTTCAAAACAGAAGGGTGTTTTATAAGACCTGCAGAAGGTGCTATTAATATCGTATTACGAGGAGTTCATTCAACGGAATCGGTAGTGTGCAGTAAGTAACGTTTGCTTTTTGTTAACTCTTTGTCTAACTACCGAGGCTTAAGGTGAAGGGTCTATTGCAGTTACTGAATTTTCTATTAGCACAATTCTATGATTTAAAATAAAGAAACTTTGATTCGGAGCGGACCTGAAAACCTATTATTGTGGATTAGAAACAGGATTATGAAAAGTTTTGCGACAAGCACGGGACTGAAATGAAATCGCATGTATACAACTCAGTGGCCTATTAGAAGTATTTAGAAAACGACAGAAGATGTTTTTCTGAAAACTTGGGTGTGGTTATAGGAACTGGTGTTCTATCGTTTAAAAATATTTTGAAAGAGGCAGTGTTGCCAGATCATTCTGAAACTCATAGCAACTTCGGAATTTTAAATGAGACACCCTGTATATTATTTTACATTTTGATTCTGATTTATAATACAAATTTTTTTTGTGTATAATATCCTATGCCTATCTCTGATAGTTTTTGAAATATTAATTCATAAGTAAATTTTTGGGGCTAAAACATGCTCCCTAAAAAATCAAATATTTTTGTGACCAAGGCACCTAGAAAGTTAAAATTTTTGCAGAAGTTTCCCAAAATATTGCTTTCTTAGAATTTTGACGAATTATTAAAGTATTTTTATACAGGGCGTCTCAAAAAAATTGTATCTTCGTAATATAAATAAATGCAAAAAACTCAACTTTTTTAAATAGAACACCCCGTATTTTAATTTTTTAACAAAAACTAGAACAAATTTCCTACCAAACTGTATACCATGTTCCTATACCTATCTTTAACCGTTTCGAACTTACAGGCATTTTAGAAAATTAATAACTAAATAAAAACGTTTTAAAACATTTTAATAGTAGACTTTGGCAGAATTTGTCCGGAAGCAAATAAAAAATAAAAATGTCAAGTAAATAGGCTTTTTGGAAAGGTCTATTTTTTAAATTATCAAACAAATTAGCAAATTTTTCTTAAATTTTAAAATGAAAAAATGTTATTAATTTATGCTTACATGGTAAGTAAGGAATGAAATTGTACAAAAAAAAACAAATATAAAAGTAATACAAAAATAAAACTAATAACTAAATTTTCCGTTTGCTCTTAAGCAATCATGAATAGACGTTGTTACATGGTCTGTTGTAGCTCTCCGTATTTCTTCTCCATCTATAGCTCCTAGAGTTGCCCTTACTCGTTGCTCTAGATCCTGCTTGGTGGTAACTGGTGTTTTATAAACTCTTTCTTTTATTGTACCCCACAAATAAAAATCTAATGGGGTAAGATCCGGAGATCTTGGGGGCCAGTTCCATGGTCCTTGTCGACCAATCCATCTGTCTTCAAACATGTTAAATAATTCTATGCGCACTTCATTGGTAGAATGGGCTAGTGCTCCATCTAACTGACACCAGCAGTTTTCAAGCATATTTAATGGTAAATCATCTAAAAAGTCCGAAACAGTGGTCCTTAATATTTCTAAATATTTTGCGCCCGTTAAGTTATCGTCGTAAATACAAAAGGCCATTTTATTATCCATTAGCAAACAAAAACGTTAAAACTGAACTGATACTGGAAACTTTTTTCTCTTACCAAGGGGGGATTTTCTCTAGACCAAAAATGGGAGTTTCTTCGATTAAAAATGTTTTCCCTTGAAAACTTAGCTTCATCTCTCCAAATGATCTTTTTAAAAAATCGGGGTCTTCTTGTGTCCGGACTAATATAATTTCACAAAATTCGACACGTTTTAGAGGATAATTTTGTTGAAGTGCCTGAAGTGTAATAAGTTTGGAATCATGCATTTTATGATTATGTAAGATTCGCTCTATGGATTTATATGTGAGTCCTAAGTCGTTTTCTGCACTGTATATGGACGCATGCGGCAATGCATGAAAATATGCCCGAACATTAATTTCATTTTCTTCATTACCTGTTACCGGTTTAATTTGAATTCTGGGCGCTTTAACATTATTATACTGCAACATATTTCTTTCCATTCTTTTAAACTTTTTTGGTGTCATTGAAGGTGAATTCGGATACAGTTCGTTGAATCGTCTACATGTTCTTGATATAATTTTATTACACTCTCCGTGTATAAAAAATAAATTCAAAATTTCTGCATTAGAATAAGAGTTATTTGCCATTTTGTTTGATAATTTAAAATATAGACCTTTCCCCAAAGCCAATTTACTTGACATTTTTATTTTTTATTTGTTTCCGGACAAATTCTGCCAAAGTCTACTATTAAAATGTTTTAAAACATTTTTATTTAGTTATTAATTTTCTAAAATGCCTGTAAGTTCGAAACGGTTAAAGATAGGTATAGGAACATGGTATACAGTTTGGTAGGAAATTTGTTCTAGTTTTTGTTAAAAAAATAAAATACGGGGTGTTCTATTTAAAAAAGTTGAGTTTTTTGCATTTATTTATATTACGAAGATACAATTTTTTTGAGACGCCCTGTATAAAAATACTTTAATAATTCGTCAAAATTCTAAGAAAGCCATATTTTGGGAAACTTCTGCAAAAATTTTAACTTTCTAGGTGCCTTGGTCACAAAAATATTTGATTTTTTAGGGAGCATGTTTTAGCCCCAAAAATTTACTTATGAATTAATATTTCAAAAACTATCAGAGATAGGCATAGGATATTATACACAAAAAAAATTTGTATTATAAATCAGAATCAAAATGTAAAATAATATACAGGGTCTCTCATTTAAAATTCCGAAGTTGCTATGAGTTTCAGAATGATGTGGCAACACTGCCTCTTTCAAAATATTTTTAAACGATAGAACACCAGTTCCTATAACCTCACCTAAGTTTTCAGAAAATCATCTTCTGTCGTTTTCTAAATACTTCTAAAAGGCCACTGAGTTTGGCGCACCCTGTATATATTTTACCATATACCGTGTTATGGTATTCAGAAATTTAGATCGCAAACACTAACATGAACACGCTAAATCCGGACTTGATATTGCCCTGTATATATTAAAAATAATGGATAACCCTGAAATAAAAATAAAATAATAACAAAAAGCTGTCTTAATCAAGAGATTTATGGTGTCTGGGGCAAAATTCGAGAACTGGAACTGTGAAATTAGGTAACTTGATATATTGCACAAATTTGCCATGCAATCTGTGGACGGTCACAATAGTAATACAATATTGCACGGATGTTTGGTTTGGTTGGTAGAAATAACTTTATAAGTCAAATTTTCTGGTCGTTTATCGGTTATTTTTAATTGCATTTTGCGCATACAACATTTGACATAACAATATTTCTGTATACTGCAGCAAAATGTATAAAATGATGGAGGACGGAGAAGAACTTTTTTGCCGTACACTTTGCTTGTTGACTCAGCCCTTTTTAAAGAACTGTATGTAATTTTTTTATAAATTACCGTTTATAAAGTATAAATCAATCTAAATAAAACAACAATTTACTACCCTACTCTTCTATAAATCTAAATAGCCATAAAATCGACAGTCAAAACCAAAACATTTCCTGCCCGCAGATGGTCTCTATCAATTTAAAAATAATTTATATTTGTATGAATACAAATGCACAATAGACAATAGGGACACAATGATAAGTGACGATACGTTAAACAAATCTATTATGTTTCAGTGAATAAAATTCTTAACAATTCAAAAAAATTAGAAATAACTATTGGGCTTATTTTATTCAATGGAATTACTATTAGATATTAATATTTGTTTAACTGGTTGGACAATTCAACAGATACTTCAGCGCTGATCTTCCTTTATTACAGTAAGACATTTGTTGCGGTGGATCACCCCTTATTTATTATGGCTTCAAGGAAGACACAATAGGTTAGATTAAAGATTATTTTGCAGGGAGGTCTCAGAGCGTTGTTGTTAATCGCAGGGGGTCGCAGAATTCGGCCCTGGACAGAAGTCCTGGTGTCCCTCATGGGTCAATTCCGAGGCCATTGCTATTTGTAATTTTCACCATGGACATGCGTACACATGCAAGTGGTTGTAACTGGGAATTAATATGCAGATGATAGTCAGATTTTTAATTCAATTAATCACTGCTGGGAATCAATATACCAATTCCCAACAGTGAAGATGATACAGAATAATAGAAAAGGTAGATCATAATTTTATGAATTGTGACTTGTTAAGCGGCCAATGTAAAATTAATTTATCGATCCCACAGCCAGTATAAGACCTAACCTAGTACACTGTTCCCACATCTGGGGAGCAGCATCATCTTCGACACTTAACATCAAAAGACAGCCATTCGATTCATAAATGACCCCAGTCCTCACAAGAAAGCTCCCATTTCTCGCTCATCGCGTTGTTGTTGGGGATCTGTTCTTTTCTACAGATATTTTCACGGATTTTGCCCCGAAGGACTAACCGATATCATTCCCTTCTTGACTTCTCCTAGCAGAACAACGAGGAGCGCGTCACGTATGCATCCATTTACTGTCCAACTACAAAAACCTAAGTAGTCGCGAATTTTATGAATGGTCGCTTGTGTCACTTTTCAATTCGTAGTAAAACTGGTAGTAGACCGTCAAATAGCGTTGCTACTTTTACTTATCACTTTATCACAGTGAGACGGGAATAAAAGTTTATTCGGCTATGATGCATAAAATAGAACAAAATGTATTACTTTTTTTATTACGTAATACTTATTATGCTAATTTTATTAGATGAAGATATAGTCAAATAAATGTCGTGTAATACTGTATTGCTTGGATGGCATCAATCAGGACATTTTGTACTTACGCTTTGGGAACCGTCTGCAGTTGCCCAGTTAATACAATCGACCAGTTCTTACTGCAAATTCAATGACTGATTGCTTTTAATAGTAAATAACTTTGTCTTTAGTTTTTTTAAAGTCTGTGGCTTGATGTCTTCGTGGACTTTCCAAGATAAAAAATAAATAAATCTCTAATAATAATAAGCTAACAAAAGATGTGTAGAAACAAGACCTTTTTCCTTATTTATAGCGGTATCACTTAAAATTAAAACTGTGTTTTGATGGCGCACATACTTCCTAACATTTTCACAATCGCTACACTTGTATTTCAATAAACAACCTGTTTCTGTATTCTGATATTTCATATAAAATCTTACACTACATTAAGCAGCTCCGGTTCAAAAGACACGGTAAATTCCAAAGTACCAAAACAGAAAGAAAAATCAATCGAATCGAATAAACATAACGACGAAAAGAAAACAAATAATATTACGTTTATTTTATACCAAAAAACAGGGGGGTTTCGCATTCAGTGGATATTGTTCATTTCTGTATTCATTTCCCCATTGAATTTTCTTAAGAATAAGAGGGTTATCGGGACTAATCTTTTCGTATAATCTTTGGGGTGCGCGCACGCCAAATTGGAGTTGTAATTTTCCAGTTTTCGCTCATATTGTGTTTAATAGCTTGGAAACAACTTGGGTCCCGCAATTCGATATACGCCCAGTGATATTAAGCAATATTAGGGCTGGTTTACAGCACAACATAAAATTGTTATTTTTTCCTTAAACCCTTTAAAGTTTGCATACACGTGGGTTGATCCCCATGCTCCACCCAAAATATCTTTCGAGTAATATCTGGTTAAAACGTTTACCCTATTTGTAAACATTGTCCGTTCCGTTTGATTTGAGGCGGTAGTCAATTCTTTATCACATGGATGAGGTGGTACGGTTGAGGACAAAAAATCCCGGACACATCATTTTTTCTAATGTTCATCTATAAATATAAATCTGTCGAGGAAGTTTTGTTAGGTTTCTATAAGGTTCGTGAACATCTGAGATACCCATCGTGTTGACAATTTTTTCATATCAGAATCTTTCTGTAAAATATCAAAGAGTATGAAAGTCAAGCCCTTTTGATGAAGTAACTCCTCTGTCTCTCGTACGTCTTGCAAAACAAGATCATGTATAAGTCTGTCCAGGATATTTGCAACCGTCAAAAGAATTTAAAGAATTCAAGGGAAGGTTTAAACAACGTTTGCCAATTGTTTATAAACTAGTTTTAAACAACTGTTTAGTTCTTCGTTAATAAGATTTAAATTTTTCTTACCACATCTGGTTTACAAACAAATTTGCAACATTGTTTAAGCCTTCCCTTGCATTCTTTAAATTATTTTGCCGGTTGCAGGTTGCAGGTATCTTGGGCAGACAATACTTTATCAATGTTTGGTTAACTGGTTACTATTACCGTGAGCACCTGCATGTTCGTCTTCACACAAAGTTCTACTACATTAACACTCAATACACCATCTTTTCATAAATCATATGAAACCGCAGATTTGCCCAAAGTCTTTTACAAGTCCTTATGATTTGAGGTCATACCATTTTCAAGGTGGTACTTAATCTATGATCTCTGCTCGACACACCTCATTTAGGTACTAACTCACTGAACTTGTTTGTGCTCCTGTACTGTCTAGTAAAGAAATTGTCCAGGCTTAGGATTTTGCCTAAACGATAAAGCAATGTTTATCTGATTATGCGATAAATAAAAGTTATCAAATAAAATCCGAAATAGATCAGGGACGGAGCATAGGGATCAATCGACTTATTAAAAGTTTGGTACTAGAACAGTAGTAGGGACTCATTCTACATCAATTTACCCACGTATGATAGGACCACTAAACAATTATTTGTTGCTCTTTGTATGTTATAAATTATGCCCCATTTACCTAAATTAAAGTCGTAGAAACAAATGGCTTATTCTTCACTTTCCTCGCCCTTATTACATCAGTTAAAATTGTAAACCAGGCCTTAGATCTCTAATCTTGCACCCTCAAATAACCGCTACTTGTACAGCACAATAACCCAAAAATTATTAACGGGGATGAAACAATTCCCAGTCAAAATATTTTCATTTGTTTGGGGTTGTTTTCAAAGGATGAAATAGGCTTTATTACTATTATAATTTCCATGTTTATGTTTTGTTGGATTCATTTTCACAATATTGTGCGGGTCATTAGGTTTTTAGCGTTACTGTGCATATTAAGCAGAGATATTTAATAAACTGTATTGGAAGAATGCTGGAAATAGTTGCAATATTTAATTATAAAAAATACATTTAATTGTTGCTTTTAATAACTTTTGCAGTACACTGTAACAACTGTGAGGAAATATTATTTTCTTACAGTACAGAAATGAATATTGCCTAACAGTTATTTTTCATCGCCTAGCAATGACTAGATTCATTGTAATATTGACTTTTTCTACCAAAAATGACAAACTTTTTGAGCTGTCAGCGGAGCTGTAAAATAATTTTACCATTTTAAAATTACTTTTGGCACAAAAAGTTTCGCGGTTTCTCGAAATAATTTTTTTTTCGAATAAATATGGGAAAATTGGTCCCCAAAAAAATATTCTCGAACAATTTTCGTAGATCAATTATTATAATAAAGATACACCTTCATTCAAGTGGAGAGATTCTTTAAAATCTATTAACGAACTTGGTTAACATGAAATAAAAAAAATATATGGTTTGAATGTTCAATATACTTATTAAATTTCAAAATGTGTCTCGCTAGCCCATGTCTCCAATAATTGAACGAAAATCGTTGTTAAATCCTATAGTGTAGGATCCGACCTTCCCGACACCAAAGAACAAAAATGTTTCCATCTTCTTCAACTGATCTATCACTCTACATATTTAATTATGTTCTAACTTTGACATGCTTTATTGGAAAATCGACTCAATTTAAAATCAACATTGAAAAGTTGGAGAAAGTGTCACTAAAGTTTTGGCTTATGCCCTAAAGGTATATTTCCAAGGCAAACATTATTATAAAGCAATCATACGTCCAAATTCACCCCTTTCTATAAATAAATCATTCAGAAAAGGTATGCGTATGCACTTAATTCAGGTTAGGTATACAGACATTTAAAACAGACCCCTTCGTTATATCAATAAGTGTTTACGGAAAGGGGCGCGTTTACCCCATTTTCCCGTTTATAATTTGTACCCCCGTAGAATATAGTGCTCCATTAAACTCTGGGCCGTGTTGACATTACTCTGGAAAAGGGTTTTTATAACGTAGATCCGTCATTTCATACGTCATTTGGCAAACGAGTCTGTTTGTATGTGTCGCCGCTCATTTTCTTTTTTATTGCTTTTTTTATTAAGCGGTACAGTCAACAACAGTAAATTTTTAGTGCGAACGGAAAAATTCCGTATGGGAATAAAGTTATTTGTGACGTATATAGGGAAAAATACTAAAAAGTTTATAAATAAAATTTCCATACGGTACAGTAAGAGGAAATAGAGTATTTATATATATTAGTATAATTTACATCGTTTTTAGATCAAAGGAAATAGAAAG
Organism: Philopedon plagiatum; assembly: GCA_963971165.1. Taxonomy (NCBI): domain Eukaryota; kingdom Metazoa; phylum Arthropoda; class Insecta; order Coleoptera; family Curculionidae; genus Philopedon; species Philopedon plagiatum. The sequence continues at coordinate 84,234,188 of OZ020195.1, forward strand.
ATTACAATTTTTTCTTGCTTTTTCGATGTTTATTTTCGAGCAGACGATTTAAAAAAGAAGTTTATTTTCAACCATATAGGTTATATTGACATTTCTGACTTTTTGAGAGTTTGAAAGTGTCACTTTTTTGACTTTTATTTGCGTGTTGAAAAAAACAGAGCAGTTGGTCATCTACTTACACGCGACAATGAAAGTGTAAATTATATTGTAGCATTTTTTTATTTATGCCTTCTGCTCATTTCACGAGTACTTACGAAAGGTACAATTTTTCCAAAACCAATTTTTCAAACTTGTTTTAAAGCACTTTTCAAAAATACGTTTTTTCAGAGAACATCTTTTTCGAAATTAAATTTTTCTGGATATAAACTTTTTCAAGCAACGGCTTATTGAAAAAGTAATTTACAGGAAAGTAACGTATCAATCCTAAGGAAACCTGATCAAACCCAAAAAAGATTCGTTTAGGTTTCTTCAGGATCTCGTTACGTCTTTTTTCATTATTATTTTCCAAGCTACTAGAGTTTATAATTTAGTTTTTTAAATACTGTTTGCGATAAAATATATTTGCGGAAAATTTTTTTAGAAATTATTTTTTTAAGACGGTCTAAAAAATGTACTTTCGAAATACGTATTTTCTAGAAAATAGTTTATAAATCCGTTTTCAAAAAAGCATCTTTGAAAAAGCTGTCGACGTTTATGAAAAAATGTACGTTCGAAATATTTGTTTTCGAGAAAATATTTTTGAAAAATTTCGATAATCCATTTTCCAAAAGACTCTTTATTGAAAAAATCTACTTTCAAGACATGTTTTTTGAAAAAAAAAACTTTGGTTATTTGGTCTTTAAAGGAAGTTACCGAAACACCCAATTTTATACAAATTAGACCAACTTCGCAACGGCCAGTTTAAGACTGTCCCCTTAATCTTTTCATTTGTACCTAGACTCTTCTTAATATTTTTCCCTTTACACTCCCCCTCTTGGATCTATCTCCAGCCTGTACCAGAGGCGGTGTAACGCTGAATTTTCTACAAAACGAAATCATCTAAATTATTCTTTGTTTAATGGATGGTTTATCCATTATATAGAGGTTAAAACACTATACTAACTTACGCTAAGGCAATATTTACTTTTATCAAATTCTTTATTGAAATTCTTTTTGTACAAAGCTTTGGGGGAAGGGGCGCGCCCCCTGCGCCCCCCCCCCCTAAATCCGCGCCTGGACTTACGACCAATTGACTTACAACGAATTGGCACGTGAGCCCACGTAGATAACTTTCTACGTTATGCGTCACAAAATACGTTGTAAGAAATCACTAACTATCTAGTTTCTTTAAGCTGATTCTGTCTTTTCTATAGTGCAGTGTTATAAATTCGGAACTCAGTACGTTAACTCCCCATTTTACGGACTGTTTTATAATCTAATAAAGCACCATAAATTCATTTAATTGAATTCAATAAATTTTAAGACCTTTCGCTGCACTACGGCAAATTAAAAATGATCGAGTGGTTAGAGTACACACTCCGACACTCGACTTTACTTCGTATTTAGAGTCAATTTCTGTCAATTGGGGCCTTAATTACTTTAAGAACATTGAGGTTATTGGGAGAACGGGTATGAGAAAATTATTAATAAAGTTTCTGCGGTTGGGTTTAGCGGGGCTACTTTTATTAACCTTTTTTTAAGGCAGGCGCGGATTTAGGGGAGGGCCCCCAATATACAAAAAGAATTTCTGCGAATTTTATAAAAATAAATATTGTAACATAAACATTAACCATTCCTAACAAAAACAAACATTTGCCGTCTATGTAAGGTCTTTGAAATGAATTATACCACAAAAATATGAATACTATATCAATACTAATAATATAAAATAAAAATGCATGACTTTTTGGCATTTTTCATTTACATGCCCTTAGAGTGTTTCTCAAAACATTCCTTACACACCTCACTGCGATCTTAATTTTTTCGAAAAACAGCTTTTTCGAAAACGGATTAACGAAATTTTTTAAACATATTTTCTCGAAAACACATATTTCAAACGTATAGGGTCTTTGATTATATTTACGTGGCTATCTGGAGCCTTTATTTTTGAAGATAGACAAAAATGTTTTATATAAAAATTGTAGTTTTTTTCCATATTACCTTTTGAAATTATCAGTAAAGAAATATCGCATTAAAAAAATGGAAAAATATAGGCAACTTCAATTTTTTTAAATGGAACACCCTGTATATTATGCGCTACAACGAAAGATCTTTTTATTCTGATTTCAAATATATATATATATTGATGATATTTGGGTGAACCATTTTTGAGATATTTTAGCTTAAACTATAAATAAATTGCAAAAAAATTTCATATTGGTATCAAGAAAGCCATGGAAACAATCAAATTGTAGAAAATAACTAAACTATAAATTTATAAAACATAAAAATTTTATTGTTTCCATGGCTTTCTTGATACCAATATGAAATTTTTTTGCAATTTATTTATAGTTTAAGCTAAAATATCTCAAAAATGGTTCACCCAAATATCATCAATATATATATATATATATATATATATATATATATATATATATATATATATATATATATATATATATATATATATATATATATATATATATTTGAAATCAGAATAAAAAGATCTTTCGTTGTAGCGCATAATATACAGGGTGTTCCATTTAAAAAAATTGAAGTTGCCTATATTTTTCCATTTTTTTAATGCGATATTTTTTTACTGATAATTTCAAAAGATAATATGGAAAAAAAACTACAATTTTTATATAAAACATTTTTTTCTATCTTCAAAAATAAAGGCTCCAGATAGCCACGCAAATATAATCAAAGACCCTGTACATTTTTTCAAAAATGTCCTGATTGCTTTTTCAAAGATTCTATTTGGAAACGAATTTATGAAATATTTTCTCGAAAACACGTATTTCGAAAGTACATTAATTTTAAAATAATAGGTACATTTTCCGAAAATATATTTTTTCCAAAAGAGTAAACCTTTTTTGGGTTTGATCGGGTTTCTTTAGGTTTGTTACCTTACTTTTCCATTCTCAATCATTGTTTTTGAAAACGAGTTTATGAAATATTTTCTCGAAAACACGTATTACGAGAGAACATTTTTTTAAAATAATTTTAAAATAATAGGTACATTTTCGGAAAATATATTTTTTCGAAAAGAATAATGTATTATGAACTATAGTTGCTTGGAAAATGTCCTTGAAAAAAGACGAAAAACGATCCTGAACAAACTTAAACGAATCTTTTTTGGGTTTGATCAGGTTTATTAGATGAAATCGAAATTTCATAGAAGTACTCTAAGAATCAAATAATATTTAAACACTTGTTTTACAGTTTTCAATAAATCAACCCCTAAGGGGGCGAAATGGGGATTTAAAGTTTGTAATGGAGAAAATTTTTATACTGCGGACTAAATCGCGGACGAAAGCTAGTGAAATATAAGATTAATTTAATGGGTAAAATCAGAGACTATATAGAATATAGACAGACACTCGAATACACCGTAAAGTCGGTCTCCCTTGAGACATTTGGTGGGTTTACTGGTTTTTGGTTTAAAAGTTTGTTTGTCCACCATTACATGTAGATACATAGTATACATATTTATATAATGGTAGACAAACACTTTTAAACCATAAACCAGTAAACCTACCATATGTCTCAAGGGAGACCCGCTTTTCGTTGCACAGCAGTGTTCGTCTAGGTATTATTTAGTCTATAGTAAAATCCATTTAGTTATTCCTTATATTTTAACATAAATCATTCTAGTTCGGTTAATTCGAAAGGTAGCTTTCAACTTGAAGATTTGCGAGGATCAGAATAGTTACTTTTTAATAAGGTTTTTGACCCATCACACTCAGTATTGCTACAGAAAAGGAATTTCTACCTACGTTTGCCGTTTCTTTTATAGAATTTGGGATGAAGGGGAGCAAATAAAGGCAAGGTGATGGTGTAAATAAAAGTGCAGCTCACGTATCACTCCGGAGCAGAAATGGCTTCAAATAACGAGGGGAGGGTAAACCACGAAAACTTTCGAATGAAAGTGAAAAGTTTCCGAGCCTGAATGTTTTTTGGTAGTAGGAAAAAGTGCTTCGTCGGGAAATATATGGAAGCAAGAGAGTACACAATAATTGTATAAATACATTATTTAGATATCCTAATTTCAAGAAAATGAATACGTGTCATCATTTTTAGTGAACACGAAAAATTCTGTTTTAAAGAATTCCTTTCACGAAAACCATGGGCTAAATTACATCTATTTTGTCCTGGTAACGCCCTAACAATATTTGTATGACAGTATTTTCTCTTATAAGTTAGGACGTCATTCTAAGATTCTTTTAACAGATTTTGTTAACATCCTCAGTAGAAGTAGAGGAAATTAAAATGGGGTATGTGTATTTACATCGTCAAAGTACATAAGATGCTGTTTTATCCACTTGACAGTCTGGATAGAATTTTGAATTATTGAGTTGCGCGCACAGTAATATATTTCGAAATTAAAATGGACAAAACCAAATATCTCTTGACTGGAAAAATATTTCGAAATGAACCAAAGGGCGTTTTGTAGTTTAAGCGACTATCTGGTGGAGAAAATCGACACAAAGTGCTCCTTTTATTGGAAGTGCCCTAAACACACGTAAAATTCGTCATTTTTTTGCTTTTAAATTAAATTCCAAAATGAAAAAAAAGTATAGCGGCGAAAAGAATCTCTTGCATAAAATGATCTTACCAGTGCCTTCAAATTGGGAGCTTCTGCAAGGCCTTGCTAAGGGATCAAAATCTGCGGTTTCACAAATTCACAGGAAAAATGCGGGACACAAACACACTTAAAATCTTGTTCATAGTATGAGTTTCAAGTTGGTAGTTTCTTCCTGCTGTACTATCATCGCGCACACCTGCGTCTCATAATAATCGACAAAATTACTTTAGGGATTTGATCTGACGCGAGTAATAGTGCGAAAGTTTAATATAAGACAAAACTGAATAAAATTCTGAGAAAATAGTGGAAAACGGAACAGTTAGCAATCCAGTTTTTCATCCATTTTGAACTGAATTTCTTTTTAATGATAATAATTAATTAATTAGTAATGAGCAACAATTATACCAGCTGTTGCAATTGCAATTGTTCTTCTGTTCTATTTTTCAAAACTCAGTAGCACTTGCAAGTGACATTTTTAAGAAATCCGCAGATTTTTAAATCATCTTCAAGAATCGGAGACCGATTCCTTCAAAAAGTGACTAGTTTCTGTAGCACACAACGAAAAGATTTGTTCTGCAATCGGACCTATTCCGGCAATATTACAGATTTCTGAATTCTTCGTTAGTGGGCACAGTAAGCCCGACGAATCATGTCCTTCGCGGACCAAGGGATCTAATTCATCGGATCCGATCTTCCAAAAATTCCGCTCGTGTATGCCTATCTATTCCTGTTGATATACGAATATACTAATCATGGGCGCACCCAGGATTTTGTCTTGAGGGGGGGGGGGCTGAATAATGCAATTCACTGGATTTCTTCATTTGGTAGTGCACTTTTTTTAAATTTTTGTGTGTCTAGGATGTTGGTTGGGGGCGGGGCGTGAGGGCTGCAGCCAATAAGGAGCCGCTAAGACGACGATTATTCCAAAAAATTCATAAAACCGATTTAGCAACGGCCCAAAGGCTTATGGCGCATGTTTGACCAAAAATACTTGCCCATATAAGAGCATGGGCCCCTGTCTGCCGATGCCCTTTAAAAGTAAGTTTTTGAAAAATATATGAAATATTTTATTTTTTCCGAAAACTTCTGGGACATGCGTTAGTAAAAATTTTTATAATAAATGCTTAGGATTTTCATCGTAAAGCCCTTTAACAAAATCGGATGATCGAATTTTCTCAATTCCCCTGATAGTTAGAAATTAAAAACTTCAATATATCCTGCAGATTCCATGTTTAATTAATTTAGAATACACGAAACCGGCAAAACTGAACTGGGCCAATTAATCTCATGGGCCACAGAGCAATTTAGGCCGTGCGATGTAAGCGGAAGGGGTGAAATTGAGTAACTTTGTTAACTAATCACCCCCCTTGGATCCTCTTCTATCCTAAAAGGCCAAAGAAGCACGTTCCAGTGTCTGCGTAACAAGGTTTATGGCGGCTTATTTTTCGTATAAAACAAGAGAAGTTTCTTTCCCCCGAAATGGGCTAAAAATAATTTTGTTTTGAGTGTTAACAAACAACGTTAAAACTTCGGAAAATGTGAAGATTATGTAGAGCATGAAATTTTAAGGTACCTACACCGTATCCCAAAAAGTTGAAGACAGATGTGAATTTTTCATGTTGTAGATAGGTAATCTACAGTATGCCGGCGCGGCGGATGGGGTTTAATAGAGGATAAATAATGGACCAAATTTGGCAAGATGCCTAAAAATGTCTCTCCTAATAAAAGTTTTTGTTTGGGTGTGATGGGATAAAAAACACAAAAACGTTATTTTGCGTAAGAGTAAACATACCTTGTTTATCTTTTTCTACCTACAGTGTTCTAGTTTCTACATATTAAACAATAATGAGCCTTGTAGACATGTTTGTCAATGTCTTTATTAAATGTAGCAATTATTTAATTCAAGTGCAATTTTTAAATACATAATGCGAACATTAAATTAAACTCAAAAGAATATGATATAAACTAAGCAGTACAATAAAGATATCAAAACCCAATCAAACTCTACCACCACATTCAACACATTTTTCTAATTGTTTCCTTAGATATCTGAAATAATTTCTGATTTCCTTCTGGGATATTGAACGGACAGTCTGGGTAATTCTACCTTTTAGCACGTCAGTATTATTTGGTATTGGAGTGGCATAAACAAGTTTCCCATAGAACCATATCGGCCAACATTAAGTCGGGGCTCCTTGGGGGCCTTGGGGAAATTGGGCCGTTTCTACCAATCCACCTTGGGCCAAATCTGCGGAGAAGCCATTCTATTACCTCACGAGCGCAATGTGCTGAACAACCATCTTGTTGAAAATATATTTTTTGGTGAAAATTTAATGACAAGTTTTCGAATACATCGCTAGCAGCATTTCTGAGTACGATATTCTATCGCAGGTGTTATTAAGCAGATATGGGCCTATAATGCATAGGTGTAGTTAGGCAGTCACGTTCAGGGGTACTTAAGCCCTAGACAGTATATGGCCCAATATTTTGTTTGGCGGTGCTAATTAGAGTTTTAGGGGTGCTAAGCACTCACAAGCCCCCCTTAACTACGCCTATGCTATAATGCATTGGACAGATATCGCGCACCATACGTTCACTTCTGTAAACTATTGTGTTCACCTCATTACTCTAAATTCGGGGTTTTCTCGAGACCAGTACCAAATAATATGATGGGATGCTACAGTTCCATTAGTAGAAAATGTACATTTATTAAAAAACATAATAAATTTATAAAAATGGATACTTCCACTTAAAATTTGGTCTCCCACCTTTAAACAGAAATCTAGTCTTTTTGCTTCATCTCCCTCGGCTAATGCCAATGTTTGGTTAAAGCGGGGGGTTAAACGGAAATAATTTATTTTCTTTTCAGGTCATCTGAACATGAGTTTTTTTCACAACTTCTAGAAGATGTTTAGCACGATTTCTAAGGGACATCACAGGAGTTTCTCCGACAGACTAAGGAACTCAAACTGTGACAGCATCGTTTTGGTCATATTTCCTCTTCTTCTTCTTCTTCTTCTTGAGATTCAAAACCGAACCAGTTCATTGGAACTTTTTTATTGTGATGTAGATTATCATTTCAGTTACTGGGAATCCTACCAATATCCCACTAAATTGTTCCATGGTGTATCGGTATGATACTTGGCCATCCCCATAAAGCGGGCTACCCACACGCCTGCCGCAGGGGCAATCTAGGGTGCATGGCAGACGGGGCAATCTAGGAAGCTTTTCTACACACATCCCTGGATGCTTTTTGTTTTTACTGTTCAGGTTCAGTGTGCAAGTGACTGTGAAGTGTGCCGCGCTAATAACAATTTTTTTTAAATGTGGTAAATCGATGTCCTTTTCCAGTTCGCGAAATATTTCAAACATCATTTCAAAAGTTTGCTGTCTCATATCTCGGTTGAAATATTATTGTTTGTTTTTTTTTATCCCACATGTGAGGCCGGTCTTTATAAACTTCTATCACCCGTGTCCAAACTTCATGCTCTTTATTTTCCATTTTGTCGTAATGAATTACCAAAAACACTAACTCCGCGCTTCGTTGGTTATATACGAACTGACTCAAATTGGCCCAATCACACTACACACGTGTGGAGTGGCAGGGCGGCAGGATCTGATTTAGGGAGCTAGGAAGGTTCAGAGCCCCTGCCGCCCTGCCTAGGAGACGATTTAGGAAATTGCCCCTGCTTGCCTACACACAACACATTTAAGGAAGCAATTAAGGAACATAACCCTAGATTGCCCCTGCGGCAGGCGTGTGAGTAGCCCGCTTTACACTGGACTCTAACAATCCTTTGTTCAGTAGATAGCATTTTGATAAAAAGTATTTTAAATTAAATAATTGCTTCATTTAATAAAGACATTGACAAACATGTCCATAGGTGTTATTATTGTTTAAAATATAGAAACTAGTACTCTGGTTAAAGGTGTGAGAGAGAATAAGTTGGGACTTTAAAAAAATAATGTGATAGAACTCGATACTTTTATTATTTAAATTTTTTAATAGTCTTGTACTTCCGCTTATTGTTTAATTTAAAACATATTTCATATCTGTTCTTTTGATAGAAAATGATAAACAAGGTATTACTTACTCAAAATAGCGTTTTCATATTTCTTATGCTCCCTGTATGAAAAATTAAATTTTTTATAACATGAATCCTATTTATTTATTCACTTATAGTAGCATAAAGCTCCAATTCCAATAATTTACACAGTGAATACATTTTTTTACGCTGCTTATATCTTTCGAAAAAAGAACATGCATGTATAAACACTGCAACAGAGAAGTTTTCAGTCTAGAAAATGTGCATAGTTTGCATGTAATAACCCATTATGTCTCATTTTGTTTGTCCAAGTCTATTTAACCCTCTTTTAGATCCATATCTAAGGCATGGTGTCTATAACTTACTGATGTGTATGAAACAAAACAATTTCCAACATAATTATTTACAATCATGCTAACTGTTTCTGAAACATGAGCAACTCAGAAAATTGTAAGTTTATCGGGCGTCAACGAAATTACTATCAAGCCTGTCATTCTCTAATAAAGGGAAGAATTGATTTCAAATTTTGGGCAGCGTGTGGTTGATTGGGATGCAGATTTTGACTATTCAAACATTTCACTGTCGCTTCCGGTTTAACCGGAAGTGCTGTCAACTTTGATATTTTAAACGGAGCACCCTATATAGTTTTTAAGATTTGAATTTACGATAGTTTTCCGAAGAAATAAGAATTGGAAATGGACTATCGATAATAAATTGTACTGTAGATATACAGCAAAAGGTGGTATGGAAAATTGAATTTCCTTTGGTAAGCTTACTTAAGGATTACTATCCACTAATGTCAGAACAATTATTTCACTTCCGATTTAGCCGGAAAAGCTACGAAAACTAACTTTCATATTATAATTTCTTTAATAAATTAAATGAAATGCGCTATATCGGACCCCAAATTCTAGTTCTACATACATTTCTGAGAATTTTCTGAGAACAAAGACAGATAAATGCAAGCTAATATTAATGATGTCGAAATGAGAATCGGCAACCTTGATCGAAGTATTGTTTCATGACATTGGCTGTTCTGACCCCTGTTTGTGTCCCCTAGAATGCAGCTAAACATCCGATTCCGTGGAACTTTTTGAAATAATTTGAATCTAAAGGTCAGCTTTCGTAGGACTTATAAATTATGACATTAGTAGACAATAATTATTATGTACCTAAGCTTTACACATAAGATTATATGTTCTTTATCATCATTTGTTTTATAACTAAACAGTAGGGGATAAAGCGAGATATTTTCGTGATATCTACAGGTAGTAATTTTGTATCAATTTTTATTCTAATTATTATTGTAAACATACTTACTGCTTTTAGAGCTCTAAATTTGTGCACTGGGAGATGTCTTTCTTATTTGTTTATACCGGAAAGTCGTTTTTATAGCAGATAACTAAGCGTTATACATCTCTATTTGTCAATATAAAAAATAATTATTAATCTCATGCCCGTAAACGTAACTAATAGAGTCGGCTCGAACAGAGTTACTATTTCATCATTACTATTCAATCGGTATTTCAATGGACCAGTAATTTTCCGTTAACATCATCAGTACCTCTCAGTTGTTAAGTTAAATTCTGTACTATTGTCCATCAACATTAGGCCTGCTCATTATATAAGAGACGGTCAAAATAAACATGTCTTATTGGCAATTCACCGACCATTCAGTGACCATATCTGTTCAAAAAATGCCGCGTAACTATATTTGGTATAAGGCCTTTTAGTTATATTGATTTTAAAAGTATAATGGTTCCCGTTCTCATGCCAAATTTTCTTTTCCAATGATTAATACGAACCTGTTTTTGTAGGTGCAGAAAGAACTTATCAATGTTTCTGTTAAAGATGTAATATTATGTAACGTAGGTACACAGTGTGTCAGAAAAGAATGGGCAAATATCTTTGCTATTAGTAAAGATAGACACCAAATTTTAGGTGTATCTTATTGGTTAATAAATCTACTTTTTTATGTAATTTAACTTTTTCAACCCCCTTGAGGGATGAGGGAGTTGAGGTCAAAAATTTTAAATGCAAACCTATGCCGCTGTGCCTGTGTCATATTAGTAAATAAAGGTTAGATCAGGTTTTTTCATAAACCGAGCAAACTCGAGCAACAATGAGGGAACCGAAATAACAGCAATAAGCGCTGAATACTTCACTTAATGTATAATATCAGTAGATAAGTTTTTCTTTGGATTTTTTCCTGGTACGAAAAAATACTATTTTTAAGTTCAGTAACACCATTTTCATGTTTTCCTCCTTCAAACCTAATTTTAGCCTTATGGTCATTAACTTAGTTAAATTTTAGATACACTGCATCTTTCAATTATTGCACAGGCATACTACAGATGCGCCTGTTAAAAATGTAGAGTATATCTAAAATAAGAATGACAAAAAATCTAAAAATGTATTGGCTATATAATTTAATAACTGAACTTTCTCTAAGGGCTACTTTTTTATAGTTTATAAATTTTTAAATATCTTATTATTGTCATCTAATACCAATTAATTACTCTGGTTATATAACTTATAAATATCTAAATTTCTAGATCTAGAGAAGCAAGTGATAAAGAAAATCTACCATAAGGTTTAAATTAGAAGTTTTTTAAAAGCCAAGAGCTCTTGCTAAAGCAGGGTTTGTGCAAATACATACACATTCAGAAAACTGAATTAAACAATAATTACTAAAATAATCGCTAGGATCCAACATTTTTAATTCGACAAGCTCTAGAAACTATTTCTAGCTGCACTGGCATGACTTAAAGGTATAAAATACTGGCTTTTAAATACCTGAGAGATAATTTAAACACAACTAATTTGTCTACTTACTTTGTCAAAATATTTTAAAATGGTTTTAAAAATGGTTATTTAATTGTGAACATATATTTTTAAATCTAAATGACTTAGCTCGACGTACTTTAGACCCAATATTTTTGCACTGGAGACTTAAATTTAACCGATCTATTTCATATTTCTCTATCTCTTTTACTTTCCAAGTTCATCAAGTCCAAAGATTAGATATTTTGACACTCACTCGCCCACTTCACACTTCCCGTGGCCCTAGAATTCTGAAATTTAGCACAGAGGTGAGCTTTCGTACACAATGGGAAAAATCCAAAAACCGATACTTTCTTTCTCCAACCCCCAGTGTTGTGGGTGATGCCGCATAAAAGAATTTGTAGATCATACTCATGTATTATTATTGCATAAGTAAAAACTTTTTCTTTCACAAATTTCCCCAAAATTCAATCAGCCTGTGTCTTCAACCAAAAGTAAACTTTATGTGACTTGGCCATTGGGCATTTTAAGTACTAGCCACAGCCATGTCACGTTTCTGCCTGTAATCTAGCTTTCTTCATTTTAGTAAACCTTTAGCTTTAGCTTACTTCACTTTAAGTAATAGTCAGCGTTCAGCTTTCTTTTTTTTTAATAATAGCCACATCGGTTTGTTGGTATGTTATGGCACAAATACTGGCACCGCATATGCAAATTCAGTATTTTAGACACCTACAACAGTAAATATTAAATTAAACAAGAAAATAATAAGATTGAAAAAGAAAATTGGCCCTCCTTAAAGAACATCTTTATTTTTCTAAGACAAAACAAACCGTCAATACTTCAAAACAATTTCTGGAAAATATTGTTAATACATCGGAATAGTTAATTTCCTGCTCAGCTAATTAAGGGTTTTAATAAACGAGACGAGACACGCCGTGGCAGATTTTCACTTTCCCGTCAACTTTTTGGGGGCGGTTGAGAATTACAGATGGACTACTTAAGACAACGAGCATCTAGACATTGACTAAGTTGTTTAAGTTCACGCTTTTCAGAATGATTTGCTGCACTTCTTGCTTGCAACTGATTTTGTCTACGCCTGTTCTTTTACTTTTTTTTAGTAGGTCTGCTTCAGAGGGGGAAGAAAATAGGTGTACTAAAAATGTTCTTTACGATTCTATTGTAATATGATGCTTTGGTTATTGTCAAACGCCTCGTTACCAAGACCTACTAGAACAATTTTAACAATTTTAACAATTTTACGATACAGATTCGCTAATTGAGCATTCACAGAAAAAACTTCTATGCTATTTTCAATAGTAGTATTATTCTTGACCACTCTCACTTTGGTTATAATAAAGTTAATACTGTTTCAACAAAACATCATTGAAATAATAAAAAAACATTGCCTCAAAGATAGACTTATTATTAGAGTTCAAAAGTAGTCTTACTTCTTTGAAAACTATGTTACCATTTTTTCAATTACAAAAATACTATGGGAAACCAATACATTACTATTATTCCTTAGAGTATAGAATTGTTTAAGCTAAAACATTAAATTATTTGACGAGAATGCTCAAATATAATGGGGTGAAAAATAGTTATTGTGGGCGGTGTGATTCAAATTAAAATATATTTTATTAAACAAACAAGAACTACGGTTTAAATAAAAAATCTAAAAACTAAGTGAATAATCCTTATATCATGTTAATTAAAATAAACACTCCAATAAAACTTAAGGTATTAAAGAAACAATAAAAAGTATTAATTCAATGAGTTCTACTGTTGGCTGAAGTTTTGTTTCTATTGCTCGCGGACACCCTTTGGAGAGGTTAAAATTATGCTGTTGGTATTTTGTTCGTTTAATAGTCGTTTAAACTTGCAGCCTGTTTGTTTATTGCGTTAAAGTTACGCCAAAAATAATAGATATTTTGCAATTCTGGGGACTGGAGTGTTTCAGTGTTTGTGTGGACTGGTGTGAACTTTAGTGTTTAACACCCCTTTACAAAAAAATAAAGGGATAGGTATTCTAATAATTCTAACTCGATTCTCCAAAAATATTTGAGGTAGCCGGGTGGAAGCTTATTACACGCTTGGAATGCGTAAAACTTGGGGTAAATTTTATAATATTTAGCGGTGGCTGGTGGAAAATGCGACCGACAGAAGTTCGAAACAACGCGGACGAAAAAAAGTTAAGTTTTATTATATCTTATGAAGATATAATGAAGATAAAGGCAATAGAGACTTTTAAATAAGAAAAGCTTAAGAATAAGTTTTATACAATGAACATGAAATATCTGAGGTAGGATTTGCCTTGGTAGTCGGATTCATATTGGGATATACTCTGTTTTTTATCAATAAACTGCCACCCTCATGTAAAGTGTTTGAAAAGCTAATAATATCATATTGTTTGGTTTATAATGTACTGTTAACGCACAAAATTTGAGAAAAATCTTTTGAGCTGTTGGAAATGGATTTTTTTATGATTTATTGTAGGTTAAATCACGAGAGCTTTGAATTTTACTGGTTCAATTTCGCGTAGGTGGTTTTTGGAAAACTTTTGCTTCTTAAATATTCGAGACTTAATAATTTGACGATAAAAGCCCGAGACCAACGATTGAGGGCTTTTATCGCAAATTATTAAGTCTCGAACATTTGGTTAAAAGCAAAAGTTTAAGAAAAATATACCTACGTGAAATTTACGTTGTAAAACTCAAAGCTCGAGTGGTTTATATTAAGATTATTTAATGATTTTATATTTTTACTATTTCCAAATTGAATAGTGTGATGTTTTTGTGGTAATTTCTGTTATAATTTGGATATTTTTGTCAATTTCTGATTATACAAATTGCCCAAATCGCGCCTGTATGAAATGCGGATACGTAGAAAGTATAACAAATCCGGACAAATCGTTATGTCAAATCAACTGAGAGCTGATCAGTGATCATCATATTGGAATAATAATTGTTTCATCTCTTTTTCAGATCTACACAGATTGGGCAAATCACTATTTAGAAAAGGCAAGGAGTAAAAAGAGAGTTAATTCTTTGGCCACAGATTGCAGTGACGGAGTTCTACTGGCCGAGGTCATTGAATCAGTTAGTAAGTATTATGTTGTTTTGAATAAAGGTGATCATACTGGTTCAAATATTATACTACTACTACGTTGTAGAAAATAATAGACTCTTTCACTAAATTTTGATTTTGCTGCCATTGTATAGTGCATGGTGGCCAACCCGTCGACCGCGGTCGACCGCGGAAACGTTTTGAGTAGCCCGCGTAGCCCAACGTCGGTGAAATATATACAGGGTGTCCGAAAAGTTTTACTATGGGCAAATATCTTTGCTATTAGATAGAGACACCAAATTTTAGGTGTATCTTATTGGTTATTAAATTTACTTTTTGTAATTGAACCTCTTCAACCCCCGTGAGGGGTGACGCTAGGGAGTTTAGGTCAAAAATTTCAAATGCAACCCTGTGCCGTGTGGTACCTCATTTTAAAGGTTCGTAATAAAGAAACATTTTACCGCAAACCCGAGGTCCGTATTTTAATTCGTTTCAAAATTTTAATCCCTTAATTTCTCTTATTACTTTGAAAGTTGTTCAAAATCACCACCATGATGCCATTTTTTGGCAGTAATAAAGCTAATTTTGTAATTTACTTCACATATTTTCGAGAATGGCAGGTGTTCCTGCTTGACAGAGTTCCAAAATCGACCTTATTACTGCCAAGAAATTCATGGTGGTCATTTTGAACGACTTTTAAAGTAATAAGAGAAATAAGAGTACTTCAATTTTTAATTTTTTCCACGATTTTTATTTTTTATATGCTTGCCAGTTAAAATCGAATTAAGATACGTACCTAGAGTTTGTGGTAAAATCGCGGGTATCAAACACGGGGTTGCATTTAAAATTTTTGACCTCGACTCTCTAGCACTACCCCTCAAGGGTGTCGAAAAAGTACATAAAGAAGTACGTAAAGAAGTAGATTTTTAACGAGTAAGATACACCTAAAATTTGGTGTCTATCTTTACTAATAGCAAAAAAATGTTTGCACATCCTAAGACTTTTCGGACATCCTGTATATAGCCTGAGACGTTATGACCGATTATACAATAACTTTCGCCTTTAATCCCCCCCCCCCCCCCCCCCCCGCACAGCTAGACTGCTAGTAATGAGTTTGGCCACCCCTGGTAGAGCAAGGGAAATATAATTTTTGAGATTCTTTCTTTTGATTTTAAGTATTTTTTGGATAAACAAAAAACAAAATAAGCCTTCTTATAGAACGTCGTAAAGGTTTATCCTAGGTCACAATACTAGGTTTGCTTTTCATTCAGTTTCAAAAGTATCCTTCGATTTTGCGGTACTTTTTTATAATCTAGACGCAACTTACCTCGTACAGATAAAATGTTTGTCTCTCTCTTCCTATGACCTATCCGTATAAAATAAGGAATCATTTGGTCTGAGCTTAACTTTCAAAAATGATCTTAGCAGGCATAAACATATTGCTTGGATTTCAGCATGTTTACACTCTCATTACATCAAATTTGCATATAAAAATATCTAATGTTTTACGATATATATAAATTATCACAGTGATAACGTGTACGGTCGCCTTTAGCTCTCCAAACTTTATTTTCGCAAACCGAACGTAACCCAGTGTCCCGAAAATGTGTCGCCTCGAGCCCGAGCCAGTATGATTAATTGGCACTCAAGACGGTGCACCTAAATCAACTTTTTAATATTATCCAAGCGAACGAACAGTTAACTTTTTAAATATTAATTGTTTATTTATAGCTTTTCATATTGTTTTGCAATTCTTAACTTAAAATTACCGTTATTAATAGCTCGACGATAAACTGAGACACCAAGAAACCTACAAATTGCGTGTGTAGACGTTCGCATTATTATTATTATTATTACATTTTATTTCTGTACAGAAAATAACCTAAAAATGAACGCGTTTTTATGTAAAACAATAAAAACATTAGCTAGACGATCACATCTTAACACCTTTGATGTACATAGATATCACCCATTTTTCATTTAACTTCTTTGATTGACGTGACCCCAAAAACTAGAGCAGCCTGTAGCATCACCGTTCCTTCCATAAAACAAACAGTTGCCGTCTGACGTTGTGCATCCCCTCCCACCTCCCCCCCCCCCCCCCGCCTATACGAAATTCTAAAAAGGCCCCTAAAAGACCAGAGGGTGCTTCTACGTTCACACTCTCTGGAGGCATTCTTGACTCTATTGACATTTTCTTCTGTATCTTGAAAAGCGAGCCAGCGTGAACGTAGTATCACCCCAAAACTGGAAAGGATGGATAATCGAAGTCCGGAGCAGATACAGCAACAACAATATGTGTTGTTGCTTATCATCAGATAAGTCTTTAGTGACGCAATTCGAATTTTGGATCAGTCGAGTGAGCTGACTTATAAGAATGTGCCAATACAAAGTCTACAAGATAATTTAACATAATATATAGTTTAATCATACATACATGATGACCGTTTAGTTGAACACGCGAGCAAAACTGCAGGTAACTGCTAATTGGACCATTACAGCTAACTAGCTTTGCATATATTAGTTTGATCTGAACCTGACGTATAGTTTGTCACGTCTTCTTGCCGAGTAAATTATAAAGTTTTAAAGTTACGAGTCTCCGTAGGGTGTAGACTAAACTTTTGAATTACAAGACCGTATAATAAGAATGGATGTGTAAGCCCAAACCGAGCGGAGACACTTTCCGCTTTCCGCCCATTCAACATGTAAGTTCATTAAAACTTTAACCCACACGTTTTGTTGGTTGTAAGATTATAGTAGGAATTTTAGTGCGGGTTTCGGTGAATTTACTTCAAGCTAATCTCCAAACCAAAATAAAAAAAAATACAAAAGTATTTAAAAAAAATTTAAATACTTACTTATACCAAAAGTGAAAGCGGTAAAATATTTGCCAAACCTTTCGCAATGTAATTTAACGGAAAGCGAAAGATTCGCGATTGCGAAAGCGGATCCGAGCGGTAACTGTACAAACCCTTGTAGGGATGTAATGATTTATTTTCGTTTTCGAAAGCCTAAGCAAACCCAAGCCTAAACTTTCCTACCATTTTGGATTTCCACTTTGGGTTGCGAAGGTTTTATCGAATTTATTCTTCGTTTATACCGTCGGAATGACAAATAGCTAAATACAAAAAATATTTTAAATTAGAATACTATTTTGTTAGAAATACTGCAAAAAAATTGTGCTTTCAAATAGTACTTACCTATACCAAAAGCAAAACGACAAAAAAAATCGCTAAACCTTTCGCAATAAAAATTGCGAAAATGTACCGGAAACGAAAGTTCCGCGGTTGCGAAAGCGTAAGAATTGAACAATTTTGTTGTTGACCAAAGTACCAAAGTTCTATTTCTTAACAGAAATTTTACAATTTTTCGTTGCCACGCATTAAAAATCTCCTGTGCATGTATACCAATTACGACGAAATTGATTGATTAATTATCAATTAGCACTTGATTTAAAAACGATTTGATGGATTCGATCACTTCTAGTTATCGTCATCTGTTTGTGAAAACCGTTATTAATGGATTTTGGGAAAATTTATTCGTTTGATGATGGTAATTGTATTATCTCGAGTTAACTCGAGTTCAATATGTAATTTTCTGGAAATTGGTAGCTTTTGTCCTCCTTAAAGCATAAGCAAGAATTTGATTTCATAATATTTGTGGCACTATTTTGACGATCTTGACAAGTAATTTAATTAAAATGGGTATTTAATAAAAACGTTGTGATAAAGTCCACTCAGTACCATCAGTGCACGGACTATTATCGCACCTAAAACATATTGTCTAAGCAAAACGCCTATTTTAATGGTAATTTCGCTGGTTTATGGTGTCGAGACGTCGCGTCGGCTCCATATTTTTTACAAAGAAGTTATTACTTAACAAACTAGGTACAGCAACAATGTGTTGCAAAGACTTTTCTTCTAATCGTTATTGTTGTAAATTTTTTGGAAAACCCACACTCTGCGTTCGCAAAAAGCCTATAACTATTTAACAACAGTTTTCTTGAGATAGGTAGTAGACCTGTGTAAAGGCAAAACTCGGAGGCGTTAAAAGAAAATAGTTTTATTTGGCTATAACCGCAAATATAGAGGTTTTTGATAAACAGATCAATTTTAGCTGCTTTACTTGATTTTTTTGTTACTTATTTCTGTGTGTAGAAATTTTAAACAATAATTTTATACTAATCACTCCTATTTTGTTACAGCAGCCCAAAAAATTCCTGACATCAACAGAAAACCAAAATCGCCTACACAAATGGTAAGTTTAAAAAGCATTCCCCAAGGTTTTGATTTATATTTTGCTTACCTTCTGGAATAATTTTGCTCGCTACTGTTTACCTATACCATACATTATTTCTTTTTTGTAATTTTAGACTAAATTGGAAAAGAGACAAACGGAATACGGTACAGACGTTTTCCGCATACCAATCACTTTTCCCGCGGGGTTTTTCGGATTTTCCCATTTTTCCAGACATCTAGAAAAATCGCAATTGCGTCCTATTAATACCAATGAGTTAGAAGACAATAAAATAAATAAAACCCCTGGACAGTAAACCTAACGTTTCTTTTATACTTATAAACGAAAACCTACAAAAGTATTAAGCATTTTGCTCAGGTTTAAAGAGTCTAAGTTATTTTATGGCTAATGTGAGATAGTTAAAAATTTGATTTTGTAGTAGTTCCATTAAGCTGATTTTCTGGTAACAAACCGTAAAGTTTATTAAAGTTTACGTATACGCGTCTTTCTGTAATCAAAAAAAGCGACTGTTTTCTTTTATTCGCCTCAAGCTTGATAAAAACTAAAAAAGTCACAACGGCCAAACTTACTACTACTATAAGACCGGTCCTAATTAGACATTCAAGGATTTTTTGGCAAACTTATACCCAGGGTGTCCGGAAATGACGATGACACATTTTAAGGTGTGATTCTACATAAGAAAAATATGGAAAAAAGTTCATAATATAGGTCCGCAAATGCTTCGATAGGGAGCTACAGGCCCTGGAAGATGGTGTCAAACCATGGATTTATTATATAAAAGGATACGGGATGATGTAACATTCTTTGAAGCCGAAACAAACCATTCTAAGCGACACTGTAAACACAATTTGTAAACATTGGCCACATCTTATTTTACCTTGTATTTGTGTACAAAAAATACGTTAGAAGCATTACAAGATTTGCTAAAAGTAATAAAAGCCCTAAATTACTTTATTTTCTGCTAAATAATAATAAATTTAAGTTAAAAAGGTTTTATTATTTATAGGTTACGTTATTTCTAAAGGTGTTTATTTAAAGTCGCTCCGAGTCATTTATAAATCTATATAAATCTATACGTCGCACTTTTTCTTTTCTAGTTCATTAGATAAAGACGTACGTGTAACCGAGTGTTCAGACCGAGGTTCAGCCGTTTTCCTAAACAACCAGCACCGACAGCAACACTTCTGAGCTGCAACACTCCAATGCTATTTTATCTCTTTCTACTACCATTCTTGATTCAATTACGTAGTAATTCGTAGTCTTGTCTATGTTCGTAGTTCGTAAACTGCTCCCCCAAGAGAATAACAAACAACAAAATATAAGGCTTCACGTTCGATACGCTCACAGTATACAGATATCGAATCCTTTTATATAATAAATCCATGTGTCAAACAATGATTTTTATCTAATTTATTAGAATCTATTGTACTTACAATACAGAAATGAACTTTTCGGTATAAGTTAGTATTATTGGATGTCACTTTTCAAGAATAGCAGGTGACCCATATTGCAAACAATGGCGTGGGAGCAAAAGGATGGTTGATTATTTAAGGTCTTCTTTTTTTCGCCAATTGTATTTTCGATATTTTTAAATAAATTATGGTTCCTTGACGCTTTCGTACTTATTATACTTTACATTTAAAATTTAAAAGTTTTCGTTCTACGGCATTTATATTTTTTACTTTTTTTGACACCCCGTACATACTGGGTCAAAATTTTCTCAACAAGCGGAACTTTTTATAAAGAATAACTTTTTTCGATAAAGTAAAAATTAAAAAAATTTCCCATCTGTGAAGATGGTTTCTGAACACGCTGTATAGCAACTTGGTTTACCATCTCACAAGATCATTTTAAAATATTACTAAAGTTAATTTAGTAAGATTTTTTTCCAAAGAATGAAATAAAATTTTATACAGTTAAAAGAATTTCTACTCTGATTCTGCGATTCGAATACAAAATAATTTATTAAAAAAACGATTTAACAATACTTATATAATATATTGTTATTTCATATTTGCTACATTGTTCACCAAAATTCCACACCCACCGTAGCAAAAACTCTTAATTTAGAAGAATAATACTGGAAATTAAATTACGTAAAAAAATCCCATTAGTCGGCCATATTACTAACAACTTTTTTCATTTTGCTCTCCTATTCATCCATCTTAACTACTTGTGTAGAGACAATAAAACCGCAAAAAGCTATATCATTTTTATAATAATATCCTTTAGACCTGATACCCTTAATAAAGAAAAAAGGTATTAGCCCAAAATAATATAATTCGACGAGATTCAACATTTAGACATCACCAAACTTAATTGTTATTAAAATGGGCTTCTTTTACAAAATTTAGATATTGGTGACGTTGAATAATAAGAAAAGATCATTGCCACCGTAATGACTTTCCGGGCCGTCTGTATTCTACGAAGCAAATCTCTGAAAAGACAGTTCCTGATGAAAGAATCCATTTTCCACTCAGGCACGTCATTCCGCAAAGTTTATTGATAAAGTTCTGTGAGGGAAAAACAAAAATTACGCAAAATACCACTATACACACAAAATTACGCCTTTCAGATTTATCAATGAACAAGCGGACGCCACGTAAAGCGACGTTACCTCTCTGTTCTAAATTTTGTCACCATGTAATGGAAATAAATTATTACTAAAAATTTATTATGACGAAAAACAATGGTATACTGGTATATCTTATTACTCTTTAGTAATATTCTTTAGCCTGTTTGTGATTGTAGATACAGTCAGTCACAAAAGTCTACATACACCCTTAAAATTTGTAACATTGTAAAACTAGTTTTAATTTTAGGAATTTTGTTTTTACAGAATATCATAATTACCCCAAATATAACGTTTAAAAAGGAAAATCGAAATCTATAATAATAGTGCCAAAAGAACTAAATAAATGTTAAATACGTTTTCACAAAAGTATGCATTAAACAATGTGTTTTAAAAACTAACTTTTTAATACTTTGTTGGGCCACCTTCTAAATCTATGACCACTTGGAGTCTTCTAGGCATAGATGAATTAGAAAGGATTCGGTGTTCCGTATACTGTGAGCGTATCGAATGTGAAGCCTGTTTATTTGTTGTTTGTTATGAAAACATTTACCCTAGAGGTCTAGTTTACGAACTTTAAGGAAACACGTAATTGAATCAAGAATGGTAGTAGAAAGAGATAAAATAGTATTATAGGGTTGGAGCTCAGAAGTGTTGCTGTCTCTGCTGGTTGCTTAGGAAATACGTCTGAACACTCGGTTACACGTACTTCTTTGTCTAATGAACTAGAAAAGAAAAAGTGCGACTTATAGATTTATAAATGACTCGGAGCGACTTTAAATAAACCTTCAGAAATTATACAACCTATAAATAATTAAACTTTTTAACTTAAATTTATTATTATTTAGCAGAAAAATAAAATATTTTAGGGCTTTTATTACTTTTAGTAAATCTTGTGATGCTTCTAACTATTTTTTGTACAAAAATACGAGGTAAAATAAGATGTGGCCAATGTTTACAAATTGTGTTTACAGTGTCGCTTAGAATGGTTTGTTTTGGCTTCAAAGAATGTTAAATCATCCCGTATCCATTCTTAATAAATCCATGGATGAAACTAAATTCTCAGTTATGCTTGGGGTAATTTCAGCCCAAGCCGACTAAAGGAAATTTTTAAATGTCTCTTTATTGCTAATGTCATACTCTCTGCTCTAATTTAACCCACAGGTGTTCTATAGGGTTTAGATCCGGCGACTTGGGAGATGAATATAGTAGTTTCGGTACGTTATATAGGATCCATTCCTTAACAAGTGCCGCAGTATGTTTGGGATCATTTTCTTGTTGGAATATCCATTGTGGTTCTAATACCAAACGTCCAACTGAGGGCAATAGATTTTCATGCAAAATAGTCAGGTAGTTCATTACACCCTCAATAAAAACTAGATTATTTAATTAATATGGCACCTGGGACCACCCAGGGGGTTTCAATATATCCCTACAAACTAGGTCAGAAGTGGTGTACAGGAATCAACTTCGTACATAAAACATAATACACAGTATTTTAGCATTCACAAATGCTTTTAAGAATGGCAAGGATAAATTATGATATTTTTAAGACCCCCATGAGATCTCCATCTACGAACTCGTCGAATCAAACGAGCCACTATTTGTTATATGGCCCTTGTGACACGAGTATTTTTCTTACGTAAAAATTTATACGGGGTCGCTCTTTTCTCCATAAATCTTGCGAGTAAAAGGCTTTGGGATAAAAGAAAAAAATCGCCCACACGTGGGTTACTGTCTGTTTGTCACCTCTTTGTAAGAGGACGAGTGTTTATAGGATTTGATATGGGATTTTATTAGGACGATATTTCATTTCGGTTTTATGAAGATAGACCTTTGTATTAGGTAAATTATTAGGCAATGTTACCAAAATCTGAAGAATAAAATATGTATAGACACGTAGGGAGTGATGTAAGGTAAGACAATTTTTTTGTGAATAAAGCCTGCTGCGTTTACCGTTAATAAAACTGGTCTATTAGACCATTAATTTTTCTCTAAATTCTTAAAAACTAAAATCTTTATATACTAATTCATTCAATTCACCCAATGGAGTCCTAGAGGTTTATCTGTTATGGCTTATTTACATACTGTTACGACTGTTTTTCTCTGCGTGAAATATTACTCTGTTTTATGTAAAGTTGGAAAATAGTTTAGGAGTTCCTATTTACAAAAAGAATTCTTTTAAAAATGTATTTTTTATGCATCACTTATTACAGATTTGATTATTCATCTTTAAAACTAGAAACTGCCACTGATCATCGACCAAATAACACATCCTATCAGTAAATCTTTTGTTCCTTCGAGTAGGTATTTAAAATGTTTGGAATCTATCTACAAAGTAAAGATGGGATTTAGATAAAAAATATAGAAGAAGTGATGTTAAAAAGGTGTTGTCTGTACATTTCTTAGGCATTTAAAGTTACTTTCATGCAGCAACCAAATCTAATCTGATTACGAACTTTGTATACAAGGTGTGTCAACTATTTTTCTAAAGCCCGGTTCCGACGATGCAGCGAGTCGTGGCGACAAAGCTAACAGCAGTTTTTTGTAGACAACAGTGGTTGCATGTGCATACGCAGTATAGCTCCAATTACTAGCAAAAATTTGTGTGGTTTCTGGGTTGTTATGCCGTCGTCGGTTGTCTCTTACTCTTGACGTTTCGCCAACACGAGCGGTTGGCATGTTCAGAAGGTGCGCTCAGAGTAACTGCTCGCGAACTACTGAGTAGTTCGCGAGCTCAGTCAGAGTCATTGAGAACAAGGATTAAGCAACGCAGAACCATTTATTCTGACATTCTCCGTTATGTCAAAAATCCCGACATTTTAAATTCTGAACAAGATGACTGATTCAAGACAGCAAATATTTCCTTCATTAAATCTAAATTATAAACACTTTTAATCAGGCTAGACACAGACGACGAAAGTGAAACAGAAATCAGCGACAAAGATGACATTCCCATTGCAGAAATTCTAAGATCAGAAGAGAATGAACCATTCAACGTCAAATTGCAAAAAGCATTGTTAAAATGTTCAGAGCCATTACAAGATCAAACCCGGATGTCCGCCATCCTTACTCAATAAATTGATTTATTTGCAAATGATGGCAGTCGTGGACGTAATCTTCAAAAAGCCTTCGAATTCCTACTAACCATTCAGCCCACAAGCATAGAACCCGAGAGATGTTTCTCTTCCGCAGGAGTTTTCTGCAACAAAATACATTCTAGCCTGAAAGACAAAACGTTGGACGCTCTAATATTTTTGCGGTATCTTTTTAAATAAGTATAAATTTATACATATTTATTTTTCATATTTAGGGTCATACCGTGCTTTTTAGTTCATTTATATGTTTAAACTTAAATAAAAATTTTAATGTTTGAATCTCTTTAAAAAATTAATCACGGGATCCCGGGATTAGACAACAAAAGCTCAAAAATCCCGGGATTAAGACCAATATTTGACACCCCTATTCACAACTGGTTCAAGTTATAAATACGATCAAAGAAAATAATAGCTACGCTATTATTTTCTTTGATACGATGTACCTTTTTTGGTTTATAGTTTTTAGAGTTTCTAGCCTATCAATATTACAAAATAGAATATCAACTGTATCTATACATCTATCTTGTAACCTGATGGTTATACATAGGTGGGGACCCAAAGTACCGTCGTGATGAAGTAAGTACCATGATACGCCCGCGATTCCAAAACAGTCGAACATCGAACGCTATCGAGACAGAGCAGGTCCGCGGTACACCGCGATCAAAACGATTCAGCACGCGCTCAACGAACTAACATGAAATTTAAGACGATTATAAAAAAAAACAGTTTCAATTTAGGGAATTTTTAATAATACATATGTTTTAAAATATTTTGGTTTTTGATTTAATCTTCGGAATCACACTCTGACTTATGTGGTGGTAATTTGGTGGTTTTCGCGGTAAAATAGCTTTTAGTGTGATTTTTACATTCTTCTGTTGGATTACCTTTAAGGTGTTTTGCAATTTAGGTAAATACTTACTTGTTTTACTTTATTATATGTGGAATTTTATCTATTATTTTATCTACATAGACGCTGGTCAAAATAGAAGAACAGTATGCTGTTTTAGGGGAAAAGGCAAGTGGAAAGAGGGTTTAGGGAAAAAAGACTAATAGGTATAGGTACGTGTTTCATTTTTAAGAGGAGTAATCGCCTTTAGAAACTTATGAATTATTCCAATATTTCAGCGATTTGCTTGGTTTCTAAAGGATTTTTATCTGGGAACATGATGCTAAAATAATTATTTAATGAATTACTTGTCTTTTTAATGTATCGATACGGAAAAGTTATCGAGTTTTTATAAGAAAACACTGAACAATGGCAATGTCAAAAGCACAATAGTAGGGATTAGAGCTGGTTACTGCTCTTCAGGACATTTTTATAAGAGGTCTTATTTTTTTTTTAAACTGAGCATCCAGAAAACCGCAGAAAATATAAAAGTTCAGGCGTATGAAAGCCCTTAGAAATAATAGCTTTTTTATGTTAATATAAAAATGTATATTCGTGTTTGAATTTAAACTTTATACACAAGGCATAAAAATATAAACGCATAATTTGTTTACGCGTATGCCTTTGGTAGATGCCTAACCTTTTTTCTTCCAGTGCTGTTTTACAGCTTTATTTTAGTATTTTTCATATAGCTTTTCAGTGTAGCTATTATATGACATAAAGAAATATTTGCCAAAAAATGTAAGAGAAAAAATATTTTATGACATGACTACTAAACTCGGCAGTATTGTTATTATTGCCACGCCTACGAGTTTGATTAAAACAATTAAAAACTGTATCGTTTCCTGATGGTAATAACACTAAAAACAAATTGGATGTAGGAGTCGCGACTTACAGAGCAAAAATGTTATTTATTCTCAATTTTAGTATTTAATTTTGTATGTAGTATTTTATTCTACATTAGGCGCAGATAGTAGAGATAAAACGAAATCTAATATAGATTTCCTCCCTACCAAAAATTACCTAAGAGTGTCGACCGTGTTGCAAACGCTTCTTGCCAAGCTTTTTTGTAAATGCTTTCCCGAATTAGACTGTTGACCTTTTTTTACAAATGCTTTTCAAAATGACAGCCATTTGATTGGACAAACATTAATGACGGACAATTTTGATGACGGACAAAGAATCAGAATGACGGACTATCCGTCATAATAGCGGGTGACTGATCACGTTACCTTTATTGCTCACAAACATTGAATTTATTTTTTGTACCTACTTAGAGTCTTTCTGGTGTCAAGGCATAGTTAATTTCATATGGAAGGTCGATACCTTACGGATTCTGTTAGATTCTACAAGAAACAATAAATAATATTGCTTAATTTGCATAATAAGTATTACGGTGTTTTTACCAATTGGATATTTTTGAGGTTATCTGTCAAACCGCCGTCTACGTACAATAAAACTTGAAAATTATATCTCCATTAGAACTCTTAATGGCATCTGGTCTGTTACATAAGATTCGCACTGGGCTCCGTTACTTTTTAATTTGCTTACTAATATTAATAAAATATTGATTGGGATGATTTAAGGACATTACTATTTTCACGGGCGTGGCCCAGCGGGGCACCTGATTAGTCGGCTAAATAATGTATAGTATAGGTATATAATTGAATTTTAAAATGTAAAATTAATTTAAAAAAGAGATTTAACGAAGCTTTGGTACTAAAACTAGCAATAGAGAAAAAATGCTGAATAAGCTCATTTATTTGAAACCAGTGGCATTTACTGATTTAAAAAAAAATCGGTCAAGTGCAAGCTGTACTACATCAGCCCCCCACTTAACCTGAGCAAACCTCGGTCGACCGATCGCCGCCCATCTACCGCCCTACGCGCCGCCGACGGTACCAACGCCGTATCATATCGCGTATGCGCGGAGCTGGCCAAATTAAAAATTTTGAAAAACGTGTAAGGACCAAAGTTGTTCCTTACACCGTGAGAAATATTTTTTGTCAAAAGGCTTTTTCTCTAAAACCAATAATACAGCAGTTATAAGGAAACAAACAATTAAATTGTTTATAACAATTAATCGCGCTGGAATTTTTCAATCCTGATAATCTTAGCTCAATCTACACCTAATTCCCAATGTTCATGATTTTTGTCAGTTTTTTCTGAGCGATCGTTTTGGTGATAAGGGTAGGGGACAGCAATTGTTAACCCAGTAGATATCAAAATTTAACTTTTTATCCTTTACGTCTAAGTATATTTGGGCCACCTCACTCTATCTTTGTGCCAAATTTCAAATTTTTACATCGAATAGCTTCAGAGACTGACTATGACGGACACTGAAGTGATTCCATTAGTATTCGGTTTTGCACGGGTTCCATTTTAGCACGGAACACTAAAAAGGAATAGATGCAGCCCGCGTAAAGGCAAATCTGCCACATTTGGTCCAACACTCTGCCCTCTAGTAACTAGCTGTGGCATTAACGATATACGTCAAAAATTATTACAGACTTCTTTTTAAACCAGTTAATTTCCGCGCTCCAAATTGCACTTTCGAACATCTGCAGGCAACAATAGGGATAGATTTTGTTGATATACAGAACATTGTAGGTGGTTTTAAACGACCACTCGCCGAGGGGCAAGCTATATTAGATGCCAATCATATTATCATGTGCGGACTCGTATCATTGGGTAGAAAAATGCTCAGATAGAAATTTCATGTCTGCAGGCGAGTAATCTCACTAATAATACTTTCTTTTTATCTCCCATTGCATCAACTCACAGTTTTCACACCAAAATTGAATAAATTAAACTTAAAATTATGTTTTCCTATGTAACTATTTACATGTTTATCCCTATTCCTTTAGTACCTATCAAGTGGCAGCCCTGTCGCTTGATATTGCCAATGCAAAGCCATCCTGTTTACAACAACCAAACTATTTTACTGACACAAATTGATCCACTCTAGCTAGATTTTTTTATCTGAGACATCCCACGTAGACTTCAAACCTAAGTATTAACGCACCCTGGGCATCTGAAGAGAAGGGAAATATAGTCTATTGGCATGGGATTTAAAGGACTGGGGGTTGGGATCACTATAGATATGCGCCGATTAGAGAGGAAGCTATCGATCCAGGTACATAGTTTGGTAGGAAGACCGTAAGAAGGTAGTTTGTTGAGGAGTGCATGCCATAGTTGGTCAAAGGCCTTGGAAATATGAAGAGCAATATTCTGAGATTCGCCATGAAGTTAGATAGACTTGTTCCAGTTATGTGTGACAAAGCTAAGGAGATCAGCTCTGGATTTTTCATGACGAAATCCGTACTGTCTGTTATGGATGATTTTGTGTTTTTCTGGATATTTTAGAATTTGCAAGTTGATCGCTTTCTCTATAACTTTGCTGACAACAGAGAGAAGAGATATAGGTCTATAATTGAATGAAACGGACTTGAAATCTTTCTTAGGGACAGGCTGTACACGAGCAGTCTTCCAGCTATCTGGGAAGATATCCTTGTTATAGGAGATCTGGAAAAGACGAGTTAAGATGGGTGCAAGTTCTGGAGCGCCTTTTTTTTAGAATAATTGCTGGTATGCCATCGAGACCAGAGGACTTTTGGTGTCAAGGGATAGAAGAATTTTTTGATCTTGTTTGACCTTAAGTATTATGTCGGACATTTTGTGGGGTATAGACGTAGTGGTTGAAAGAGCGAAATTGGCGGGAGGGATTACGGTGGAATTGGCAGCGAATTGTTTGGCAAATCGCTCAGCTTTCCCTTTAGAGGTCGATTTTTCCGGTTATGTATATTTCAGAGTGTTGTCACTGTCGCGTCATTCTACAAAACGGTAGAAAACTGTCAGTAGTTTTAGTAAAGACGGAATTTGTAAAAGCTGCGTAATTTCAAAGCAGCAACTAATCAAAATTATAAATTATATGCCACCCAATACGCTAATTTTTCTCTTAAATACTTTTAAATCAGATTTGTTTTGCATAAAATATGACTTTCGACAAGCACGTTTTATTTTGTTAATTATTGGTTGTTTTATATTTATTAGCTTATTCCCCGAACAAATCCTTCTTAGTTTCCATACTTGTCTTGTAAGCATAAAAGCTATATCCATTTCAAAAGATAAAGGGTTAAACTATATGGAATTATTTACATGAAATTCCTAGCCTTAAAGAACACGATCGAAGAGTAAACACACTACTCGTCAAAGAGAACAACAAAAGTTTTTAAGAATATTTTGTGTCTGGTGGCTCAGATAAGCTACTAGCACCACCGTCCACAGAATTAGAATATTTATGGACGGTGCTAGCACTATAGTTTGCATACAGCGGGATTCACTGGCAAGCCGTTTCAGTTTTTTTTACAAATTTGGCAGCTAACTTAAATCTTTACAATTTCTCGAAAACTAGACTTATAAACAGATTAATATTTATGAGGTTAGTTAAGGCCTACTAGCACTATAGTTTCTATCCAGAGTCGTTCACTTGCAAGCCGTTTCAGTCTTTTACAAATTTGGCTGCTAACTTAAATTTTTACAATTTTTCGAAAACTGGACATTTAAACAGATTAATATTTATGAGGTAAGTTAAGGCCTACTAGCACTATAGTTTGTATCCAGCTACGTTCACTTGCAAGCCGTTTCAGTCTTTTACAAATTTGGCAGCTAACTTAAATTTTTACAATTTCTCGAAAACTAGACATGTAAACAGATTAATATTTACGAGGTTAGTTAAGACCTACTAGCACTATAGTTTCTATCCAGAGTCGTTCACTCGCAAGCCGTTTCAGTTTTTTACAAATTTGGCTGCTAACTTAAATTTTTGCAATTTCTCGATAACTAGACATATAAACAGATTAATATTTACGAGGTTAGGTAAGGCCTACTAGCACTATAGTTTCTATCCAGAGTCGTTCACTTGCAAGCCGTTTCAGTTTTTTACAAATTTGGCTGCTAACATAAATTTTTACAATTTTTCGAAAACTAGACATTTAAACAGATTAATATTTATGAGATAAGTTAAGGCCTACTAGCACTATAGGTTGTATCCAGCGACGTTCACTTGCAAGCCGTTTCAGTTTTTTACAAATTTGGCTGCTAACTTAAATTTTTACAATTTTTCGAAAACTAGACATTTAAACAGATTAATATTTATGAGGTAAGTTAAGGCATACTAACACTATAGGTTGTATCCTGCGACGTTCACTTGCAAGCCGTTTCAGTTTTTTACAAATTTGGCTGCTAACTTAAATTTTTACAATTTTTCGAAAACTAGACATTTAAACAGATTAATATTTATGAGGTAAGTTAAGGCATACTAGCACTATAGTTCCTATCCAGAGTCGTTCACTTGCAAGCCGTTTCAGTTTTTTACAAATTTGTCTGCTAACTTACTTTTTCAAATTTCTCAAAAACTAGACATAAAAAATTAATATTAACTAGACATATACTTAAACAGATTAATAATAACGAGGTGACTGAAGAGCAACTAGCACTATTATTATAGTTTGCATACAGCGGCGTTCACTTGTAAGCCGTTTCAGTTTTTTACAAATTTGGCTGCTAACTTAATTTTTCTAATTTCTCGAAAATCAGACATATAAATATAAACAGATTAAATTTACAGGGTAAATAAAGGGCTACTACCACTATAGGTTGCATCCAGCGGCGTTCACTTGCAAGCCGTTTCAGGATTTTACAAATTTGCCTGCTAACTTAATTTTTCCAATTTCGCGAAAACTAGACAGATTAATTTTAACGAGGTGAGTCAAGGCCCTTACCTCTTATCCGATTTAAGTAAAACTCAAATTTTAAAAGCTTATTTCGTGTAGAATCAGTGAAGAGGAGCAAATTTGATCCGCTAAAATTGTTCTATGTTATACAGAGTGGAAAATAAAGTGATACAATTTGAATAATTTAAGCAAGGTTCTTTTCTGTAACAAATTCGTTTCTCGATGCTTTATTAAGAAGTTTGAAAGCTCGGTTTTTGCTAGTTTTTTGTTTATTGCCCTGTGATAGAAATTACGTTGTTTATTTTCGAATTAATAAAAACGCTAAGATATTTCCATGGTGCCATCATATCCAGCAAGAAATACTAGCACACATGTACTAAGATGAACTCAATAATATTCGACCCACTTTACTCCAAAGCATATAGCTCACTACATAAAAAATTATTTACGAGACTTTTCCACCATATAAGAACCGTATCAAACGTGCACTAAATTCAAAATTCAATTTTTGTAACCAATACTGGCAGGGAAGTTCACAGTCTAAAAACATTTGCACTGTAACGTTATTGGAATACCGGAGGTTACATTGTGTCTGTCATTTAAATATAAAAAAAAATATTGCGCTAGCCGAGCATGGCCTGGCCTGACGGCTGACGAATAAAGATTTCAGGAACTGAAACCAAAACAAATGACGAGCGAACGCCAAAACAAATGCGAATCTAGCGGTTTCGTTGGAGCCGTATTTGGAAACAAAAACACCGCATACGTGCTAAAATTCATTTGTTTTTGGAATGAAAGTCGACGTGCGTACGAGGGAAATAAATGAATCTTAGAATGTGTACCCAGTAAAATAAATGATCTAATCTTGCTTATGGAGGTCAAAATAAAACGGTATTCCGATATTTCCATCCTGCTTGCACTCTGCGTATTAATCCTACACTACTTCCTACCTGTGTCCTAGCTTCTGTTTCAATGGACTTTTTCTCTAAACCTCATGTACATGTAGGATAACAAAGATAATAGTGAGATCTTTAATAATTTCTTAATTAAGAAAAAACCTACTAAAATTCAATTCAATTTAAAAAATTGCTTGTCCATGGGAGAGCAGCGGATTGGCTAGCGTATTCGTGTGCGATCGACATTTTTCGCCAACGTGTTGTTTGGTAAGCATTAGTTATCAAGGGTTTTGTCCTGGTTAAGTAATTTTTGGTAGAGATAAGATCTATAGTAGATTTGTACTAGATAATGACTTGGGGGGGGGGATATATTTCTACAAATGTTTCATCTGTATCTTAATCTCTAAGTGAGAACGGCCAAACACCTATTTTTTCTTGCTCTTTGCAATCGCAGCAAAATCAAAAGTTTAACAATTAATAAACGGTACCAAAACATTAATATTAAAAAATTTAAGACAAAAACAACCCAAAATGAAATTATGTCGACCTCTACTACTGACAGGATTGGTAAATGAGACCTTAAAAAAAATGGGTATAGTATATTTCCGACACATATGTTGTATGCGACGAAAGGGTGAGAAATGATAAAAAATTAGGAGGGCGGAGCTTAAATACAAATCACCTCTCAGTAAGCAGCTAGATACGCCATTATTATTGTAGACGCTAGCCTATTAATACAGAGGAAGTTTTAGATATTTATATTTTTAAAATACAAATTATTACAATGCCACATCGAGTAATACTGAAAATTCCAGGGTATACCCAATGGAACCGACCAGGGTAGTTTTATTTCAGTTAATAAGTTATAGCCAAATATCCTGAAAAATACTATAAATACAATGCATAATTATTTTATACACTGCGTGTGTAAATATGTCCTATAAATTTTCTACCCAAATAGACAGCACTCCGGACTCTTCTTGTTTTTCTAGCTTTCATCCATTAATTACCGATAAATTTAAATCAAATTTCAAGCTGTTTAAGTGGTGAATTTATGAGGATATAAATTTTCATATTCAGCTATAAATGATTCTATAGGTGTTAAGCTATTATCTATCAACAAAAAGTAGACATATTTATGAAAGTATAAGTATTTTAAATGTTTTTAATAGGTCCCTTTTAAAAATCTTCACAGAACTGTGGCGCAGAGGCAAAATATTTAAGTTACAAGTTGTAGATTTGTTCGATGTTTACAATCCAATATTGCAGTCATATTATTATATGAATATTTTGGTCCATGGTTGGGTCACAGCGTCACAGCACATAAAATAACACCCATATGCTGTGGTTGGATTGTAGATTACTGTAGATTACTTGTCAAATAGTTCAGCTTTCCCTTTAGAGGTGGAGATAATTTCGTTATCAGAAGTCAGGGGAGGAAAAGTGCTTCTACAGAAGTTTTGACTAATGTTTTTGGCAAGTGCAGAAAGATTTGCTATTGCTACTGTTGGGACAGGAAAGCACCCAAGCAAGACTTGTATGCGGTTGTTAAAAACATTTTTTAACTCTAAGATAGTTTGATTGTATTGATTTCTTGCCTCGGTGAAAATTTAACGATCTGGACTTTTTTGAACCAGGCTTTATCACAGACCATGGAGAACCATGGCTTTTGATCATCATCAGGTTAGGTTTGAATGAAACTTTCAATAAGTAGCTGCTTGAATAATATCTGCTATATGAGAGCAAATTTCGGGGGGATGGGAGTGGAAACAATTATGATTATTAATTAACGAACCAACTAAATAATTACTATTTTGCAGAAGGAAGTCTCCGATTTGCAAACATCAAACTATTAGCCTTTTGTATTCAATAACAAATGTTAACAACAGATCAATGATTTTACTAAATTCTCATTCGTTGCACTGTTGCAGAAAGCAATTGTAGGACAGAATAGAATAATTGCAAGGTTAAACTACCGATAATGTTATTATCAAAGTTAGGTGCAAGCAGGTATCAATTAAATTTATCGGTTGATTGAATGCTTTGTGCTAACGGCCGAATCAAATCATTAAATGATTTTGATTTTTTATTTAATTCAATCAATTAACGCTCTCAAGAAGATCGTAACCCTCATATAACAAATCCGGTATACTCCGAACAACGAGAGAGTAAAAAATCGCATAAAAAGTATCATTACGTTACATGGCTGTGACTATTATTCACAATGAAGAGCGTTGTGGCTATTACTTCAAATGAAGGGAATTGAACGTTGACTATTGTTTCAAATAAATAAGAGAGTCAGATTAGAAAGAAATGTCACATGACTGTGACATTGCGGCCCAGTCACATAATGTCAGTTTTGGTTGAAACCATAGATTGATTACCCTAGAATCAGCCTTTTACTGATTATTAAAATTATCTTTACCTGTTATTTTATTAGAGCCGGCCCTGTTTACATTTTTTGCAAATTTACCGGGTTTTATTACAGATGGTGTCGATAATAGCCTATTACAGAATAGGTCAACGAAAGAGCTTGAAACGAGCTTGATAGATATTGGTGTCAGTAACGAATTAGTTTTCGAGAAGTGGAACTGAAATCTCTAGTTTTTCTCATAAGTAGGTATGAAGCACAATAACTCGATCTAAAATTTACGTTTATCTAGTATATACACATTGAAAAAAGGCAAAGAAAAGGTTTCTCATTATAAATTTTATAATGATCTGGCTGTAACTTGCCATGGCCCCATAATTTTCTTTTATACGCACAAGCATTAAAATAATAAAATTTCGTATCGTCATTTTACACGTCATTTACAACAAAAGATTAATTTTTTGTATTCCTTTGTTATATTTCTTTAGTTTAAATCACTCCAAGTGTAACTTGTAAGCAGCTTTTTTAACAATGAAGAAAGAACGCCGAAATCGTAATAATTAGACTAGTAAAAACAACATAATATAGAGTGTGGTGCCAACCTTAGATTATGTAGGGAATAACAGATTCCTTTATTACATCTGTTATGGCCACCAACAGGACCTCACAGCCTCTGCAAGGATTAAAAATAATACGATTTTGCCCTGTCATTGTTAAAAAGTCATCATAAAAAAATTTGATGAGTTATTATTATTATTATTATTATTATTATTGTTATTATTTCCGCGATCTTGTTGATTTCCAAATGATTTTTATCTTGGGACATGTGACTAAGATGAGGGCCGTATTGTATTCCTTTGTCTATCTTGATTCCGTTTAATCAATTTTCTAATATAAAACTGTTTCTAGAATTATGTTCTCCAAATATTCGAATTTATTTTCCCGAATCTTAAATTACTTACAAAATATATCGGATTACAACATTAAATCTTCGCTTGACTTGCTGCTATACAATTTTTTTAAATGAAATAAGACCGTTTTAGGAAACCTTATATTCTGCACAAGAAACTGTATTTATCGTCTTTGTTCCTGATTTTGGTGTAGCTATAACCCGAGACAACTAAGTTTTATACTGTAAATTTGTTTCTGAGGTTTTTCGCAAATTTATAAAGAAAAGGGTAATTTCAGTAAGTACTTTCGACAATAATAGAACCAAATTCATTCTAGCAACCCGTTCCAAGATTTTTTTTTTATTGATAAAGCCTGCGGCGTTTACTGTTATTAAAACTGGTCTGCAAGACCAACCATTAATGTTTCTCTAAATTCTTAAAAACTAAAATCCTTATATACTAAAGTTCACCCAATGGAGTCCTAAAGGTTTATCTGTTGTGACTCATGGCCATGGCACTTAGCACTCGCACACTTGAGCACTGTACTATGTTTTCAAAAGTCGATACTAGTTCAAAGGGCTTGGTCCTCTTCAGCCTTCTAACTAGGTCCTGGTTGTCAAGAAGCCTGATGGCTTCGACGTTAATGTGCTGATGGAGTCGAGACTCGTGCTTGATGGCAAATCTTCTAATTTCACTAGCGACATACGGGATACCAAGATCGCGATGTAGGTCACTATTTCGTATGTACCACGGTGCACTAACTATGTTCCGTAATACTTTATTTTGGGCGTTCCAAGATAAAAATTATTTGGAAACCAAGCAAATCGATGAAATAAAATAATTCGTAAGTTTTTAATGACGATTTATTAACATGACAGGACAAAAATCTGTCAAAACATAACTGATCAACTAGAAGATCTTAATTTAATAATTACTGAATCTTAAACCTTCTTAGTGAATCTAAACGTATTATTTTATGTAATTATAGTCTGGCTCGTAGATGGCGTTGGTTCCATAACAGAACTTTTCTTATTTTCTTGAATTTGTATTTCTTGAGCATTGTTTACATTTTCACCTCTTATTTTCCTGATAATTTTTTTCTGATGTTCTTCGTCCAGTTGTAAGTAGGGTCTAATACAGCTTATTGATGAGTGCCCGCAATTTTTATAAGTTCTTCTTTTTGTACCTCATTTTTTGCTAGCTCTGAAACCGCTGAAGCACGTAGGGAATGGTTGGTACTTTTTTTCTATTTTCTATATCCAGACCGATCGCTCTATAATGTAAATAATGGTATCTCGTCCTTGTTCTAAATCAATGGCTTTTCACTGAACAATTTCAGAATTTTAACATTAACATCTTAAATTATATTTCAACAAATATTTTAACTCCACGCCTAGTGCAGACAAAAAGTACTATACAAATCGAAAGAGTCACTAATATAAGAATATTATAGTGGCACCAAAATCAAAATTTAGAGGGCATTTCAAACAAATCTTGCTAATTTTTAGCTAATGCTCTCTAATATCACTTTTATCGTCCACCGTTAAATAAATTTCAGAAAGCCCCTATTTCTCCATCTAGTAATTATTATTAGAATACGTACCACAAAAGTGCATTAAAATCCATTTTGTTCTATTTATCGCCACGCAAATGACGCAACGTTATTTTTAGCTCCTTTTAAGGAAAATGATTTAGTTCTTGGAATAATTCGAACAATTACGCTAATTTCGGAGGTTAAAAGGTCATCGTTTATACAAGTAGGGAGTCAGACAAAAGTTTTATGCAATAATGTGACAGCGGTTAATAATTTAGTGTCTAGAAAATTGTTTAAGGAATTTGATTAAATTAATTTTGATCGTTTTAAAATTGACTCGTCTGCTAACAAAAGTTCATGTGATCGGATCTACGAAAAGTTATCGAAAAATAATTTTTCCTACGACTGTTTAATGAAACCATCATTTTCATTCAATTTTTGAGAAACAATGACAGTCATTATTTAGGGGTAAAGTAAGAATCAAGCAAAAAAATCCACGAACGTCATAACTGACAGAGATCGCAGTGATTGTCTTCTCTCTCATCTTTTGCAAGTGGACATCACAGGCGTGTTATTGCTCTGAGTTACCTAGCTAACTAACTTGTTTTCCCGACGGCAACGAAGTTGAAATAAAATGTACCATCCCTTCGGGGACCCGCCTGAAAGGGTTTGACCAATTAGAGTAAGAACAGCGATGACGCAAATACTACTCTGACTATTAGAAAATAGGAAGAGGCCGAGCGTTGATACCCCGGTGCGACTGCGAGATGTAAGGGGGTTGATATCTGTAGCCACGTTTTCTGGCTTTTTATGCATTTATTTTAGAACGCTAAAGCAATAAAACTAAAAGATAAGAGATTTGGTAAGGAAAGTAGGCCTTTGAAGTTCCGCCGACAAAGGTGCCGTTTTAGAATAGAAATAAAGTGAAGGAAAGATTTTCTGTAGATATTTTCGTCGAAATGGACTTTGTGTTTAACCGATAACTGCGAATTTTAATACAAGTTAAATAAACAAGAGATACGAGTTTCAGTTTTATTATTTTAAGGGGATACCTGCTTGGTTATTCATAATTATTAATATTTACATATTTGGAATTAAAAATAGAAATATAGAAATTAAAGGAACTGTTGGGTTTCCCCAACACTTACTTTCACAGTGCTATACTTATCATGAAATGAATAAAACTCACAATGACTGGTAGAAAAATACCATATGAAAAATCAGTTTTTTCTGTAAAATTCATAAATGGCGCTTTGAAAAACAAAAAACACACTGTAATTCGTAGTTTTGCTATTAGTTTGATCACTCTGAACACCGATTTAAAATAATTACTAAATAAACTTCCTATTAACGACCAATTTTCGCAACTCTTATATACACAAAAGTTTAAAATAAGTTCTAGATTGACCTACTTTTCTATTTTAAAATTTTGTTTAGAAGTTTATTTTTATTTTTACATGTATTTACTTTACTTAATACTGCTTTAAATCAAAATATTATTATTTTTCTTGTCGGTGTTTAGTTTCAGGGTATCCGTTTACGTAAGTAATTAACAAGCTTAAGTTTATAAATCTTCTCTGATTAATTAGGTAGCCTGCTGGAAGGTTTATTCTGGGATTGGGATTTTTATTGTGTACAGGGCAAGTCGTGTAATAAAACGATGCTTTGAATTGTATTTTTTTACGATACCGTTACACCGTAACTGGTTCATTGATCAATGGCGGCTATAAACTTAATTAAAAGCAATAAAATTTATTTAGTAAAACAGTTTGCCGAATCAGTTGTGCTGTCTTATTTTTGTACCCTAATGTCGGTTCACCATATACGAGCATACGGTGCATCCTTTAGCTTCTCTGCAGTATTCAGCAAAGATAGAAACTCCTTGTTCTCAGCTTATGTGGCTAGTCGATCTGCCAGCTTGTTTAACTGGATCTCCGAGTCTCCTGAAATCCGTGTCGCTCGAGTGGAATTTCGCTGTTATAGAAGCTCTTCAAGAGGGCGCATCAGTACCTTGGCGTTCTTCTCCTCCAGCCGGAAATAAGCTACCACCAATTTAGTTTTCAAATAAAATCCTCACTAGATGGCGAAAACGCCTTGTGGTAGTATTACTGGTTATCTGCTTTGAAACATTAGTCATCGCAAAATTCTTTT
Source organism: Philopedon plagiatum (assembly GCA_963971165.1). Taxonomy (NCBI): domain Eukaryota; kingdom Metazoa; phylum Arthropoda; class Insecta; order Coleoptera; family Curculionidae; genus Philopedon; species Philopedon plagiatum. The sequence continues at coordinate 84,273,197 of OZ020195.1, forward strand.
CTTTCCTGATAAAATTCCTCACGGAATCCGATTTCTTTCTATCCTTGATAGCAAAAGGGGCATTAGTAAAAGACAAATAAAAACAATGTTGTTGTCAATAAAAAAGAATATGTTCAAACATTTTATCACAGCCGCCTTTGTTGGTGCAAGTATTTCTGGTTGTCTATTTTGAAAGTTTTATCGGAACTGTCATAAAAAATAAATTCCTAATCTAGCAAAGTACCTATGTAAGTTTTATGATTTTATAGCAAAAGACTTTTAGGTACTTCCCACAAACAGCATTTGAAAAACATCGTTTTTATTAAGCAAAAGCAGTGTCAGCATAGCCACATTAACCTTCCTATTTTATACTAGTTAAAATCGTTTCCCACCCCTCTAAGAAACAATACTCCCTCTAACCAATAATTCGCAATAAAAGGATTATGGAAAAATAGAAAAAATGAGTAAATATTTTTATTAAGTAAACAATTTATAATAATGCTAAAAAAATATTCCCTATTCTCCGATATATTATATAAGGAAAATGGATCTATAATACAGCCTACCTGTGAACTGTGGTGTTTGTGAGAGTTAAAGACGCGATATCAATTGTTTAATCGAATATACCAAGTAGTTTCACAATTTTTAACTGTAAATGTTGAAAGTCTTGTTCCAGAAGGATAGATACACTTTGTAATGGCACTGACTTCAGCTTTAAACTGAAACCAAACGTTTCTAGGGCGCAATTTTCACTACTTTCTCAATAACTCAAGAAATCTTCTGTAATGCCCACTATTCTCAACTTAATATCGGGTCGGCGTTCCTGTTAGTCATTCCCATAACGCCCGGTCCAAGTAATGTAAAGGAGAACAAATATGTACCTTGCGTAATATTTCAATAGTTGTTAGTCAGTCCCAGATTCATAGAACACAGGAATTTAAGCTGCTAATACTTTATATAAACTTTTTAAGTATATTTTTACACTGCAAAAACAACTTATATTATGGGACAGACTTCAAATAATATGTCATGTTTATCTTTCACATAACCTAACTTTCTACCAGCTGTAAAAGAGACTGACAAGAGAGAAACAAATGCGAGAGAAAGAACACTAGGGAGGGGCACAGTTGATCTCTCCGTTGTGAAATGGGTTTCTGTCATCGTTCTCAAATCAAATTGGATAGAATATAGTACCTTGATATTTCACTGACACTGTTAAGTCAAAATTTATACTTATATAACAGATTTAGCTTTGGATTAAGTACTTAACCAACGCCGTACTAACGACAGGTTTTTAATGAAATTCATTTTAACTGTTTAAACTTTAACAGAATTTGTCTCATCCTATAGATGCCTGCTGTTCCGTTATTAGCTGCGTCATGTCAAAAACAAAAGCTAACTAATTTACTTGGTTCTTTTGTTTTGAAAATGGGAAGTTATTAAAATCGTGTACCTCCTTTTGTTCTATCTTTCGTTAGGCATTTGTTTTAATCGAGTTTGCTAATTTAAAATATATAATATCAACAGGAAAACAACCATTGGTGGATTGTGAAATACCAGTTGGTATATTGTGCAGTTTTAATTAATTGTTTATTTTATTGCGGTTTGTATACAGTAGTGATGATGTACTGTTAGTACTGCTTTATACAGGGTGTTACGGAAACAAGCAAGTCGGGACGTTTCTCACAAATATTTTGGTTGAGTTGGCCAAGTATATAAGCTAGCATAGTACTCTAAATTTATTGTTTTTCCCTTTTCAAGGTAATCTATGAGAATAATGCTATAATGATTATTGCTGCCATCAATAATATGTTAATTAATTATTTAATTATAATAATATCTAATCATTCGTACTTTAACAAGAAAAAGCAATTTGTTTCGAGCACTAGCAGTAAGCATTCGTACATATAAGCACAATATAATACTTATACGGTAGTTTTTAAGAAATTTCATTATTTAGTCAAAATAATTACATACAAATTAAACTATAATCGAAATACCAACTCTGCGCATATAACAAATTATCTATTTACATCATAAATAAACGATTCGGGTTAGGTATGGTAAGTAGTATAGGCAACTCAATATACACTCGACATAAAGTTCTTCAATTCAGTCTTTTTCCTCTTAATTTTTGACAGGCACGTGACTAATATAATTGATGTAAACAATACGATTGACCACGTGTCCATAAAAAATTACGAGCAAAAAGATAAAAAATTTAGCACGTAACTTGAGGCGCGCGAAAATGGCGGCTTTCTAAATTATAATAAATTGTACCAAAAAGTAAAAAATTATGTTAGTTAAATTATTTTAATAGTTTTCGTTAACATAATATTTTTAGGATTCTAGTGACTTACTTGAACGATTTTTGCAATAATAAAATGCAAGCATAGTCCCTGTTATCTCTCACCCTCCAATTACATAATCTATAGACTTGATACTCCAATATATTTTCGGTCATCGAGATCCAAATGAAAAGCGAAGAATAAAAATTGAACATATTCATTTTACAAGGTTATCAGACGCATCTTAACAAATATCTTATTTCAATATGCCTAACGATATTCATTCAATAACTGTTTTGACATTGCCAGATGGGTATCGCTGAATGAATTAAGTTTAAATTAAAAATGTAAAAGACGTTTTAATGAATGGTAGTCGATTTTAGGTTTTTAGATACAGTTAGGATGAAAATAAGATAAAGAACTCAACATACTAACCAACTAACGACCTTTTAAACAGGCTAATGATCCATTATAATGAAGAATCAGCTGAAACTCGCGGCTTCGCTCACGTGTTGGTGGTTTCACAAGGTTTCTAATCTAATCTCTATGTGTATATAAAAAAAGAAACTGACTGACTGGCTGACTGAGTGACTTATCAACGCACAGCCCACACCGCTGGGTCTAAAAACTTGAAATTTTGCCCAGTGGTTAGAGGTACTCCAAAAAATGTTTAAACACGTGTTTTACAGTTTTTAAGCAATCAACTCCTAAGGAGGTGAAATGGGGATTCAAAGTTTGTAATGGAGTAAAATTGTTATACCGCGAACGAAGTCGCGGGCAAAAACTAGTTAGAAAATAAACTGCTAAAAATGACCTGACATTTGACAGGCTTGTTTAAAAATAAAATAATTAACATGATGCAGTGCAATAACACATATGATGCATCGTTCGCCTTAATACACTTGCGATCTTTTTAGAAAATTTCTTCATGGCCTCCCCGTTATCCTGACTTGAATCCACTAGATTTTTACTTCTGGGGATACATTAAACATCTTGTGGATTCAGCTGCAGTCATCAATACACGAGATGAGCTTTGGCATGAGCTGCAGCAAACGCCTTTCGAAATATACATCCAATTTTTTTTGCATTTAGAAGAAATTTTCTAAAAAGATGTCGCAAATGTATCGAGACAAACGCTGGGCATTTTGAACATTTGCTGAAATTAATTTAATTTATTTAACTTGCATCGTGTTAATTATTTATTTTATTTTTAAGCAAGTCTTTGAAATGTCATGATTTAATTTTTGGCAGTTTATTTTTTCATTGTTCATTCGTGTTTTATTTGGTTTTTATTATTTTTACTTAATGTTTGCATTTGTTCACAAAAAGGTTTATTGTTTAACTAACATTTTTAATTTCTTAGTTATTCTGTGCAACACCGAATTCAAATGCATGAATAAAGTACACCTTTTTTAGTAAAAATGGTAAGGGGGTAAGAATTTCTATTCAGAAATTGTGTACACTAAAGCACAGAAAAGTTGGGACTTTTTTTATGTGTTGAAAGCCATTTATTTCTTGTAGCAAATATCTAAGAATCAATAATGTACAAAATAGTACCTAGTCGTGGGCGCTGAAAACAGCTTTTAAATATTCATGTTAATATTTAACAACCCTCATATTTTTCTTGTATGAAGATACAATGAAGAGATACCACGGGCAGCTAATAATAGTTCCAAAGAATCCATTTCGACACGAGTGCGGTAGACAAAAGTAATATTAATTTGTATTTTAGTATCCCACACTTCTCCATATTTATTCCTATTCTATAAGATGATAGAAGATTCGAGAGTTACCAAGAACTCTTGTCTTTATCGTATCTATAACTACTTAATATATCTCACGTGTTATGGAGACTTCTTTTTGCCACAAGAAAAGACTTCCTATTTTTCCTTTGCTTTCTGAAATTATTTTCTATGCAAATTACAGGACAAACACTTGTTAAAACCTAAATTTGACTAGAAGGTCTAAATTTACATCAGCTCTAAGTATTTTTACTTAATTCCAGAGCCACAATGCCGACGAAGTTTAATTTTATTAAATGCATCTTGAGTTAACTTGAAAAATTCCTAGTATCCTTTAACGTAACGGGACACTTGAAATAGCTCTCTATTTTGAAACGTTATTGCTGCATCTACCTACGTTAGATATTTACAAGAAGTACAGCAGCATGGTTGTAACTTCGTTGGTGGTACATAATATTATACCATTAAGTAGCTTACCACTGTTTTATTAGTATAAATATACTGATATGGATACGACTGAGAAACAGTAAAGGTAGCCATTACCTTGTTACCTGATAAAATATGTCCGGAGTTTATGCTGTACCTGCATATTCGGGTTTTATAAGCACAGACTTTTTTTATTTCAGCAGAAGTTTGAATTACTGCTGTATCAGTAGCAAAATTTTAAATGGCTGTTTAATTGTCATACAAACTCTTTTAGTACATTAATTGTCATTAATAAACCCTAAAATCTTTAATAGCTAGTATATGTATTATACACTTCCACTTCAGGATAGAACCGATCAGATGCAGCTCTTATTCACTTGAAAATCGAGACTGAAATAATATTTGACACCAACAGCTGATTGCAACTTATATAATTATATAAACAGTTACACAAAGAATTTCACTCTTGTTCGATACGTTTCCACTTCGAGAAGGTGAACTTTTATTCTTGTTGGTTACACTATTTTCAGATTGATAAACTATACTAAAATACAGTAGGCACTCGGTAACGTAGACACAAAAAAAACCATGGCTGTTGTAATAAACATTTATAATTGTTAATAAAATAAACACATAACTTTAATACCTATTAAAAAATAGCAACAAAGAAAAAAACAATTATTAACTCATTATTGCTTCTACAGGCTCCTGCGGCGCCAAAAATAAGTGCTACCTGAAAATAATTATATTTATGAGTATTGTAAAGCTTATAAAATGTTTACTACAAACACTAACCTTTGTCATTATAGTCATTAAGCACTGATTGTCTGAGGCTTCCGATAAAAATTTGTCAACCTGATCTCCTGTTAGTGCCTTTGCATTTTTCGGATTATATCGTTCATTCTTCAGCAGGGCAGTAAATATGTGAAATTTGCTGATATCGATATTATTTTGAATATTAAGCATGGTCTTCAGCATGGAATAATGGACCCAAAGTGTTGAAGCTGAAAAAGTTCTGGATTTCTCTGTGAAAAACAAAAGCAAAGCATCTTCTCTGAAATTTTCCTCTTTTCGTTCACAGCATCATTTTACAAATGTCTGATACTGCACTTCGTATATTTCCCTTGATTTTATCGGCAAAATATTAAATATAGGGCCCCTTCTGCTTCTTTTAAGTCAAAATCTTCCATTTCGAAAATTGTTGTCACGAAATTGAATTGAATTGATTTTCAAAACACTCTGATAAAATAATCAACTGGTTCTTGGCATATTAAATTGCAACATTGACAGATGTTTTTAAATTTATATCTACAGGTTACCTAATTTAAGTAATAATTTTCGCCGAATGTGCAAAATATAGTATATAATACCGCGGGACTAAAGTGACTTAATCCCTTGGTCTGAATTTCAAAACACTCGAGCGACAAACTCCACTCGCGGTATTAAATAAAGCACTTTAGTCCCATGATGATATATTTACTATTAGGCTACTAATACTAATATAGCTACAAGGCCGGTAATGTCAACGTCACTCTCTTCTGCCACATTTAAAGCGTTTATAGCACTATCCAATAAAATTTTATTCAACGGTTCAGAAATTTTTGTTGCTACTATCTCATCAATTTATTTATTTTTAAAAAGTCTAAATAGCGCTGATGCTTGTCAAAATGTGTACTTATCAAACAAAAACACTGTTAAAACATGTGCAAAATTTTAAATTAAATACCGTCTTCTAGCGTTTTTTTAAAAATTTATTTATTTGAAAGATACATATCTATTAATTACCAATGGTTCCTTGTTTTAAGAAACCCTGTATAGGTAAACATGAGCCATATCGCAGATAAAAACTATCTAGCAATATTTCCGACGAGCTAGAGGTGTAAATGTTGAATTTCCCTAATTTAACCCTCTCTCTTGCCAATGTGATTTATGTTAATATAGCGTGCCGAAGTAATCTGATAATGGAAAACTAGAGCCGGGAAAAACTGCTGTCGCGCGTATTGTTCAACGGGTAAAATTTAATTTTCAGTTAATTTGTTTGCCTCTGATTGCTGGATGCGTCTAGAATTTCTGACAGGGTTATTTAAATTACCATGTAAGCTCGTAAATTACTAATTCTTTCATATACGGGGAGATCTATTTATAAAATGGGACAGAGACTAGATCATGGATTTATTATATAAAAGGATACGGGATGATGTAACATTCTTTGAAGCCAAAACAAACCATTCTAAGCGACATTGTAAACACAATTTGTAAACATTGGCCACATCTTATTTTACCTTGTATTTGTGTACAAAAAATACATTAGAAGCGTTACAAGATTTGCTAAAAGTAATAAAAGCCCTAAATTACTTTATTTTCTGCTAAATAATAATAAATTTAAGTTAAAAAGGTTTTATTATTTATAGGTTATGTTATTTCTAAAGGTGTTTATTTAAAGTCGCTCCGAGTCATTTATAAATCTATATAAATCTATACGTCGCAATTTTTCTTTTCTAGTTCATTAGACAAAGACGTACGTGTAACCAAGTGTTCAGACCGAGGTTCAGCCGTTTTCCTCAACAACCGGCACAGACAGCAACACTTCTGAGCTCCAACACTCCAATGCTATTTTATCTCTTTCTACTACCATTCTTGATTCAATTACGTAGTAATTCGGAGTCTTGTCTATGTTCGTAGTTCGTAAACTGCTCCCCCAAGAGAATAACACACAACAAAATATAAGGCTTCACGTTCGATACGCTCACAGTATACGGATATCGAATCCTTTTATATAATAAATCCATGGACTAGATGGTAAAGGTGTCAATGAGAAAACTGCGTATAATATGGAGGACAAGTTTTTGAAAAATAAACATGATGTGCCTTTAATTTTTTTAAAGTTTAATAAAATAAAAAATATTTCTGGAATATTACAATTATTATTATTTAATATTTTATAACGAATTTTCTTTAACCTGTACGAGTCTGTAATTTTGGATTATATGTAAATATTCCATTCTTTGCTCTAAAGACATCTTTATTATTTTTACAAATACCTCACAGTTATCAAAGGTGTAATCAAATAAAAAATGTGACAATTTTGATTGTAAATGGGTAGTTTATTAATTTTAAATTTTTACTTAAAAATCTGGAATAAGAATTATTTTGAAATTTTAAAACAACTCTTTTATTTAACGTTTTGCAGAAAAATTTTAAAAAATGCAACTTTACTCTTAACCAAATTTTACGTTTTTGTATTTTTTGCATACCCTGTACAAAAAAAACGAATTTTTGGCATCGTATATCTTATTTTAAAAGCAAGCAAAAACTTTTATAAAGAATGACTTTTTTTCGTATACACACTTTTTGGTCGATTTGTCCTCTTGTCTACCCCATTCATGGACATACTGTATATAAATTCAAAAACAAAGAAAATTGTATAAGAACTTTCACATGTAAAATTTAAAACCACATTCGAAAAAAATAAAATTCTTATTCAATGCATTTATGAATAAATATACTAATAAATTCTCTCTAAAAAATACAAAGTTAAAATCGAAAACTTAAAACCTAAATAAAATGTAAATAAATAAAAATAAAATTTAAAATTATGGATTAAAAGACTTTAAATTTTAGGAACTAAAATCACGGACAAAACAATTTAAAACTCAAACTTAAAATAAGTACAGCTGAAACCATAGTTATTTTCAAAATTGTTTAATATAAAATTCCTCCAGGCTATGGTATGCTTTTGATCCCAAGAGATTTTTAACAGATCCACCAAATATTTTCAAATCATTGATAGGCCTTAAGATGGAGCGGTAAGTGATTATATATTTTAATGCTTTCATAGATGTATTACTGAATTTTTTGCCGTTTTACTTTTTGGAACAGGTAATGGTAAATTCATTCCAAAATTCCTTGTATATTCTGGCATATTGTTGGTAACTCTATATTTTACAATTTCTTGTTAAATTCAAGATAATTCCTTAAACCACCTAGTGATTTATTATGAAAATTACCCAGCAATTACGTTATACTCATTTATGGAATGAAAAGAGAGCAAAACAAAAATTACCCGTATAAAAAATGACTCTTGCATAAAGAAGGTATGTCAATCGATTAAAGCCGCTACAACCGAAAACTAAATTTATGGCTTTTTTACTGCCGTAATCCTGCTGAAATTTGCATAAAGATAGCAGGTTGGGTAACTGCATTTTTTCGTGTTGCGTAATTTTTTATGTTCTGTAAAAAATCTGTACAGATAGTTAGGTCAGACAAGTAACAAGTGATGAGATAATACTAAAAAGGTCAAAAAAATGTTTAAAAAATAATTGTTCATATAGTTTAAAAAATACATTATAGTTTGTGTTCTCTATATAGTGTTGTGCAGCGGGAACCTGAGCAACATCAGCAATCAACGTAAACAGGGTTCGAGTTTCTGTTGATTTTCTGGCCTGTTTCTGAGATGCGGGGTGATCAAATTTTAATTTCATTTTGGTTTTGCTTGTACCTATGAAATAGGTACCCTGTATGTAGCGTTTACGAATCTATGTTAAACGGAACTTTTTTCTTGTTTTCGGCCGAACAATCCCCTTAAAATTTTGTCGGTAGAACACTCTGTATAGTTTCATCCTGTTTTATAAACGTTAGATCCTGATTAATGCAATGACTGATGAAATGTCAATTGTCAAATTGTCAAATGTCAAGTCAAGCTCGTACTTACTACGGTGCTACATTACTGGCATTTTTAAAATACATTCTACCCTAATTTTATTACAACATCAACTTTATTGTACGGCATTAAAACATCCAAAAATGCCGTAAGTTGCATGTCAAAAGGGCATAACGCGTCCTATTTTATTAACTTTCGGATGCTCTTTTACGAGACAGCGCTCTAATTTAAATATCGCTTTACCTTTGAAGGAAGAATTATGGCGATATCGATATAATTTACGATAAAAGCATCTTTAAGCCGTTAGGAAAAGTTACACGTAACTTTCGAACAAAGTCGTTAAGTACAACAAATAAATGTACTTTACAATTATATATGTTACGGCTAATACGCGTGAAATAATTCGCATATTAGCTGACTAATACGCGAGCTAATCTCATTCTTTGTAATTAGTAAGTTAGTAAGTTGGTTACTTTAAATATCTCCTTTATAAGTTAGTAGTCAGTTGGTTTTTATATGTTAAGGAGAATACGCATGAAATAATTGGCGTATTAGCAGACTAATACGCGAGCTAATCTTATTCTTTGTAATTAGTAAGTTAGTAAGTTGGTTACTTTAAATATCTCCCTTATAAGTTAGTAGCCAGTTGGTTTTTATATGTTAAGGCTAATACGCATGAAATAATTCGCGTATTAGCAGACTAATACGCGAGCTAATCTTATTCTTTGTAATTAGTAAGTTAGTAAGTTGGTTACTTTAAATATCTCCCTTATAAGTTAGTAGTCAGTTGGTTTTTATATGTTAGGGCTAATACACATGAAATAATTCGCGTATTAGCAGACTAATACGGGAGCTAATCTCATTCTTTGTAATTAGTAAGTTAGTAAGTTAGTAACTTTAAATATCTCCCTTATAGGTTAGTAATCAGTTGGTTTTTATATATTAGGGCTAATACGGATGAAATAATTCGCGTATTAGCCATCTAATAATAAGTAATCTCATAATAAGTTGGCAACTTTAAACCTTCCTTATAGGATGGTAATCAGTTAGAACCCTGTGATATTTGGTTTTTGTATGTAAGCGCATAATCAATTTGTTTTAAACGGTCCCATAGAAACATATCGGCCAACGTTAAGTAGGGGCTCCTTAGGGTTGCCAGACGTCCCGATTTTATCGGGACAGTCCCGATTTCAAAAGGTATGTCCCGCGTCCCGACGCATGACTTTTAAAATTTTGTACAAAACATATTTTTAAACTCAATAATTTAAATTATTTCTCGAAACCAGTACCTGACATGCAAGGATGCTACAGTTCCATTAGTAGAAAAGGTACCTACATTAATCAGAAAATTTAAATTTCTAATCAAGGATATTTCCACTTAAAATTTGGTCTCCCACCCATAAACAAAAATGTGTCTATTCGCTTCATCTCCCTCTTCCAATGTTTGGTTAAAGTGGGGTTTGAACGGAAATAATTTATTTTCTTTTAAGATCATCTGAATATGAGTTTTTCCACAACTTCTAGAAGACGTTTAGCACGATTTCTAAGGGACATCACAGGAGTTTCTCTAACAGACTAAAAAACTAAAACTGTGGCAGCATCACTTTTAATCATATTTCTTCTTCTTCTTCTTCTCCTTGAGATTTAAAACCGGACCAGTTCTTTGGAACTTTTTTATTGTGTTGTAGATTGTCATTTCAGTTATTGGGATCCTACAAATTTCTCGCTAAAGCGTTCCATGATGTAGCGGTATGATACTTGGCCATTCCCATAACACTGGGCTATAAAAATCTTTAAACTTTGGTTAAAGGTGTGAGAGAGAATAGCTGGGACTTTAAAAAAATAATGTGATAAAACTCGTTATTTTAATATTTAAATTTTTTAAAGAAATCTTGTACTTCCCCTTATGGTTTGATTTAAAACATATTTCATATTTGTTCTTTTGGTATTTTTTATACTCCCTATATAAGAAATTATATTTTTCATAACGTGAATCTTATTTATTTTACAAGAAAAAACTTCTATTAGGAGTGGCATTTTTACGTATCCATTTTGTCCCCTTCTAAGCCTCATCCGCAGACATACTGTATATTACAAGTTGTTTAAAAATGAAGCCAGTAATACAAGCGTTTTTGAAAAATTGTTATTAGATAGGAACACGTTTCTTCATTATATCCTAATAAAAAAAATGGCAAGTCATGAAAATCTAATATAAAATAAGAATTTGCTTTAAATAAGCAGGTTTAGAAAAAAAAATCAGAATAAACTTTAACAATTAGTGGGTTTTTTTTCTTTTATGGTAGCTGGGAGTCCGTGTACTGATACCGATTAAAAATCTAACCATCATTTTTTTGCCGTTCCACTACTGTATTTAATTTAACCGAATGTTTTTAGTTCTGTTGTGAGTCCGCATTTTAGCAATACAGATTTCAGCTATACGCTGTACGAGAGAATATTTTTCGCTAGTGTTATTTTGTTCCTAAAAAGAGTTAGATGTTCGATTTGTTTTCAAAAATAGTTTAAAGACGTTTTTTGAGAGTGTCGTGGATCGTGGTATAGACGTGTTATTTTTCTTTGCGTTCCGAAACATTCAAAAAGTTATATCTTTGTATTTAGAGTTTTATTTTCAAGTGCCGTTCTCAGACGACATATTAGGTATCACGTCTACCAGGAAAAAACCATAGGGCCTAGTTAAGGAACAAGGAAATAAAACGACAAATAAAATACAGTAATAAAGTAAGTTATATAAGTAATTTTATTTAAGTGTAATGTGAATGATATTTCAATATGGCTTCAGTACCTACTTAAAGTTGTCACGCATTAGTTAAATATATACCTATATATTATGTGAATGCGAATAATTAAAAGTAAGTTTAATAAAAACGGATCTAAGTAAGTAGTACCTTCAAGCACATGCAATGCCTTTTCATATGTTTATGTTTATTTAACGAAGACCCGGTTGATGATATTATCATGATTGCTATAATAACAATAACATTGAATAGTTTATTGTATGTGTCTGTCTATTTAGAAATACCGAGTAGGTATTCCATAATAAAATAAATAATCAGGCACGTTTATAAATATACTTTCCTGATTTCTGGTTTCAGTTTCTGCTCAAAAATGAAATTCAAGATAAGTATTTATTGCTTTTTCTATTTACCTAACAGCTGGAAATTTTTTTTGTCGTAAAAGCATTAAGATTATTCAAATTTGGTACGATTTTAAAGAGTAGAAGGTCAGAATTTGCTTGGCCACCAAGGTCCCCAGATATAACTCTCCTAGATTTTTTCTTATGAGGGTTCTTAAAAGAAAAAGTCTATTCCCTCAGACCTTTCGAAAACATAGACCATTTAGAGAGAATTATCAGAGCATGTGTCCAAGAAATTTCCCCTCAGATCAAAACACTTTTTTTTAAAATTCAAAGGTAATTATGAATGGCCATAAAGTTATTTTGTCAAATTTCAACTTTGTCAAGTGTTTTATATTATTTTATCATTTTATTAGGAAAAATGGCGAAAAATGTAATCGTAATAAAATGAATCGTACCTGCCCTTTAACTGAGAGAAAGCTCAGTGTGCTCAGTGAACCACATCATCATACGAGTAGCTTCAAAATCTTGTCAGACAAAGCGTTTCCACCAAACGGTTCACAATTTATTAACTCTACGAAAACAACCTGTACTGTCGTGTCGCAGACTCATAACTTCAAATTTAGTCCTTATGAATGTCTGGAAGCCGAGTCGTGATCCTGATACAGAATAGCGTTGACTGTCGTTAGCAGGACATCGGCATTTTGCAGGAATAATAAAAGGGAGATAATAAACTCGAACTGTTGGTTTTAGTTGATTGAACGGGAAATGCATCGAGTGTAAGTCGGACTCTCGTGAAAAATGTTTCGATCCAATCGAAGAAAAAACGACAAGTATAAGTGTCACTGTATAGATATCCTTCCTGAATCTTTCTTAGAATCTTATAACTTGTACTTGTGCAGATACGGGTATAATAAATGACGCCAATGTTTTCTTAAATTTTTTAAACAGTCTTTAGCAGAAGACATGTGTTCAGATTTCAGTTTCGTTAGATGAATTCTGGAAAAAAGATTGGGATTTTTCATAATACACATATAGAGTGTCCGTCATAAAATTGGCTACATATGGGAAAAAGGTGTATTATTGATATTTTAAAAAAACTCTATGGGGGGTTCGTTTCTGTATGTCCGACAACTAAAAAATCTATTTTAACACAATATGTCATGTAATCACCGTTTGTTTTTATCTAAGACATCCCACGTAGACTTCAAGCCTAAGTACTAACGTACCGTGCGCGTCTGGAGAGACGGGAAATGTAGTCCATTGACACGGGATTTGAAGGATTGGAGGATGGGACGGGAAGGGAAAGCATCTGCAGGCAATTTGTTCCATAATCTGGAGACCCTAGGTATGAATGAGCGAGAGAAGTGGTCTGTTCTAGGCTTTTGTAGCTGGACTGTAGCTGGAATTCTTCCTCGACCGAGGTAGTACCACCCCAAACATCCTCTTAAAGGGCAGGTGAAATCCTTACGGATGTTTCCAGCTCTGGATGTTTGAGTCGATTCCCCAGTACATCCTCGGTACATAGTACTTAGGCTTCGGTCTTCGTGGGCTGTCAGAAGATAAAAAAAAAGTAGCGGTAGAAAATGGATAAATCCCCAACAGCGCGGCGTGAGGACTGGGTCATTGATAAGTCGAATGGCTCACTTTTGGATAGAGTCAAGGATGTTAAGTGTTGAAGGTGATGCCGCTCCCCAGATGTGGGAGCAGTACGTTTTTCCGGGGGTCCGCCGTGTGTGAGCGTAAATACTTTTGAAAAAATGCCGGCCGAAATAGCAGCCTTTTTAAGCCTACCTAATCGGGAACGCTATACCGGATACAGTTTTCGACGTTCCTCTGCAACATTTTTAGCGGGATTTGGCGAAGGAATGGCAATTATTAAAAGATTAGGAGGCTGGAAGTTAACTTCCGTGGCCGAAGGTTACCTTGAAGAGTCAGAACAACGAAAGAAAAAATGTGCAATAAAATTCTTGAAATTAATTCTCGCTATCAGCAGTGTGAACCACCACCATCAACTTCATCTGGATACAACTTAACGGCTTCTTTAATGTCTACCTTGGCGAATAATCAGTTAACATCGACTTACCGTGCTGATGGATCCAACTTATTGAAGCATCAGTTAACATCTGCGATTAATTTGCAAAATGCTACAAACTATACGTTTACAATCAATATTACCAATAGTAAATAAGTAGTTTCTAAGCATAGTAAAAAATGTATTAAACATTTTTGTTTTTATGATGTTATTACCTATACTATAGATTTTAGATTTCCGAAAATGACTCGGAAATCTACCAACAAAACCAATCGGTTACCGCACTATTGGCAACAAATACCCGACGTCATCTTCGGATGTTTTCAATTCAATTAAACTTTAATCGGTTCTTATTTTTTAATTAACAAATTATTTTCAGGAAGACTGTCCTTCATAGAGCCACTTTTGACAAAAATAAACAATGCCGTACATGAGACAGCCAATATATCATATATTTTTCACAAGAATTCTGTAATACAACAGCCTTGTTTTATAAAACAATGGTTTTAATGTCATTGAGTAATAATTCTTAGAAAAAATAGGTTTGTCTCATCCATATTGAATACATAAAAATCATAACCGCGAGGAAGCATTTATCAAACCATTACTCATAGAAAATAAGCAAAATATTTTAGCACAAATAACCAATAAAAAAACTAGTATCTTTTAAATAAACAGAAACTAATAATTTTACCCATAATCTTTAAGTCCGTTACAGATGGTTAAATGCAAATTTTCAAGGTTGCTTGTCGAATGATGTGTTTATTAGTTAATTTGTTTAGACGCAGTGTCATGTCCTGGAGCTGGTATATAAAATCTTCCAATTATTAAAATGGGTAGCTATCAGTGCTAAAGGCCAAATGATCTACTACATATCATACTAATAAAACACAAAGAGTATCCAAAACGTTTACACCTTAATTTTCTTTTAATTTTTTAAAGCATTTCCTCTTTTCTTTCCGAAATAATAAACCTAAAAAATTTGGGGTACGTCAGTCCCAATGAGGCCCAAAGAGGTCGAAACACGAGTCTGTGAATGCTTACAACATTTGTATTATTTAATTTTGGATTAGGATTGGCATAAGCATTTCCTTTTATTATTGTATAGTGTCTCAAAACACGATAAACTTAAAATTTAAATGGGAAAAAACTTTATACCAGTATTTATATTTTCGAAAAATGTACCTGTTTTAAATATTATTTGTTTGGAGACGGGAAATACGGGTTTTTGGAGAAAATATTTTAAAAATATTTCATAAATCCGTTTTCGAAAAAGCGTCTTTGAAAAAGCGGTCAGGACATTTTTGAATAAGTGTAAATTCGAAATATGTTTTTGAGAAAATATTTTTGAAAAATTTCCATTGTCGAAAAAGCTGTTTTCCGAAAAAAAAATTACTTTACAAGGAGATATTTTTTGAAAAAAAAAATTATTGAGTTATTTGTTTCGTTTAGAAGCCAAAACTATCCGGCGAAAATTTTGATAATATCGCAGTGAGATGAGAGATGAGTAAGGAATGTTTTCAGAAACAATCTAAGCATGTAAATCAAAAATGCCAAAAAGGCTTGCATTTTTTGTATTACATATTAGAATTGATGTATTATTCATATTGTTTTGGTATAAATCATTTCAAAGACCTTACATAAATGGCAAAATCGAGGACAAAATGTTTGTTTTCGTTTATAATATTTTGTAGAATATGTAGAAATGGTTAATGTTTATGTTATAATATTTATTTTTATAAAATTCGCTATTGAAATCCTTTTTTTACAAGGCTCTAAGGGGGGCAGGGGCGCAGGGGCGCCACTGATATGTAGTTTTGATACTGTTTGCCCTAAAGTAATAGTATATATAGTAAAAAATGTTAAAAGGTTAGTTTGCTTGTTTATTTTAATTTTTATTACATCATTATTTATTTTTAATAAATGTTGATATTAGAGCATATTTTCTAAAAAGGTTAAGGGCTGGCCGCTAGGGCTATTTTTAATACACAAATTATTTTCCCCTAATAGGTGTTTGTAGGTCATCATTTTCAACGTGTTTATGAAAAAATCTCTAAATTATTTTAATAAATGTGGATTTCAGAGCAATTTTTTTCCAAAAAAGTTAAGGGCTGGTCACTAGGACTATTTTTCCATTTAAGCAACTCCTTAGCAGGCTTGTGTTATCCTTTATTAATATTGCCTTCTCAAAACTGTTTCTTCTGGATCACCAGTAAACTCTGAACAGTCATAAAAAGTTTCCTACGTCACTGCAATTCTGCGATTTCAAACTGTTCCTAATTTTTTTAACGAAATTAGTTTTACATTCGCAGAAATAAAATTACGGACTACATTTAATCCAATAATGGTTCATTATTGTTTATTTTTAGCACTTATATTCCTTAGTAACAGTAACTTAACTCAAAGAAATTTAACGGTATATATAGAATATTATTATGAAACAAAAATATATTAGGCTTACTTTTTCTGTTACCAAAAAAGTCATTAATAAGGTGTAATTGAATGAAAATTACAGAAGCAGTGAAAAGTTTACGTGTCCGTAGCTCTGAAGGCAATATTAAATCTTCTTCCATTCTGCAACCAAATATGAATAGATGGTGCTGCTCAGTTGTCCCCAGAATAACCCCATCCCTATTCATTTTCTTTCTGTTGTCTGCAAGGTTATGGGGAAACGCGTGAACAGCCATATTCCAAAATATCTAGAAAAACACAAGCTTATTCACGACAGACACTATGAATTTTGTCATTAAAGGTCCACAGCAGATCTCCTCACACATCTGGAAAACAAGTCTCTCAAATTTAAGTATGGCATGCTGCTACACTCCTCAACAAACTTTCTTGTTGTTAGGACGGTCACTCATCTAACTCATATATCTTATATCAATGCTAGTATACCCCTAGGTTCAGTTCTTGCACCAACAGAAATTTTTCCTTTCCATCCTCTTTCACTATAGAATAACAGAATAGATCCTACATACTCCAGACAGTCCCAGATGAGCAGGCGGGATTTAGGCCTAAAAGAAGCACAACAGATCAAGTCATAAACATAAAACATAACCAGTTTGAGCCCATTGATAGATTTGATCATCTGCTGGTGGAGAGTGCTTTTGAGTTCTCAATAATTTTTTCCAAGAGGCATGATTTGTATGTTGTCTGCATATATAGATCACCTTTGTCAGATGTAAATGATTTTTTTTATGGTTTGGATGAATTACTTTCTCTATTTTCAGCTTCTGACTCAGTAATTATCACCGGTGACTTTAATATAAATTTTGAGGACTCGAATTCTATTTCCACCATAAGACTGAGCAGTCTGTTTGAGTCACACAATCTGCATATGCATGTTGAATCCCCGACACGCACATCGCAGTATTCGTCTACATTAATTGACTATGTTTGTTCTAATTTGGATAGTAAAAATGTTAATTGTTTAGTAGTTAATGCTGCTTTATCTGACCATAATGCTGTGATGTGTAACATTTTGACTTATGCTGTGCAGTCTGTCCCTAAGTTTAAGTTTGGTAGAATATTTAATGGACATAACTATAATAGGTTTTACCAAGTATGTGCGATTACTTGCTGGGAGGACATCTTCGACTATCGGGATCCTATTGAGGTGTTTTATGAAAGATTGTTAAATATATTTAATAATATTTTCCCTATTCAAAGAATTAGGATAAAAAAGAAGACCCCATGGTTTACTAAAGGACTAAAAGCATCATCAGCTAACCTACGTTCTCTACACATGATTAGAAAGTATACTGATAATCCGGATTTTCACAATTTCTTTAATAAATACCGGGCACTTTATAGGACGTTAATTAAACAAGCTAAAAATAATTATTACTCTGACCGACTACAGAAGGCGAGTAATAAACAAAAGGAAAGTTGGTCGATGGTGAATGATGTTCGACATAATAATAGGGTTTTTCAGACGGCCTGTGAGTCGCAGTTGTCGCCTAATGCACTTAACTCCTTTTACTGCACTATTGCTGAGAAAATCACGAAAAACATCACTCCATCTACTGACCCACTTAGTTACATGGTAAGAGCGTCGGTAACAAATTCTTTTTACTTTTTACCCACTAATTTAAATGAACTAAAAGAAACTATATCCGCTATTAAAAACAAAAATTCTTCTGGAGATGATGGATTGTCAGTAAAAATATTTCTTAACCTCCCAGATACTGTACTGGAGATTTTGGTACAGGCAATTAACTCTTCGTGGGAATCGGGAGTGTTTCCATCTTGCTTGAAATTGGCCAAAGTGATTCCTCTACATAAAGGCGGTGAATTGGACGAACCTTCCAATTATAGGCCAATTTCTTTGCTGTCAACGCTTTCAAAGATTATTGAAAAGTTGGTTAAGGTGAGAATGACTTCATTCATGACTAATAATGATATTCTGTGTAGCAGTCAGTTCGGGTTTTTACAGAACAGTGGCACCAATGATGCAATGTTTAGATTGTTGGAGAGGTTATACTCACATATTAACAGAGGTGGCGTAGCTGCGGCGGTGTTTTGTGACTTGTCTAAAGCCTTTGACTGCGTCAGTCACGGAATTCTGCTGCAGAAACTCCACCATTACGGTTTTAGGGGTGTGGCGCTCTTATGGTTTGAGTCATATCTTACTGGACGCTATCAGAGGGTTTTTGTAGGGAATAGTTATTCAGTGAGTCAGGGCATCGACTGGGGAGTGCCTCAGGGGTCTGTTTTGGGCCCCCTGCTTTTTCTGCTTTTTATAAACGATTTGGCAACTTTAGATGTTATTGGTCAGTTTACTCTTTATGCGGACGATACAACTGTATTGTGGCACGGTTCTGATTCTGCAGCATTAAAGAATGTCATTTCTTGCGATCTTATAAAAATTAAAACATGGTGTGACTCTAACCTTTTGATGCTTAACTTTAATAAAACAAGTATTCTTGGGTTTAAATGTCACCTTGAGGGCTTGGTTATTGAGAATACAATTCTTGAAAGCCGCCCAAATACCAAGTTTCTAGGATTAATTATAGACAACGAGCTTAAGTTTGATTCCCATATAGTTGCTCTAGGCAAAAAAGTGGCTTCAGGGTGCTATGCCGTCCGGGTCACCGTTAGTGAGTTGGGTCCTTTGATGGGCAGGGCCGTCTATTACGCGCTTATAGAATCTCATCTTAGGTATGGAATATCTTTCTGGGGAATGTCGAACCTCTATTTACTTAACACCATTTTTGTTATACAAAAGCGTGCTGTAAGATATCTTTGTCGTGCCAAGAGGAGGGATTCATGTAGACTTTTGTTTGTTGGACAGAAACTCCTGACTCTTTTTAGTTTGTTCATTTTGGAAACTGTATGTCTGGTGTACAAAAATCGTCAAAATTTTATTTCTGGACCCTCACACTATAGTACTAGACAATCCCTTAATTTACCTTTGCCCATCCCCTCCTTAACATTAACCAAAAAATCCATTATATATGAAAGCTTAAAAATGTACAATCACCTTCCAAACGAACTGAAATCTTGTCCCACGTTGAAAATATTTAAAGGAAGGACTCGAAAGGTACTGATTGGTAAGGCCTATTATAGTTTGGAAGAGTTTTATAATGACGTTCTGTGATATTTTTGTTTTGTTTGTTAGTTATGGTTTGTCTTATGTATGTATGTGTGTGTGTGTGTGTATGTATGTGTGTGTATGTAGGTGTGTGTGTGTGTGTGTGTATATGTATGTATATATTTTATTACAGTGGTTGACTTATGGATTTTTCGGATTTTAATATGTTAATATGATGTTTAATTTACCACTGTTATTGCAATGTTTTGTAAGGAATTTTACATTTGAATATTGGGAGTGATGAGTTTTATCACACTGTTTTTTTTTTTTTTCTTTTTGGAGTCCTAACTATTCTCTCTCACAGTTATGGACATGTTTGTCAATGTCTTATTAAATGAAGCCTTCCTAATTTAGGTTGACTTTTGTTTATTGTATTCATTAATTTTGTATAATAGTTTATTTTTTGTTCTTTGATCTATATTATTTATCTGTTTTAGTAAGTAAGTGCTTTGTCAATGAGAATCGATTTCTTCAGACAATAAAGCTATTTTTGACTTTTGACTTTGACTTTGACATGTTTCTACACAGAAGCGAAGAAACCGTATTTTGACAGAACCGGATTTTAAGGGCGCATGTCCAAAGCGGTCATCTTTTAAGTGATAAATTAGTCAGACGCACATGGTCAATGACGCCAGCAGCTGGCAATAGTTAGTTTGATTGTAACTGCAGTGTTCGATATTTGTGTTGAGTTTATTTTGTGCGATTTTTTTATTATCATATCATATCGCTACCCAAGTTGTTATTTTTACCATTATCAATGAACTCCTATAGAAACTAAAAGGAAAAGGTTATGGTCGAAAGATTTTGATTCTTCATATTACATCCAAGATTTTTTACACGGTTAAAGTGTGTTAAAAGGCTTTATGTAAACCTGCTACAGGTACAGTCATATAGTGTCTCTAAATGCCAACAAATACTATTAACAATAAAGTCTTATCTAGCCTGGTATTGTATCAATTGATCTTTCAATACTTTAAATCTCGAATTAATAGATTGCATTTTCCTTCTGTTTAGTAGTGTTTAGACGTCTAAAGACGGTAATAAAGATAGTCACCTCAATCACAGTTAATCAGATAAAGATAATGTCTTAATCCTTATATCAGTGTATGACGCAAGTTCCGATACTTTTTTCTAGTGTTTTCAAAAACTCAGTTATGAAGTCTTGGACTTTCAAGGATTTACGGCTTCTTCCGAGATCAAATCATGGAGCCTTTTGACTACAGAAATTTTTCCTTCCTCCCTTTATATTCAGTCCAAACCCATATCAACACATTCCATCTCCCTTTCCTTCCAAAATTCATCAGTTTATTCACCCTGTATAAATAATTATATACGCCAGCCAGGCACCACGCATGAAACTTATGTTCCATTTAAAGTAAACCACAAACCACAACGCGTTGTTCTTTTTCATAAAATTTTTTATTTGTTTACATTACCATTACACAATGGTAGAAAGTGGTTCGGTGTCCCCAGCGAGGCGCCACGGGTGTCCATTAAGTCACCGGGAGTTTATATTATTGGTTATCATGAATGTACCAATAACGGACGGTTTACTGGTCTGTTTATTTTGTTTATTATTACTTGACTTTGGCAAAGTATTATTATTATGTTGGTTCAGTGTTACACTGTTGCATAAAGTTAATTAAAGTTTGTTTGGTTTCGAGTTTAAATGAGGTTAAAATTGCAATCAGATGCACTAAATGCAATCTTATATGTTGCCACACAGATCATAACGTTATTTTAAAACGTTTATTACAAAATGATTTTTTTTTATTCTTATGACTAACAATAAGAATGAAGAATGTTCAAGAAGTTTGGCCTAGCAACAAGCAAGTGTATAGTTTTTATTCATTTAAATTAGTATTAAATCAGAGAGATCGGAGTTTCATTCTGCATACTCGCAAGAAACCTAGACTCCGCCATCAAAAGCCCTGGTTCTCTAAAGTCTGTGATAAAGCTAGACTCAAAAAACTCCAAGCTCACAAAAGGTTTCTTTAAAATCGTACACCCGAAAAGCGTCAAATTTTTACTGAGGCAAGAAATCAGTACAATCAATCTCGGAGTCCAAAAATGCTTTCAACAACCGCATAAAGGATAAGTGCCTTCCTGTTCCAAAGGTAGCAAATCTTTCTGGTCACTTGTCAAAAACATCAGTCAAAACTTCTATAGAAGAAGGGAACTATTTACCAAACAATTCGCTGCCAATTCCGCCCCCTATTCTTCCTGCCAAGTTCGCTCGTCCAACCGCTACATCTGTACCCCACAAGATGTCCGATATAATTCTTAAGGTCAAACAACTATCCCTTGATACCAAAATGTCCCACCCTGTATAATAATTTAGGGGTTCTTATTCCACGTAAAATCCAAAGCTCTGTATATAATATTATTTCGTTTAAGCTAATGTCGAGTCTAGAGTTACAGCACAATGAAATGGATTTTTTTTATTGTTCACCCTGTACTATTTGAAAAATCTAAATTGTAACTGAAAGATCAATCCATCCACATAATTTTTTCAAAGTAACCTTCGCGAATTAAGCTGGTATGAAATCGCACCTAATATCATAAATAGTAACAATCCACTTATGAAAAATACTAAAAACTAGTAAATACGTAATATTTGTCTGATATTTGCTTCAAATAGAGCAAAAAAAGACCAAAATTTATTTTTTTAAATTGCCTACCCTGTATTTAGGGGATTAAAAAGAACCTTTATTTATATTAACGGCAAATGCCTTATTCAATTTTTGTAAAATGAATCGTTTTTAAGTTAAAACAATAAAAAACAGCAATTAATTTTTTAAAGTGCTCACACTATATATTTTTTGGTTTTTTGGTAAAGTTGTTTTTAAGTTTTCGCACCAACAGATAAACCGGCAGGCAGACAGACCTCCGGAAATGGAGAAACATGTTTTTCGCAATTTAGAGACCTTAAAACGTCAAGATCTGAAAAAATCTCGAGAGGGAATACAGTAGTTTAAGCGAGGAAAGTACAAAATGAGTTAAGATTAATGTTATGGTTATGAGTTAATCAGATTAAACGATTTACAAAATAAATTATACCATTCTGACTTCGCAAAAGTGTTTATGAATAAACTAGATGGAATATGTAATGACGACAGTAAGCAGCACAAAAGTTTAAATTAAAAAGTGCGGAAACTTTATTTTCCTTTAATTTCCTGCAAGCGGATTTTTCCTGGTAAACACTTTAAAGTGATTACTACTGTTTGAGATAAAAATTATGCATTCTGTCTGTAAACAGTATGCAAAGGAAGAAGTTAAAAAGTTTAATGAAGTTTTGTATTAGAGTGCGACATACAACACTTAAATATTAAAATATTTAAATATGTATATTTAAAAAATAAATAAGTTAGTCAAATCACTTTGAACAATGAAATGTTAACCCCCGTGTGACCCCCTTAATCATTCGTATTTTTGTTCGCTCTATTTTTCTAAAGAAATATTTTAAAGTCAGGACTTTCTTCTTCCTTTTAACCCCAAAAGTGAGAGGTGTTGCAGAATAAACGAATAAGTAGATCATAATCTTATTTATTGTGACGTGATTAGGAGTTATAATTGTAAAATAAGAAGCTTCAAACCCAAGCAGCAATAATGTTGAGCTTGTTTATACATGAAATCTCACTACTCACTACCGTTTACGGTCCGAGCAGTCACCAGAACTTGGCTGCTTTTCACAGAAATGTTTTTGCTCAGAAAGTGCAGCAAACTATACCTTAACGTTGTTTATTCTTCTTAGAGCCAATGTATAAATTGAATTCGGCTATACTATATTTTATTAAAATCATGTTAATTGGAGCATATTACTGGCGCGCTTTGTCGCGTTGATATCGAGCTTTTAAGCCAGCAGATCGAAACGAATAGCGCAGACAACATTTACAAACCTTTTTATACAGGCAGTAATAATACTCTAAAGTGTCTAGAGGGTAGAAACTCATTTGATTTTTAAAACGGAAAGGTGATTTATTCATATGATAGCCAACGTTCAAAGGAACCGCATTGGCAAATAATAATTAATAGAGGAAAACCATAAAATTAACGAGTTGTGATTAGTATAATAAATTTGTAATGATGTTATGATGTCACAATGCCTAAGGAAGATTAGGTCAGCTTTGTACTTGCGATTGGAACCATTTCTAAAAATCATTATCGGTATCAGTGATATTTTGTGATTGTTGTTGGAAGGTGGTACAGGAATTCTTCCTCAACCGAGGTGGTACCCCCCCCCCCCCCCCACACATCCTCTTAAAGGGATGGTGAAATCCCAACGGATGTTTCCAGTTCTGGATGTGTGAGTCGACTCCCCAGTACACCCACGGTTCATAGTACTTAGACTAGGTACTTAGACTTAGTGCAATGTGGACTCTCTTTTAAATAAAATTTAACAACCGTATTGCATATTTGGAAAACGGAGCCCCTGACATGCAGTTTCCCAGTAATGACGTAATTCTCTCTGTCCCGGTTTAAATGTGCATTATGGTTAATATACCTGTAAGCAATACAAATAATATTAACGCAGCCAAAATACGGTTTCAACTCTTGAAAAACAAAAATGGCAAGAAATAAAATTATCAGGCATTATTTTTGTATTTTTACAATAGCTAGTGCTAGTATAAACTAGAATTACGAATCAGTTTTGTTCACTTATAAAAATAGCTGTTTCCTTAAATTACTTAATGTGCATTACATTTAACAAAGTTGGTTACTTTGTTAAATGTAAAATCTAAGTATGGGCAAATATCTTTGCTATTAGTAAAGATGGAGACACCAAATTTTAGGTGTATCTTATTGGTTAATAAATCTACTTTTTTATGTAATTTAACTTTTTCAACCCCCTTGAGGGGTGACGCTAAGGAGTTGTGGTCAAAAATTTTTAATTCAACTCTATACCTTGTAGTACCTCATTTTAAAGGTCTTTATAAAAGAAACATTTTACCGCAAACCCGGGGTCCGTATTTTAATTCATTTTTAAATGACATGCCTATAAAAATTAAAAATCGTAAAAAAATTTAAAATGTAAGTACCTACCTTTATTTCTCTTATTACTTTAAAAGTGGTTCAAAATGACCACCATGAACTTCTTGTCAGTAATAAAGTCGATTTTGAAACTCTGCCAAGAAATAATACCTGTCAATCTGGAAAATGTGATGAGTACCAAAATCGACTTTATTACTGCCAAGAAGTTCATAGTGGTCATTTTGAACAACTTTTAAGTAATAGGAGAAATAATGTATATAAATTTTTAATTTTTTTTTCAAGATTTCTAATTTTTAAAGGCTTGCCATTGAAAAACAAATTAAAATACGGACCTCGGGGGTTTGCGGTAAAATGGTTCTTTTATGAAGACTTTTACAATGAGGTACCACAGGACATAGCGTTGCATTTAAAATTTTTGATGTCAACTCCCTAGCGTCACCCCTCAAGGAGGTTGAAAAAGTTAAATTACATAAAAAAGTAGATTTACTGACCTATAAATATTGTCTCTCTATCTTTACTAATAGCAAAAGTTTTATTTGCCCATACTAAGACGTTTCGCACCCCCTGTATAAATTTTTACTAATCTCATATTGTTTGCTTTAGTACAGGTATATAAAATTCACAAAATTCAAATGGCTATTGCACAAAATAGTAATTTTCTTTCTTATTATATGTAATTTATTATTTGTATAATGTACAAAACTTGAAATGTTAATACCATACCAAATAAATTTCTAGTAGAGAAATAAAAACCTATTAAGATCTCGTTGAATTTAAAACCAGATTACTAGGTGGGAGATGTCACCAATTCAGCACTAATTTAACGATGATCCATTAACTTATTTGAAATATGACATGGGCTTTTGAATAGTACCTTAAGATAATTTTTTGGTAAACACTTTTTATATTATGTAACCTTAGCAATAATACAAAAATGTTATATTATGAACGGTTTTAGACCTAAAGGCAATCGGCATCGGCAGGAAGCAACAAACTAAGAACTCTAAGCCAAGTCACTGGCTAAGTGCTAAGAATTAATAGTTATAGTATTAGTCTGTCTGCTTCTCTGTAAAAACTTGAAAAATTTTATTTTTCCTGTTACCAAAATCAAAGTTTAGTAGTTTTGTGAACGGACCCATTCAAATACAAAAAATTAATAGTAGCATAACACAAATTTACATTGAAAAATTGCTACAGTGTTATTAACATTTTCATTCTACAGATGATAGAAAACCTGTTCGATTTTAATTATATTTAATTCGTACATAGACACATTTATGGTCATACACGACTTTGTCCGTTTGCCAACCGTAAAATTTGCTATTGCCCGATAGCAAAACGGCAATGGCTGCATGTCCTGGACCATGTACCTGTTAATAACCGCTATATGTCAACGACTACCGTATCGCACCGGGACTAGAAACGACGTTTTGGTAAATTATGTTCCGTGAGGACAAAAATAAAAAATTGAATTTATTCCAGACCTACCAGGGTTACGTAAAAGTTAGAAAATAAAATTTCGAACGTGTTATATTAATAAATTCAGTACTTAACATTTTTGTATTATACTTTACAATATATAGTCAAGTAAACTCTGTTTAATTACTATAAATAACGCTTTTGTGTTGGCATTCCCAGTAACTCTAAATACTAGTGATTTTTTATTTTTTAAGTAAGTTCGCACAATAAAAAAATCAAGACCGTAATGGACCTAAAATTTAAATTTTATCGAGAAAAAACTTTTTTCTTAGTTTTAAATGTTTGTTTCTCGCAATATTATTTGTTTTGTGTACGCTTTAGAACGCCTGGTGTCCTAACTTGAATTTTAGAATATTTTTGCTCCGCCCCGCGCTGCTGGTTCTTGCAGGCAAATCCCAAAAAATAAATAAAAATCTTGTTTCTGTTGCACTTTAAATTGCGGCAGTTATGATATTGGACGTTTTCTTCTAAAAATTTTTCCAAGTTGAAGTCAAACAATAATTTTAAAAACATGTTTCCTCCTTGTTTTTTTTTGCTCCGTCACAACTCTGAGACCCACTTCGAGTCTCATCTGGACTGGATCCATATTCTAAAAAGTATTTATTCTTTATGAAATTTTATTAATTTTTAAATAAACTGACAAGTGACAACTTACCCAAAAATAGATGAATTATGTATAAAAAATAGTACACAGCCAAAGAAATACCAATATCAAGTCTAATAATACAAAAAGTCAATTAAAACACTCAAAACCACGTAAAAACAGAAGAAAAACGACTGAAAAATACCAAAAATTTGGGAAATCACAGAAAAATAAAGGGTTTGTTTCGGAATGTCCAACAGTTTAACCATGATCGACAAACGTCAATCAGCTGATGCTAGTAATTTTATTTTTTCAAGATGGCGGATAATTCTCTTGCCACTACAAAAGTCTTATATTAAACAGAGTTTAGTATACCATATTGTGGACTCTGCTATCTTCAAAAATACTATTCTAAACTTTGTTAATATCAAATTTCATTTGATCTTTCACCCTATCAGCTTTAAAATTTTAATTCAAATTATTCAAAAAATTCAATTAACAAACTTTCTTACGGACATCTGGGATATGTATTTTCGTATCCAAGCAAACATTTTTTTTGTGCTGAAAATTTGATTATTTTAATTTTTTTTTAAGCACATTTGGGGCAATCACCCTTACGTATCGTCAACCTGCAGTATTTAACCGGTACTAACTATATTTTGACGTGCTGTCTATGTTAAAAGAAATGTCAATATCTGCGCATACAAAAAACTAAATTGCAAAATTTCAAATGTATTTGTAAAGAACATGTTTGTAAATCCAAGAACGATGCTATTTCCGATCCTGTGGTTTATAGAATACCTCCCGGGCGGTTTTAGATTCTTCGTGGCTCTAATAATTTTCGCAAAGATGATGAAGGACGTCCACAACTACAACTGGAAGTTCCAGAACCAAAAACCGGGAGTTTTAAAGAAATACTCGAGCTACCCTGCCGGTGTAACATGGGAAAACTCGTATCAGACACAAAATTACAATAACAAGAATTTCGAGGGAAATTCTCAACAGTGTTTAATGACGGCATCGGCAGGTGATTCAATATATCAGAGACCCTGTAGCACGAGTTTCTTCAGATGAAACTGTTGTTCATTTTTAGGATGTCCAAGAAAATTCATTATGTATTGTCCGCATCTTAGTATGTATGTAAAATGAGCTGTCTCCTTCGATAATAAAACAGTTTTACTTTTATACCTCTGCTTTCTTTCAATAAATCTGCTTGGTATCTAGTCAACTATCAGAAAAAAATAGACATTAGGTATTATATATATATATATATATATATATATATATATATATATATATATATATATATATATATATATATATTAATATTCTAGGCATACTCAAGCAATAGGGTATATCATATATCCCAAATAAATCCGAAATATTTCTTTTATATTCTCTATAAATTAAATGTTTATGGCGGTTGCTGTTATAAATTTTTTTGGTTTTTATTAACAAAAAAACAGGATTTTCTACCGAAATTTTCGCGCGAATTTCGAAGCTTGTAAAACGTGATCCCATTGGCTGTGTCGTCAAAAATGTTTTTATTACTCATAACGAGTACATGGGGAATCATCGCAAAATTCATAAAAATGGCATTTAATGCGTCTCATCCAATGAAATATCCCTGAACACCTGCACTTAAAGTAGAAGGTACCTAAAATCGTATTCATATAGGTACATTTCAAGTCGAAATCGGTCCAGGCGCCTTTTAATTTTGCAACAAAAACTGGCGTTTTTTCGAAATTTTGACACATCATATATTAATAATTTCGAGTAAATAAATTGCAATTCTTTGTTTTCATGAAAATCTTCGAAAATTCAAAAATTTTCAAATTTTGCACGTTCCCGATACAAATAAACCTATTTATTTATAACTTTAACGAAAAAATAAGCGATTTAAATTAGTGGGGGATGTATTCATGAATAATTAGCTGATAAAATAAACCAAAAAGAATCACTAAATAAGGAAAATAGTATAGAATAATGTTGGTTAAAAATAGGATTTGTCGTAAAAAAATAAAAAAAAATCGGTTTTTACCCCTTAAATACGCTCCTGGATGACCCATTCGGTGTTCGTTTTAAAGTGTGATTATAAGATAGTGTTGAGAAATTGGGAAAAAATTAGTTAGGAAAAAATACAGAGTGATTCAAATGTACCAATGTCGAGGGCAAGAAAAGTCAAAAAATCTAGATTTAATCGGCGATTGCTCCCTTCCTATAAAGAATGAAGTAACTAAAAAATACGGATACAATGTATTTCGATGAGCTCTTTTCGATGACGTACATGAGATTTTAATTTGAACCATTTTGACCCCACAAAAAGTTAAAAATCGTGAAATATTTGGGTCAAAAACCGAAATTTCTAGTTTTTCCCAGATATATCTATTTTTCAGTGATTTTAGGTTTAGGTAAGTGCATTCATTGTAAAAAGAAATTATTTGAGATTTTAAAGTTTCACTTATGAATCCGTTTTTTGACCCTACGTTTTGTCTTCGAGTTATTTGGTACCCAAGAGGGTGCAAATGGCATTTTTCTACCTAAAAAAATCAAAAGAATTACTTGCCATTTTCCGATCCTCGCCGGTTTTAATAGAGTTCTGAAGCTCCGGGTCCTCTACAGCCTTCGAAAATTTACATCGATTTAATTCACTTCTGCGATATGTATTCGATTTCAACGAGAATCGCGGAAATATCGACTTTGACGTTTAATAGCTCCGAAACGAAACATCCTGTATAACTGAATTTTTTACCGAAGCTAGTTGCACTGTTCCTCTATCAACCCAAAAAATTCATTGCTCCATCTCTGACTGTTTCCGAGAAAAGCAAATCTGTTCGATTTTAGGTTAAGCTTTACTTTAACATGTATATTGGCACTTATTTTTGCTGATCTCCTGACGTCAATATTTACTGAGTACAAATGGATGCTTTTTAAATTGTAATAAATTATACCGAAAAGTAAGGCCCTTATGACTAATAACTTCTTGAAGTCTTCCAGGCGTCGAAAGTACCAATTTTCTTAACATTTCTGGTGCCAGCTGATCCCATTCTTCGTTTAAGTGTTCTACTGATGTATTGTGCTGTTTTTTACTCGCAGTTCCTTTTTATGCCAGCCATTTTTGATTGGATTTAGGTCAGGGGATTGAGAAGGTCTGTTTACAGTATGGGGAACATTGCATAGGATCCACACAGCACATTACGTGTGCAAAATTAGCAAATCTCTATTGTTTTATCAATATAAAACATATTTCTCCGTCTCCGATGTGACCTATTATAGTAGTGCTGGATTTCCTGATATAAATCCTGTAAATTTTTACCGGTTCTGTAATTTTTCTTTGCTTAATCCATTCTTAATCTAAGGTTGGTATATTACGAGTTACAGAATAGCCTTAGTTTTGAACCTAGAAAATTATTGTTATTCTGAATTATCATTTATGTCATGAGTATGAAAATAGCACATTACAAGTACAATTGCATATTATTATTTGTTATAAGTTTAAAATTCCATCCGCGGCTGGCTATTATGTTTTATGGGTACATTTTATTAAGTGGTGCAACCGATATATTTGCTCATAAATTGACAGCGTATTTCCCACATATATTAGTTACAACCTAACAAAGCTAAACTATCCAGTAATATACTGTTCATTCATACATACATATATTTTATTCAAAATAGATATTTATGTGTCATTTTGCGTTAAGGTGAACAATAA
Organism: Philopedon plagiatum; assembly: GCA_963971165.1. NCBI lineage: Eukaryota > Metazoa > Arthropoda > Insecta > Coleoptera > Curculionidae > Philopedon > Philopedon plagiatum. The sequence goes on from OZ020195.1 coordinate 84,303,780, forward strand.
ATTACTATCCTATACGGGAAATATTTATTACTAACAACTTACTAATTACATAGTATGAGATTAGCTCGCGTATCGCGTATCGCCCGGCGAATTATTTTACATGCGTAACATAAGTACATTATAAACACCAAGTGCCCCAGGGTTCTAACTGATTACCATCCTATAAGGAAGGTTAAAAGTTAGCAACTTATTATGAGATTACTTATTATTAGATGACTAATACGCGAATTATTTCATGCGCATGGCCCTAACATATAAAAACCATCTGATTACTTACTATATTATAAGAGACATCTTTAAAGTTACTCTAACTTACTAACGAACTTACTAATTACATAGTATGAGACTAGCTCGCATCGGCTAATACGAGATTTGTAGGAATCCCAATAACTAAAATGACAATCTACAACACAATAAAAAAAGTTCGGTTTTGATTCCTGTATTTTGCCAAAATATAGGAATTTTCTTCTATCTTTAGATCTAACAACTGAACTAGCATAAAATGAGAATATCTGACCAGAAAAATCGATTTGTAGGGCATTTTTAGCGCTAAAAAATTGTCAAAATAATAGTGTACCAAATTTCGACCATACTTTCTAACAACAAAAAAAAAATTTGCAAAGATCCATTGGAATTGTACCAAAATTGGACTTTAAGTTTTTCAAGAATTTTGACTCCTAAACAGAAATTGCTTTCCTAATTTAGCCCATTTCCATATTACCACCTTTCAGAGACATAAAATGACTGTTGCTCCTTCAGTCGACAATATCAGACCATTTAAGTTCAGACAAGGCTGTCGGTGTAAAGCCTTTGGGACTCGTCTTCCCATTGTTTCGCTTCCTATCTTAGGAATTGTTCAAAGTTTAAATTAAATCGATGTTAATTTGTCGTTGCATTTGCTTTTGTTGCAATGAATAGCTGACTTGAAAAAATTCGTATTCGTATAAGCATAGTTTCCTGGGAACAGTGTTGGGCATATTTGATTAATCATCCGATTACATCTTAGTCAAATTACGATGTAATAAATCTTTCGTAATATTAAAGTATTTAAATTAATTGTCTATTTATACCATTACCTTCTGTCCATTTGGACTGATATATGAACAAAAACACATTTTTTGAAAGCACATTTTTTCGAACATTTATTTTCTCGAAATCAGAACTTTTTTGATAATTTGAAAACTAGGGATGTTTTCAAAATCTTTTTTTTCGGAAACCAACTTTTACAATTTTGAGAGTAGTCTCAAGATAAAGCGGCCACAACTGGTTAAAATCCAGGAATTTTCTCTTGGGAAGCTTTCATCCAACTCGAGGATTCGGTTCCAGTAGTTCGCATGAATTTAACATACATTTATCATTTTTTTTTCTTTTCAGTTGGACAACATCAACCTATGCCTTGCCACTCTCCACGGACAGCATATTCAAGGCATCGAAGGCATATCAGCACAGGAACTCCGAGATGGAAAATTGAAGGCAATTTTGGCGCTGTTTTTCGCCCTCTCGCGGCACAAGCAGGCAACTAAAGCGCGGCAGCAGCAGGAGATGACTCCCAACAGGTAGGCAACACAGCACGCGTTTAGCTTAAGGCCTAATGGCATGGCAGGAAATCGATTCTTTTCCTGCAGGAGTGCCTGAAGTTCATTATGAAAATTATTTAAAGGTTCCTTCACCATTTTGAACGGAATCTTGGAATTATTGGGTCTGACGCACTGCTTGGCACGCTTTTTAGGGATAATTTTATTAATAGAATGGTTCTTTATTCTGTCACATTGTTACAACAGATTTCATTAAATCAGTGTGCGTATGTTGATATCCTTTTTTAATACATACTTGCTGTAATAGCCAAATAAACCCCTTTTCAAAAAAGTCGATATTGTCAATAACATTTTTAAAAACATTGTTTTACGGCGAAACTACTTACCAACAAACTTGTTTCCAAAATGGCTGGTTTGAGACTCATAATAATATGATTTCTTTGCTTTTAATAATACACTATTCATTAAGGAAAATTGTTATTAAAAATTAAAAGAAAAAACGGTTCGTCCAGTAGAGATATGTCTGTACATTACGTATGTCTTCTCTCTCTTGTCTCTCAAGAAATTTTAAATGCAAATGTATATTTTCTGCATTATTCATACTTCTATTTTCTAGAGAATATGATGTTTTACAACCAGAAGCTAGCAAACACGCTTTCGGAATGATAATATTGAGCTCTTTTCTTATTTTCAGTGTAACGCGCCCATATTTTATATTTTTATATTACGTCTCTATGCCTTTGTGTATTGTAATATGTAAAATATGGTTAAAGGGCACTTTCTATCCTTTTATAAAGTCTAAAAATAAAATTTATTGTGATGTAGATACGTACACTGCATATCAATTAGTAAGTTGTGTGGAAACTAAAGCTAAGTTTTGTATTTGGATTGAAATGAGTTTTAGTCCAATAACCGAAGGTCTTAAAATGACATTTTAGATACACTGCTGCTTTTTGAAAAAGGTAGATCTTGTTGTTTAGAAAGACATCACATTTTGCCCACAGAAAGACTGCCTCGAAACGTATACAGTATGCACTACTCATATTACCAAACTAACGGTTACCAACATGGGAGAGATACCGAACCCTCGATGCGCGAGTCTAACTTGCACTTACCCGATTTTATTAAAACAATAAGTAAAGTGCTCTCATTTCAAGCCCATCATTCTTTATTATTAAAACGATCCGTTCCAAGACGTTCTTATCTTATGTTTTAAACGAAAGGGTCGAATAGCAACATCATCCCCCACAGGCTGCTGCGAAGTAATGAGATCCTGTTTCCCTTCCCCCCAGAGGGGATCATTAAATTTTATTTATTTATCCCTCGGGAGGGTAAATTATGATTAGTGATGCCGTTTCGCAGCTTTAATGTGGAATTTTGGGGTGTATTCCAGCTCTTTTAAGTAGAGGAATGAGTACAATGCGTCAAGCTCTCGAAGAGTAGATTTTCTGGATAATTTAGCCCGTAGTGCAGCTCGCTTTAGTAAGATAGGATTTAAAGTGCTTTAATCTAGGATATAAAATACGCCTTTAGGCAGAGAGAAGTTTTTACATAATTTTAATACTTCACAAGATAACTAAACGTCAGTTAAATGAAATTTTAAATACACAAAAGTTTTCAGTTGCACCGTTTGATCCAGCCACTTAGTTTTAAAAAACAAGAAAAAATCAAGCAGGGCTAAATCTGTAAATGTCAGGTCACTGTTTAAAAATTTATTATGCAATAAAATACGGTCTTCGTGAACACCGTTTATCACTTAGAAGTTAGACAGTTTTAAGATACTATTTTTATTGTCTTCAAAAATAAACTTTTAAAAACAATAAAAATTAATTTAAACGTCAATATTTTCAAAATCTATCGATGTGCGTATTCTGTTTGAATTATTTATGTCTGTCGGTCGTCTGTTGCCGCAGAAACCTAAAAAGTACTTGACCAAAAAAATATAAAATTTTGCATACAGATTCGCTCTAAACCGGCTACTTTTCTGGTGAAATATATATATATATATATATATATATATATATATATATATATATATATATATATATATATATATATATATATATATATATATATATATATATATATATATATATATATATATGAATTGTATGTTGGTTTTTACATACTTTTTATTTGTAATCAAATTTTACGTTTCAGTCTTTTTACTTTCGACCTTCTTCAGAAATATTTATTGCTTGAAAGAAAATCCTTGGCAGGTTTCTCCAAACATTTTACAAAAATGGTAGAAATATGTAGACATACACTAGTTATATTTAATTAAAACAAACAATCTTAGGCTAAAACAAACACATTCTTTTAAAAATACTGCAGTATGCATCGGACTACACATAAATTAAAACTGGCCAGTTTTAACTGCACGATTTTTTTGTTTTTCGCCATTTTTAACATTAAGGACACTCGCACATTGTGAAAGAACACTTTTCTGGCTGACTGAAATTTTTAAGGACTTCCTTAATTATATTTTTTGAGACTACCTTAAATTTTACTTTTTAAAATAGACCAAACTGTTTTTCTATACTCAAAATCACCATCTCGAACAAACCATTCTATTATTTCGGAAACAACATCCATAAAGTCCCGAAAATATCATATCCAAAACTAAGCAAAACAGCTCAATTTTACCCTTCAACGCTTCCGTATATAAAATGGATTCCCGAATTCCCGTAAAAAAGTCGTAAATTTTTCGCCAGATGTTCGACCAGGGACCTGTTTTATTTTCCAACGTTTTTAAACCTTTTTTTCGTTTTTTTTTCTTTCTTTTATTTTTACGATGGTCCGCTTTAAGGGAAGAGATTAGGCTCGTTTTTTCCGTTAATTAAACCGTTACTCGACACCAGAATAAATCTTTTGGGATTAGCGTTGTATTTTTTAACTTTATCAGGGCGAATCTTGGCACTATAAAAATACCGTAAAAAGCAAATGTACAAAACGAAATGAAAGCTGGTAATTTCCGTAAAAAATAAAATAATACAGGTTGGTTGGGAAAAAGCCAGCAAAGGAAGGCTGAAGAACTAGATGTATGTTGAAAATTCCAATTCTTAGTACAGACTATAAATTTATTTTATTCTTTGATACGTATATAGGGTCGGTAGTGCCAGAAAGAAAAATGATCCTCGAATTTTGCATTTCAAGAGGCTTTAATTTAGAAAAATGGCTTGAAAATAGCTCGTCCTGGGATTCACTAACAAGGTTTAAGACTTACACGTGCGGTCCATGGAAGCGGGGAAGTACCGCTGCACTAAGCTTTTAAAGATACAAAAAAAATAATTTTTAAGCTATTATAATGATGAATATATATTGTATATGTAAATTTTTCTGGCACCCTGTATATGCTGGGTAAAAATTGTTGATTTGAGTGTCATTTTCTCAACAAGCAGAACTTTTTATAAAGAATAATTTTTTTCGGTAAAGTCAAAAATAAAAAAGTTTCCCATCTGTTAACTTGGTTTCTGGACAGGCTGTATACTAAAATTCACCGATTTACCCAATGGTTTTCATTGTGCTGATTGAAATTTAGATTTTCTAGTTGATCAGTTAGGTGTTGACAAGTTTCTGTCCTGTCATTGTTAATAAGCCATCACTAAAAACTTGAATTATTAAATCTCTTGATTTTACACCTGTCTTAGCAATAGCAAATCTGACCGTAAAACTTTTAAGCCCATATTTTAGATCTTTAAAACGTACTTTTGGACATTACCTTAATAAAATCCTCCTTTTTTATGTAAAGCCCTTTTCAGCAGATTTTTCTACATTTCGCGTTAAAACTTTTTATCTCTCTTTGGACAGAAAACTTCCAGACAGTAATATTACCATAATCTAACGCAGCCGTGCGTACGGATTCACTTCGGACATCGGATCATTTATCTTTGTTGGAAGACAAGGGCGTACCTCAATATCACCATACATATTACATAATATTTCCATTATTTTTGCCATACCTACTTCTGCTACTTAGCAGTAAAGCAAGAAATATTTGTTGGGCATTTTTAGAGGCTTATCCAAGCACCCAGGGGAGATTTATTGGTACTTAAACCATTGGATACAGTGGAACCAAATCCCACAAATTCTTACTGAGTAAAAAGCATCAAACATGTACCGTATTCTCTTGCGTATTTAGTAAAGTGCTCCTTTGACGATTCGATTTCTAAATTTGAGCTCTATCGAGGAAATGACGCAGCCCAGGTTTTCGTTTCTCGACTTGAAAGTGATTTAAGATCTCTTGACAACGCATACTTAAAAGACATAGAAGCAATGGAAACTTTAACGGTTGACCAAATAGTGGAGTTCAATAATGCCACAAAATGTGGTATATATGAACGACCTTTTGAAAATAATAATTGTAAAGTGAGGGGCAACTGTCACATAACTGGGGAAAAAAGACCTGGTGCTGCTCGTTCGATTTGTCATTTAAATTATGAGTTACCCAATTTTATTCCAATTATATTTCATAACTTGAGTGGATACGATTGTCACATGTATATTAAAGAATTGTGTCGTCACTGAGACAAGATCGATGTTTTAGCTCAAAGCAAAGAGAAGTAGGTACTTTTCGTTTACGAAAAGTATTTACGTTCACTATTATGTCGATAATAAAAGTGGGACAATAAAGTAAAAATATTTAAAATTGCGGTTCATCGATAGTTTTAAATTTCTATCAACTTCATTCGAAAATTTGGGTAACGGATTAGCCTGCAAAAAAGGCGTTTTTCCCTATAGTTTTGTTGATTCAATGGAGAATATGAAACATCCAACTCTACCCATGCACATTACGATTCCAACTCATCAACGCAGAAGCTTGGTAGTAACCGAGAATGAAATCTAAAATTAATAAATAATATGCATTACTGCGACCACAAAGTACTCTCCATTGCAGATTTTTCTTAAATTACCAAATCGGAAAATGTTCTGTCCAGTGCGTTGGAATTTCGAATTAACAAAATCGGCAAGATGCCCACTGACCTGGCTGGATGCCTGAAACTACCAAATCCCGAGCTCTACACTGAGCATTGTTTTAGGCGGTCTTCAGCCACTCTGCTAGTAGACTATATTGTTGATAACAAATAAATATAATATAAGTTTGAATTTTAAATTGTATTTTCACTTTGACGTCTATACTGAAATAAAATATTTTAAAAAAATATCAAAACTAGATCATTTTCCTCACGCTCTGGCTTGCTACCCAACACGTGTGGAAAGTGTTTTTTCCTCACTTGTTTTGTTAGGTAAATAGCTATTACAAAATTGTAAAGAAATTTATCATTAAATTCAGATCACGCCACGTTATAAAAAATTATAGTATAGCATATTATAACAGTAGCATTGTAAGGAAATAAGTAAGTAACTTCTTTTTCCACGCTACTGCTTTCACTTTATTCTTTATTGCCAAAGTTTGAACGTTTTTCCACAAGGGCTGCAACCAGAATTCGAGCCTGTGTTTGGCATCTGCACGCAGATCGTCGTATCCCTTGACACTTTTCCCCTTTTTCTAATAAAAGTGTTTCTGCGATATTGCGCGTGAGGTGTTTACTATATCAAATTTTGAGGAATATAAGCTTGCACCTGCTTTAGCGCTTTTAACGACACCAGATATATTTATGTAAAAATGGCTCTTGACGTGTGAAAAAGCAGATATTCCTTGAATTTGTTGACACGGCATACAGCTTTAAGGTTACGGATAAATTCAAAATTTCTAAAATAATTTGAAAACAGTACTGACTTTGTCAACAGAAATCAACTAGCAAGTCTCGTCATTTTTGTGACACACTAAATCCTAAATTGTTACTCTTTCACTCTGTATATCTGCCAAGAAATACATAGTGATCTAGTTTTGCGAAAAACTTGCTGCTTTATCTTTGCTTAAATTTTCACGGCCTCTGCTTAGAAGTAGAAAACCGATATGGTTCCTTGATTGGCTATTCCAGATAATATACCAAAAAGTGCAACACAAATAAATGCTTCCCTTCCCTGTCCATCCCCGAATACTCAACTTTTTATTCATACTCAGATCATGGACCCTCTTGTTTACAGAGGTTTTCTCTTTCTCTAGTACTATTGTAATTTCTCAAGCTCAAGCTCAAGCTCCAGCAATACATTGTGTATGTCTGTATTTAAGCTCACTTTAAGCAAACCTGAGAGCAAATTTAATAAAATTTTAGCGTTTTATCTATACTAACACTACCACTTTTTTGTATTTCAACGTTAGACGTAACCTCTATTTTATTAAATATTAACAGGCACTGTCAAGAAAGGCACTGTATGAAAACTATGCAAACAGGAGAAATTTTTAAAAATTAGTGATTGGAATTTCATTTTGAAAATTTTCTACATAATTGAAAGTATTGAACGACATCAGTGATATCCAAATTTTAAATTACTTTTGCGGAGTTGCACAAAATACTGACTGTTGAGAACACATGTTGTCTTCGATCTTTGCTTTACAGCACAGTATGTTACCCTTCAAAATTTCAAGGTTTCTTGAGATTTACGAGACAAAACAAATAAAACAAAACTGTCTGTCGAATTTAATATCGTCAAAACAAACAGTGGTGTCATTGATATGCGAGAGTTTTACATGAGACATAAATCTTACAACCATATTGGTTTGTATTGCAAGTTTAAAGATTTTGGATAAATATACACCAATAATTGTGTTATATTAGAGACTGACGGATTTATTACCGTTCAGAAGTTTAATTTATAGGTTTATACTAGTTATATTGGATATTATCGAATACACTTCACTTGGCAACTTTTTCTTTAGTTAGGATATCGTTACCTGCATACACATCCTAACTAAAGAAAAAGTTTCCTTCTTCCTGGTAGTTTCTTGCAGTCAAACCAAGTATTTTGTTGTCTAACAGTGTTAGTCAAAATACGGCAAATTTTGGTATGTAATCCAGCGCTCGGAGGGGCATATAGCCCGGAGAATAGCTGTTTTACCATGATTTGTTCAAATCCTTATAGTATAAGGAATTTTCAGGTGGTTTAGAGAAATTATTCTCAATTTTACGTATTTATTTATATGTACCCCTGACAAGTAGACTTCTTTCATTGCTTTAACTGAAACTTGATTGGCGCTGATCGGTTTGTGATTGCTCTGCGAACAGAGCTAATATAGTTTTTATTTCTGTGATATTCATGCATTCCACAAAAAGTTCTAAAAATAAACATAAATTTATTCCTTTACAATATGCATAATCTCTGTAGCAACAATCCTAAGTAACAATACCTGTAAAAAATAGGATTTTTGTTTAACTTTTCAAGTAGATTATTCTAATAACATCTAGTAATAGGATTGTATTTACAAAATCCAATTTGTCCATCATTTTTTGCCATTATTTGTCAAAAATTAACTTCCACTGTACGGTTTTATTTAATTAAAAACATCCAGGGAAATCGCAAGGTAAATTTAATTCCGAAAACTTCGCGTATCACCTCCTTTTTCTCCACTTTGTGAAATTGTCGTACATATAAACGTGTTTCGGAATAATTGAAATTTCAGAGGTTTTAGTAAATTATCCCAGAAGTTCTTAAATAACATCGAATTGCCAACTAGAATCCCCACAATTTAAAACTTAATATGTCATGTTGAAAGTTTCATTTAGTTTTATTATATTTGCGATAAATTTGTTTGGTAAATGATTTTCTGTCGGTTCGGAAGTGTTTAAAATTACTAATATAGACAAAAACAGCCAGATTCTCCAACGCTATTCCGGTCTAATTTGACAAGCAAAAATTTTAAACTGACAAGTGTGACAGTAAGACAACTAAGTTTTATACTATGAATTTATTTCTGAGCTTTTTCGCAAATTTATAAAGGAAAGGGCAATTTTAGTACGTATAGGTACTTTCGACAACAATAAAACTAAATTCAGTACAGCAACTCGTTCCAAGATAAAAATCATTTGGAAACCAAGCAAATCGCTGAAGTATCAGAATAATTCTTAAGTTTTTAATGACGACTTATTAATAATAACACGACAAAAACCTGTCAAAGCGTTAAACTATAACAGCCAGATTCTCCAACGCTAGTCCCGTCTAATTTGACAACCAAAACTTTTAAACTGACAAGTGTAAGAATAAGACAACTAAGTTTTATACTAGGAATTTATTTCCGAGCTTTTTCGCAAATTTTTAAAGAAAAGGGCAATTTTAGTATGTACCTTCGACAATAATAGAACTATACTCTTTGCAGCAACTCATTCCAAGATGAAAGTCATTTGGAAACCAAGCAAATCGCTGAGATATCAGAATAATTCATAAATTTTTAATGACGACTTATTAACAGTGACTGGCCAAAAACCTGTCAAAACATAACTGATGAACTATAAGATCTTAATTTAAACCAGTACTAAATTTTAAACTTTCTTAGTGAATCTCGTTAGATCTTAATTTAAACCAGTACTAAATCTTAAACCTTCTTATTGAATCTGAACATTAATGTCGATATTTTTCGAAATTTTTTTATCATAAAATAATAAAATTATGTAAAAATATGCCATTATTTTAAATAGCACAGCAGGAAAGTTCTTTTTATTTTGAAATTAAAGAGCAGGTAAACGGACTTGCCTAGGTGTTAAAAAAACACCTGGTCGTCCTTATTTTACCTTTGTCTATCAGCAAAAAGGCATGCAACTGAATATTCGAAAATAAATGAAACTGTTCGTTAAAACAGTAGCAACTTTTTATATGTTATTGTTTTTCCTGATAAAATGTTAAATAACTTAAAAACTACCCAATACTCGGTCCTTAAGGCCAATTTTTTTATTAGATTAAACCGATTAAAATTTTTTTATAAATATTTAACTCTGTCAAATTGTCTAGTGTCCCTCTGAAAATAGCGTGTTGCTCGGATACAGGAGATATCCGAAATTTCCAACACGGCAGCAGCAATGCAGCCGGTTATCAGAAGGGGAAATGCCAATTTAGTGCCATGCAGTGATGCCAAATCAACAAAAAATTATGTGACATAGGAAAAAAATAATTGGAATAGCTTCTCTTGATTAATTTAGGAATAAAGAACTTTTTTAGCAAAAGGCATTGAGATCCTTTGAAATAGTTAAGATGATTTGACTCGTTGCATTAAACAGTAATAAATTGGCTGAAAAAATATACGATGCATGTGTCGTATTGTGCCAAATGATTTTAAAAATAATACTCAAAATATTTGTTAATTTTGTGTCCTATAATTTTTGGCGTGCAAAAAATAGCGTATATACCACGGGACTAAAGGGTATTTTAATCCCTCGTACAATTGGTGCCCTTGCCTATGGCTCGGGCACCAAATTTTGCCCTCAGGATTAAAAGACCTACTTTAATCCCTTGATATATTATATACTATTAAAAAATATATAATTATATAGTTGTTTAAGTAGCAAATGGAATAGTTGCTGGGTTAAGTTGCAGAGTTTACTGTTGAATGAAAGCTGCTGTCATTAGAAGTTTCTCACAGATTTTTCGTTTAATTTAAAGTTTTTTGTAAGATATGAATCAAGAAGGTGACGATTCTGTCTCTGATTACTTACCACCCCCCGTGATCGGTAAGTAATCACTTACCGAATCACTTAAGCAAAAAGTTGTAAGATTATCATTTAGAAATCAAGTTAATTGCAGAAATAATAGAGTAAGTTTTTTATAGCGATTTATTAACAATGATAGGACAAGACTTTGTCAAAACCTAACTGTAGCTGACCAGTTAGGACAAGGCTGATCAAATAAAAAAATTTAAACCACTTTTAAGTCTTAAACCATTTTAGTGAATTCTGGAGATACTGTCCAATGGCAAGATGTAACAATACGTTCTTCTAAATTCTAAAAAACATATGAAAAATTAATGAATTTCCAAAAAATTGTATTTCACTGTCCAGTGTCACGAAAATTTTTCGTTTTTCGAGAAAATTAATCTGTAGCTATTTACCTAACAATGATAATTTTCTTTATATTTCATAATTTAAACAAAAGCATTTGACTTTACGCCTCTTTCGACAGAAGTGTATGTCATACCATGTTGGATTATGTCGATAGTACCCTTTTGATATGATATTCCAAGATTTTTATTATTTCACTTCAATTATATGCATTTTTCTGCGATACCAGTTACTAATTTCTATATTTCGGAAATTCTATCATTTACTTGATGAAGAAATTTTTACTTGTCTTCTGATGCATTGTACAAAAGAGGGAATTACAAGCTAGACGGTAGTACATTAAATTCGTTAAAAGAAATTTTCATATTTTGCTTGCAGCTCTTCTGGCAACACTGCCATAAATCCCATTTCCACTAAATGTTTAGGGTGGCACACGCCGAATTCGAGTGCATTTCGGGCAATCCCAAATTCGTGCGCTACTTGAATGCACGTGCCAGCGTCCGACGCGGTTAGAAAGTATGCGATCGCACGGTGTTGCGTGAATTCGCTACGTGACGCTTTCGCGCTAAATCCCGCAACACGCTCTCAAAGATTAAATTAAAATTAAAACAAATTTAAAAGTGTCAAATTAATAACAGTGTTAGTGTTATAAAAGATGTTACGAATGATATTCAAAGCCCATCTCTGTCCAAGATTTCAACAAAGTTTATTAAATTTCATTGTAAACATATTTGAAAATAATATTTTTTGATAAAATTTGAACCCCTTGCGCAGTTTTTCCTTTTCCATTTGTGTACCGTATACCTTGTAATTGTGTATCTAAACATATTTTGTTCGTTTAGAACCTCTCCAATTCAATAAAAACTACTGGTGGGTACATTAATTTTTTTCTTTAATTGCCCACCTGTCAGTATGACTGCGCGTCACGGTTTGTTATTTTTAAAAGTAATAATAATTGTCAGTTGACCACAAAAAGACTCATGGGTTTGTGGGCCTTGGAACTGTTGTTTTGGCCACTATTTATGTATATTTACCTATTTTAGTGTATTTATTATTTTGTGATTAAATCCTAGAGATCCCTTTCAAGAATTTTGCAAGTTCTAAACTTTTCAACTACTTTTATTATTATCGGTTTTCATATTCAGTTTTATTATTGCGAATTTTCGAACCTTAGACTTGATTAGATGCTGGGTTAAATCATCTTAAGAATATTAAGTTTGTTTGATCATGCTTTCTTATCCTCAAAAAGAATTCACTTTATATCTCCAACAGCCACTAGTGGACACCCATGCAATCGACAAATAAAAGATTATCTGACGTACGAGTATTTTCTTATCTTCACCAGATATTCCTAACGCCAAAAATTAATTAAAAATTAAGAATATATTTAAATGTTAATTGTTAAGAGATTATAAGTATATTACGCTTTTGTTAATTGATTATTATAATTGATTTTGTCTTATCGATAGTCAGAAGCAATCAGGAATCGATAGTTATATCAGTAATAGAAGCTAGCTTTTTAACTAGTGATTTTGACTGACGACTGGGGAGTCTTCCAAACGAATAAAACTGTTTTTCAGAATGTGTTCAGCAAATCTTCTTGTAAAAATAAAATATCCACTATGCTCCAGCTAAATAAATAAAATAATAATAATTTCTTGTTAAGGCAATAATAAATATATTGTTTGCTGAATGCAGTACTTGCACTAGCCAAAAAATAGCTAAACGGAGAAAATAATAACAATGATCGCATGTTTTTCGGGTGTTGATGATCGGGATGTTTTTGCTATTAAAATAACAGAACAGTAAATTAAAACTTTCTGTGTGGAATTACCTACATAAATATATATGTTTTGGTCAAGTCGTTATCGCTGTAGAATATTTTAATAAAAAAAATTCGGTCAAGTGCAAACTCTACTTGCACAATTAGTGTTCCATGTCATGAGCCCCCCACTTAACCTGAGCAAACCTCAGCCGCGCGATCTCCGCCCATCTGCCGCGCTACCAACGAGATGTGATACGGCACCAGCGCCGTATCACATCGCGTATGCGCGGAGCTGAGTGGAGAGCGTTTCGACTAAGCCAAATTAAAAATTTTCGAAAATGTCTATGAACAAAAGTTGTTCCTTTCATCGTGAGAAATATTTTTTATTGAAAAACTTTTTCTCTAAAAGCAATGGTTCAGCAATTATAAGGAAATAAACAATTATATTGTTTATGACAATTGATCGCGCTAGAATCTTTCATTTCTAATAATTTTGGCTCAATCTACAGCTAATTCTCAATTTTCATGATTTTTTAAAATTTTTCTAAGCGATCTTTTTGGTGATAAGGGTGGGGGAGAGCAATTTTTCAGCGTTTTCCCCGAAAAATATTTTAAAAAATGCATGAAAAATACATCATAATTATATATTATGAATTCGTGCTTCAATAACCTTTCACTTGACACCCTACACCATGCCCTTGAATTTTTTTTTTATTTCCCAAATTACCCCCTGAAATTAACCCCCAGAATCAAAATTCAACTTTTTATACTTCACGTGTATAATTGAGCCACCGCACTCTATCTCTGTGCTAAATTTCAAATTTTTACGTCGAATAGTTTCAGAGAAAATCGCCTGTGACAGACGGACAGTCGGGTATGGCGCTTTCGTGAATAATTTTAGTAAAAATAGCTTTGTAACTAGGATTCTTCACTGATTTAAATGCCTTTTAGAGTGATAAGATAACTGAAAAATGATAAAGTTTGAGTTGTGCCACTATTGTATTTAGCAAGCGATATGATGTTCAATACGTCCCAACTTTCAGACTGCATCAGGGTGTCTTTGATGTCCTTTGTATTGTGCAAAATGAGATTATTGAAAATTAGGGTGACTGCACCATACAGGGGTGGGCGAAAATATTCTGCCGATAACTAAAAGAGGGTCATTCATAATGAGGGTGACTCCAGATCGGTTAAAATAGTGAAGTGTGATGGAAAAACTGATCGATAATTATGACAAAAAAAGAATGGTGAAACGGACTTCAATATGTTAATGTTATTATGGCAGCATCAGTGCGTGGTTTTATATAATAATTTAATATGTCTTATGTGCAAAAGGATAGAAGATACTAGTCAATTTGAAAAGTTGTAAGGTTTGACGATCAAAATGGGCAATAGCAGTTCTGGTATAAGGAAATCCAGGAGCCTACCGACGTCTCCAGAAGTGAGAAGAGCTAAATTGTTAGTTATTTATCTTAATATACTTCAAAATAGTTAGTTTTTGACTTTCAACTAAGACGTTTTAATTTGATTCGTCTTTGAATTTTATGTCGTTGTTAAAAGAGTTTGACTCCATTAAATTTCTTTACTTCTAGTACAGGGGAGCCATTCTACATAAAATGACGATGCATTTAACATGCCATCAACTTTAGGAATCGCCTTTATTTAAAATTTTGGAAGTTGTATTGGCCAGAGGCGTACCAAGTCGAGGGCGTATGGGGACACCCATACTCTCTTATTGGCGCCCCTGACATTGGCATCGCTATGCCAAAATGACTCCACTTTATGATTTTTAGATTTTTTCCATAGGGATTCTTAATTTATTAATATGCAGAACTTTTCTACACCAAAGTGATTTTTTTTCAAGTAGAAATTGTTCCCATTTGGCAAGAAATCCATGGGATACGCTGTAAACTATGAATTACTGACAATGGCACGACCAAAACTTATTAAAACCTAACTGATCAACTCAGAACTAAATCTTAATCCTTTTAGTGAATTCCGTCGTCAAGAATTTAATTAAGTCGATCCAAAATTACTTTATTACTTCATTTTTCCTAAGATTTGTTCAAAATTTATACTGTAAATAGTAATTTTGTAACAAAATGTATCATTACTTAGCAAAATGTGTTTCTAAAACAATTTTACAACCTCTTTACCTCTTTAGCAATAAAAGTATTTAACAACCAATAAATCAAAAATAGCTCATTTGGATTGGCTATAAATTTTCAAACCGTTTCGTTGTTGATTGCACTGAATATGCAATCTCCTATAAAGTGACATGAAATGGATTTTATAAATTACTTTAAATTTATACATGTCAAGTGTAAAAATTCGATGATTGGCTTATTCACAAACGTCTTGTTTAATTTAAATTATTGTAATAAAAGACAACATTTGAAATTTCCAGTAGCGCAAGGCACATTAGTGTTAAGAAGTGATTACCCCAATAGTGAGTCATCGCAAATAAAAAAAAAGTACACATATGTACATCTAAATTCGAGTTTTATAAACAAAAGTACATCATCCCATTTAAAATTCCAAGGTTTTCCCCCATAAAATATGTCAAAAATATGTTTAAATATGTTCTTTTTAAACAAGGTAATCCTAAAATGTCAGTCCCATGCTTGTCTCCGTCCCGAGTTGAATTAATAATTAAGTAATTTCTATTAAAAGAGCGAGTTTTAGTGATTTATTTTAATACTTCCTCTTTAGAGAATGTCGCATTGGACTGCTAAACAAGCTTTGAAAATTCTCCAAACGGGTGTGCTGTTCACATTGAACCATGACCATTCACCAACGTCCCAACACTATATGAGACGCTTCAAACCACTCACGCGCGAGAAACCGACCCCTTGGGCCTGAGTTACTTAAATTTTTAACTCAAATAATGTATCGACAATTTATTGAGCTCTCTAAACAATTTATTTGGTTAATAATAAACCGGTACTTTTCAATAGTTTCAACCTGTTCGGAAAAATAAACGGAAAACAGATTTTTCATTTCAATGTCGTACGCACCGTTAGCAGCAGATAAAAGGCTTTGGTGAAAATATCAAAACCAAATAAAGTCGATTTTGGGGATAAATCCGGGGTTATGCAAACAAAATTCGAAATGGTTTGTTTTTCTAGTGAGGCCGTAATAGCGGTGTTGTTATAAATACAACTATTGAAGCAGTGGTGTCGGATATAGTAAGACTCAAGCAAGAAAAGCCACGAGCGTCATGATTGACAGAGACCACACTTATTTCCTTCTCTCTCAGCTTTGGCAAAGTGGGCATCAGAGGCGTGTTATGGATTATTCTTTATTCTTATGATTAAAATAGCATGGCAATGCTGCACGATTGCGAGTGCCTCTCCGATGTTGCCAAATGTAGAATATGTTTTGATTATAGTGTGATTGATTTTAGCGTCAAAATTCAATCAATTTAAAAAATATATGCAATTTTTTTTTATAATAAATTAATGTTTCTCCTGTCCCCGTATACTAAATTACCTGAACATACCTTCATTCCCATGACATTTTATGACATTTTAAAAATAATTAATGTCATCGATTACAAAGGCCGACAAAAAAAATTGTGTGTTTTAGAGACGTGACCCTACCTATCTTTAGTAAAATTTTCCGCTGAATCAGAAAATGATAAAAAAAAATTCTGACATATAGATTCCCCCCATACACCCTCAATTCCCCCCAAATCCAAACTGGCCATTCAACCCACCTATCTTTAGTAAAATTTTCCATATTGCCCCGAACTTTATGGATGCCGCTATCCATATAAAGTAATACATAATAAATCCACAGAATTATTAAATCATTAGTTTGTTTAAAGGGACTACGCCACTGGTATCTATATCGATTTCCAGCAACTAACCCAGGAATATTCTAAAACGAGACAGAGCACGTGTGATGTCTTCATGCCTACGACGCTCGTAGCTTTCTTTCTTGATTCTTACTTTACCTTGCTCTGCATAGTATATTTTATTTATTTAAATCAGATTTTTAATGACTTACTTACAATGGAAGAGCAAAAACTTATCAAAACCTAACCGATCGACCAGAAGATCTAATGTTAAACCTTTTGAGTGAATCCCGGGATAAGAGATACCCTTTAGCGATATATATGCGCTAGTCTAGACATTTTAAGATGTCTTAGGGCGGCCCAACAATCTGGAAGATCCTTTTATATGGGAACGTCATCAGTGTCACCGCTGTGAAACTATCTGTGCATCATCCATTTCGAGCTCTTTTTTTCATGACACCGTTAGGTTACTGTTTAAATTCACCCCGTTTGCTCTATTTAAACCTACGACAATGATCTTTTTACGTCTTTTAAAAGATACCCGCGTGTATAAAACCGAATGAAAGAAATAAATATCTGAAAATAGTCCGTAGGATATTTTCGGAACACTTTGATTAATGCGGATAGTTCGTAGATGGATCGCCTGTTGAACTACGAAAAACCGAGAGATTTTTTTTCATGGTGGCGATATAATTAAGAAGTTTAGGAAAAAAAGTTCAGGGGAGTCGAGTACAAATTAGTGTTGACAATGTGATGTATTCTCTTTTTGCATTATTAGAAACTTGATTTTGATAAAAGAGAGGTTTACGAGATCTTTTTCGACACCTTGCTTTTTTATTATTAGTTAGAGGGGTGCTGTTCGGTTTCTCAAATCGGTATGGTTTATACAGGGTGTTACTTAAATCGTTTAAAATATTTTTAGGAAACGATTCTAAAGATAATTTAGGGTAAAAAGGTTTTTGTAACCGTATTGAATAGGAGTACTAATTATTTAACTGTCAGTGGCGTTTAGAAAAAAATTCGGGCAAAGCTAAACTGAATTGCTGCTGTAGCCGAGTTCCCCGTGATGTTATGCCACTAGAATGTCACCCACGCACACACGGAAAAATCGAGCATTTAGCTTGCCAAAAATAAAAAATCGAAATACCTTAAAATAATACGCAAAGCGCATATGTGGTTTTACAAATAGTAGACCTATCTCGCCTGAAACAAATTTTTTCTTACTGTGTCCACGCGACGCAGGGATGCTTGTCGAAACTTTGACATATATGTTTTGAGTTCAAACGTTAACAGAGCGTCATATAAGTTTGATGAATGTAACAGTGCTGTATGATATTTTGGAGCACAGTCAGCAGTTAAATTATCATGGATTCTGAAGTTAGTGGTATGTACTTTTATAATGTGTTAAATTAATTGCCGTCAGGAAAGTATGTCTGAAAATTTTAGATACCTTTTTAAACTATGACACTTTTCACCCAACTTAGATTAAGTATTTCAGATTCGCAGTCCTACGTAAAAAGTACCTTTGAGTACGGTTACATTTCTTTATTTCTTTATTAAATTAAGCCTTTCTGAACAGAATATGTTAAAAATAGCTGCCACCGTGAGCCACTGAGTTGTATGGAATACTTTCTTTACAGGTAACCGGGCGAAGAAAGCTCCTAGATGCACTGACAGTGATCTCAGAATCGAAAGGAATGAATTATTTCAAGTACTTTATCACAACAAACTTTTTAATTTATGTTTAAACAATTGTAACGAGAAACTAATAGACTATATAATATCCAAATTTACTTTAAATTTGAGCAGTGAAGTGGACCCTATGGACGAATAATAGTTTAATCTATAACTATTAGGTAGATAAGTAGTTGAGTACTTACAAAAAATATATCATTTTTAACAACCACTATGATTTAGTATGTAAGAATTCTTTACGTTTTTCTTAGGATAAGTGACTGTCATTGTAATAAAAGGTACAGGTTGCTCCTACATAAATACATACTCCTATAATTTTTTATTTTGCGCTTATGAAACAAACTTATTGATAAAATTTTTAGGAAGTAATTATTTATATTTGATTGGGTTTGATTGATATATATATATATATATATATATATATATATATATATATATATATATATATATATATATATATATATATATATATATATATATATAGGAAACTGTATCACAAAAGTTCGGAAAACCAAATTTTTTTATTGGAACACCCTGTATGTTTTTAAATTTCTAAATTCCTTGTAACATTATGGGTGTACCTATCTGTCACTTGTCATCTATTAATTTTCAATTAAAGTGATATAAAGAATTAAAAATCGCCAGTTAAGAGCATTCATCATCAGCTGATACATACTAATTTGTTTCAAAGAATAGCACCAAAACTAACCAACGAAATGATACGAAATTTTGGAAATATATTCTAATTTTGTAGAAAAATGAGGGAAAGTCATTTAAAAAGAAAAAACAAAAATTTTTTTTTTAAATTATTGTTATTTTGTAATATTTATTTTTTTTAAAGACTTTCCCTCATTGTTCGCCATTTTCTCTATAATTTATGCTGAGACCAAATTTTTAATTAAACCTTTAGTTTTGGTGCTATTCTTTGAAACAAATTAGTATATATCAGCTGTTGATGAGTGCTCTTAAGCTATTTTGAGAGATAGGTTGTATTTATGAAGTATCACCCTGTACATATTTAATATATAAGAAGTAGGAAATGACGTCTTTCCTTTTTATTTGCTTTAACTATCAAGCAAAAATTAAAAAAAAAATATAACACTAAAAATATCGATAATTTTTCTACCCAGGTATTTTTGGCAAGCTAAATGCTCGATTTTTCCGTGTGTGCCACGGTGGGCAGTTTTACTAATAGGATAAATGAAAAAAATTGAAACTTTAACACGCTGTATCTTGAAAGTAAAGTACTTTACGACAGTGGCGAAACAAATATCAAAGTGGTGTGACGCAAGACTAGTTGTTAAGAAGAGTAGTCATGCTCCCTAAACTGTCGAGTCGACCTAGTTGTAAATGCTTCTTCAAGAAAAATATCGATCTGTTTACAGCAAGTTATTTAATGCAAAATTTTTTACAGATCAACGGCAATACCTCATAAAGGCGGCACTACCAGCTCGATACCCTTGCCAGGCAGTGCGTTACCAGCCAGAAGATGTCCACCAGATAAAGTGCGACCCGTTGCCGGCTCATCCAGAGCAACCAGCCCGGCACTAAGTATGATACCTCGCGCACCTCCCACTTCTCAGATTGCAAGTCCTTACCAGACAAGTGGCGGAGGTAAAACTGGAGGGACACAGCAGAATGGTTCTATGTTGGATAAGTTAAAATTATTTAAGGTAAGAATTAACAGAAGACAATCACTGTGTTCTTTTTTACATACAAAAGTCATAAGCTTACACTGTACAGTTTTGATTGGAAATATGTTTGTGATTGATTTACCAGAAAAAAATGTTCATTCTTAACAGAGACAGTATATTATTGGAAGCACTTAAAAATGTAAGCCTACAAAATAAATTAAAATTTTTGGACCAACTGATGTAAAAAAACTAATAAAAACTTTAAAAGATCAGCAGTTATCTACTGAAATAATTACATTTGGATCTGTAAGGAGATCTGTATTAATGTTATTTAATGTTTTTTATATTTTTAGAACAGTGAAAAGACCAGTAGCGGCACTAATGGCAAGCGGACAAGTTCCTCCAGTGGCGTTTCGTCAGCTAAAAGTGAAAGGAGCGATAGTAGCGCCTCTTTGGAGGCCAATATGGACAGCAAACCGAATAAAAATGTCTCTAGAATCAAGCAGACTGGGAAGACTACTAGCAATCCTACGTAAGTTTAATTGTGACAAATATGACATTTCTACAATAATTAATAAAGCACAATACAGTACAATCAATACTTTACAATATTATATTTATTTTTTTAGAACCAAAACTCCTCAACAGAAAAACAGCCCCAACGCAATAAAAAAAGACGGTCAAAAACCGCAGCAGCTACAAAATGGCGGCCCTAAGATGGCGGTAGAAGTAGAAAAACTCGCCAGCAAAGTAGCAGCTCTGCCATCCAGTAAAATTGCGGAACCAAAAGTCAGGGTTTCAGCTCTTAAAGATGTAAAATCATCATCAGGTCATCATCAGTTGGTAGGAAATGGAACGGGAATACCCAAGCCTACTTTGGCTGTGAAAGGTATGTTTAGTTCAAAAATAATATCTATACTAATATACAGGGTGTCCAAAAACCAGCATAACAAATGGGAAAATTTTTATTTTTGACTTTACGGAAAAAAGTTATTCTTCATAAAAAGTTCTGCTTGTTGAGAAAACATTAAAACTTTTGTAGTAGGCTCACTATTAAAAAACCTGAACTTGGTGTGGGTCCCATAAGTAGCAACAGAGATATTCAACTTTAAAATTTCACGGGCCGCGCCTAGTAATAATTGTTGCCGTATTTCTATTATTTTTAGTAACTTCTTCCCTAGGTACAAGCAAAACAATACCAGCAACGTCTAACTTGTCTCATCCTCAAAAACCACAACTATCTCGTGAATCTTCCCAGCACTCCCTGTCCAATCAGAAACCAGCAGTGGCCATGGTTTCGCCAATGAAAAATGATCAAATCAAGGAGGCAATACAGGCTCTAACAAAGGAACCGTCCAACCAGTCGTTGAAGGACAGTCAGAACAACACGTCAAAAGACCAACCGTCAAAGGAGACGCATCTGTCAAATAATCAGCTGTCAGAAAGTAGTAATAGTGCTTCCACCAGACACCACAGTAATTCGAGTGACAGTTCTGTCATATACAAACCGTCGAGTGAGAGTAGCTGTTCGGAACATGTAAATAATCCAATTCCCAATAGGTAGGTACCTGTGCAATCTTTCTTTTTATTTTTGTTACCTCTAAACCCAGAACCAATGGCGGATTTAAGGGGGGGGGGGGTGCAGCCTTGTAGAAATAGGATTTTAATAGCGAAAATTATAAAAATAAACGCGCCCATGAAATACTTTTTAGCAAACACATTTTCAAATACCTACATAAGTTTTTTAAACGAAGTACTAAACTTCGAGAACGATCCGCCTTCAACGTACTTTATTATTATTCGCTAACATCTAGAAAAAGTGAAAATTTGAAAAAAGTAAATTAATTTTTTCTATTGCAGAAAGGAACCCTTAACATATCTATCTGACGTCACGTCCCAACAGAACCAACATGTCCAACACCAACCGCTGGAAACTCTAAACGAAAACCAAGAAATATCCTTGGAATCTAGCCCCAATCAGCCGAAAACAAACTGTCCAAAATCACCCCCTCCCAAAGACAGCCCGCGATTAACAACTATTCCGAATCATATCAGACAAAGCATATCAAAAGTAGGAGATAACCACTTATCAACCGACAAAGAGAAGAATATTAGTATGAAGCATATCAGGGAGCATAGTTTCGGATGCGTGAACGCGAATTCTAAGGAAGAAAAGCCTCTGTTCAATTATAATGATGATTTTAACGTGAACCATCACAATGATAACGGGCCTACGGCGACAAATACTAACGCTAACTTTAATTATTGCGGTAAAGACGCAAATAACGGGGATAACCTTAATATTGAACCAATGAGGCCTTTGTTGAGGGGGTATTGTAGCACATTAACTTTGCCTGGACGGCAGAGAGCTCCCTATAACCGAGTACCTGCAGAAGGAGACTATTGTGAGATATCATTGGTTAATGGGTAAGTTTTGTAACAATTGTTTTCCCTCTGCATTCATTCCCTAATCCATTTTCCACTGACTAAGCTATCACTAATGGTAAAAATACTTATACAAATAAATTCTCTTTTAAAACCAACGAAAACATAAAACAAACACAGAGTTCAAAAGGTTTGTTAGGTTATATTGTTTCACAACTGGCACCTTACCTGATAGAAATGGTTTGTTCCACAATTACATTCATTGCGGACTTCTCGATTCAAACCGATAACGGTGTTAAGCTATCCTTTTCTAATGAGTAATATTGATGAGTCGGGCATAAATCTTTGGTAACGTCGGAACATTATGTTGGTTATTGAAAGCTATGAAACAGTTTTATATCGAATCCTTTGTGGTGTGAAATATGGCGGGTTTTTTAATTCCTTTCAAATTTTCACTTTCAATATATTGCCGTAGAGTTTTAACTGTAACTTAGACTGTAAATGATTATTGATGGCAGAGTAATGTTTAAAGTGTTCTTTTATATTGAAATAGTACAATTAAAAAAATATACAGGGTGTCCGAAAAGTCTTAGTATGGGCAAATATCTTTGCTATCAGTAAAGATAGAGACACAAAATTTTAGGTGTATCTTATTGGTTATTAAATCTACTTTTTTATGTAATTTAACTTTTTCAACCCCCTTGAGGAGTGGCGTTAGGGAGTTGAGCTCAAAAATTTGAAATGCAGCCCTATGCCTTGTGGTACCTCATTTTAAAGATCTTCGAAAATGAAACATTTAACCGCAAACCCGAGGTCCGTTTTTTTCATTCATTTTTAAATGGCAAGCCTTTAAAAATTAAAAATCGTGAAAAAAAGTAACAATTTAAATACCTTTATTTCTCTTATTGCTTTAAAAGCTGTTAAAAATGACCACCGTTAATTTGTTGGCAGTAATAAAGTCGATTTTGGAACTCATTTCTCGTATTGGCAGGTGTTACTGCCTGTCAGTCTCGACAATGTGAGAAGTGGGTTCCAAAATCGACTTTATTACTGCTAGAAGTTCATGGTGGTAATTTTTTTCTGCTTTACTGCTTTGCGTTTGTAAAAATTTGAAAATTAGGCAATTTGCTTATTTCAGTGTTTCAGAAATTTAGTTCAGAGAACAAGCTTTTTTTCAATATTCAAAAATAAACTTTCTTGTGCTTTTATTACCAAAAATTACATTATTTTGCTTTCCCGTAGCTATCTATCCGAAGGTGAAATATTAAGGGGATCAAATCCTATGGACATATCCGATGGATACCTTTCGGAAGGAGGTTCTGTCCTGTACGCCAGGAGAATGCAAAGCATGCCAACTCAGCAAGTGCCAAACGGGTAAGTTTCGAGCCAATACAATACCAAAAATGGGGTTTAGGAGATTACCTGGCAGTTAGTTTTATAAAACTTTTTAATATCCTTTGTATCCTACTTGTAGCTTTTTACTTTTGAAACATTTTCAAAATGTATTCAGAAAATGCAGTAAGTATTAAGGTCGCGGTATTGTAAAAAGAGACAGACTATTTTTATTACTGAACAGCTGATCAGCGTCTTTGGAAATAAACTTTAGTTTATTTTAAAGATGTAAGTATTAAGCGGATAGGGTATAGAATAGGGCAAATGGACTAAATTTGCAAGATACCAATGATTGGTTATATATATATATATATATATATATATATATATATATATATATATATATATATATATATATATATATATATATTAGCCAATACAATACCAAAAATGGGGTTTAGGAGATTACCTGGCAGTTAGTTTTATAAAACTTTTTAATATCCTTTGTATCCTACTTGTAGCTTTTTACTTTTGAAACATTTTCAAAATGTATTCAGAAAATGCAGTAAGTATTAAGGTCGCGGTATTGTAAAAAGAGACAGACTATTTTTATTACTGAACAGCTGATCAGCGTCTTTGGAAATAAACTTTAGTTTATTTTAAAGATGTAAGTATTAAGCGGATAGGGTATAGAATAGGGCAAATGGACTAAATTTTGCAAGATACCAATGATTGGTTATATATATATATATATATATATATATATATATATATATATATATATATATATATATATACATATATGTATATATATTAAATGTTTAACCAAATAATTCTATTTATTTTCATGTTATTTACTGAAATTCTTTAAGACGACAACAGGCGGTAAGACGGTAAACCCTTGTTCCCTGCAAACAATATCGCATCTTTTAAATATTACCGACCTCAATCCTTCGAAAACTAAATTGCGCATATATATATATATATATATATATATATATATATATATATATATATATATATATATATATATATATCATTGAAGATACGTAAAAATATCACTCCTAATAAAACTTTTTGCTTGTAAAGTAAGATTCACGTTATGGAAAATTTAATTTTTTATACAGGGAGCCTAAAAAATACGAAAATTTAACCCCTTTCGCAAACATACTATACTAAAATAATATAAAGCAGTATAATCCCAAAAAAACTGGTTAAGGTGATAATAATACATGGCCTAAAGGTACAGGATACCAAATTATGCTTATTACATTTAGGCCAGGTATCAATAGTACCAGTAAGTTTTTTCGCATTAGTGCTTTATAATATTCTTTGCATATTAACCTTTAGAATCAGCCCAAAAATTGTATTTTTTTTATTTTCTTACCTACTTAAAAAACTGGCTATCTCTTTTCATAAGACCACGATCTTAATAGCCAACAAAGTACTATTTCTTGGAAATAGTAAATAAGATATTATTTTTCAATAACGGGCTGCATGCACTATGGTAAATGGAACTAAGAAATATAGTGTACTATTTAAAATAGTGTCACGTTGACGCTTACAACACGGCGCCTCCACCAAAAGTCACGTATGGGGTTGTCGGGGTAGAAAATATTAAAGTTAACCAGTACCATTTTTGTTTTAATTTAAAAAAAAAACGTGCAAAAATCGTATATACCATACCATTACCACAGAAATCTCGAATAGATATATTAGGCAATATTACAAATCAGCTTTTTATTGTAATTCTCCAAAGATCTACAATATAGAATAAACAACTTCCATTCATTCTGGATACAAAAGATTTATTGCCCCTTTGTAACGCATCCATTGTGTGTGGCAGAATCCCCTAAAAATGTCAAAAACTCACGACAGTGACGCACGTCGTTGATATAGATTGACGTCATTTACGATCGTAACCACAATTAGGGCGACGAGGTTTAACTTTAGGACTAAAAACATGGTAATTGTTTAATTTAATACTAAAATATCGTGCTAAAGAGGTTAGCATAACTTATTACCATATGATCCTCAGTTATTATTTAAACAGGAAGCTATTGAACCACGACTTTTTGCATTTGACTAAATTGGTAGCAGACGCGGCCCGTCCATAAGGTCATTTGGTCAATGACCCACCTAAATTTATTTTCAATGATTCACCTAATAATTTAACCAACCTTTTCTTTCAAAAAAGTGCAAGTTCCATGTGAGAACTCCCCAAGAAAGAATCAAGCCAAGCCATCGTCGAACGATATCCAAGCTTGCGCCGGGGGCTGGGTCGTATTTTAAGTTGGCCTTATAGGTTTATATGGACAATATAAATTCATTAAAACTAAGAGAGAAACAGACATACGCGCTTTAGAAAGTGAAAAAGAGACAAAATTTGTCGACGGCCCACCAATAATATCGCGGCACTCTCACTACGGAAATACACTCAAACCGCCCCGTGACATATACTCTTTCAAAACATTTGGGTTAGACAAGGAAAAACTAATTAGATACCTAATATACGCGTTGTATTTGCATTGTATTATTAATTAGCGGCTAAACATAGAAACACGATCTCGTCATCAAATATAACGGCATCGGCACAGGTTTTCTCACATTAGCAGCGTGGTTCCGAGGTAGAGTCTCAGCGAGTGGGCCAAGAGGTCGTGGGTTCGAGGCTGTGCTCGAGTAGAGTTTTTTTAATTTTTGTTATTTAAAAAATTAGATCGGCTCTAAAAGGTGTATTGGCCACAAATTAGCACTTGTTTGCTACTCTAATTGTAAGATATCGTTGACCATATATTTTTAGCAAGGGAGTGCAATATATTAGCAAGCAACACTGCAACACACAAAGTGATTTATTTTCACAATTTGACCATCCGCAGTGAACACACTGTGAAAAGGGGAAATTACAATGTGTTCATTGAAGGGTACGAGTGTATGAAGTGAAATTTATGACATCGTAATGAAAATGAACTGAGAAAAACCTTGGAAAAAGAACGGGAGGGTTTAAAGAATGGGTTTTCTTGATACGGCAGGGTGTTACGAATTCAATTTCCGGCATTAGTAACTGAACGCAATTTGAAGCGAAATTGTTGCACATTTTGTACCTTTTAAAATTAGGTGTTTAGAAATTTAAAATCCGTGATGCCTCCCTTGCTAGAAGGGAAATATTATAATCGTAAAAAATGGCTTTTTGAAATTTACAGATTCAATTTTCGGCATTAGAAACTGTATCATCAGTTGAAGCAAAATTTTTGCACAGTTTGTACCTTTCAAAATTATTTTATTTTAAAGATGTGGCTGATGCCACGGAACACTAATTGTGCAAGTATATCTTGCACTTGATCGAATTTTTTTTATTGCAGTTGATTTTTAAAAGAACCCAACCTGCATTACATGAATCAAAAATTTCAACTTTTTTCTTATACAGTAAATACCAAAACGTTTTCTTTTCTTTTTACACTATCTAATTATAAATCAACAGCTTTCGCTCTAATGAACCTAATCCCAAAATAACTGTCGCACAAATCCACTTCGCAGCGCGACGACACAATAACAAATTCCCCCCTCGATCCCCGACATTAAATCTCCCCAAATTTAATCCTTTCGCATAAAGAAGGAGGCTTTCTCGGTATTGTGTTTTCTTCTCCATTCTGTTTTCCCCTTTTGCAATCTTCTGAAATTTAAGCTCCTTACCAACTGTGGCCGCTCACGTATCTACCAAAAATCATTTTTCATCTTATTGTCGAATTAAATTCAGTGATGGAGCATAAAACGGTAAATTTAAATTATCTTCAGATAATGGGTTGAAGATATTCAGGTGTAGGTATGGTTATGTGTTTTGTTAAGTAAAAGGCTGCAATATCAGGACATTTTTCCACTCTCACTGAATAAGTAACGCAATAATTATTACTTACATTGAAAACAGGAAGTACTTATAATATAGTATATTTTTAAGTTTACATTTTATTTTTTGCGAATAATCTCATTTAGAACATATTTTTTGGCGTTTACGCAAAAATTACTAGATATATAATTAGAAAAGACAAAGAAAAAATTCTATGTCGCAAGTATTTTTTCTTTAATAAACAATTAATGTCTAAAGTATTGTGTGGGAACAGATATAGTTCTTCCAATACTGGCGACATAGAATTTTTTCTTTGTCTTTTCTAATTATATATCTAGTAATTTTTGCGTAAAAGCCAAAAATATGTTCTAAATATAGTATATTATAGGGTTTTATAATAAACGAATCACCCTTATATTATATCAAATGTGAAATACCGCATAATTTATCTAAAATCGCTTGGACCCATCAATTTTATTGTTGTGAAATGCATTTTTACAAGAAAAGAAAATTATACGGGATGGATCAGAAAAGTGCTACATGTACTAACATTTATATTTTAAATGAATCACCCTGATTTTTTACATTTTTGGATTTTACAGTCAATTTTAGACATTTTTTATGTAACATATCATATAAGTATCTATCTTCAACTGTTTCCGAAATATTAGCACTTTTAATTTTTAAACACATTTTTTATGTAACATGTCCTATATCAAACAGTTATCGTCAAATAAATCTTTAAATAAGGATTATCAAACAATTATTAAACACTTATTTTGAAGAAAATTACTTGGATAATTTAGCTACAAAAATGTGTACTTTTCGGTACAAATTTGTAAAATTTACTTAAATTTGAATTTTTTTAAGTAACCAAAAACTTCATGTCTGCTGCAACGATATTACACACAAGGTTCGAATTTCGCAAATATTCTCAAAAATTAGGCAAATAATTTTCTAGTAATAATGTGCATATATTTGCCTTATATTTAAGGACATTTGCGAAAGTCGAAACTTGTGTGTAATATCATTGCAACAGACATGAAGTTTTTGGATATTTAAAAAAATATAAATCTATGTAAATTTTACAAATTTGCTTCAATTTGATTAAAGTTATGCAGAAGTGATTTGATTGTGGTTAATTTGAAAATGTATTTTAGCTGAATATAAAGAAACATCATTATACGGGGGTAATTTAAAATTTTCCTAAAATTATATCTTTTTTTAATAGAAGGATATGACTTTGTTGTTGGACATATCTTTAAATTGTAAGTAACATTTTTTATAACGTTTTTCTGCATTTTTCGAAATAAGGGTACTTTACTCTTGCACGATTTTTATATTTTTTGGCCTGCCCTGTATGCTTGACCTGAAGCCATTCTATTATATTTCGGTTATGCAACTAATAAAAAAAATGTCCCATTTGTTGCACACTTAATGGACCACACTGTATATAACTTCATTAACCATCAATCTAGCATCTCCAGTTACTTTTTGAATTAAAAATTCAACACAATGTTAGGTTTAAGATACTCCTGCATACCATCAATGTAATTTACATCTACATACGTACATAATTTGTGTTCTACTTTTGTTACACCTAAGAAAAAAATTCCTAAACCTCATTTTCTTTGAGGATTTTTCACAACTATTGGCAACCTTTTATTTTTAGCCCTAAAGGCCGATGACTCATGGAAAAGCCGGCTGAAATAAAAAGAGCGCCCACAGGTGTTCATTTCTTGTTGAACGCGGATCAAGCAAAGCGTAAAGAACAGTGTGCAAAGCATATAAAACCAAACATATTAAAGAGAAAGTATAAAATTTTACTTCCAAGAGATAATTTGAAATAAAAATATTTTTTAAGATACTACTTGCATACCGTAGTTAAATTGCATTTTAAAATTTTTTTTATCAGATTTTCACTTTTCAGGTGGTATTTGAAATTAAAAATAATAAAGCAATAAGTTTTTTCGAAAACTTTGTGTTTGGTTGCCATTTTTGGTGCTAAAACATTAGTAATTACATTTTCATAAAATTTTGCGTATTAGGGGGGTTTGGAAGGGTGGAAAATCTAAACATGGCATTCTTCTATAAAGAAAAATACCCATACCCTTGGGCTACTTCCTAAATAAACCACATTGTTTAGTAGGAGAGAGGCGTCCAACTTGTAACGGGAAGCTAGCGACAGGAGGCATTTTTGTATTGACTACTAGCATTTGGATTAACAGGGAATGACATGTCTGCCGGCCTGTTTTTGCCCGGAATCACAAGTGCCCACAGACTTTTTTCTCGGGGGGGGGGGGGGGGTCAAAATGAAAAAAAAATATTTTTAAAGATTTTATTTGTAGTGATTTATACAAATGCACTAATAATTAAAAAGTATGACAATCTCACAATCTCAGGGGAGCCACGGCCCCCTGGCCCCCCTGCGGGCGACCATGCCCGGAATGTTAGTAAAAATAGGCACTCCCGGTTTTTTTTAACCAAATTTTTCCTTTGAGCCAGCGAAGGAAAAAACGCTTTTGCGGACCTTAATCCGCTCGGAAGTGGTGGCAGATTAACGAATTAGCGGATTAACCTACTCCATTTTTGCCAGATTTTGACATTTCGTATTTTAATACATTTCTACGTATAGAAACTGATTTCGATATATTGTATAATGCATTGTAGGGTCATCGAAAAATCAATAAAAATGGCATTTAATGCGTAACTCGTCCAATGAAATGTACCGGAATCCAAAAAATAGAACGTCCATTGTATCGTTTCCATGTATATTTCAAGCCGAAATCGGTCCAGGAACCTTCCAGTCTTGCAATAAAACCTGTCATTTTTATAATGAAATAAAGCAAGTCTGATTCTTTTGATTTTTCTTGGCAGTCGTCTGAAATTTCCATTTTTTTTTAATTTTTCATGTCCCTATGCGAAAAAACCTATTTATTTATAACTTTAACGAAAAAATATGCAATTTTAATTAGTGCGGAGTGTTCTTAGATGATGAAGAAAGAAAATAAACCCAGAAAGAACTCCTAAATAAGAGAAATAATATAGAATAATGTCGGTTCAAAATTAGTTTTGATGGGAAAAATAAAAAAAATAGTTTTTACCCCATAACTACGCTCCTGGAAGACCGATTCGGATTCATTTTAAAGCCTGATTATCCCTCTATGAGACAGCGTTGAAACAGTTGAAAGAAATTAGATAGGAAAAGATACGGAGTGATTCGAATGTAGAGATGTCATCAAAAAAATATGAAAAAATCGAAATTTAATCGTCGATTGCTCCGTTCCTATAAAGAACAAAGAAACTAAAATTACAGAAATCACGTATTTTGACGAGCTCTTTCCGATAAGGCACATGGAATTTCGATTTGGACATTTTCACCCAGAAAAAAAATTAAAACCGTCAAAAATTTGCATCCAAAATCGTGACTTCCAGTTTTTCTTAAATTTTTCCGATTTCCACTTGTTTTAGGCATAGGAAGGTGTATTTGAAAAAGAGAGTATTTAAAATTTTTAAGTTTGCTTGGGTTTGATTGAAAAATAAATCGAAACTTTCACACAATAAATGAAATAATTATGTTTTCACGTTAAATGGGACACACCCTATGTAGCATTTATTTTTCATATTTGGATTTTATTAATAGGAACAGGAAGATATTGAACATTCTGAATCAACTGTTAGTTTTTAGTTAAATATCTACTCCCACAGGCAATTTTAAGAGTGGTGTTGAATAAATCTTTCGCCTGCCACTAAAATTAAATAGAGGATCATATAGACTCAACATATTAACGAACCGAAGATATTTTCTATTTTTATTTCGGTATTTCTTAACATTTTAAATCCGCCTTGTTTCTTATTTTACAAATAGATACACGTAGTTAGAAAACACTGTATCGTGTAACCTATAAAAATCCGTAATATAAAATATCTTCGATATTGTAATCGCCCGTATCCAATACAGAAATATTTCGGGAAAGCTATATTTTTTAAAGTGTAGCGCGATATATTTTATTGATTCCATATGTTAAAACGACCAAGTTGTGACAGTATGCTTTCTGGCCCCTACTTAGTTCGAAGAAATATTTTGGAAAAGAAAAATTTATAACCAGCATCTGATCCTTTTAAAAATATACCTAAGCGCAGCTTTGTGCCGGCTGGTATGATCTATGAGACTTCTCTGGAACCTCGTCTACTCTCGTCTTTTTGCATCATTTCTGCAAAAACACTTTTCCACCTCTGGCAACATTTTTACGTATCTTGCAAACTTGGGTCCATTTGTCCTCTTCTACACCCCACCCGCGGACATACTGTATATTTTCTGAGAAATTAGAAATCCATAATTGAAAATTTCACTTACATGTAGGGTTACAATAGACATATTAGTAAAAATGCCTGTTTATTGTCTGTTTTCCACATCTTTGTTTCTGCGTTTAAGATAGAATATGTAATACGCATTTTAATCGGCTACTTTCTATTCGATTCTCGTCAACTATTTGTTCTGGCCTAACCTACCCTATAGTATGCCCTGAAGGGAAATGTCCCTATCAGATGATCCAACTACCAGGGCGAGGAATCATGCGCACCCACATCGATTCCTGTCCCTTAGACATTCAGAGGGTTTTTACCCCTTAACAGAAATGTAGTTGAAAAGGACTAGAAAAAGTTTTCGAAATAAGTAAGTTTTTTTACAAGCAAAATGTGATTGAATTGCATAAAAATTCAAAAATAGTTTACGATGTTGCGGTGTATCGATGCAGGAAACTAAGCAGACTCTTCACCTGATGGTTATGGTTTCCGAAAAAGTGGAGGGGAAGTCTCGAGGGACGAAGAGCTGTAAGTTTTGTTTTTGTTCTTATGTCTGGGGATTGAGTTGTCAAAAGTTACGAGACTTTGCCGAATTAGCTCAATTAGCAATGCAAATACAGGTAGCTGATTTTTTTTTAATTCAAAGACGTACCTAATTAAAAATTTGTAATTGCTTTTTGACGCTGTGTTGTTAAAACATTATGTAACTGGAAACTTTTAATCATTAAAAGCTCTTATTGGGTAATATTGAAAATTTGGTATTTGATTAGTCAAAAAATAATTTTGTGTAAGAATGGGACAACGCAGTTTTGCAATGCGAATTTATAACTAAGTTTTCTTTCGCAAATTTATAAAGAATAGAAAAATTTAAGTATGTTTTTCCACAAATTCGAACTAAATTCATTTTAGCAATTTCAGAAAAAATAGTTCTATTATTAACTGAGTTTTTTACGACGATTTATTAACAATGACAGAAAGAAAACTTGTCAAACCCAACCAAACTGATCGACTAGAAGATCTAGATTTCCACCAGTAGTAGTCTTGAATTTTTTTTTTTAATCCCGGAGTTATATTTTACGTATTCAGTATGCATTTGTGTACAGATTTCAATTTAATCGGTGATGTTTTACAGATATCCTGTTGAAGGGCACAGAAACTAAACCTTGACTATTATCCTTAATTATCTATTTTAAATGTTTAACAACAGAGGCCTATGAAGTTTTTCTAAATCCTCAAGAAATTCTCTTAAATAATAGTTATAGTGCTTCTGTTACCATGTATATCATTTATACTCATCAGATACAAATCACAAAGTACCTACACCATAACACAAAAAATATATTTTTTAAATAATGGATTGAGTAGTCAGTTACTTTGTGATATTGCATTTTTACAGAAATGTAAACAATTTACTTTCTTTCAGTATTCAGTTTGATAATGTAGTAGTACTACGAAACTGCAGTCACCATTCTGCAAAAATAAAGTGATATTAAACAAAATAAATCTGTTACATTTCTATATTTTTACATACATTCCAGATCTTTTATTAAAACAAGCTTTTCTACAATTACCTCAATAAGTTTTAATAAGTATATTTTTAATGGATTTTTTTCAATGCAGCAGAGACTCACAGGAATTGAAAGAAAATTAACATTCTCTGTCACATCAATCTAAGAAACCTCTTAGACCTTATGCCATACAAACTTTTGTTCATCGCAAATACGCAAATATATTCATCCCTATCTATTTATCTATATGTCTAGCTCATTTTGGTTATACTGCCTGTGCGCTGAAACTCGTATACAGAGTGGCAACTATGTAATTGACCACTATTATTGGTATCTTGTAAACGGTAATTTCTACAAAGGTGATTAAATTAGAGAAAATGTGCCATTTAAAGCTTTTTTAAGATCCATATTACCACATACAAGATATCAATAGTGGTCAATTAAATAGTTACCACCCTGTATATAGGGTGATTCGAAAAACATGTGCGATCGTTTAAAGGAAGATTCTTTAAAAGGAACGAAGGTAAAAAGTTCATATGAACATAAGTCCGCAGATGTTTTGTTTTAAAAATACCGGGTGTTAAATTCTTTAAATGCCATTCACTTGGGTTTGCTTGGGTTTTTTGCCATTTAAGATATAAATAATTCTGGATTGGCAAGAAATCTTTCTATACCAGTTAAAAACCAGTTAACTTCGGCTATATATCTAACAAAATGCAAGTAACTGTTCTTTCCAATATAAGTTTGAATTTTTACTTGTATTTTCACTTTGACGTCTATGCTGAAATAAAATATTTAGAAAAATACCAAAACAAGATCATTTTCCTCACGCTCGAAGAAAATACATTGTACCAAACACATGCGGACAGTGTCTTTTCCGCACTCGATTGCTGACCGAACTCCACTTCGCGTCGTTCGGTCAAAAGCAGCCGCATGCGGAAAAGTATCACTTTCCGCACTTGTTAGGTAAATAACTATTCTAGCATAGCACTAGCCTGGAGCGTGTTGTAATTTTCTTTCCGATTTATAGGCGTAGTCTTGTGAAAACAGATAGAGTATTTTTGTTATTGGACAAAATTTAAACAATACATTCAATATAAACTTTTGTTGATTCTTAAGCGAACCTTACACGATCAATAATATTGATATCAATCCATAGACAATATTTCAATAATCCACTTCAATCTCTGTATAGCGCACCCTATATAGACGATCAGTATTACTGACAGTATGTCCTCTACTCGCCGATACTGATGCCTGATATTCGGATATTCGAATTCGCATCAGTTCAATCCATCAAACCATTAATATCTCCACCTTACACGGTCAATATTTTTGTCAGTATAATAAGATACTGTTGCCAGGTCGATATTTCTTAATATAATTTTCTGTATGATAACCTTCAAAATGAACAAACTGTATTTTAAAATTTTATTCAATAACAAAAAACAATCTGTCTCTTTTCACTAGACCAAAACCTTAATCAAAAATAAAATTTCAAGTGAAGTAAAGCTTTCTTACTCTGCGTGTGTAGTTAAACCTAAATAGTCGTAAAACGAAGTCGTAAAAAGGCAAATTTATGACTTACCCTAGTTACGATTTTATGTTTCTTACATACGATGCGTGAAACAGTAACGCTAGACTTATAGGTTTTAAGAAACGGGGGAAATTAAAACTATTTCTGTTCGATTTTTCTTATCAAAGTCTTAAGGCAAAAATATCTGTAAAGGGACTCTTTAACTAAATTTAATTTCATAATTATAATACTAACATAATCTTAAGTCAGAGTGTTATAAGTTATAATATGTGCTTTACGATAATATAGAAATATTATACATATGTCGAACGATTGCTTGGGGTAGCTCCATCTCTTCAGATAATGCTGGAGATTTCCATTTAATTCTAATTTCATTTAGAAACAAAGCAT
Organism: Philopedon plagiatum; assembly: GCA_963971165.1. NCBI lineage: Eukaryota > Metazoa > Arthropoda > Insecta > Coleoptera > Curculionidae > Philopedon > Philopedon plagiatum. The sequence continues at coordinate 84,339,396 of OZ020195.1, forward strand.
TTGGCGAGTTTCACTATAAACACTCTGTGTAGGGGCTGATTTAGAATTTCGAGCTACGCAAAATGATATACCAAAAAGAACGGGCAAGTTCGTGTGCGACATTATTTTTTTATTGTTTACGGTTCTAAGGTATGTATAAACACTATTTCATAATGAACGAAATATCTAAACCTGTTCTTGCGAAAACAGAACGGTTTGCCATCTTAACTTACCAAAATTCTAACATTTTTTTTTATTTATACCTTCTGTCAATTTGTACTGATAAATGATAATTTTTCGAAAAGTTTTTGAAAGCACGTTTTTGAAAAATATATTTTCGAATGCAGTTTTTCAAGCTCAACACTTTTCGAAAATCTAAATAGTACATTTTTTAAGAAAACATGTCTTTAGAAGGTACATTTTTTCAAACATTGTTTTGAAAAAGACTTCAAATATTCATATTAAAAACAAGTAATTTACTACAAAGTATCATAGCAGACACAAGGAAACATAAACCTGACCGAACACAAAAAACAGTTCGTTTAGGTTAGTTTAGGATCTTTTTGTCATTTTTTCATTGAGATTTTCTAACCCAGGTTGGGTTGGGTTCATAATTAAAATTTAGAAAATCTGTTTTCTAAAAAATATACTTTCGAAAAATTCGACAATTTTTAAAAGATTCTTTTTAAAAAAGAATATTTTCTAGAAAATTTTGTAGATTATGTTCCGAAACAGCATCTTTCGAAGAAGCTGTGTTACGAAAAAAAATACTTAGTTGAACGTCAAAAAAGATGTTTGTTGACAAAAAAACAGAACAGTTGGTCATCTTAGCTTCACGCGACAGGACAAATTGGTCAAATTGATTAATATGAAAGTGTAAATATTGTAGCATTTTTTTACCTTCGGCTCATTTGGGTGGATATACGAGTACTTACGAAAGCACAATTTGTCTAAAACCAATTTTTCAATTTTTTTAAAGCACTTTTCAAAAATACATTTTTTCAGAGAAATTAAATTTTTTCAGATATTAATTTTTTAAAGCAACGGCTTATTGAAAAAGTAATTTACGGAAAAGTGACATACCAAACCTAAGGAAACCTAAAAAAGGTGTATTTAGGTTTGTTCAGGATCTTTTTTCTTTTTTTTTCATATACATTTTCCAAGCTACTAGAGTACATAATTTAATTTTCTAAATACTGTTTTCGAAGAACAATATTTTCTGAAAATGTACCTATTTTCTAAAAATTATTTTTTGAAGACATTTTTGAATGTGTACGTTCGAAATATGTGTATTCGAGAAAATATTTTTGAAAAGTTTCGTTAATCCGTTTTCGAAAAAGCTGTTTTTCAAAAAAATTACTTTCAAAAGAATGGTTTTTGAAAAAAAACTATTTGGTTATTTGTTTCCTTTAGAACTCAAAACGACCCGGCGCAAATTTTGATAAAATAGCAGTGAGATGTGTAAGGAATGTTTTCAGAAACATACAAAGAGTATGTAAATCAAAAATGCCAAAGAAAAAGGTTTGCATTTTTTATATAGCATATTAGCAAAGTTTACCGATATATTTTTATTTTGTAAACTTTGATATTAGTATTGATCTATATTCATATGTTTGTGATATAATTTATTTCAAAGACCTTACATAGAGAGCAAATTTAATGTTTGTTTTTGTTTATAATATTTTGTAGGATATGTAGGAATAGTTAATAATAATTTTACAATATTTATTGAAGTCCTTTTGTACAAGACTTCAGGGAAGGCGCCTCCTGCCCCCCCCCCCCCCTTAATCCGCCACGGACTCTGTGTTTGCTATAGATCCAATGCGGACATGGGTAAACAAAGATGTATACTATCATACATAATTTCCAGCCTTGGAACTACCCTAGTAGGCTCCACTTTTATTCATTATAATGTGTGTTTTTCATCTTTATATGGCCTTAGCCTACACACATTAAACATTGTGAACAGCCATAGAAAATGGAAACAGCGCAATATAAAGAAACCAACAAGACCTTTTTATAACCCTTCCTACTATACATTTTCCATATTTCCATTTTACTCTTTTCAAGCTTTTCAGAGAAAAATACTAGCGCAGCAGTTATTTACTTCTTTTCATTAAAAAGTCGCTTTTAAAATGTGGTTTTTAAAAAGCGAGCAACTGCAGCAAGAGCTATATGCATAAATGAGAGCGTGTTGCGGCTTTAACTTGTTAAAATTTAAAAGGTTCTTGGTTTATAAAAAGAAATAATTTACATAAGAAAATACTGATTAAATCGGGAACGCTTAAGCTTTAAGGAAGTACTTATTGTTAGACTATGTATTTTGAAGCCGTGCATACTCCTTGTGCCTCTTCTGTTCAGTTTTTAATACATTTGAATCTCCGAGTAGGTTTTAGCCATAGATTTCTAGAATATAACTAAAACCTTAGATTATGCAGTGAAGCACAGATAAAAGTATTCATTCACAACTCATTCTATCGCCATGCGACAACTGTTCCTTCCCTTACAGGAAATTTCTACTGTAAAGACTTATATATTAAAAGTAACGGGTTTTATCACAGTATTTTCTTAAAGTCCTAACTATTCTCTCTTACACCTTTAACTAGAATACTAGTTTCTACATATTAAACAATAATGACACAAAAGGACTTGTTTGCTAATGTCTTTAGTAAATAAAGCAATTATTTAATTTAAAATACTTTTCATCAAAATGCTACCTACTGAACAAAGGATTTTTGTAGTCCAGTGTTATGGAGATTTATTTATTTATTTATTTACGGACAGCAATGCCCATTTTTAATATATAATAAATACAATACTTATATAAATAAAACTTACTACTACTATCATAAGACATCAAAAACTCAACTATAAATACACAATAATAAAACTTATCCTGCCTATACATGGTCTCGCAACAATAGCCTTCCTTTAAACTGCCTCAATGGGGTACCAAAAAAATCAAGGTCACCGAGCTCATTAGCCAAAGCTGTAGCTCTTGGAATAAATGAATTGCATGCATAATTAGTTCTATAAAGCTGCTGATGAAAAGTCTGGTTAGATCGGGTATTTCTAGGCGGGACACGAAGACCCACCCTTGACAGTAAGGTTGGACAATTAGCAATACTATTTAAAATTTTGGACAACAAGAGTAGGTCTCTATTATCCCGCCTAGTAACCAGTGGTAGCATGTTAAGCTCCGAGCACAGGGTCTCATAGTTAAAGTCTTGATTTTTAAATTTGTAGTTAATAAATTTAAGGAATTTTCTCTGCACTTGCTCGAGTCGTTGAATATGGGTGTTATAGTGCGGATTCCACAAACAGGAAGCATATTCTAGATGAGTCCTGACCAGTGCACAGTAAAGAAGCTTAAAGGAGTTTATATTAGAAAATTCATTTGTGTGACGCTTAATAAATCCAAGCATTTGTAGTGCTTTATTTGTTATTTGTGATATATGAGGCACAAAAGAAAGTGTTTTGTCCAAGGTCACTCCAAGGTCCTTTATTGACTCAGTCTCTAAAAGAACCTGTTCTTGTATTTGATATGGAAAATCATGGGAAGAGTGCAACCTGGAAAATTTGATGAATTTGCATTTGGAAATATTCAAGTCCATGTGATTTACGTCACACCACTCGACAAACCTGTCTAAATCATTCTGAAGATCAACACAGTCATTATAACCCCTGATCACATTATACACCTTCATATCATCTGCAAAAAGAGAAAATTTACTTGAACGAAAGCACTCACCAACATCATTAACAAATAGATTAAAAAGAAGTGGACCAATGTGAGATCCTTGCGGGACTCCAGAGGGGACAGGTATCTCTGAGGACACAAAGTTGTTAACGCGGACTAACTGACGACGGTTACTCAGATAACTCTTGACCCATTGAAGCACTGATCCGGAGAGTCCCAGCGCTTGCAATTTTCGCAGTAGTATCCCATGAGGGACCCTGTCAAAGGCCTTGGAAAAATCTGTGTAAATCGAATGTACCTCAAATCGTCCCTCCAAGGCCCCAAACAAGGTATCGACATAGGACACTAGATTCAATTCCGTGTTTTTACCCACACAAAAACCAAACTGATGATCAATTATCAGGGAACCTAAAAGTGCCGTCAAATTGTTGGCTATAATTTTCTCAAAGATTTTAGGGATAGTACTAATTATGCTAATAGGCCTATAGTTTTGGACATCAGCCCTATTGCCAGATTTGTGAATAGGAACAACAAAACTTATCTTCCAAAAGTCTGGAAAAATTCCCAGGTTCAAGGACCTATTAAAAATTATCTGCAGAGGCTTGGCCAAAACAAAAGCACACTTCCTGAGCAGAAAGGGATGTATGCCGTCAGGGCCAGGACCCTTATTGCAATCCAGACTACTCAGTTCAGTATACACATCAGAAAGAGATACAGAAAAGGTATGAATATTTAGATCATTATCAGAAAGTACCTCATGACGTTCAACTTCTGTATTGGAATAAACTGTCCCAAAATAATCGGCAAAAAGCTCAGCGGCATCTGGACCCATAGGCACCTGAATATCATTGAAAAATAATTCAGAAGGTAAACCACTAAGCTGACGTTTACTATTCATGAAATTCCAGAACTGTTTCATACTACTGTTAAGACCTGACTCAGTATCCTGCACAAAACCTCTATAGCAGCTTCTTGACAGCCTAACACATTGAGCACGCAATTCGGAAAACACAGCATAATCACAGTCTGATCCCGAAGACTTAAATTTCTTATGAGCAATCTTTTTTTGGACTGTCAATTGTTTAAGTTCCTGTGAGAACCATCTAGGAAACTTTCTGGATGACACTTTTTTCAGAGGGACAAAAGACTGGATAGCGGAGTACAATTCATCATAAAATATTCCAAGCATGTCGCTTATGTCGTCATGCTCAGCAAAATAGGTTTCCCAGGGTATAGAGATAAGGTAATTGTTAAGCAAATCAAAATTTGCTGACTTAAAATCGTAATAAAAGTTTGATGCTTGAGGACTTACATCTTGGGAAGAATGGTGAGGCAGGTCGATAAAGAAGGCCACTGGAGGATGGTTATTATCAACATGAAGCACAGGATGGGCATTCGATACATTCACGACATGGTGGCTTAAAACTAAATCTAAAATAACATTATTTACATTGTATACATTATTTGATTGGAACAAATTATGATAGGCGCAAAAGTCCGATATAGTAGCAACGATTTCTTGTGATTGTGGAGGAATATAAACATTACATCTTGGTGTCGCAACAGAGCAGTTATCGCCATTGGACCAGGAGGCCGAAGGTAAGTTGAAATCGCCTACTAAACAGAATTCTGTCTCAGGATACTTATTAGACAGAGGTCCACATTTTCAAAGAAACATAAGTAGTCCTGAAGTGGAGAATTTGGTGGTAAATATATTCCACATATAATAAGTCTAGGTGTACTGGCACCAACAGCAACAAATACCTGCTCGATATTATCTGAAGAAGGCAATATTCTGCAAGGAATAGCATTCCCAATCGCAATAAGAACACCACCCATACACTTCTTGGTGCTTGTTAGACTGGATCGATCTTTACGGAAAATTATGAAGTCTGTAAGTCCAAGTTCTGAATCTAGGATGTCATTAGATAAGTTTGTTTCAGTTAAAACCAGCACGTCGTGATCGCTATCAGCTACGCCAAACATCAGATCGGAAAGTTTAGTTCTCAAACCGCGCACATTTTGGTAGTAAACACTGTAACGGTGGCAACTGGGAGGAGCAATATGCTGTCCGTGTTCAATTAGTTTTCCGGGGAGTTAATTATAGTTGGAACACCCCCCCTATACTTAATTTGAACGCTCTCTCCCTTGGTTTTCCGTTCATTGTAGTCAGCCCTGACCGACTTTTCAATTGCCCTTTGCTTCGGGGTAAGATCAAAATTAATATAGACCTTCCTGCCCTTTAGTTTTTGGTACTGCCGAACAAGATTCTGCACCTCATCAGAAGAATTCAGAACAACTTTGAGGGCTCTAAAACCATTAATATTCTTTTTCCCAACTCTGACATGACGGATAATGGGCGGAGGTTCGCTGCTCAACAATGCCATCAGAGTGGAAATTTCGCTGTCGTCGTCGCCAGTCTCAGGAACATTGTACAGCATAAGGTTCCTTGATCTGTTGCACCGATCGCTAATCTCAGTCCAATTATGGCCAAGTATCACACGGCTACATCATGGAACAATTTAGCGAGAAATTTCTAATTATCCCAATAACTGAAATATCAATCTACAACACAATAAAAAAGTTCCAAAGAATTGGTTCAAAAATCAAAAATTGAATCTCAAGAAAAAGAAGAAGAAATTTGATCAAAACGATGCTGTCACAGTTTTAATTCTTCAATGTTAGAGAAACTCCTGTGATGTCCCTTAGAAATCGTGCTAAACATCTTGTGAAAGTTCTGAGGAAAACTTATATTTAGATGATCTTAAAAGAAAATAAATTATTTCCTCTCAAACCCCACTTCCCACTTTTACCAAACATTGGAAAAGGGAGATGCAGCGAAAAGGAGAGATTTTTGTTTATGAATGGGACACCAAATTTTAAGTGGAAATATCCATTTTTATAAATTGATTATGTTTTCTGATGAATGTACATTTTCTACTAATGGAACTGTAGCATCCGAGCATGTCAGGTACTGGTCAGGTACGGGAAAACCCCCGAACTTAGGGTAATGAGGCGAAAACATATTTTACAAAACTAAACGTGTGGTGCGCGATATCTGTCCAATTCATTGGTTTTAAGTCGGCTCCATTTTTCGTGGATTTTAGTCTCAAATGGTTCTTTTTAAGAAACTGTTTTGTTGCAAAACTTACACACATACAGGGGTTAAAGGATTGTAGTATAGGATTTGGAGAGGGTTCTTTGATAACAATAAGAGAAAATATTGTATCACTGGGGGTATACAAGTTCTTTGTATTTAAGGTGATTGGTTACAAAAATAAAGTAATTTCTATTTCATGAATAGGAAAACCTCAAATATTTGCGATTTTTGTGATTGTTAAAAAATTCGTTATAATGATTTTTAATTTTGAAAATGGTAACAAACCATTGAGAAATACAATTACCTTAATTATCTCCTTTATGTGTCAAAATGTCCATAAAAAAATGGAATTATCGCTGAATTGCAGCGACAATTGCATCCAAGGTGAAAAATTTCCCGATAATTACAGCGACAATTTGCATTCTTATTGCTGATCACCCGCGTACGTATATGTATCAAAGTTTTAGTTTTTTAATAGGCAATACATATTTAGGAAAATGTCTAAACAATATATTTTAGGAATGTAAAATTATTCTGCAATAGAATATCTTACTTAGAAATGTTGGATACATTTTTAGTGATGAACTCGAAAATTTGCCATTAAATTTTCACCAAAAAATGTATTTTCAACAAGATGACTGTTCAGCACATTGCGCTCGCGAACAAAAACTTTTATTTGGAATGACATTTTTACGTAGGTATCTTTCAAATTTTGGTCCCTTTGTCCTCTTCTAAACCCTATCCGCGGCCATTCTGTATACAACCATTTTTCAACAGGGAGTCATAAACAGAGTTTATTTGTTTATCGTTTCATACGTTTTTTAATAGAAATTTTGTTTTTAGCCCAGCAAAAATTTGTTTAAACTTTACATTTTTGTCAAATATACCTACCTAAATGACAAGTTTGAAAAATTTGTCTCTTAATTCGATCTCTAAATATAAAAGATATTAATCCACCTCTTGTGTTATACCCAAAAATATGTAAATTTCTCCCAAAGGCCCAAAGTTACACAGAGATAGGTCACGTCTTAAACAGAATTATCTGAAAATTGCATTCAAAACCTTTCAGTATCTACTACAAGTAAGAGGGTGTAGTGTTGACTCACTCTCCCTGCTCTGTTTGAACAAAGAGAATGTAAATATTAGGGGTAAAGGAAAAAAAATCTAGGGTATGAGTCAACAAGTTCAAGGGTGATACGAAATGGGGGTCAGTTAGATTATATATCAATGATGTGATGAGGGTCTGAATATTTTGCTATTTTTTTAAAAGGGTATATAAGTACAGCGTGTCCAGAAACTTTTTTATTTTTGACTTTACAGAAAAAAGTTATTCTTCATAAAAAGTTGTGCTGTTGAGAAAATATCACTCGTCAAAAAAATTTTACCCAGCATATACGGGGTGTCAAAAAAAGTAAAAACGATGAAGGCCGTAGAAGGAAAACTATCTTTAATTTTAATTGCAATTTTAAGTACAATAACGTAGTATCGTCCAGAACTGAAAAGTGATATAATATAACATTTGACAAAATAACTGAGTCAATCATATTATTATGTACATTTGAATTTTTTTAAAAAGTGTTTTGAAATACGTTTTTTAAGTAACATATTACCAAAACAAACAACAATAACATTTAGTAAATTATTACACTAAGCTTCTACATGACCACCGTTTCTTTCCATACAAACAATTTTACGTCGTGAAAATTCCTCTCCTGCATTTCTAACCATCTGAGGGGAATTTTTTTGGGCACATTCTCTGATAATTCTCTGTAAATGGTATATGTTTTCGAAAGGTCTGTGGGCATAGACTTTTTCTTTTAAGAATCCCCATAAGAAAAAATCTAGGGGAGTTTTATCTGGGGACCTTGGTGGCCAACTAAATTCTGACCTTCGTCCAGTCCACCTCTGTGGAAATGTTCATTTTAAAACTTCTGTCACTCTTGCCGAGCTGTGACTCTGTAGTAAATTACTGTCAAAAAGTGTTGATTTTTTAATATGAATATTCGAAGTCTTTTTCGAAACAATGTTTGAAAAAATGTACTTTGTCAAAACATGTTTTCTTAAACAAATGTAGTTTAGAAACGTGGTTAAAACAAAATTAGAAAAGTTGGTTTACGAAAAAAAAATTTGAAAAAATCCCTAGTTCTCGAAAAACTGTATTATAAAAAAAGTTCCGTTTTCGAGAAAATATATTTTCAAAAAAGGCGCTTTCAAAAATGTGTTTTTGAAAAATTTTCATATATGAGTCCAAATGGACAGAAGATAAAAATAAAAAAAATGTTAGAATATTGGTAAGTTAAGTTGACAACCCGTTCTGTTTTCGCAAGAACAGATTTAGATATTTAGTCCATTATTAAATAGTGTACATTTCTTAAAACCCTAAACTTTTGTGTAGCTGAAGGTGACGTTGCGCCAGCACCCCCCCTCCCCCCCCCAGATGAAATTATAAATCCGCCCCTGGATAATTAAGGTACAGGCTGCCTAAAAAAGAGGTCACTCTCCTCTGGTTTCCAACACAGCTAAGCTCTTTGATTATAACTGATACACCTTTTTAATTTTTTTCCAGATCCGGCCTCACCGTGTTGACGGAACAGTCGACGCGAAGGGGTGGGTCATCTCGCGACTCGCCCCCTCCCCCTCCCGCTCCCAGAGGTTCCTCTAAATCACAAAGAAATGGTGGAGTATCTCAAGGTACTATGCGTTTAAAATTTTGGACTTAAAGTTGTATTGTATTTATATTTTGCTTTTTTTGTATTGTTTTTTTAACGTCAACTTACCCCTTACCTAAGAACTTTTATTGGTAGGTTCCGAATCTAAACATTCAACTTCAAACGGCCATCACTGGAAACGATACGGTGATTCTCCTGGAGTGGGTAGTCCACCACCCCCAGCCCCCGGCAGTCCCACTTCAAACCGTAGAGAAAGGGGGGAGAGACGGAGTAGTCCCCATGGAAAAGATAAGTCGAGCGGAAGTAAGGGTGTCAGAGGGGTGCCTCAAAGTTTTGGGTTAGTATACAAAAAAATTGATGTAGTTGCTCAACGTACGTTTTAACTTAATCATAACCGTATTTTTTTATTGTCTTAGATATGTAAAAAGAAATGGTACAACTAACGGGAGTAGCGCTGCAACAAATGGCACTGGTTCTCCAGTACAAGGTACGTAATTAGAAATACAGCTTGTTAAATATAGATACAGATGGCAGTTAACAGAAATATTTTGTTCCCGGATTCTGCTTTCTTGATTCTAATAAAAAATTAAGACAAATTATTTTGTGTTAAAGGGATTGAATTGTGATTATGAGTCATATCATAAATACTTTCCGACTTCCCGGAAATTTTTGTAATTATATTTATGGTAGGTACCATAGACGTTAAAAAAATTAAAGACAAAGTTATTTACTATTCAAAGCAATCAGTCATTGAATTTGCACTAAAAACTGATGGATTGTATTGACTGGTCAACGGGTCAACGGCAGACGGTTGCCAAAGTGTACAAAATCTCGTGATTGATATCATCCAAGCAATACAGTATTACACGACATTTATTTGACTATACCTTCATCTAATAAATAAATTTAGCGTACATAAGTATTAAGTAATAAATAAAAGTAATACATTTTGTTCTGTTTTATACATCATAGCCAAATAAAATTTAATTCCCTTCTAACTGTGATAAATTATTAACTACAAGTTGCAAAGCTGTTTTACAGTTTATTACCAGTTTTACTAGAATTGAAAAGTGACACAAGCGGCCATTCATAAAATTCGTTGACGTTTGCGACATTGTTCAAAACTAGAATTGTGTTGTTTTGTGTTTTCGAAAAGCATTTGAGTGTTTTTCTTTGAAGAGGCTGACGTTATTTTACGAAAAAACATTTAAACATGGTGTGGAGGTGTCAGATTTTTCATGCATGTGAGAAGAATGAATGTATATCTTATCCATATAAATTATTGGACAGTTCTCTTTACGAAATTTTTTCATACTTCTTAAGAAATTTAATCTCTTGTGACGAATATCGGGTTTTTCCATCAACAGTTTGCGGTTAGTCTTTGTTTTTGCCACCTAAATCCCATGTCGGTAACACTCTGTATAGAACACTATTAAAATGTGTTTAGTGAAAACTTTATACTCGTTTTTGTTTTTTAGCTGTACAAAATCATAACGGTAAAACTGCAGCTGTTTCTGCAGTTCCAAGAACCAAAGTCAAAGTTTCAGGAGGTACACAGACGTGCTCAAGTGACCTGCAACAATCACACAGTAAGTTTGGTAAGAACTTTTTTGACAGTTAAAAGCCCATAAACGCTCTTGGCATTGAGAGTTCCGTTTGTAGTTTTTTGATCGGAAATAGTTAGATCTATGGACTTCATTAAAAAAATGAGAAAATACCTCTTTTACCATAATTTTAGATAGTTTTTATGTATATATATATATATATATATATATATATATATATATATATATATATATATATATATATATATATATATATATATATATATATATATATATATATATACAGTGACCGGCAAAAAGTTCGCAACATATGGGAAAAATTTTTATTAGGTGAGTATTGGAAAAACTTTTCCGGGGGATCGGTTCTGCATGTCCGATAACCTAAAAATCGATTTTGACATACGTCACGTGACCACTGGTATAGCGTCAAATTAAAAAAAAAATTGTTAATTTACAAAAAGTGAGGTTAGTTGACGAGATATCAAAAAAAGTTATTTGAAAAAATTGCTTAGAATTAAATTCTAGGTCCTTGTGCAAAATTTTAAGATTTTATTTAAAAAAATTGGAAAACTCAATTTTTTTTAAATATTTTTTTATCGATTTACAAATTTCCAGTTTTTTTCGTTTAGATAGCTTGGCTAATGTAAAGCCCATGTATCTGGATGAAAATAAACGAATGTAGTAGTTTTTTCTACAATTGACAGGACAAAATTAAAAAAAACAGGGTTTCGCCGGACGCTAGCTGTTGCAATGATTTGTATCTAGCAGCAGTGTCAAAATTTTAGAGACATTTCAATGAGATTACATTGAGAAAACCTTAATCGTCTTAAATTTATCTGAAGTTCGACTTTTTGTAAAGTTAAGGGGATTAAAATAGTTAATAAACAAAAAATTACCTGTTTATTTAATCGAAATTTTATAAACGAAAACCAATGTAAGAAAAACTTAAAAGTAGTCAAATTCTGTACTAACAACACAAAAAATCGTTGTTTTTCCTTGGGTGCACAAAATTTAAAACTCAGTAGGACCACCATTTCTCTCCATACATACTATTGTTCTCGAGCGCAACTCTCGATTAACATTTCGGAGCATTTTACGATTTATTTGCAATACACAATTTCTAATGACATTCTCTAAATTTTGTATATTCCTAAAGGGTCGATGTTTGTACACAGAGTTCTTTAGGTATCCCCACATAAAGAAATCTAACGGAGTCAGATCTGGTGATCTCGCAGGCCACGGATTTTCAGAAAACCGTCCTATCCATTGGTTTCCAAATTCTTGATTCAGCCATCTCTTCACCTCATTTGTGGAATGAATGCTAGCTCCGTCTTGTTGAAAGTATAAATTTCTTCTTTCGGCTAATGACAAATTGTCTAAAAAGTCAGATATCTCAGTTTGTAGAAATTCTAAATATCGTTCTGAATTTAAATTGTCTCTAAAGAAAAAAGGTCCCACTATTCTGAGGTTGAAAATTCCGCACCACACATTAACCTTAAAACTATATTGGTCTGAATTACAAAGTCTGGGTTTTCGGTGGCCCACCATCTACAGTTTTGTGAACTGACGGTTCCGTTAGAGGTAAATGTAGCTTCATCCGAGAAAAGAACGTTCTTTGGGAAATTAAAATCTTCCTCAATCATACCCTGGAACCAGGCACAAAAATCGAAGCGGGCGTCATAATCCCTATCTTTTAATACTTGTACAAATTTAGGTTTGTACGGATGAAATTTGTTTCTTTTTAATATCCTCCGCACAGATCTTTCGTGAATGTTAGTGATCTCCGATATTTGACTAACTGCTAATTGGGGTGTTTCTGTGATCGACAAACACACATCCAGAGAATCTTCGTCACCTGTTACCGGTTTTTCATGGGAAACTTTATACTGATTTTCTACCGATCCCGTTTCTTTAAATTTATTGACTAGACGAGATACTGTGGAATAATGGAGGGATTTATCGGGGTGCCTCTCATTAAAAATTGCTGCTGTTTCTCTATGGCTTTTGTAATTATCTCCAGAAATTAAAATAATTTCTATCTTTTCCTGAAGAAGTAGTGTGGGTGCCATTCTAAGGAATAAAATATTAATAAACTTATGTAAAATATCAAACTTAGTAAGATGCGAGACATAAACCAATGACAGGTTGAAATCAAACAAATTATAATTTGTTTGACATTTTTCTGTTGTTTTTAACCTACTAGATTATTTGGTTGTTTTAATTTCAGAGCCTGCTTTGGTAGTTTTAAGTACAACTAAATAGACCTGGTTGTTAAATTTATGTGCGAAAAATCTTAATAAAATCTTGATACAGTCATTTCATTAGATTCAAACCATTGCAACAGCGAGCGTCCGGCGAACACCTATTTTTTCGATTTTGTCCTGTCAATTGTAGAATTGTAGATCTGACTCCGTTAGATTTTTTTATGTGGGGATACCTAAAGAACCCTGTGTACAAACATCGACCCTTTAGGAATATACAAAATTTAGAGAATGTCATTATAAATTGTGTATTGCAAATAAATCGTAAAATGCTCCGAAATGTTAATCGAGAGTTGCGCTCGAGAACAACAGTATGTATGGAGAGAAATGGTGGTCATACTGAGTTTTAAATTTTGTGCACCCAAGGAAAAACAATGATTTTTTGTGTTGTTAGTACAGAATTTGACTACTTTTAAGTTTTTCTTACATTGGTTTTCGTTTATAAAATTTCGATTAAATAAACAGGTAATTTTTTGTTTATTATCTATTTTAATCCCCTTAACTTTACAAAAAGTCGAACTTCAGATATATTTAAGACGATTAAGGTTTTCTCAATGTAATCTCATTGAAATGTCTCTAAAATTTTGACACTGCTGCTAGATACAAATCATTGCAACAGCTAGCGTCCGGCGAAACCCTGTTTTTTTTAATTTTGTCCTGTCAATTGTAGAAAAAACTACTACATTCGTTTATTTTCATCCAGATACATGGGCTTTACATTAGCCAAGCTATCTAAACGAAAAAAACTGGAAATTTGTAAATCGATAAAAAAATATTTAAAAAAAATTTAGTTTTCCAATTTTTTTAAATAAAATCTTAAAATTTTGCACAAGGACCTAGAATTTAATTCTAAGCAATTTTTTCAAAGAACTTTTTTTGATATCTCGTCAACTAACCTCACTTTTTGTAAATGAACAATTTTTTTTTTAATTTGACGCTATACCAGTGGTCACGTGACGTATGTCAAAATCGATTTTTAGGTTATCGGACATGCAGAACCGATCCCCTGGGAAAGCTTTTCCGATACTCTCCTAATAAAAATTTTTCCCATATGTTGCGAACTTTTTGCCGGTCACTGTATATACCCCAGGATAGGTGTTACGATAGGACAAATTGGTCAAAAAATTTTGAATTTGAAAATGGCATTTTGGGAACATGCCCCGCTTGGTCCAAAACTGAGGAATACAAAATTTCACTCGGATTGGTATTATACAGGGCGAGTTATAACTAAAAATATGAAAAATGGCCAAGAGTAAAGTACTCTTATTTGTCCAAATGGAACAAAAGCTTAGTAGAAAAAGTTGTTCAGAAATGTAACTAATATCATAATTTGAAATTACAGCGTTCTAGTCAATATTTTTATTTTTGTCAAATTTTTTGAAATGTAATAGTACATTTTCCACCACTATCGTATTCGGTTTTTTATTATACTTGGAAACTACGTTTTCTAACATGTAATATGTACATTTACCAGGTATAGCCTAATAATGTATTGTAATACGATATTGGTGGAAAATGTACTATTACATTTCAAAAAATTTGACGAAAATAAAAATATTGACTAGAAAGCTCTAATTTCAAATTATAATATTAGTTTCATTTCTGAACAACTTTTTCTACTAAGCTTTTGTTCCACTTGAAAAAATAAGAGTACTTTACTCTTGGCCATTTTTCATATGTTTAGTTATAACTCACCCTGTATAATACCAATCCGAGTGAAATTTTGTATTCCTCAGTTTTGGACCAAGCGGGGCATGTTCCCAAAATGCTATTTTCAAATTCAAATTTTTTTGACCCATATGTCCTATCGTAACACCTATCCTGGGACACCCTGTATATATATATATATATATATATATATATATATATATATATATATATATATATATATATATATATATAAAATATAGAATAGCAAGAAATATGTTTGAGGCATTCTATTTCGTAGAATTTTTGCTCAGAATCGGGTCAAAATATCTAGTTTAGTAGCTGAATGATTCGTTGTTGATTCTAATTGCGTAGTACATTAATAAATGCTTTTTATTTTTCATTTTTAGAACCTTCTCCGCCACAATTTAAGTCTTATTCCCTCACCGGCAACACTGCCAACCAGTTGTCACAATCAGTAAGGGAGCGCCTGATGATGGGGTCCCAGAGCTTGCCTAAAGGGGGCGTCCATCAGGAATACGGCCTAGTTATGAGACAGATGAGACCAAAAGTCAGCGATGGTTCGCTTAGCGATACACAGGCGATAGAAAATTGTAGTCCGTACGCACCATGGTTACGACATAGGTAAATAAATTTTCTTTCAATAGATAAAGTATCTATTATGTTTGAATAAAACAAAGCTTTGTATTAAGTGCAATTTTTTTTTAATTTATTAGCAGAGCGCTTTCGACCTTATAGGTCATCATCAGTGCTTCTTTTCAGGATGCCAGTCAGAAATCCATTTGAACGAACATATTAGAACATATTAAAATATTAATATTAATATATACATATATATATATATATATATATATATATATATATATATATATATATATATACATCATTCTAACAATTAGACGTCCATACATTGCGAAATTTCCATCTATTGGACGTCCATGTGCATCGAACGTCCGTATACCGGACGTCGAATTACATCCTCTTCAAATTAGTTTTTTTGCAATATTTAGACCATCCAGATGGCACTGGCAAATTTTCGTGTGGAGGTCAAAAAACTTCAATATGCCGGAAAATTGTATATTTTGTATAAATTTAGTTCGACAATTTTATTTGCGGCGGCGCCAGCATCGAGCTCAATATACTTGCGAATATACTTCACACTGGTAAATCACCGATTATTAGACGTCCAGGGTTTTCAATAATTCTGACAACAGCGCAAAACGCATTTTATCCGTTTGTTTGGATTTTTTGCAATCAGCCTTGGTGTCGGTTATTTACAGTTTTGTAGCATTTTACAAACGACAAATATTATGAAGAGAAATGAAAAACTTTTAGCGATGATAAGTAAGTATTGAGATTAGGTTTAGGCCACTTTGAAATTTAGTAAATAGAATTAATTAATTTTAGTTAATAATTATTATTTAAAAATTTTACATCACCTCCTCCCTCTTCTTTGATGCAGCAAATTTATGAAAGGGAGTGTCCCCTCTTCAGGATATAGGTACTGTTGAGTATTTTTATGTGTTTGATATGGACATATTTGTTCAGGACTGATTAAATATTTTCTACCTTCAGGGATATAAGATTGGGTGATCATATTAAGGGTTTTTCAATTAAGAAGGATACTTATTTCATTTTTTATTCTTTTTTGGTAATTTCTGACAATCTACAAAAACAGCCCTTTTGCGTTTTTAAAGATAATAAGCGGTTTTCGAGTAATCGAAATTTCCAGTCAAATACTGATTGGAAGCAAAAAATTTTATTTGCACATTACATATTTGTTGTTCCTTCACTGGCACTTCTCTGTCAATCTTAAAGAGCGCTAGATCGACCTGGATGTTGATGATATCTGTATTTTAAATACGTATTCAAGATGTGCAAAATACGGGTTAAGTTTTGTTGATGTACGAAATAATGAACAACAAAATTTAATTTTTTAGGAATATCGGTCAATAATGAGAAAAAGAAAATAAACAAAAATTTTGACATAAATGAAAAAGAGGTAGTTTAATTAATTAAATAGGCAACATTGCAACTTGCAACTAGTTTTTATTACTGTTTTTGTTGATTTTTAGTGTTCCGTGCCAAACGGAACACTTATGGAATTCGGTGTCCGTCCGCGTCCGTCTGTTACAGGCGATTTTCTCTGAAACTATTCGACGTAAAAATATAAAATTTAGCACAGAGATAGAGTGTGGTGGCCCAATTATAAACATGAAGTATAAAAAGGTGAATTTTGATTCTGGGGCTTAATTTCAGGGGGTAAATTGGGAAATGGAAAAAAAATTCAAGGGCATCGTGTAGCCTGTCAAATGAAAGCTTATTGAAGCACGAATTCAACAATATATATATGATGTATTTTTTATGCATTTTTTTAAACATTTTTCGGGAAAGACGCGTAAAAATTGCTGTCCCCCACCCTTATCACCAAAAGGATCTTTCAGAAAAATCTGAAAAAAAAACATGAACATTGAGAATTAGGTGTAGATGGAGCCAAAATTATCAGGATTGAAAAATTCTAGCGCGATCAATTGTTATGAACAATTTAATTGTTTATTTCCTTATAACTGCTGAACCATTGGTTTTAGAGAGAAAGTTTTTTGACAAAAAATATTTCTCACGATGTAAGGAACAACTTTTGTCTTGGCATATTTCCCAAAATTTTTAATTTGGCTCAGTCGAAATGCGAGTGCATTACTATTAATAATTTAAGTGGGGGGCTGATGGCATGGAACACTAATTGTGCAAGTATAGCTGCACTTGGCCGATTTTTTTTTATAGACACTTGTTAAGGATATTGAAGAGGGACTGCTGTTTTCAGACGTACTG
Organism: Philopedon plagiatum; assembly: GCA_963971165.1. Lineage (NCBI taxonomy): Eukaryota > Metazoa > Arthropoda > Insecta > Coleoptera > Curculionidae > Philopedon > Philopedon plagiatum. The sequence goes on from OZ020195.1 coordinate 84,357,167, forward strand.
AAAAACAAGTCATGGTTAAAAATAAAAGTCTTCGTTCAAAACGAATATAAGTACGAAAATAAAATAAAAACGTTTTAGTTCTCTGGAACTATTTATTAACAAAATGTACCTACTTTTGTTATTTTCTTAATCAAACCAATTAAAAACTAAGTTGTATATTTGTTTTTATAGCTTTTTTCCTTAACTTCTTGCTTGTATTTTTTTGTACTAACATGTCCTCTTGGGATAATGTTTTCTTATTCTAAATTCATAATCCTTTTCAATAAACACAAAATCTTTAATAAGAACAAAATATTTTGTAACAAAAAACAAAAATTTAATTTGCACATTTAAAAGAAAATCGTGCGATTAAAACCACCGGAAAACTTTAATTTTAGTGCCTTGAGTCGGTAATAGGCTAAAAACCTAGGGAGAAATTTTGAATAGGTTGTAATGTCTTTTCAAATAGTAACCAACAAGGATATTTTAACAGTATTTTAGATTTGTTTTATACCCCGGGTCTGGTTTCGCTGATTAAAAACAGATCCTGTTTTAGCTGTCTAAAGGGGCCGATACACTATGCAACGGGTTGTGCAAACTGGCATTGCACAACTATATAGTTGTGCAACGCGTTCTCCATACACTAGGCATAATTTTACGCAAACAGTTATTCGGTGCTGTTGATATATGTCGCGTCGTGGTGATAACCTTAGTATGACATCAACAGAAACAGCTTGTTTAGCAATTGTAATTGCTTGTGCTTTAAATATTGATCATGTTAAGAAAAAAAGGAAGGGAGAGCAAAGAATTTGGATGAAAGAATGGCTCAAAAACGAGATTCTTTTAGTCATAAAAATCTTTTGATGGAACTTCAGTTACATCTCCTCTTGATTATAAGAACTATTTACGTATGGATTTCGATGGATTCGAGTTGTTGGAGATGGTTACACCATGCATACAAAACAAGATACGAAATTAAGACACGCCATTTCTCCAAAGCAGAGCTTATTTGCAACATTAAGATATCTTGCATCTGGAACAACCTTTGAAAACTTAAAATTTGAAACTGCAATTACTGCCCAGACTTTCCAGAATTCTTTTTGTGACGTTTTTACAATTCCGTTACTCGATGTTGACGCCGCGATGATGCTTCAAAACTAAAATTTGTTCGCGAGCATGCCCACATATTTTGCAACACGTTGTGCAATGCTTCTCGTTGCACAACGCGTTTCAGACTTTCCCGGTTTTATTCAAACAGTTGCGCAACGCGTCAAACAGCGGCATACACTAGCAAACTCGTCGCGCATTAGCCTCCGTTGCGCAATTTGCTCGCAAGTGTATGGGCCCCTTTAGAAATGTTTGAAAAAAGAGCGTATTTTTGAAAAACAGCTCTAAAAAATACGAAACAGCTTATCTTTCTGAAAAAACTACTCTGAAACCGCTAAACAATCGATCGTGGCTTGTTACAGAAAAGGCATCGTGAATTATTTGAAGGATATCTGGCTGCAGTTTCTATACCATTAAGTATATGAAAAGCTAAATCGTTTTTCCACACGGCTGTTCTGCTTTGCTTAGAAATAAGACTGCCATCAAAATATCTATACCTTATACGACCAAAAATTAATTAATTTCGGGATATCCTTTAAATAGACCGCATTGTCTTTTCAAACAACAACCCAAAATTGTCATTTTTTAAACTATTTTAGAGTTGTTTTCAGATCCAGGCATTGTTTCATCAAACCAGATCTTGTTTTAACTGTATTAAAAATGTTTTGAAACGGAGAGTATTTGTAAAAGCTAACTCTAAAAAACAAAAAAACACATGCTTGCTGAAAATCTGCTCTTAAACCACTAAAAAATTAACCGTGATTGGATGATATTAATATTTAAAACTGTAATGTAATATTCCAGTTTTAGATTTGAATTTCAGAAAGACATAAAAATCCAGTTTAATCGAAACGTAATGCTTTTGGTTTTAGAAACTATAATTATTATAATTATTGGTGGATGAAAGCACACCACTTCACTCATACCTGCAAAATAAAACCGAGCAAAATTTAATAATTCGATTTCTTTAATTAGTGTTCTCTAAATTAAAAAATACATTAGCTGGGAGAATGCAATTGCAACAAATTCCCCTGCCTGAGCAAACCTTACTAAACAAACAATCGTATCTTATAAATTACTTCAGAAATCGTTCTTATTTGTCTCTTCAGAATATGAAACAATCTAAGCATTGACTTACTTAATATGCACTATCTCCCCAGATTGAGCCGACCCCGACGATGGGAAAAAAATCACCCGCACATCAACTTTCACAGTAATTGTGAAAACAGCATATTTAATTTGAGAAACCCGAGCAAACCCTATTTGCTTAAGAAGTACAGTTTTTTTAAATTTAATCAACCTTCTTGGCAACACATCAACCATTTTACAAAATTTTGTTATGCATATGCAAGGTTCATGTGTGTGGTGGGCAAAATCAGGACCCATTTAAACTTTATCAGAGAGGGACCTCTAAAATCTACTAGCTACTATTATTTAAATCACTACTTAAATTCCGGAGAGTTATAAGACGTCCGTATTTAGCAAGAAATAAGTGGCAACATTGTCGGACGTCTAATTGATAGTGATATCAAAATTTATACGCATGGGACGTCGCACTGTTGGTATTACGGAAAGACGTCAAATAACAGTGTATATTAACTTTAAAATTACCGATAATTTCAACTTTTTAAACCGATGGGATACTTAAAGAAACGCAGAAAATGATACTGGGCCATTTATATCTTTTCTAAGTAATGCGATTTTAGTGGACGTCTAATTTCCGTATCCTTGTACGGATGTCTAATTGTTAGCGTGATGTATATATATATATATATATATATATATATATATATATATATATATATATATATATATATATATATATATATATATATATATATATATATGTATATACATATGTATATACATATGTATATACATATTAAAATATTTTTACATCACAATTAAAATCACATTTTTGATGGTGTAAGATCTCAGAAAATTGCTTTGTGTCTTGAGCTTAATTTTTCACATCATTTTATATAGAAATCTCGTCTTCTAGAACAGGATGCTTTAAGCAGCATCAAGTGTTCATTAAGATTGTTTTATCCTGGACTGGATACTCTTATAGTATTGTTTTTATTTAAAAACAAATAATGTTAGAATTTTTATCATAATAAAATATTCAGTATTTTCCGAGGTAAAAAAAAATATTTTAAAATATATAAGAAAATATTGTTCTAGCAATACCTACTCAGTAGCTCCTAGATTATCCGAGACGGATAGTATGGAGAGCCTTACCAGTCTTCCAGGTCACAGAAGTAGCCTTACACACGCACGCCTTCTCAGAGATTCTCCCTCGAGGTTAAGCAGAAGCAACAGTATAAGGTACGAATCGATTTTGTAAAAAGAAGAACAATTTTTGGTTTACAAGAAACATTGAAACAAGGCTTCTTTTAAATTATATCCAAGTTTAATATTTCGTAATCTGTAATCAAAATCTTCTACCCCCTTAGTATATCTTTAGCATTACTATAGAATGGTCTTGCTTATCACAAAAGTATGAACTCGTAGCTCCTAGTAGATATAAAATGCAAAATATAAAAAAATCTGCACTACATTACATTTTTTAATGCAGGCCATAGGATTTTACATAGTAAAGCTTTGACTCCATTTATATTACAGCTCCCACCCCCCGCCTCACACCCCGTACGATATAGCCAACGCGTAGCGCAACAGTCCTGGCTGAATTTTTAAACATGTTTCCTGGTAGCTGGACTGGACGATTCGGCCCTTTTAAATGGCCTGCGCGAAGTCCCGATATCGCACCATTAGATTTCTTTTATTGGGGATATCTATCATCCAAGATTTTTTATTTTTGTGAGGGGGAGACCTAATGATGTAGACGAGCTGAAAAATAGAATTATCGAGGCTTCACGTACCATTACGGTACGCCAATTGTGCAATGGCAGAAGACATTTTTATGACTGCTTAGGGTACTACGTAGCTGTTAGCGGAGGACACTTTGAACAATTCATTTAAATAATTTAGCAGTTTATTGCCTCGAGTACCTGTTATTTTGCTATTGTTTAAAATTATTAAATTTATTTTTCTGTACCGACAATATTTTTTTAAATATTTTAATCTTATACCTTTAAACAATCCCTTCTAGAAGTTGTCATTAAATTAGTATTTTCAAGTACAGTTCAGCATAGATCGGCATTTTTAATGTACAACCTGTCAAACCTTTTTAAAATGCCATTTACCAGTAAGTGTAAATAATACCTTAATACATAGATATATACAGGGATGGACACAACTTTGTTTTATTATAAAATACACCCATTTTTTAAAATACTTTGCTCAATTTTACCAACACAAACGATATCGTAGCTTGTACACAATTCCCTGAACTACGTTTGTTTAAAATTTTAGCTGCAGATCTTTAATAAAACAAGGCCTAACACGGGGTCGAAGTTTTACCATGTAAAATCATATGGTCCGCGTTAAAAAAAATTACTGTATGTTCTAAAATTAGTAAAATTTACAAAAAATAATTGATAATCTATTTTGGTACTCGTATCACAAAAATTTAGGCCTGAGGAATAATTTCAAGGAGCAATTCCACAAATAAAAGAAACTCACTTTAGGTAAACGTTTTGAAAAGTAAACTTGTATACTTGGATTTTGTGTTATTTTTAAATCTACATCTGAATGACACAATACGTATTAAATTGACAAAACCTTTATTTTTTCCAAACAGCTATCTTCGAGATAGGACTTTTCCAAGGTAGAAAAGTGTGACAAACATTTTGTGTGCTTTTACAAGAGGTTGTAGTCCAATAGTACAGAAAATGCAACTTGTATTTCGGCTTTCTGTCGCCTTATAGGCCTCCAGACGGCCGATCTGAGCTTTTGTTTTGTGGGTTGCGTGCTTTCAGTGTGATGATTTAATCTTATTCAACGATAAGCCTACTATGTAGGATGTACAAGCCGGAATACAGCACTCTAGGTTTAATAGTTAAAAATAGTTTTAACTAACACCTTTTTTTCTGTGGGTTTAACTCATTTGATTATAACCTCTTAGCCTAATGGATTTGAGCTTTGCACACGTAAGAAGTATCGTACCTATGAAATGTTTTGGAAAGCTTTTTAAATTATTACAAAAATAGTTCTGGAAATATTAGTCCTAACAGCACAGAATTGACTCCAGTCAACTGATATAAATATGATTTTCTTTACGTAATATAGGACACACTCTGAAATAAATTAGATTCTTTGAAATTACTTTTAATTCCAACCTAATATAATGTTTTTTCTGTGCGCTCTATGCGCAGAAAAATACTTTCTACAGCTTATTGTTGTACAATGTCATTAATTTTAAATAACAAGTAAACTGACCTTTAGAACTTACCAGCAATGTCCTTATTGTGCCATCAGATTTTCACAAAATTTCTACTTGCAAAAGAGAATCAGAAAAAGGATCGAATGAATTTAATCAAGTGCAGAATAGCGCAGTTCTCACTGTTTTGCAGCTTTTGTGTCGAGATCTTAAAAAGTTTGAGAAATTACACTTTTTTGCTATTTCCTCACTGTATTATTTTGCCAACAAAATTTTGTGGTTCATATCGTATATTTCACCTTGCTTGTAACGAATCACTTGGAACCTTGTTTTGGCACCATTTTATTGTAAAACTCGTTTCAAGTTTTTTTCGTGGACCTATTGCCTGAAATAAACTATTATCGACACCAGCTGTAATAAAGCCCGGTAAATTTCAAAGAACTGCAAACAGGACCGGCCCTAATAAAATAACAGGTAAAGATAATTTTAATATAATCAGTAAACGGTATGAATAAAGTATTTTTTACCTGGTTTGATAATTTCGAAATATTTTAATTTAGTTCCTATCCGACTCTGGCGCTTTTAAGAATATTGAAATATTTATATTTACATTTATTGAGGTACTTACCATTTTGTCAAAAGGCAACGAAAGAGCTTGAAACGAGCTATTTGAAAGTGTTTCAAAAACACACACAAATCTAATTTCAAGTCATTTTTTAGCAAAAGCCAGTGTTTATATTTGCAGAAAATTATTCTAGGTATACACAACCAGCATCTGTTACCAAACACTTAAGATACTTCTAAGTAATTGAATAAATAAAACCACTAGCTTTCACTAAGATACAACCTGGTTAAAAAAGTATTTTTCCAATGTCGATTACTAAAATCTCTTTCTGTCAATTTCTCGTTTCAGATCAACTAAATCTGAGAAACTCTATCCCTCCATGCTTCACCGAAACACCGAACCAGAAACGGAACCCTATTACTGCCTCCCCATAGGAAGCCTCTCTCACTGGTCGCAACCGACTAGTCCGGCTCCGGTAACGCTCGGACGTTCCCGTTAAGTCCAACGCACGGTGGAACGCCGAGGCATAGTATGCCGAAAAATGACGATCGTAAGTAAAATGTGTTTTTATTTTTAAATTTAATTCATTTGTGATTTATTTATGTATTTTTTATATGGATTTAGAAACTTCTAGAAAATTTTAACTAAATGAGCTTTTTTCCAAGTTTGAGAACTATTATATGTATTTCTTTTCAGTTCATGGTTCATCTATAAGTTTAGTATCAACCGCCTCGAGTCTCTACTCCTCCGCGGAAGAAAAGCAAGCACACGAAATCAGGAAACTCAGAAGGGAACTTGGCGAAGCTCAAGAAAAAGTGCATACTTTAACGTCACAGCTTAGCACAAATGTAAGTAGACCTTTCTTTTTAAAAACTCTTAAACCGCGAGAATGTTAAAATTGTTAAAACCGGAATTTCCGGAAAGGAAAGTAAAACCTATCATATATAGGTACAGGTTTACACAGTGTAAAACGAGGTTCACCGTTACCCCATTTCGGTGGTAACGGGTTCACACGGGGCAATACACTATATACGATACGACACAGTTTAAAGAATATTATATATTCTGTAAACTTTGGATACGATGTGTGAATTCCAGAAGACGATGAGTAATCTGTTGCGTTTCGAGATACCCGGTTTTCTATCTACCAAGACAATGTTCTCACCGCATTCGGGACACCCTATCGGCACGAATACATTACTTTTCTTACACTTTAGAGTGTGGAGGTAGGCTGTATTCGGAAAAAACTATACCTATTTTCGAAATGAGTGATTTTTGAAAAAATTTTAAAAGTGCATTTTTATAGCGGACGGGTGGTTTTATATGGTAAATTTTTAACCTCATGTTAGGCCCTGTTCTATTAGAGCAAAGAATATTTTAGAGGCGGCCTATAATATTCTTTAATTAAGGGTATAGAGGGAAAACTTAACAGCATACAGTCATGGGCGCCCGCAGGGGAGGGCCAGGGGGGGCGTGCCCCCCCTGAGATTGTCATACTTCGTACTTTTTGTTGGACAAATTGCCAGATATCTATTATTTTTATAATAAAATAATATTTCTTTTTATGATAAATGTTGTCTATTTTTCTGATGTACAAAAAATTCAGTTAGGATTAGGAAGGAATATTATTTAAATCCAGTCTTAATTCAATGCAACCGGCAACCAAATTACTATGAATTTTCTGCAGCCCGCATGTTTATTTTACGAAGAAGATTTTAACATGCCTTTTTAATGTTCCGTATTAAAATTAGCAAAACGGAATCACTTCGGTGGCCGTACGACCGTCCGTCTGTCACAGGCGATTTCCTCTGAAACTACTCGACGTAAAAATTTGAAATTTAGCACAGAGATAGAGTGTGGTGGCCCAAAACAGACGTGAAATATAAAAAATTGAATTTTGATTCTGGGGGTTCATTTTAGGGAGTAAATTGGGAAATGGGAAAAATACAAGGGGCATCGTGTAGAGTGTCAAATGAAAGCTTGTTGAATCACGAATTCAACAATATAATATGACGTATTTTTTATGCATGTTTTAAAACATTTTTCTGGAAAAACGCTTAAAAATTGCTGTGCCCCACCCCTCATCACCAAAAGAATCGCTCAGAAAAATCTGAAAAAATCATGAACATTAAGAATTAGGTGTAGATTAAGCCAAAATTATCAGTATTGAAAAATTCTAGCGCGATCAATCGGTATAAACAATTTAATTGTTTATTTCCTTATAAATTCTGAACTATTGGTTTTAGAGAAAAAGTTTTTTCAACAAAAAATATTTCTGACGATGTAACTTTTGTCCTTACACGTTTTTCAAAATTCTCAATTTGCCTCAGTCGAAACGCTCCCCACTCAGCTCCGCGCATTCGCGATGTGATATGGCGTTGGTGCCGTCGGCGGTGGGTAGCGCGGCAAATGGGCGTAGAGCGGGCGGCCGAGGATTGCTAAGGTTAAGTGGGGGGCTGATGGCACGGAACACTAATTGTGCAAACTATAGCTTGGACTTGACCGAATTTTTTCTGTTTTGCGTTAATTAAATGTATAAATCACTAGAAATAAAATGTTTAAAAATATCTATAATAATTTTTTTTATTGTGACCCCCCCCCCCCCCCCCGAGAAAAAAGTCTGCGGGCGCCCATGCATACAGTCAGTCACAAACGTCTACATACACCTTTAAAATTATAATATTTTAAAGCTAGTTTTTAACAATGGAATCACTTCGGTGTCCGTCCGTCTGCCAGGCGATTTTCTCTGAAACTATTCGACGTAAAAAATTTGAAATTTAGCACACAGATAGAGTGTGGTAACCCAATTATAGACGTGAAGTATAAAAAGTTGAATTTTGATTCTGGCGGTTAATTTCAGGGGGTAAATTGAGAAATGGAAAAAAAATTCAAGGGCATCGTGTAGAATTTTTCACAGCCCGTGTATTTTGAATTATTGTTTTTTTTTCTTTTCGCGCCAAGTGAAAGGGTGTCACATATTTTCTGACAAACTCTATTGTCACTATTTTAAATACATTTTTTAAGTATTTCCACTTTCCAGAACCTTTTTAGCATATTTGGCACAAAACCATAAGCTTAGCTAATTTTGCCAAATATGCCAAAAAATAACTAAAAATGCATTTAAAATTGTGACCATAAAATTTTACATATTATCAGAAAATGTGTGTCATATTCACTTGGTACGCAAAAATAAAAAAAAAAGTGTGAAAAATTGATGTTTCAAAAATAAATTATATATTTTTGGAGCCCTTTGGGGATAATTGGCAAGTTAACATAAACTTAAGACTCTTATCAAGTTTTATCTCTATCCTTCCAATAGAACACGACCTAACAAAAATTTAACATGTAAAACCCTATAGTCCGCTTAAAAAAAAGCACTGTACAGGGTTAAACTAATATTTATTTTTTCAATTCAGAAATCGTGCTTAATATTTATGAGTTGTTTTAGTATATACATACATATTTCTGATAAATAAGTTGCAGATCTTAACAACGCTGTAATCATAACATCCTTGACAATTAATTAACTTTTATTACCAGCTTAAACTCAAAGTTTATTCGCAAATAATTGTAAAAACTTTACGTCAAGTAATTTAAATTCGTTTTTGATGATTAACAAGTCGAATCGCCTCGATTTTTATCAGCCTTTGGTCGTTAAGAATGCTTTGATTTGACACTGTATTTGAACTTTGGTTATTAGCTTCGATTTACACAGTTTAATACTAATTATTACTTTATTACGGTAGCTGCATACATATTTTAATATTTTAGTGTATAGACAATATATTTGCTTTTAGGTGTATCTTATTGGTTAATAAATCTACTTTTTTATGTAATTTAACTTTTTCAGCCCACTTGAGGGGTGACGCTAGAAAGTTGAGGTCAAAAATTATAAATGCAACCCTATCCCGTGTGGCACTTCATTTTAAAGGTCTTCAAAAAAGAAACATTTTACCGCAAAGCGGGGGTCAGTATCTTAATTCGTTTTTAAATGGCAAGCCTTTAAAAATTAAAAAACGAAACAAAATTAAAAATTTAAATACTTACCTATATTTCTCTTATTAGTTTAAAAGTTGTTCAAAATGACCACCATGAACTTCTTGGCAGTAATAAAGTCGATTCTGGAACTCACTTCTCGCATTTTCGAGAATGGCAAGTGTTACTTCTTGGCAGAGTTCCTAAATCGACTTTATCACTGCCAAGAGTGTTCATGGTGGTCATTTTTAACAACAATAATAAGAGAAATAAAGGATTTTAAATTTTAGTCATAATTTTTATTGCCATTTGCCATTTAAAAACGAATTAAGATCCAGACCTCGGGTTTGCGATAAAGTGTTTCTTTTTTGAAGACCTTTAAAATGTGGCACCACTCTGTATAAGGTTGCAGTTAAAATTTTTGACCTCAACTCATTACCGTCACCCCTCAAGGGGGATTAAAAACAATTACATTAAAAAATAGATTTATTAACCAATAAGATACACCTAAAAATCTAAAAAAGCGTAATATTGTAAAACGAGGGAGGAAAAAAGAGGTGCTTCCCACCAATTATATCATTTCATGGAAGACATGCCATTCTTTAAAACTAAGCATGTGCTTTTCTTACATTCTCTAATAAATTTAATAAGGAATAAATACTTAATTTTAGTGTATCCCACAAACCTTGTCTGCTCCAATTTTTAACATATTTTTCTTTACAACACGTAACCTTCAACAGGGCTACGCATAATGGGCATAAAAACAGAAAACACTTGTTTTATGTTTTTTCTTCTACTCTAAACACGGTAGGTTTCAATTTCAAAACACTTGCCTTACATGGCACAAGCGTCCAAATAAGTTAATGAGATTTGCTGAGGTATGAAAGGGCATAGAGTCGACAGCATTTAAAATAATCTCTTCTAATTTTGACATATTATTATAAAGCGACACTTTTTAAAATGCCAGTTTTGAAACATCTTACTTTTCGTAACTAGTTACGAAAAGTAAAATATTTCCTAACTGGCGATAAAATATTAATTTCATAGCTAGTTTTGAAGTGACTTTTTTCCCAAGAAATGTTTTTGTTCATTTTCCTCTTAATATTATCACCTCCATCCAACATTCCGTTTCTCTACACTTTGTCGGTCAAACATCGTGTATTTATGTAAAGAAAAGAAAGGAGTAATTGTTTGGGCCACTGGGGAACTGCACTTGACTTACGCCCTTAAGGTTTTTATCTTGAGGAGAAATCTGGTGCAATTATTTACGTTATGGTGATTACAACAACCACAGTATTTTAGGTCTTTTGTGTTTAGTGAATATAGATGTATACCTGCTGTCTTTGAAGAGTATGGTATTTTTTAGCATATGTTAGATTTAAGTACTCTGGGTAAAAAAATAGCTTGCACAAATAGTTAGGGGCTGCTAGTAGTTTATATGGAATGAAATCATCGATAATTATATTTAAAAATCTGAAAAATGTGTCAAGTAGCAAGAAGATATCTAGTTCGTGCATGCCAGTAGGTCATACCACACCGAAGAGTGTTTGATCTAGGCGACTGAAATGTCATCTAGAGCAAAATAAATGAACACTAATAAGATTTAATTATGTCTCATTAGATTTCCAATCGTTCTAATTATCATAACACTTATCAGTAATAGTAATTGCTATATATTGACTGGGTGGATTTTATAAATAATCATGAGCATGTTTAAGGCAGTATGTAACAGCATCTAATTCTTTTTTAGTGCGAGACCCCAATGCATGTCGATATAATAAAATTATATTATTGGTCTAAAATATATAGGAACCCAAATTAAAAAGGTGTATTTCTTAGCACATAACGACTAAACGGACGGAAAGACAGTAAGTTATGTTTTTGCATCAAAGTCCGGAGAGTTTGGACTTCCCGGACTTTGATGCAAAAACATAACTTAGTGTCTTTCAGTCAGATCTTGGGATCTAATGGACAATCCCGGGCTGGAAGACAGTTACTGTATGCACCAGTGACGCACCGAGGGGGGGTTTGGGGTTAACTACCCCCCCCCCCCCCGAGACATAATTCTGTTCTGTAATCTAGTTTTAATTATTTATTATTTTTGAATAAAATGTTCCTTATTAATTTCATTTTTTTATATTCTCCTCAGCCCTCAGCTTAGAATTTCCGGTTCTATTAAAATTTGTACTAATTTTCCATAATTCATAATTTGTCCTACTAAAAGTACCGTTATTATTAAATTATTAAAAATATACGAGAAAAATTTGTCGCCTACGCCGCATTGCCTACGGCGCTTTATATGTCAAGACAATTTTTGGTGGTAGGGCCCCCCCTAGGTCGAATTTCTCGGTGCGCCACTGGTCTGCACTCGTCTATTCAAACCCTTGATTATTATCAAATTAGAGCGATGAATCTGGCTGATAAGCTTGTGTTTCTTCTAATAAATGTTATTTATGTAGACAAGAAAATATTATCCTTATAGGCAAGGAAAACTTGCTATTTTAGTTATAAATTTAGATGCCAGCATAAATTTAAGCCGGCCATTTTAATTAACGATATTTTGGCGCACCCATTCCTTAAAAACTGACATCATCTTTAATTTAAATATTATAATATACAATTATTTTTTGTTGATGAACGTCCTTATATAATCTTCTTCTTATTATAAACTTATTAAATTTACTAAGTAAAAAAACATTTTGCATCAAGCAGTTAAATTAGTTATCATCATATATTTTGATGTCAAAATACCAAAACAAGTAATGATATTAAAATAATGTAAATTGGTATGTATCGGGTCAAGACAAAGCTAAGTAATTATGTACAGAAAAATAAGAAAAAAATAAGCAAAACATCAATAAAAATTGAAAAGTCAATCAATCAGGATTTATATTTATTTTATCTTGAGCAAAAGTTAAATGTTGTGTTGCAAACATCTGTTTAATTCTTTTGAAGATTTTTCAAAAGGAATAATGGCTTTGGATCTCCGACTGTTTAGACCTGTGGATAGGTAATCTACCGCTATAAAAATTGAAAATCTGTAGTATAATACCATTGGGGGTCTTTCACTAAAAATTTCACCAAAAATGATTGAAATTTTAAGTACGCGTAAGGTTAGTTAAGCATAAAGGCAACAAAATTAAAAAAAAAGGATCGGCATTTTTAATTTACAACCTGTCAAACCTTTTGGTAATGTCATTTACCAGTAAGTGTCAATAAATAATACTTTAATACATGCATATATACAGGGATAGACAAAAATATTTTGCTCAGTTTTATCAACACAAACGATATGGTAGCTTGTACACAATGCTTCAGATCTTTAACAAAATAAGGCCTAACACGGTGTCGAAGTTTTACCGCACAAAATCCTATAGCCTGCGTTAAAAAAAATTACTGTATAGTTAAGTTATTGTTAGTTAAGTTATAATTATATATAGTAGGGGGAAAAAGGTAATATGTTATGCTTTTTATATTATTCTCTACTTTAAAAAACTTTTACGTATTATGTGGGACAAAATAAATGTGGCCAGTTAAGCAGTTGTTAAAATCAAAATATTCAATAGTGTGTTACTAATGTGCTAATCATTATCATCATTTTGCCATTAGACAGTAGACACGTAAAGTATATAGTATAATAAAAGTATGGAGGAAGATGATGAAGCAAAAAATCCATAGCACGCATCTCATTTTTTATCTAAAGAAATATCCGATCGGTACATATGTAAAAGAAATAAATAATCGTTTTACATATTGGAAAAAAATCTAATTACAATATGTACAGTTATTCGTGAGAAAGGTTCGGTTGTGTAGCTGTCCCGGAATAAAAGATATACATCATATTAACATTAATAGAAAGAGAAGTGAGTGTGTATTTAGGTTCTATTGTATGAGAATAATGGATTAACCTAGATTTGTCTATTCTCCGAGAAAGAGTTAATTGATATGTTTTATTTTTCTATTATGCATATTAACACAGCGAGAAGAGATTTATTATGCATAATAAGAGCATTTGAATTATGCTTAGTATAAAGTATGTCTTAATAAATTTTATAAAATATATTTTATGATTTATTATGATGCAGTTTTCATTTCAGGATTATTGATGCATCAGTTTTCTAGCGATAAATTTAAAACGATTTAATAAAGTTGTACGAAATTTTTACACTTTATTGAGACTCTACAAAGTCCTAAGTAATAACATATTCATCAGATTTTTGTGGTGTGACAAAATCAATTAATATTCAATTTTCTAACATTCTACAAAAACGAGTTTCCTAAAATAAAATTCAGATTTAATTAACAATAATATGCGAGGCAAACAAGATTGATTTATAATTTAAATTGCTTAATCGGGTTTCATTAAAATCGTTTTTATGTTAAATATTGTGACCCCCTAGTTGTTCTTATTAAAAATTACTAGGAAAGTAACCATGTATGGATCCACTTATTGCAGAGGCTGTGCGATATTGTTGTCAGCACAGATGTAAATAAATGTATCTCTCTTTTGCTACATAATCTAAGGCCGTAATAATATTCCACTTTTTGCATGTAGCAGAAAAAATTGCAAAAAATCCTGAAAATTTTTTTCGTATCTATTCGTAATTTGCCAGTGACTCTAACTACGGCTGTACGACGGTGTTGACAATGCCAACTGCGTAGAGCCAATACCCTCTGGTAGAGCGCTATGACGAAATGCATTTAATAGCTGTATTATTAGGTTTTTTTCGAGTTTTATTTAGGAACTTAATGAAAATATAAAATTGATTCCTTTTAATTTAATTTCCTTTAAATAATTATCATTTTGTCCTTTTATATTATATTATATTTTTATATGTTTTGTATGTAATGAAAAGAGTATAATTCTAGTCTTGGCTTATAACAAGCTCTTTTTTTAGTCGGTGCTTTTCTAAAATAAGGTTAATTTGAGACTCAAGACTATTTTATTCACTCATACTGTACAAGTACAGAAAAAGAAAACTGAACCTACTGTTAAAAGAATAAAATCATGTCCGCCATAATAATCGATTTGCGATGTGTCCATCCTGAGAGAACACGACGACGATAGTTTCCATTTAAAGAAAAGCGATACAAGAAGTCAGTGAATGACATAAACATATGGACAGATGCCATCCGGCAGGAGGACGCCAATTTAAAACGGCGTCTCTCTGCTGTTTCTTGAATTCTATTTGACAACCATGGGAGAATAATGGTTGATTGTGTTATTTGTTGGTAAGAGGTTTTTTGTATGATGCAGGAAGAATTCTAGAAAAAATAGTTGGTATTAAAATGCATGGCGGTTCATTTAATCGCGGCTAACTCGGTGAAGAACATGTAGATAATATAAAACCGCACAGATGTGTTACATTCTTAGAGAAATAAATGCGAACTATTTTAATATGGTGTATTAGAACGAAGAATGGAATACCCTTTACAGGTATCTTGGTAATTATAATATATGGGAAAAATGCTTCATTTTTAATTTTGCACGTTTGCTTCATATTCCTTCTACGAACCTTTTTTTGAGAAATACTTGTTTCAGAAATATACAAAGACAGAGTTTTTTTTAAGTGATACAAGGCGATATCTCGAAAACGGTTCTAAATATTTTCATAAAATTTTGGTTGGGTTTGGGGGGACCTACATATTTAAACATATTTTTAACATATACCCTCTCTATTTTGAGGGGTGGGGGTAACTTTGGAATTTTAAATAAAATTGAAACCTGAGCAAACCTAAACAAGACTACACAGTTTGTTAGCTCAAAATATTTGCCAGTTCCTGAAAGTTAATTTTAGGAAAATGATATTTTCGAAAATTCTGGTTTCGAAATAATGTACTGTTGACAATTCGGTTTTTGAAAAAAAATTATGAAAATTGTAATAAATTATTCTCCAATTTTTCAAAAGGCCCTAGGTATTAAATCGCTTTAATTTAATAGTCAGGTGCAAGTGCAAGAATAAGAAAAAAAGTTATTCTCGTAAAGATAAAGAAAATAAAAGAAGTTGGACAATATACCTTATCATCGCGATCATGTATGCAACTTCGTAAAAAATTCTCAAACGCTGATTGTGATCAAATTATCGAAATTCAACATATGTATTTTATTATCGTACTACTTATTGTTATTTATTTTACCGTACTTATCATTACAAAGTTACACACATCATAACTAAACCGAGAATTACCTGTACACCTGTTTCAATTTACTAGAAGTAATTAAGATCTGTGTTAATACCAGTAATTAAAGCCAATAAATATATATCGCATACGACTCAACCGCTATTCTTTAAAATATGTGTTTTAGCAGGTTAGCTGGAATCGCTTAGTAGTATAAAAGGAAATGCCCGGTCCCCATTTCAAACCTTTTTTTTTTAATTTGTTCTGCAACCCTACAATAAGGATAGTTTATTGATAATCTAAAATTAATAAAGTCAATTTCCTCAAAAATAGCTCAAATTTAAGTCAATGATACATTATAAACCTAACAATATATGTATATATCAGCGTTGGTGTTTCCCAAATAATTAAATTAACATGACTAGTTTATTGATAAAAAGAAATATATTTTTTTTATAAAAACTGTGAAAACATTTTTGCCCTTAACCTAAAACTTGTATAATAACAGTATATACTATACCAATAAAATGGCATTATTGCCTTTTCCTAACAGATATAATAATATGTGAGATGCTAAGAAAAAAAGAACATAATTGTGATATCATGTGATATGTCTACTTTGCGATAAAGCACCACATCTGACATCGAGCGTGTAAAATATTAGTCCCGCGAGAAAGAATGTATGTCGTAGTCTTACCATTTATTCATTAATTAAATTATGGATATCTATATATCCCATTGCATTAGTTATTAAACCACCAAATAATAAAATATAAATGTTATGTAGACCAAATATGGACTTTTGATCATGCCAAAGAGGCCGATGAACATGGCGACCGGTGAGAATTATAAATTATTTGTCGCAGGAAGTATCACAAAGAAATATAATGTATCAGACATAAGTGGATGCAATTTATACCTCATTAAATAAGAATTTCTTACATTTTACCTAAGGAAACTGGATAAATTGCCTATATTCTCTTAATGTGTACAGGTGTGCTGTAGATAAAACTTTTTTGAAATGACTACAAATCATGGATTTATTATATAAAAGGATACGGGATGATGTAACATTCTTTGAAGCCAAAACAAACCATTCTAAGCGACACTGTAAACACAATTTGTAAACATTGGCCACATCTTATTTTACCTTGTATTTGTGTACAAAAAATACGTTAGAAGCATTACAAGATTTGCTAAAAGTACTAAAAGCCCTAAATTACTTTATTTTCTGCTAAATAATAATAAATTTAAGTTAAAAAGGTTTCATTATTTATAGGTTATGTTATTTCTAAAGGTGTTTATTTAAAGTCGCTCCGAGTCATTTATAAATCTATATAAATCTATACGTCGCACTTTTTCTTTTCTAGTTCATTAGACAAAGACGTACGTGTAACCGAGTGTTCAGACCGAGGTTCAGCCGTTTTCCTAAACAACCAGCACAGATAGCAACACTTCTGAGCTCCAACACTCCAATGCTATTTTATCTCTTTCTACTACCATTCTTGATTCAATTACGTAGTAATTCGTAGTCTTGTCTATGTTCGTAGTTCGTAAACTGCTCCCCCAAGAGAATAACAAACAACAAAATATAAGGCTTCACGTTCGATACGCTCACAGTATACGGATATCGAATCCTTTTATATAATAAATCCATGCTACAAATATATTTTTTTAATCTAAAGGTAATGTGTATTTTACGAGTATATGTTCGTAGTTTTGTAGAGTAAGCTTAATGCCAACCTTACAGTAGGCATTTTTGAAAAGGTCCATAAGGAATTATGAATGAAGATTTATGTATAATTATAACAAAATATTGCACCAATTGCTTCACCATTTCATTACCTAATTTGATTTGAATTTCTTGTAGCGCAAGAAATGTCCTAAAAATCGATTTATTATTATTGTATTTTAAACGAAAAATCGTGTAATTTGGCAACAGTACAAGTCGGGTATTGGTGTAAAATATGGAGGGTTTTTTAATTTCTTAAACAATTTTCTCCTTCAATATGTAGTCATGGAAAAAACTAACTTCGATTCTCTCTTGGGATATCGTTCCAAGACCGCCCTGGATGTCACCATGAAGAAATTCTTTTTTTTATATAGAATGTGTTGAGTTTAATCTGAAAATAAAGTATTTTCGGGTGAGAAGACGTGCCATACTATAAGAGAGGTATATTTTTCTCAGTATTGCACGTTAGGTAACACAATGTTCATTGTGATGTGTACTCTATTGTACTTATTCTTGATGCTTTATTATTCTTTTTACCTGTAATGTACGCGGAGAGACTAATCTAAGGTCACGCAAGGCTACCCAAAATCCCCTAGAGGAAGAAAAGTTACAAAGTTACAATACCAATGAGCTTTATATAAAGAGATCAGTACCAAGCAAACCCAAGCAATCGAATGAAAACAAAATATACAGGGTGCCCCATTTAAAAAAATCCACTTTGGTTTTATCTTCAAATTCGTTCCTTTTAAAAAAAATTGACAACGCCACTGAATTCTACTATATAATAATCAGTTTTTACCTTACCTATAAGTTAAACGACAACAGATACGAGGGGTGCTTGAAAACGACTCATTTTCAAAATCGCCCTATATCCCCGAAACGAAGGGGGCTATGAAAATTCTGTTTGTATCATCATACCTACGATTTACAAAAAGTAGCGCAGTATTGTCAAACCGCAGCTCTCTATCTTTAAAGATAACGGAGATACCCTGCAAAAGTGTCGAAAATTGGACATCCTGTACCATGGATTTATTATATAATAAATCCATGTCCTGTACACACCCTGTGTATATACAAAATTGCATTTAAATCGTTTAAGGTGATACAGCATGATGTACAGGTAAAGAAAAAAATTGATATACGTATGCTATAAAACGTTCATTCAGTTCAGTACATTTTTAGGCTAGATGTTGCTCAGTTTTCTTTTTTTTTCCAAAGTTTGACAATTTCCTTTCATTCTATATATTCCATTTCTATAACCTCGTCAACAAGCCAACGGAGTTCAGAGCAAAACACAACCCAATCTAGGAAGACAGACCGACTACGCACATGACTCAGGCAGTTAGTTTGTTATGATGACCGTTGTCGAGTTGGTCGTTCGCGCGGTGACGACGCCGATCTTTTGAATATTACGTCGATGGATGTTCCGATTTTCAAGACACGATGTATGTGTTGTATTAAAAATCGAACTTTTTTGTGAAAAAGTGGATTTACCTGGTGAATTTTGAAGATTGCAATTAGCTTTTAACTTTTTTTTGATTTTGCACTTTGAACATAAAATCTTTTGATTCGGATTTTTTCTTCGCATATAAGTTTCAAATTTTGTAACAATTTACCAAATATTTTTGACCTATTCGATACAAAAAGCAAAAAATTGACTCAAGGGTATTTAAGAAGAACCAATTTATACTTCCCTCAAATTCAAAACTAAATATATTTCGCCTCGACTTACCATTGCTAAGGATCCGTGGGCGCCCGTATGGGAGGGCCAGGGGGGGCCGTGGCCCCCCTTGAGATTGTGATACTTCATAGTTTGTATTAGTGTATTTGGATAAATTACTACAAGTGAAATTTTTAAAAACATTGTTTTTATTTGGCCCCTCCTGAGCAAAAAGTCTGCGGGCGCTCATGTAAGGATCGATATAATTTGACAATTAAGGGTTTATATTGACAAGTGTAAAAGGCAGACAACTAAGTTCTATATTACGAATTTATTTATAAGTGTTAGAATAGAACTAAAACTAAACTCATTTTAGCAACGACTTCTAAGGTACATTATCTGAAAAGCAAGCAAATTGCAGAAAACAAAATAACTCATAAGTTTTTAACAACGATTTATTAACAATAATAGGACAATAACTGGTCAAAGTGTAACTGGTGAACTAGAACATCTAAATTTAAAATTTTACTGTCTTAAAACGCCTTTGTGAATCCACCGGTTTATGTTTTTTTTATTATATACCTACATAATTACATAATTATGGAAAATATGTAGGGCTATTAAGTTTTTAATGTTTCTTCACTAAGTTATTGATTTTTTAAACTATAATGTATAATTTTACTCAATTTTAAATTTTAGGAAAAAGAGGAGTCTTCTCGTTATATTAGAGAAAATAATTGAAATCATTAAGGTTATTGTTATAGTTTTAGCCAAAAATTCAACAAACCTAAGCGAAAAAAAAACACTTAAGACTAAAACAAATGTCTCATTTTTTAGACTATAATGATAGACTTTTGAATTTGAAGGTTTGTTTTCATAAATTACACTCACTTGAAACTAAAAGGCATATTCTTCATGTTTTTAACGGACTAGAATTTACAAAATGATTTAGATACTCAGATGTTGTTTTCTTTCATACACGAGACATTAATAGTAGTTAATAACCGTGTAACAACATACTGCAATAATATTGAATTTATATAAATCATTCGGAGCAGTAAAATATTTACATTGTATATTATGTATTTTAAGACTAATCCTTTTATTTTTGACATTATCTAAAACTAATGTAAATATTATTTCTCAATCGATACTTTATCAAGATTTGGGTAATTAACACCGTCTATATGGGTTGACGTCACAATGATAAAAATTAAAATGTCAATAATATGGATGATCTGAATGCAATAATTGAAAAATTTAGTTAAACTTAATATTCAGAATCCTTGAGATTTTTCATGTCGTTATCAACGACTCATGTACATAGTTGCATAAATAACTATATATGTAAATGCTCTTATTATGCAATGAAAGTTCGTTAGTTACCATTTTGTGTTTTACTTTCGGGCGGCCTTGTCATGAAGAAAGTCCAATCGTCCAAAAATTCGACTTCCCTAACGGATTTCGGTTTTACCCAGATACCGAAAAAGAGTTTTGGAAGAAATGTTTGTATGTCTGTGTGTACGAATACCCGTCCCTTAACATAGCTCCGAAAGCAATTAATTGATCGATCTCGTTTAAATTCGATGTCCTGTTACAAATATCTCGAAGCTTTTATTTTTAAATTTTACACCCCCAAATGAAGGTAGTTTACTGATGCTAAAAAAATCTAAAAAGTGAATTTTTTTAAATGGATCCCAAAAAATTGGCATGAGGGTAATTCACAAAAAAATAGAAAATATTGATTTTCACGAAAACAGTTTTGACATTTTTGCTTAAAACTTATGCAAAACAGTGCATTACTATTCTGCTAGAATGTCCCTATTGCTTTTTTTTCCTACTTTATTATAGAATTGTTAAAGAACTAAGATATCATTAATTTGTGGTTCTTCTTAAATACTAATAAAAAAAGAATTGTCTTTTATTTTACTGCTTAGAAAATAAATTCTTAGTCAGTGAAAAACTACGTAGAATAAATTTTACTTTGAAATTAGGTATTTATATCCTTAAACAGCTTATTAAGTAAAAATCATGTAAAACTACTCTTCCGTGCTAGGAATAAAATTTCTATCACAAATCTCATTGATATGAGAAACCTTGTTTGGTTTAAAGAATATAAATTCTGAATATTGTAATATGAGAAGCTACTTGTGAGAGTACCGAGTAAAGTTACAAAGAATAATCAGCTTCCATCCCTACTATTTTGCTTTTTTTAACATTGTTATTGCTCAGTTATTTGCTATAAAAAAAAACAATAACTTGTAGATACAGAAAAACGATATAGAATTTATTAAAGATTAAATACCCGGAAAATTAAGTAAAATTTTCGATACAGTTTTTATCAAAACGAGCCATCAAATACAATACACCATGAGTGCGTTTTGCGAATTAATTCTAGAAACATAGAGCCAAATTTCGACGAAATAATTAATGAACAATCAAAATTTCATTTGTCGTCATCTCTAAACAATAGATTCATAAATTTGACTATTTTTCTGTTACTTGTAGTAAATTTTATTTGGCCCGCCTAAATGTTGTAATTATTTTATATGGCCCTCCCCTCCCCTGAATCTATTTCCTCAACCCTGTTTGGTCGATAGATCGTTGGTTGCATGTCACTGTCTAATTTTAAATTATTTGTGTCTGTCTGCAGTAAAAAACACATAGCACTAAGAAGTATTTCGATTTTAAAGGAAAAAAATCATGTTCCCAAGGTACCAGTCGATTCGCGAGAAATTTTTGAATTAAATCGTTTTAATCTGACAGTTGTAAAAATAATACAACTAAAAATTTGTACCTTCCTATATTCTTTAAAAAATTTTTAAGCCCAAGGCATCTATTCAAATATGTTTTGTTTTCACTAATGGAGCAAAATCAGTACTTACAATATATTGCGTGATAACAAAAATTTATAACTAAAAACATATATCAGTTAATAATAATAGGTTAGGAAAATCCAACTAACCAAGTACCAAGAAAACGAGTTCTATACATAATATGTACCTTTTGAACTTCATGGGATTACACAACATTTTGTTAAAATTATTATTAGTTGCACTTAAATTTTTGTTTTAATTTTAGTCCATTTTAAAAAAGTAATTCAACATATCTGTCTTTTCGCATGGGTGATCTGTGAGAGAATGATTTTTGCAGATTACATAGACTCCCAACGACTAGTAGCGTCTTCTAATCGATTTTCTATGCAAGAAATATTATTGTGAGATCCTTTTTAATTAGTATAAAGTATAAAGTTTTATGTTGAATAGAAAATGGGTAGTTAATGCAACGAGGAAACGATCAAACTTGTGATTAGGAATAGAGTAGTATTTAGTATTTATTCACGTAGTAATTCTATTAAATACTACATTCCACCTCTACAGGGTGACTGGTATTCCTTTGAGGATGTGTTAGTATAGCTCATTTGCAATTTATTCAGCCATAATGTCCATTATGCAGAACTCAATAGTTTTTGAAAATATTTTAATTTTCGTATTTTTATATTCGTGCGTATTTTACTTCTAAAAATTAACATTAAACGCAGAAATGAAGTTAATATTTGGGGAAATACGTGCAGACTCTCTGGAAAATATTTCATCGTGTCTACCTGACCGTAAAATAACACCCAAAAACAACTTTTCAATACTTAGTTGTCTTATACTTTCTTTGACATGATTTCGAGCTCATTTGTGTCTTATATATACTTGTCAATTTAAACACATAATTGTCAATTTAGACCCCCACACGGTGTGCTTGAAGCAGCGATAGGTAAAGACGAAATGACACCAAAAACGGGTTGCGAGGCTTAAAAGTTAAGTATCAGTAGTTTCAAAATCCGTTTTAATTGAAATCCTACTCGTCCATGTAGTCGAAATATCGCAAAATTAAATTTTTACACAGAAACCTCAAGCGGCACTTTTCACGTAGAATTAATTGGGCTCTAAGAGAACGATATCAATTTTGCAAAAATCAGTGGCCTACCGTTTTTTTCGCTAAAAATTAAGACTTACCAGCATGCACGCCACTGATGCAAGCAGGCGCGGCCCGTGAAACTTTAAAGTTGTATATCTCTGTTGCTACTTATGGGACCCATGCCAAGTTCAGGATTTTTAATACTACTTAGGAATGTTTTGGCGAAGAAAACAAATATTTTGTAATTTGCGAAAAAAAGTTGAATTTTTGAATTGACCCACCTGGGTAAAAAATTAACACGCTTAGATATTTTATTTATCATTTTTTATAAACAAATTTTACATCATTTTGTTGACAATTCTTAAATTTTAAGAGAAAAAAATGTGGTAGTAGAAAGTTATAGTCATTTGAATTTTTATAAACTTAAAATATAATTTAACAGAAAATTCAAATGACTATAACTTTCTACTAACACATTTTTTTCTCTTAAAATTTAAGAATTGTCGACAAGATGATGTAAAATTTGTTTAGAAAAAATAATAAATAAAATACCTAAGCGTGTTAATTTTTTTCCCAGGTGGGTCAATTCAAAAATTCAACTTTTTTTCGCAATTTGGAATAAAAGAAAACGCTGCTTGTTCGTCGATCGTAAATTGATGTATTCGTAAGACGTTTATATTATGCAGTTGCTAATTATGTTCTTATATAACCATAAACTATGAAATTACTTATCGGACTTTCATTAAATATTAATTTGTAACAATAAAAACGTAGTGTACAAAATGCGACACAGTTGAAGCACCGAACATATATGTTATGTGTTCGGTGGTTAAAGTGAACGATCACTTGCAGGCGGATCCTAAAAAGAAGAAAACTGCGTACTAAAATGTAAACAATTAACCACCGTGTTTTGGTTTTTTGGGTTTTGTTGTACTTGCCGCATATATGGTTTTACCTGCTGGAACAAGAGCTACGTGGAACTGTTTTCGATGATAAACTAGAAGATCTAGGAGTTAGTTGAAACCAAATGCGAAATACTGCCTTAATTAACACGTTGCCAACCATAACATGCTTCCTTCATGGAATTCAAGTGAGATTCGAATGTTTTTTTCTTCTTTGAATTATAGTAATAAATTAAGCTTTCTAGAATGAAAAACATTTTCATACAAATTAAAAAGAAAGCATTATACATGGTTTTATTACATTTTTCTGTGTAAAAATTTGATTTTTTTGCTATATTTCGACTATATGAACGAATAGGATTTTAATTAAAACGGATTTACCATGGATGAATTAGAAAGGATTCGATGTTCCGTATACTGTGAGCGTATCGAACGTGAAGCCCGTTTATTTGTTGTTTGTTATGAAAACCTAGAGGTCTAGTTTACGAACTTTAAGGAAATACGTAATTGAATCAAGAATGGTAGTAGAAAGAGATAAAATAGCATTGGAGTGTTGGAGCTCAGAAGTGTTGCTGTTTCTGCTGGTTGCTTATGAAATAGGTACGTCTGAACACTCGGTTACACGTACGTCTTTGTCTAATGAACTAGAAAAGAAAAAGTGCGACTTATAGATTTATAAATGACTCGGAGCGACTTTAAATAAACCTTCAGAAATAATATAACCTATAAATAATTAAACCTTTTTAACTTAAATTTATTATTATTTAGCAGAAAAATAAAATATTTTAGGGCTTTTATTACTTTTAGTAAATCTTGTGACGCTTCTAACGTATTTTTTGTACAAAAATACAAGGTAAAATAAGATGTGGTCAATGTTTACAAATTGTGTTTACAGTGTCGCTTAGAATGGTTTGTTTTGGCTTCAAAGAATGTTAAATCATCCCGTATCCATTCTTAATAAATCCATGGGATTTACTACTCATACGCCTCGCAACCCCTTTTTGGTGTTATTTCGTCTATACATATCGCTGCTTCAAGCACACCATGACCATGCCCATTGTCATTGTCAAAACACACCGGCTCGATCATGTAAAATGCTATCACTTTCTTTACAGTGGACGTATTAGCCTCGTAAACCATTTTTCATTTATATGGAATTTAATAAAAGCCGCCATTTAATTTTCCATCTAGCGTAGTTTTTCATTTCCATGCACTTATTAAATAATTATATTTAAGGCAAGGCCTTCAGCTAACACTCATTAGGCTATCATTTTTCATTCTACTGAAGAGAACGTAGAATAACGGCCCTATCTCGTTGTATGCCTGTCCTCTACTAATTTTAATTTATGTGCGGTTATTCGTGTTTTTTGTGCTATTAAGTTAATTGGAGTGGCACGTATATATGAGGGACTATGGTTGTAAAAGAAACTTCATATGCCTTAGGCATGTTCAGCAACTTTAACTACACGAAGGCCTTTCAGGCAGTCATTCTTTCTCCATGATCATAAGTTTAACGTTAAAACGATATTCTCGGGTTTGGCAATGGGTCTGTTTCTCCATTTTTTTTCCTTATTAGAATGTGCGGTCAACATTATAAACACAAGATTTGTATACAAAGTATTTTTATAAATTTTCTTATAATTGTTTAATTATCCTATAACTTCTGTCTTACGACTAAATATATAAAGGGTTTTCCCAAAACCAGAAGCGATTTATTATTAACCTCGAAATTAACCAACATATAATTTACATACATATAATCAGTAAGCACGTACATTTAAGAGGGCCTCTTGACTATATTAATCTTCTGTTATGGCAGACGCAGCCGAGAGACATTATAGTACCAACCAAACATCCTTCATTAAATTACTTGTCTACCATTTTCGTTTATATTGTTTACCAATAATATTAATAGTTATCTTAATTTTTAAAGGATGCCAACACTTGAAGCATGTTTAATGGTCATGTACAAGAGCTTAAAAGCTTGGTTTGTAAGATCAGATTTTATATCCTTTATTTAACGTCGGAATATATTATGTTGTCTTAAAATAATTTATCAGGGCGACAGTTTACAAAAATTAACATGTCAAAATTAAGTTTATAATAGGGTTGCCATCCATCCGGATTTCCTCGGATTTATCCTTTTTTTAAGGCTTCCGTGTCCATTTCTTGAAATTGTCCGGAGAGGCTCTATGCTGTGTTTTTTGTAGTTGACAGGCTTTAGAATTTTACGGCAGAATATCCCCACGATAATGGTTTTTAAATTTATGACGGTAAAAATTTCTGATTAACCAGACATTAACATGGGTTAGATATTTCAACTCTAAGGCTCACGTGATTATTATACCGTGGGTGGAAGAATAAAACTAGAGTGATGATATGAGTGGGAGGATGTTTATTGTGTCTTTTTTGGCATGTTTACGTAATCTCTAAACTTGTTTATTCCTTATGGCGGCTATGTTTTACCTGTTTTGCAACATAATAAATTATTTTTGTCATTTAGTTATAAACTGACGCCATTTCAAAAGACAAGAATTTTTTGCTTCGTTCTTAAAACATCACCATCATCATCATCATAAAAAAATGGTACCTGTTGTAAATGGTTTCTTAAATTGCAATATTAACGATACTCTGCGTTACATATCATCATCAATTATATCCGTTTATAAAAAAGACAAAGTGCAAAATCAAAAAAAATTTGTTGATATTAACTTTTAATTTACAGCATAATAACGTAATATTACAATACATAAACTGTTGGAAATAATTCAGACTAGTTAAAAAGTGCAAGTAGTGAATAATAACAGCACTTTTACATCCCTATATTTTTCGTTTAAATGCCACCGGCTTCTTTCCAAATGTTAACATCCCCTCCATCGACCATTCACGATGGATTCGCGACCATTCGGCGTCCAAGAATCGGGCCACCCCGGAAACCGCCTCGGCCACCTTCATTAGCGAGTGTTCCCGAAGACAACCGAACCTACGATCGATTAAATAGCGACTTTAATGGTATCAGTCGCTATAGTTGCGCAACTATAGCTAGAAGCGATACTTTTACGAGAAAATACGATAGCATAGAAGATTTTAAACAATTTAAACAAAGGATTAGTGGACTAAATGGATTAAAAAATGGATTGAACGGGTCAAGTAATGGAATACATGGAAATGGTGGTATTTCTCCTACGTCTCCCATTGGTAACCCTAATATACCATGGTGGGAGTTGGCAACTAGGAATAGCAAGTATAAATCTTGTCCGCAGTTGGATATACACACAGTTAGTATTATTTTTAGACAATTGATATGTACAGGGATATCCAAATAAAAGTGAACAGGCCTTATAACGTTTTTATTTTTAAAGATGGGAAAAATATTAAATATGAAAGTTTTGGGGACTTTTATAGATCATTCATATATCTTATCAGCAAAACAATTGAGCATGGAATAAAAAAAATGTATAAAACATCGATTTTCTCCCTTATTTTAAATTGATGTTGATTATGATTTTTATCATATTTTTGAATTCTAGGAGATGTTCTAGACATATTTTGTATAATATACCGTATGCGGTTTTTAATCGTTTTTGAAATATTTCAAATTAAAAATTATTTCGCTTAAATATACTTTAAATGTACATAACTATCCAGGTTGCGAACGAAATACCTGCTACCTTTTCAAATTTTCTCCGTAGGTAAATCAAAGTTAATGTCAAGGTTGACAATAATACTTTAGTCACCCTGAATTTGTAATTTTATTTTTATGCAAAATGAGTTATTCTATTAATGTTAAAATTATATTTAAAAAATATCAATAATGTTAGAGCGACTCAAAGACAATATGAAGAAAGTATTGAAGAGGGACAAAGAACTCCATCATTAAACACCATAATAAAGACAAATAGAAGACTAGAAGAAAGAGGAATTCTGGGCAATGGAAAAAGAAGAGAAAGAAATGTAGAAAGGGGCCTAGCGATTTTATTATAATTTCAAGACAATTCAAAAAAAAATCAATTCCCGATTGTGTGCGGTAGATATGAAAGAAGAGATAAAATGTTGACTTATGGAATAATTCAAGAATGTTGAAGTATTTCAAGTATAGACCATATAAAATTATGCCGGTTCAAAAGCTTAGTGCCGATCAAAAAGAAAGGAGATATACTTTTGTCACAAATATTAATGAAAGAATCCGGCAAGATCCTAATTTATTTCATACTATCGTTTGGACAGGCGAAGCAACTTTCTCAACTGCGGGAATGTTTAATAAACGAAATGTTCATGTTTGGTCGAATGGAAATCCCTTTACCGTCGAAGATATTGCTTTTCAGGGGCGTAATTCAATCAACGTTTGGTGTTGGATATTATAAAATAAAATTCTAGGACCATTGTTTTTTCGGGGAGCATTAACTGGTCAGCGCTATCTTAATTGTTTAGAAAATGAAATCGAAGATATTCTCGACGAATTGCCACTTGAAGAACGTCGACGTATTATATGGCAACAGGGCGGAGCGCCTCCCCATAATGTAATTAAGGTTCGCAATTTTTTAAACCATCAGTATAACGAATGGATCGATAGATATAGAACGTTACATTGGCCTGCAAATAGCTGAGACCTCACACCTTTAGATACATTTCTTTGAGGTCATTTGAAAAATGTATATGCAGCAATCATAATGAAAATATTGAAGAAATTCAAAGGAAGGTGAAAAATGAAGAAAGAAATCTGAACGAAAATGACGCTGAAATTATTATAAACACACTTCAGAGACAGGGAAGAATGTATGAAAAGGGTGAAGAATTAAATGGCGGACATGTTCGCCAATGTTGATATTTATCAGTTTAGGTTATAATTCGTTTTTTATTGTTTATAATCACTGGTTATTACTTTCAAATATTAATAACTAATAAAAATCGACATTTATTGTTTAATAGAATAACTCATTTTGCATAAAAATAAAATTATAAATTCATGATGACTAAAGTATTATTGTCAACCTTGACATTAACTTTAACTTACCTACGAAGAAAATTTAAAAAGTTAGCAGGTATTTCGTTCGCAACCTGGATAGTTACGTTTAAAGTATATTTATGCGAAATAATTTCTAATTTGAAATATTTCCAAAACGATTGAAAAACCGCATAGGGTATGTTATATACAAAACACATATGTCTAGAACTTCAAGAATCCAAAAATATAATAAAAATCTTACCATTACCATTACCATTACTATTCAAAATCATACCATTACCAAATAGGCAAGAAAATCGATGTTCTTATACTATATTTTTTTTATTCGATTCTCAATGGTTTTGCTGATAAGATATATGAATGATCCATAAAAATCCCCAAAACTTTTATATTGAACATTTTTCCCATCTTTAAAAATAAAAAAGTTATAAGGCCTGTTCACTTTTATTTGGATATCCCTGTACACACCGTATTAAAATATTTTCACCCCACCCTGTAATTTGTCCACACCCTGTCAGCTGTGCTGGTACGTATATCTGTCTCCACCCTGTCCCTTTTCCAAGTTTCGTCGTATAATTTACCACCAGGGAATGAGAATCTCGGCTGTTTTAGCTACTTGTTTTAAAGGTCGAGAGATCTATAAACTTGGGCAGTAGTAAATATTTGTAACAGGAAATATAAAAACTTGTTATAGTTTTTAAACAAGGTAATTCTACTTTAAGCTATAATTAACAAACCTGAGCAAACATTAAAAAAATGAAAAATGATAGGAAGTCCAGAAGTCGAGATTGTCCGCCATATATTATACTTAATACCACTGTGTCAATAAAAACCATTGATGTCACATTTGATAAATTATAACTGTCATAATTTAGTAAAAGGATATTGCTATAATATACGTCTATATATGTAATATAATTTAAACTAAATATTATTATTAATGTTAAGCTGTTAGAGTTTATTTTTTTAAGTCTGTTTTTGGCCATTAAAACGTTTTAAAATAGTTTCTCTTATATTAGGTGCAGCGACTATGATTTTTATAATACACTGACCAGCAATATTATCGCACCACTGAAAATTTGCAACAGTTGTGATGTAATATTTCTTCTAAATCCATTGTCCGATTTTAATGATTTTTTGCTTATTCTGTTCGGAAGTTGCCATTGAGGACATAACATTAAAATCTTTTGAACCAGGCCATATATTTATGGCAGCTGATCATTTTCACCATCAAGTTAAACTAGGCGAAAAAAGAGACGAAAAGAAGACTACCATTTTGAAAATTTTTTCGATGTCGTACGCCAAGCAATGACTGTGTAAATGCATTAAGAGTGTTATTAAAAGAATTACCTATCCACAGGGGTGAGACAGCATGAACATTATAC
Organism: Philopedon plagiatum; assembly: GCA_963971165.1. Taxonomy (NCBI): domain Eukaryota; kingdom Metazoa; phylum Arthropoda; class Insecta; order Coleoptera; family Curculionidae; genus Philopedon; species Philopedon plagiatum. The sequence goes on from OZ020195.1 coordinate 84,387,749, forward strand.
TTGTTAAGAACAAACAAAAATATCATTGACTAACCAATAACCTCATTTAAACCACTTGTTGCAAATATAAAACAACTTACATTTTAGTTCTAAATGGCTTTTTTATCTTGCATCGCTCGAGTGTGGAAAAGCTAATTTATCTCACTTAAGAGATGATGTGTACTACTACAGCCATTTACCCTGTTATATTGAAAGTAATTGGGTTAAATTTTAATATTTTAGTTTGTTGTGGGTCTTAGGTCAACGAGCTTATTTGTACTGAAACTGAATATTGGAAACAAAACACCTTAGGCTCAGTTTTTTTTGACAGATTAGACCATCAATCATACCTTCTTATAAGAAACGTCATTTTTATGATTGCTTGTTATAGTAAAATTAAGATTAATAAATATAGAGACAGTCTACTCAACTTAAATTGGCTATTCTTTAAGATTATTAAATGTTAATCACGCCAGCAAAGCCAGAACGCCTTTTCAATTTTCTTTTTATGCCACAATTTTTGGTAATTGCCACCTTAACCAATTTATTACTCTTATTTTAATTTTTTTTGTTCCTCCTGGTATTGTTTTAAAATGTGTAGCACTGCAGAGTCGTGCTGAATAACCACTAAACCAAATTATTTTCTTTAACATTTTTATACTGAAATTCTTGACTAAGTGCTTCTAAAATACGAGGGAGTATTGATAAGTACAGGGTGTCCAGTTTTCGACACTTTTTCAGGGTATCTCGGTTATTTTAAGGATAGCCCCCTTCGTTTCGGAGATACTGGGCGATATTGAAAATGTGTCATTTTCAAGCACCCATACCTCAGTTGCCCTTTAACTTATCGTGAAAACTGATTATTATATAGTTTCTTGCGTAGAATCCAGGCGTAGTCAATTTTTTTCTAAAAGGAACGAATTTAAAGGTAAAAGCCAAAGTTGCATTTTTTTAAATGGGATATTTTGCTTTCATTCGATTGCTTTTTTCATAAACTTTTCAAAGATTTAATTGTTAGTATATATTTTTTTGGATAACTTCCGAATTTTACAATTAAAAAAAAGGGATTTTGTGCAAAACACTATATAATAATCAGTCCCTTACCGATAAGTCAAAAGGCAACTAAGATACGAGGAGTCCTTAAAAATGGCACATTTTCAAAATCGCCCTGTATCTCAGAAACGAAGGGGACTATGGGCTGTTTGTAGCATCATACGATTCATCATAAAGTAGCAGAGTATTGCGAAAACCGCAGCTCTCTATCTTTAAAGATATCCGAGATACCCTGCGAAAGTGTCGAAAATTGGACAACCTGTACAAAGAATAATCCCAATAAATTGACCAATTTAGAGCAGAAGCTTTCACGGCTTGTGACATTTACAAAATCATGGATCTTGTGCTGAAACCATGTGTCAAAGGGAAATAATTATCTGACGTTTCACCTGAAGATCTCTGAAAATTACGAGGCATCTTCAGGAATCGGTGGGGTTTGCTTGGGTCCATGCAAGAATTAGAAAGATTTTCGCAATTATACAAACCTGGATTTAACATTATTTTATTATTGCTAATTTATTACTCCTGTATATATATATATATATATATATATATATATATATATATATATATATATATATATATATATATATATATATATATATACATATATATATATATATATATATATATATATATATATATATATTGCTCTTCGTTTTATTTTATGAAAAAGTGTGACGCTACCAGCAAGTTACCGCATTCTTCTATTATCGTATCGAAGTTAACGATAGTGCCACCTATAGTCTGAACACCCTATATACATACTATGAAATTAGTGAAATTAATATTATATCTCGTATTCTACAACCGAATTAGCTTCTCCTAGGAACATTATTTATATTAATTACCAAAATTTTACCGAAGTGTGACGCAAAATTTGTTTACCACAAACTTAAAACATACATTAACACAGTTAATTATGTATTCAGTTAAAACCTAGTAAATATGTCAATTTTTATACATAAACTGTCTTTGTTCTTTATACTATTTGCATAAGCAACGGATTACTAAGGCTTGATTTTCATGTTTCGGTTAGGTTTTAGATTTTTCTGATTTTACTTTCTACAACCATTAATGTTATACTGACAGTATAATATAGACATATAAATGATATTGGTCAGCTGGTTTGTGGTATATGTTTATCTTTTAATTCTGCTGCTCTTTGTTTATTTAGAATTGGTTATAAAAATCTTATTTGGGCATCTCAATTTTGGACTTTAATAAAGGCTCACAAATTTGACTTTATCTGACACTAATAGATAGCACTTTCATCCTATTCCATAAACATTGGCCTGAGAGAGATACAAGTGTCAAAAGACATATCGAATGTCACCCACTATATTATGTTTAGATCGGGATTCAGATAATTACGTTGAAACAAGTGTAACATAGATTTACTACCGCTGTCCGATAACTCGCACTTATCTTAAACCAATAAAGCAGGACTTGAAATAAAAAGAAAAATTCTGTTTACGAGAGGTAAACATGCGTAGGACGAATATATGCGCAAGTAGTACTATACTATACCGTAGTATTTAGTAAAACATGCCGTTTCGTAATTTTTTGTTTTTAAAATTACTACCTTGAACCGAATAGATATAAATAAAACCAATTACCATAAAATGTTACGAAATAAAACACTAGAGAACTACCTGGAAAAATTTTCCTCTTGTAAAAGCAACTCTTAAGTTTATAATCATTTTGATTTTTTGAAATTAAACGAGCGCACTTGAGACAATGATAAGATTTAGGAAATCAACAGATAACAGATGACATTTTACCGGAATATATCGTTTTGTCTTGCTTTATGTAGTATGTCCGCCGGTCCGCAGATAGGGTTTAGAAGGTACCAAATTGGTACCAAAAATAACGTAATTGAAACTCGTTACTTTTAATATTTTAATGGTTGTACTTCGTCTTAGGGTTTAATATAAAACATATTTCACATTTATTCTTTTGGTAGAAAATGATAAACACGGTATGTTTACTCTAACGCAAAATAACGTTTTCGTATTATTTATGTTCCCTGTATAAAAAATTAAATTTTCCATAATGTGAATCTTATTTATTTTACAAGCAAAAATTTTATTAGGAGTGACATTTTTACGTATCTTCCAAAATTTGGCCCATTTGTCCTCTTCTAAACCCCATTCGCGGGCATCTGAACAAGAAAGTGTTAAATGACGTAATGTTATGTTCAATCACGTTGATTCAAGCATTAGTAATTTTAACAAAAATCCTGATTCACTCTTGCTTAATTCTTTTGAAACTTTGCACGTCGCGGTCGTATCAAAAATCACATCAACATTCACCCAAAGAACCTGTTGTGCCCTGCATTGAATCGACACGGCAGAAATTTGTTTAACTTAAGCAAATTATACCTATATAGTTTTTAAGAAAAACTTCATTAAAGTAAACGTTGCGTTACTTTTATGAACAACTCAAGTAAAACATCTGCCTCAGCATAACACGCGTTTAGGCTTCTGCTAACTTGAAAATAATAATTTTAAAAATTAAGTGCCTACTAAAATTTTATTCATACATCGTAACAACAACCAGAAGCTTGTGAGGAACATATTAAATCCAACGAGGTTTTATAAAAGGTATCACAATTTTTTATGTAAAGAGAAAGATTTGTTCAGAATTCTTCAGGTACAAGAAACCAAGCAAATCGGTAAAATTTTAGAATAACTAAGTTTGTACTGACGGCTTATCAACAGTGGCAGGACAAAAACTTATCAAAACTTAACTGATCAACAGATCAACTAGAAGATCTTAATTTAAACCAGTAGTAAATCTTAAACTTTTTTAGTGGATTCCGTAGTATACTGAGTGAGCAGTGAGCACTTTACCAGTAGTTTTTCAAGTTTATATTAAAACAATTTAAAATTTATTTTATTTGCTTGTTCTTACGAGTGTATGAATTGTGCTGATATAAAAACATTATATAGGGTGAATTGTTTAACTGAAATAAACCCGGTAACAAAGAATCTATCCATTCCTTGAAAAGTCCAAAAACTCTGGTACCTTTTTTTTGATTTAACAGTTTTTTTTTTCATTCCCGCGAATATCCGAAAGCCTGGCAACAGCCGCTTTCAAAAAGTAGGTGGGGGACCATATTATTTGCCGGGCTATTAATATTAATAACTTGGGAATCCCTAATTGCTTTAAAATAAAAATAATGGTATATAATATGCTTGATTCGAAATCGTTACCAAACATGATCTGATATCAGGATTTGTAATTTGGGGATACCACATTAAAGGTCTTGGTGAAAGATGTACGGTGTAACAATAGCAAACATGGCGGCCACCAGCGGCCATTTTGTTGTATTCGCAACAATTTTCACAACCATTGCAATACGAGAATTAAAGTAACGGACGTGATAACACGGTTTTCAAGATTAGATTTTCACAAAAAATACACGACATGTCGTACTTGTATGTAAAAAAAACAAACAAACCCAAGCTAACCCAAGCATACCCTTTTATTTTCTTTGCATATCAGTAGTCAGGTGATATACGTGGGAGCCCAGACGGCTAGTAGTGGTAGTAGGTTATTTTCGAGGTTTTTTGATTAAAATGCAGTGCCAGATTTTAAATTGTAATCGCGTAACTGAAGCTTTTGCAAAAATGAATAACAGAAGAATGGACTTCTTACATAGATAAGCTTAAATTGGTGTGCATTTTTTTGCAATATTTCTCTTCGTATTTTTCTTGTGTAACCACCGAGTTGAACACCCAGTTTAATTCCTCACGAGCCGCCACTGATTTGTCCCAACATAAAACCTCGTTGGTTCCGGTTATTGTTGGCAAAAAAACTTGCTGATGTCCCAAATGGCAGTAACATACATCCATAATGCATGAGATTGACTTTGTGAATGGGCCTTGCATGAGCTACTGGAATTCTTGAACAAGCTCGGTTCTTGTTATAACATGATTAATGTTACTGTAACGGAAATTGATTAGTAGGTAATTTTTGCGGAGGAACAAAAACTATATCACAAGTGGACCAGAGATAGAATGCATTACACATTTTTTTATCTGCTCGCAATTTCCTCCTCATTTTCCCTATCTAGTTTCCTGTTATTTTATACGGTTCTAATAAAAGTGACTTGGCTAAATATGGAATCGAATAAACAGACAAAAGTCAATGTAACGTGTATATTATTGTAACACAATACCAAAGTAACGACTAGCAAACAAATTACACAAGTATTCATGCAGTGTATTTAAAAGGGCACTCCTGTGGAATCGAAATAGGATAGGAAGGAGTGGTGACACAATACTATTTTTATTTTTCGAATCGGGGTGATGTCAGATTTTAGTTATTAGATGTTTTAACAAAGTAGGTAATTTAACAAATCGCTATTCATCATGTACAGTTGCGGACGAAAAATCCCGGACACTTAGGTTAACAGTTTCTGTCATATTTACAAAATTTGGTAAATCTGACTTTTTACCTTTATGGCCAGTTAGGTAAATAATCTGGTAAAAGATGCTATTTTTACACGATACACTTACATATCGTGTATTTTGAGAAAAATGGTCCATTTCGTCTAGCCTGTTTTGTTAATCGATTCATTGCAAAAAGCAAACAAATCCATCCAGTTCTAACTTTCATCCATTTTAAAATAATTATTTAGTAAATTTTGTTTCAAAAGTTATTACAAACAGAAGAAAAACATAAAAATATGAGTAAATTAATACGTTATTGTGGTACTAATTGTAAACTTTAAAAAAATAACAGTATTAAATTTTATTTACAAATTGTATTTGATTATTATGCACTACATTAGGAGGTATTGGTCGAATTTCATATCATTTTTGCCATAAAAATAAAAAACATCTGGGAAGGTATATCTTGTGCTATTTGAATTGTATTAAAACAACTATAACGTTTAAAATAAGAAAGATGACTCATGTCCAACTTTTTTAAGCCTTTCTGTATAGTACAAAATACTTTTAAACGGTGGTAAAATTAAAATAAAATTGCCAGGTTGGATTGGTTTAGATATTTATTTAGTAATTAACATGTCTGAAAAAATTAAAAAGTTAAACCCATATAATTCCAAAAATATCCGATTTAGGTATATCACATGCTATATGAAAAATATTTAGAATTTTACGTAGAAGCAGCTACTTTCGGACTCATCGCTGACCTTATGAATATTTCAGCATTAATCAGCCTACATTTTTGGGTAATCCTATGTCTAAGCTTTTCAATATTCGGCGAAGTGCGGCAAACTACCGTTTTTAAGGGACGAAATCAAGCAGTGTCATATCTGGAGATCGCACCGTCCATTCGAGAGCACCTATTCTAGTAATCTATTGTCCGGAAAATCTTTGATCCAACCATTCTCGTTTATGTAGTGCATAAGAGTTAAAACTGAAAAAAATTTAGACGTAAGCAGCGTAAGCTATTAGGTTTATTAACCCAAAAATTAACTTAAGGGATTTGGAGGGGTATCTCCAACTTCTTTTAGTAACATTGGTAAATTATTATGAGCTCCTACAACTTCCTTGATGATAATGCTTAGTGTGATGAGCCTCTCTTCCACGCTCTTTTTGCTGCTCGCATTCAGGGCTGGGCAAACTACTTAAAAAGTGGTGGAAGATAAGTACTAACTACTTTATCAAAAAAGTAGTTTAGCTACTTGGTAGTTCAGCTACTTTTTCAAAAAAGTAGTAAGACTACCAACTACTAGGTAGTTAGAAGTTTAATATTTAACTACTTTTATGCAGACTTAAAAATACATAATCTATTATAACTACTAGGAGAAAAAAGTAGTAAGAATACTTTTATAGAAAAACTAGTTAACTACGTAGTTAACTATTGACAAGTTCTGGTCGCATTCCTGTCTCATAAAAATTAAATGCTTTCCTAGCACCGCCCTTTTAGACGCGTTCATAGAACACACACCCTAATGCAGTTAGGAAAAACTCCGTTATCGGGGTACGTCATCGGACTAGGGGTGCATTTTTTTCTCATTTTCAAAGAACGGTATGGGAAGTGTCATTAATCCATTATGGATATTAAACCTGGGGGATAAAATTTTTTACATGCGGGTAAACGTGAAGGTATGTCAAAATAACTAAACCGTATATTATGGGGTTGATGAGCTGTGAAAAGGGGATGTACAGGGTTATTTCGTATTTTTAGACAGCTTCTACCGAATTTAATATAAGAGGTAGAGAAAAAATGTAATCACAAAAGTTGCAGGGCTTGTCCTAAATCGCTAGAAACTGTAATAAAACAAATGAACATTGCAAAATTAGTTAAAAATACAAACTTGGTTAATTTTAAATGGAACGCCCAGTATATTTTAGAAAAATTTAATACTCGTTTTTTCTCTGATTTCAAAAATAAAATATGTTGATCTTTGGTTCAGCCGTTTTCGAAATATTTCAATTTAAAAAATTTATTATTCTGTTTTACCAAATCGGTTGCCATGGCTTGCGCCTACGTTGTCAATAAATGTCATTCTTAGTCCTTTTTTTCTGAATAAACAAAATGCAATTGAGTAACAGCAGAAACCAGTGGCGCACTCAGGGGGGGGGGGGGAGGTTTGTGGGTCATAAACCCCCCTCCCCCCCCCCCCCCGAAATTTTAACAAGTGCAACATGAATATCAAATAATTAATAATTTTTCACTAAACATAGCCGTATCCAGCTCTTGTGAAGTTCCCGCAATTAGGAACTGTATGGGTACGATTGGAAAGCTATATGATTTTTTTAATAGTCCCAAAAGACAGGCTGTATTAAAACAATATTTGGAAGAGGCCGACGTTTCTTCTAGCCACAAAAAATTGACGAGGCTTTGAGCAACTAGATGGACTGAAAGGTGCAACTCTGTTGCAGTTTTTTTAGAGTTATATGATGGCATTGTACTTGCTTTAGATAAGATTTCTCAATGGACGGATAGAGATTCGGCAAATGCTGCAGATCAGTTAGGCTCTTCAATAAGAAAGGCTGAATTTGTCATCTCTTTGCAGGTGGTCAATCAGGTATTTAGTTTCAGTAGCTTTTTATGTCGTCTTGTACAACAACGAAATATTGATTTAAGAAAGGCAACTAATTTAGCGGAAGATACTGAACAAGAAATAAAAAATTTGAGACAAAATGCAGATAAGGAATTTAATAAGTTATTCTTGAATGCTCAAAAACAGGCTAAAAATTTTGACTTTCCTTTAAACAAGCCGCGTATTAGGTACTACTTCTCAAACAAAAAGATGCAATATAAATGTTGACAGTGTTGAAGACTACTATCGCATTTCAATATATATCCCATTTTTAGACAGTTTTATAAATAATTTAAAAGAAAGGTTTTCAAAACATAAATCACTACTGGTTGGATTTCAAAGTTTATTGCCGACAGATCCTCTCAATCTTTCTGATGCCATTATAAAAGAATTTGAAGATTTGGTAATGTTTTATAGAAGTGACCTGACAGGTCTCTTGATGAACTGAAAGTGGGACTTAAATTTTGGTACAGAGCAATCTAGACTTGAAAAAGACCAGTGGCCAAAAGATGCCTTAACTGCTTTGGCATATTGTGAAAAGACGCTTATGCTGCCTAATATTAAAACATTATTGACTATACTCGCAATTTTGCATGTGTCTACTGCGGAGAATGAAAGAACTTTTTCTGTATTACGACGTTTAAAAAATTATCTACGAAATTCATCTTCCGATATAAAGTTAAATGGTTTAACACTGTTACATCTTCATAGATCAATGGATCATGGATCCAACGCCTGATGCTATTTTGGATAAACTAGCAGAAAAGCATCGAAAACTTGACATCAGACTACATTAAGTAATAAGTTTAGTTTTGTATTTTAAATTTGTTTTCAATATTTTTGCAAAAATTCAATTACTCTAGTATTACTATACTCAAAAACAAAGTTACTAAAGTTTAAGCAGAGCTTTTTTATATTGGAAAGATTTATTTTTATTGGTACTATCTTTAAAATACGCACCTACATAAATACTTACAAAATTTAAAACCCCCCCCGAAAAAAAATCCTGGGTGCGCCACTGGCAGAAACTGGCATTTGAGGATGATTCTCCGCCTGAGCTTGAACCACATTATTATTATTTTTATATAATAAACTAATTACTTCGAACTTTTCCTCTTCTGTGTAGCCCATTTTAATATATGACACGAAATATGTCATTTAGCGAAATAATCAATTAATAGCGTTATCGTTTGTATTTTTAACTAATTGTGCGATGTTTATTTGTTTTATTACGTAACAGTTTCTAGCGATTAAGGACAAGCCCTGCAATTTTTGTCATTACATTTTTTTATATCTCTTATAATAAAGGCTGTAGAAGCTGTCTAAATCTACGGAATAACCCTGTACCTACCGATAGGGTTAAACTTAAGAACTTAACTATATTCCACAAAATGTTAATGAATTTGTATATTCTAATTCTAGTGGAATATTTATTAAATATACATACTGTACATACATTCAACCCGGATTAACCCAGTCTAGTAGATACAAAATTCGAAGAAAAAAAATCAATTAAGTCTATTATTTTATTAATTTTTGTTCCAGGCCCATGTAGTTGCTGCTTTTGAACAAAGCCTGACATCTATGACCCAAAGATTACAACACCTGACTGCTACGTCGGAAAAAAAGGTAAAACTTTACCTTCGAACTTTTATCTTAAAATAAGCTTAGGAATCACATCCTGGCTTTTCTTCATGTACTTAAGGATCACCCTGTATATGTTAATATCTTACAATTAATACATTTTTTGGGATTATATTGCTTGACATTATTTTTTGTATAATAAAAATAGCTCGTCTCTTTTTAGGAGACCCTGAACCGAATAAGAATAAGGCAGTACCAAATAATATTATAGACAAGCCGTTGCCTATAATCTTCACTGGCGGTACTGTAATTTGAGTATTATGATACTCGAATTACATGTAATTTTAACTCTAATTATTTTTCCAGGATAGCGAGTTACAAGAACTGCGCCAAGCAATGGACTCACTAAGAACTCAATCCATCCAAGCCGGCATAGGAACCGGTTTGGCCAGACAGCCAAGTTCCGACAGCGTATCCAGCTTATCTTCGGCCTGTTCGCTGGATAAACAAGAAAAGAAGAAGAAAAAGGGCTGGCTAAGGAGTAGTTTCACCAAGGCCTTTTCGAGAAACGCTAAAGTTACCAAAGTGCAATCGAGTCACAGCGAAGGCGAGAACGACAGACAACATAGCCCGCCTCCACCTGCGCCGATAGACCAAGGGCAAGAAGTTGTGGAGTTGCAGAAACAATTGAGAGAGAAAGACTTGGTGTTGACCGATATAAGGCTGGAGGCTTTAAGTTCAGCGCACCAGTTGGAGAGTCTTAAGGTATTTTCTCTTTTATATTATATTCTTCCCAACAGATTACTTGCAGCTTTACAGCTTTTTACCATCACAAGTAAGCATTTTTCCTTGCCACTAAATCTACAAGAATTCCTGATTTTTTGGTTTTTGACGAACAGTTTATTTTGCAGTTTATACTTGTAATGTTTCTTTTTTCCAGGACACTGTTATGAAAATGCGCAGCGAAATGCTTAGTCTAAAACAGAACAACGAGCGGCTTCAGCGGATGGTTACCGGGTCTACCAATCTTCCCTCTGATTTGACCATTGAAACAAGATCGAACTCATCTTTAGACGCGTTGAGTGAACTAATACCTACCGAAGAACCACAACCAGAAGTGGAAAACGATGGAAAAAGAATTGCGATTTCTGTGTATCTTGGACAGCCTCACAGTTTTGACAAGTAAGGCTTGAGTATATTATTTCCAATCATAACCAATAGTAATTTTTATCCTAAGAAGCTCGTTTTATCAAAAATTTTATTCACTTACCTTATTTTCTCTTTCAGATATTATTTGGAGCATTACGGGTATGATGGTAAAGGGACCAATAATACCACGGAAATCGCAGTGGCCTACACAAATATCGGGGCTTCCTCGACATGGGCGCAACTTGACAACGCCGTCCGGAGGGCCTTTAAACAGTACGTTGCAAGGCTGGATCCGGGAGGAGGGTTGGGACTGGGCAGTGATTCAATAGCAAGTTACAAACTAGGGGAAGCTGAAAGAAAACCAGATTCGGGGCCACCTGACCTATTACCTGTAGGGTATGCTGTAGGGAGAGTTACAACCTTACATGTGGTAAGTAAAATATAATTATTTGTTTTTCTTTCGATTTTTAATTGTGTAATCTATAATTTATTACATTTATTTTTCAGGTGCTTCAACCAGTAGCTGCTTTGGCCTTTGAAGCACTAATACCGAAAGGTGTGGCGCAAAGGTTAGTTTCTCTGCTAGCCGAACACAGAAGACTAGTGTTGTGTGGAGCTCCAGGAACTGGAAAAACACACTTGGCAACGCGCCTGGCTGAATTTCATGCACAAAGTTTAGGCAGAGATCCTCAAGAGGCTGTGGCAACGTTTAAGTAAGTGGTGTAGTTAATTACCATAGTATTTTTATCTCTCATAGTTTCAGAAAGGAAGCGTTATCGTGACAAAAATAAAAGGCTAGTATTTAAGCGTGTATATTAAGTTAAACAATGTAAGCAACATTTTAAGTTTTGTGCATTCACAACAAACCTGAGCACAGATTCACGTTTTTCGGGTTTCCGTTAGGTTTCATAAAAAAGCAGCCGGGCAGACTAGATCGGAATGGGTTGGTATGGAAAGTACTTTTACGGTCGCCTCTCCACCTAAACCAAGAGGCGGCCGTAAAAATACGCTTATTTCGAAAAGAATTAAACTTTCATCAAAGGTAGTACTTCTGTAACAAACCTTATAAGACGGCAGGAGGGACTCCCTGAAGTGAGCCCCCTCGCCGCCATTTTAACAGGATTCGCCAAGGCAACCGAAGTGCTTGTGCATGATAAGTAGCAAAGAAAACATCGCGCCCACACTGGATATTTAAAAGTACAAGACTTTTCTAGTTGTAGGCTTCTCCATTAGCAAACGAACTCAGTATGCCTTTGAAACCATTTCGAATAGAGACTCTTTGTGGATATAATACCAATTTTCAGCTAGTCCTTATATAATGTCTTATTGTTAGCTTTATACGTTAGATAACGATGTACTTACAGCAAGAAGTTGGTCATTGGGGTAAATCACAGTAGTTGTAGGCCTATTAACTCTTGTAAACGTAATTCCCGTTGTATTAGCTGCAAGTTCAATAGCTCTTTCTGTTGAAACTGCATCAGCAGGATAAAAAAAATGGTGCTTCCATTTACAGCACGGAACATGGCCAAGTCTTCAAGCCCCATTTGGCTGGGACCATCTTCCCCTATGCTAATTCCACAATGGGAGCCCACAAAGTTCACGTTAGTTTGGGAAATTGCGCCCATACGGATCTACAACAAAAACCTGTATATTTCACATGAAAATTTACAATAACAAACGAATAAAATGGGTTTTATCACTTATCTACACCTCTTCTCAGTAATTTACGCTAACATTAAGACGTTTAATTAGTATTTACCTAATTATATTCAAAAATAAACAGATTATGTCACTCCTAGAGCGACAGAACTCCTTATGAATGAATCTATCAGTGGAATTCGGGAGGGAGAAATACTATGCGGGGGCGTTATAGTAGGGGTGACAGCAAGGTCATTTCCCCTTAAGGAATTTTCATTCATAAATACGAGAAAAAGTATGGCCGCCGTCCGGTTGGCATAGGAGCGGCTAGAACTGCAAACAATCCGACGTTGCCATTTTCGGTTTTCCTTGTCTTGCACCGGTAAACTTTTATTTCCTTTGCTGGTAGATCAGCCACGTAGTACAATGGTATAGAGTCCGCTTATTAACCCAGACATCTTGGTTCGAATCCGTGCTTGGCCGCTTCTTTTTTTTAAATTTTTGTCACTTTAAATATTATAAAAAATTAAGAAATCGGCTCTAAAAGTTGTATTGGAAACGGGTTAGCACTCCTTCCTCGATAAAAATTTTGTTTTGTCTGTTTTTAAAGGTCCCGAGCAAAAAATTAATCGTGTCTAGGTACCTTAACCTAAAAATTATGTTTTGTTTGTTGTCCAGAAAATCTAGCGAACGGTGGATCGGAGGGAACCCTAAGGTCGGAACAGGGTTAGCACCTGGTTAGGGGCCCTGACCAGTCTCTTTCCTCGCAAGCGAAGAGGGATCGGTGCGAAAAAATCCACTATTGTTCCTTCCCCTGCCCATCCCCTAGACCCTAGACTCTAGTCTTGTCACTCACTGTATGAATGACAGAAGAAAAAATACCGTTATTTTAAAATCTTCGAGCTATCGCACATGTGGCAACGTCGGATTGTTTGCAGTTCTAGCCGCTGCTGTTGGCATCGTGACCCGGCTAACGGCGAAGGGGTTGCATCGGTAATTGTCGTGACTGTCAACTGTCAAGATGGCTTTCAAAACAACCCGTTTAGTGGTGACGCTTTCAAAAAATTCTTAACAATTTGTTAAAGAAAGTTAATTTATGGCGCTGTTAGATGTTTTGTAAAGATAAGAATTCAATCTATAGTGCAGTGTTAGTTCAGTGTTTAAAGTTTTATTCCTTCTTATGGGATTTGCAACTGTATTTTGGATACCACCGCTACCGGTATGTGAGAGTTACAAAAATACTCAAAATTCTGCCTTAAACGATGTTGTCGGCGTATACGTTATTAAAATGTCATTTATTGGAGTACACCATGCCCATTATCATTCTACGGCAGAGTTTAAATCGATTTATTCCCGTTATTCCTGTTGATTCTCGGGCAAATTCCCAGGTGTATGACAAGTTGCCTGCTTTACGCCCTGACATATTGATTTTGTGAGGTTATGATGATTGTCAACTTGTTAGGATTTTCCATATACATGGATTTTCAAACATTTCGTAATAAATTAACAATTTTATTACCTCCAGCTTTTCTGCACTTGGTTAGCGATCGATTATATTGTTAGACACACCTAGAGCTTTATTAATAATAATCGTATTATTGTTAAATCAGGTACAGCATCCTAGAATCAAAGGTTCAAAAGCCACTAATCGAAAGAATTATCTTTCAAATATCTTGAAAACTTATTTAGTCCAGGTAAAGACGTGCATACGCTGATTTCATTGTTTTTTTAGGAGTTTATGTTATGGAAACTATGAGTGTGCCCACAATAATAAAAATATGGTTTAATTATAAATTCCTTTCGATTCATTGATAAGGTACCTAAACGTGTTTAGAAAGTTTAGCAAGTTTCACACAACAGTGCTATATAAAACTGCTGGATTTTACCAGACGTAATTTAGACTATAGAAACGTAAAAAGATGGTTTATGCTGGCTTAATCAATTGGCTACTAGTTGTCTTAAAAAATTCTCGTCTTGTTATGATTTGTTTAAGTCATATTAAAATTTAAATATTAAATGTAACGAGTTTTATGACATTATTTTTTTTTAAATCTCAACTATTGTCTGCCCAAGATATCTGCAACCAGCAGAATAATTTAAAGAATGCAAGGGAAGGCTTAAACAACATTGCAAATTTGTCTGTACCTAAACCAGATGTGATAACAAAGTACAGGGACTAAACCACAGCAAAGCTGTCATAGGAAATCCTGGTCCTAAACTCACTGGGCAACTGCTAAACCTAAGCAGGATCCAGTTGAGGACAATTGTAGGAGCTCTAACAGGACACATGGCTGTAAAGGACCTCCTTAACAAAATGAAACTGTACCTACCAGGGAGACCTCAGCTGCAGACTATGCGGAAGGGTAAGGGAAACAGTTCAGCACATCATCTCGCGAATCTCTAGATCGCAAGCGCCACCAATTATTTGGGCGACCAAATCTATAACTAGAAGAAGTGATAACCCAGCCCCTCGTAAACCTGTACAAGCTAGTGCAGGGAACTGGGATAACAGAATTGCGAATTAACGATATTGTAATTTGAAGAAAGTTCTAAAAAAGACTGATTTGCTACAGGTACTAAAAGAATTTAATAGAAAAGCGTATTTTGTCACCATATTATTGTGTTTTTAACCCAATGGAAAATATGTGGCGCCAGGTTAAATCTAGAATAAAAGCGTAAAATACATCACCTACTCTATGTTTAAATGTCATTGAATTAATAAAGAAGGTTGTAAATGAAATCCCAGTAGGAAGTTGGAAAAAATCTGTAAATCATATTAAGTTCAACCCTGTGCTGCTATTACCCGAATCAGAGCTGCCAGATTGACACAGGCAAAGTATTTAGAAAGCGTAGTTATATATTAATAAAATGTTATACTTTTCCCTGAAAAATAGAGGTTTGGCAACGGAGCAGTTTGGAAATTATTGCAGTCAATTTGTCAAACGCGAGGGGCGGCTCACTCCCTTAAATCTGTGTACATAATATTATTAAATCACATTAAATCATTTTAAATCTTTCTTAAATCATTAGATTTTTTGATTTTTTTAAATCACCTACATCAATTTAAATGGCTTTAAATCATTTTAAATCAAGTTAAATCACTTTATTTCATGTAAAATCGATTTAAATCACCATAAATCATCAATAAATCACAAAAATCACCTAACATTCGTTAAATCATCATCACCATTTGGCATCACCTACAGTGCTGGGCAGCGCGTTACAGCAATTACATCGTGTTAAATCAGATTAAATCAATACTGATTTAAAATCTGTGTACACCTCTTTTGGAAGTTAGCCGCCCCTCGGTCAAACGGTATATCTTTGAACATACTTTACCATGTTGTTTATCCCAAGACTTTGGATCTAAAATAGTTTTATGTAATATTCCTTTTTTTTTGTAGTGTTGACAATAAATCCGCAAAAGAACTTCGTCAGTACCTTCAGCATCTGTCCGAGCAGGCGGCGACGGGCGATAATAGTGTTTTACCATGCGTGGTTGTGTTAGATAATCTACATAAAGCCGGCCCTTTGGCGGACGCCTTGGGAAGCCTGCCTAGAAATTTGCCTTGCTTATTGGGTACCATGGCACAAAGCGCTTGTTCCGCCACTAGTTTACAGTTACAGCATGGATTTAGGTAGTTTATTTACATTTATCTAGCAGGCTATATTGTAATATCTCTTTTTTGTGTATATTTTAATAGCTGTTTTTGCAGCTAAAATAGCTGGAATCCTTTTCTAATTCTGGAGTAGAAATTTTCCACACTGTTGGCAGTTATCTCGCTGTTTAACTGTCGACAGTGTTAAATTTTCGCTAGTAAATTTCTACCGGACCTAGAAACCACCCTACTGTGTACTATATGTTCTAATAGTTTTGCCTATAGTTGTAAAAAAGCATGTATGTTTTTTTTTCAGATGGGTGTTAGTTGCACCCCATATGGAACCGGCCAGGGGCCTCTTAGGACGGGTCTTAAGACGCCGCCTGGCCTCGCTAGAACTGGAACAGGGTCCTCGGCCAGAATTAGCCGCCATATTGGGCTGGTTACCAAGGGTTTGGCAACACCTAAATGCATTTCTAGAGACCCATAGCAGTGGAGATGTGGCAATTGGACCTAGATTATTTTTAAGTAAGTCTGCAGAACCAATAGGCATATGTGTTTAGTGTTATCTCAATTTTTCCAAAAATTGAGTTATCTCGTTTTTCCCTGTACCCTTCATATTTGACAAGCTGTATGTCTCAATAATTGGTAGTGTATATTGATTTTTCCTGTTTAATTACAGGTTGCCCCCTTGAATTAGACGCAGCCCGAGCCTGGTTCGCCGACGTCTGGAACTACTCTCTTGCCCCATACCTCCGGGAAGCCGCCCGCGAAGGGCTACAACTCTACGGACGTCGCGCTCCCTGGACGGATCCAGCCCAATTTATTTTAGATACCTACCCTTGGCCTGGAGCACCCCCTCAAGGTCTAACCACAATACCTGCGAAAGACGTAGGTCTCGAAACTAACTCCAATACCCAAGCAGAGAGCGAAGGAGATCCGCTGTTAAATATGCTGATGCGACTGCAGGAGGCAGCGAACTACTCCAGTCCTCACTCGAATGACTCTGATTGTAACAGTCTCGACTCCAATTTAACCCATGGGAGCAACCAAGGTACCGAGAGCGTGTCGTAACAGTGCTAGTGCCAGCTGTGGCACTAGGTCCAAGTGATTATTTCATGCCTATCTTTATAAAGCCTAAGAATCAAAAAACAACCGTATTTTTATAGTTTGGCTTAAAAAAATAAAGAGACTAGTCAGGCGCGGCCCGTGAAATTTTAAAGTTGTATATCTCTGTTGCGACTTATGGGACCCATGCGAAATTCAGGTATTTTACTAGTGAGCCTACTAGGAATGTTTTGGCAAAGAAAAAAATATTTTGTAATTTGCGAAAAAAAAGTTGAATTTTTGAATTGACCCACCAGGGTAAAAAATTAACACGCTGAGGTATTTTATTTATTATTTTTTCTAAACAAATTTTACATCATTTTGTCGACAATTCTTAAATTTTAAGAGAGAAAAATGTGTTGGTAGAAAGTTACAGTCATTTGAATTTTTTCTAAATTATATATCAGCATTAAAAAAATCAAATGACTATAACTTTCTACTAACACATTTTTTTCTCTTAAAATTTAAGAATTGTCGACAAAATGATTAGATATGATTTGTTTAGAAAAAATAATAAATAAAATACCTCAGTGTGTTAATTTTTTACCCTGGTGGGTCAATTTAAAAATTCAACTTTTTTTCGCAAATTACAAAATAATTTTTTTCTTTACCAAAACATTCCTAGTAGGCTCACTAGTAAAAGACCTGAATTTGGCATGGGTCCCATGAGTCGCAACAGACATATACAACTTTAAAATTTCACTGACCGCGCCTGGAGACTACTTTCTTTACTTAGAATCTAGTTTTATCGCCGATGCATATTTTCCCTGTTTGGCTTTGGCCATAAGATAGAATACATATTTATTTATATCGTATTTTCACTTTTATAGACGTTTTACTAAGGGAGGTCATCTTCAACGTAAAGACAATGAATAATGTAGAAATTAGGAGACGTTTACTAATTTTTAAAATATTTCCTGTTACGCTTTTTAAACTTACAAAATCAGAAGTTTTTCTGTGAAGACAAGGAATGTCTTATACATATAGGTTATTAAGGGGGAAATCCTAATTTTAACGTATAATTTTCCTGTGAGATGCCTTCGTGTATTAAAGTACAGTGGGCATCAGATAAGTTCGTACGACATTTGCATTTGCAGTTAAGTTTTTCGGGATTATACTGCTTCATTGTATATTACGTTAGAATCACCAAAAGTTTGCATCGAAAAAAACTGTATATTTCTAATTTTGTTCAGTCCTAAAAGTCTTCTCTATTTTCACAAGATCACTATCTTAACTCCAACATACAAGTGGATGGCCCCGCTAATGAAGGGAAAAATGCGATTTTTAGGGAACCAATACTGATTCTTTGCTTTGCAGAAGCTTTACTCTTTTGTAGTGCGTGGAAGTGTTCATATTTTACACTCCAAATTATTCTTAGTACAAAATGCAACTTCTTAGTGAAAATAATGAAAACTTTTGAAAATATGAACGCTTGCCGACAACAACTTTTATCTAGAGCTAGTATGTTATAAGCGAAGAGAGTTACCGAAAATCCATTCAAAAAGTCAACTGAACTTAAACAATCAACTTAAAAGTTAGAAATTTAAGTAATAATTGTAACAACACGACTATAACCAAGTGCTTAAATTTTTTACCTAACTTTACTTATAGGTGTTCCCCAGGGGTTAGTTTTTTATTCTCCTAAGTGTCACTATTGTAGTTTATCCCTCACAGATGGCAGTGGATCGCAGATTCTAGTAGCCTAAGAGGCGCTGGTCACTTTTTGACGAGGAATATAGGGCTAAAATTTTTCGGCCAAATGCACTGCTGCTCACCTCTCTCCCCATAGACCACCGGGGAAACCGCTGGGTTACTGGCGGCATTGCCAACGATATGTTGCTGTGATCTATCGCAAATCTGTGGAGGAGTTAAGAACAAACATCATCAAAGTTATACTTTTCGTCCTTTTGTCATCATACTTATCATAAAAATTACATCGCCTAGAAATTAACTTACTTTAATGAAATTTTGTATAACTATATTTTCACAGATTACTACTCGTATAAACAACTAGTATGCGTAGACCGCCTAATCGCCCCCCGCGGGGGCTCTATAAAGTCGGTAATATCATCCTCATGTTTTTTCTTCATCGTGTCTTGACACATTATCAGCTGCTACCTGAAGTCAGGTAGCAGCTGATAATGTGTCAAGACATGATGAAAAAAGTATAAGTATACTCACCCTCTTTCTAGGCGTAAATTCTCTATCTTCATGGTTAATAATAATTTACGTGCGACAAGAAATAAGACATTAAAATGACATTTTAATGTCTTATTTCTTGTCGCACGTAAAGTATTATTATTAACTTACAGTCCGTTGCACTAGTCTAGAGCTACAACGCCTGAGGTGGCAGGGAGGTAAAAGATGTAAAACGTGGCGTTTCAGCTGTGGAGGCATAGGCGTGTCCGCATTTTTCCGCCAGCTCTAGACTCGTGCCACGGACTTTAAGCTTTCTTTTTTTCTTGAGAAGCAGTTCGAAGTGGAATTTTACTTTTTTTCACAGCCGTTCCTTGTGCTGACGACGTTTCCTTAGCAGGAGACTTTGGTAATTTTTTTCTGGACTTTTATTAGGCCCCTTTACCAGAGAATTTTCACATGAATCAAAACTCTTATCAGCTTTACACTTATTCAGATCATTGTTAACTTTATTAACCGATCCGGTGTTGATTTTGCTTTTATTTATACTTCGATCTCTTTTAGATCTACGTAGAGTTATTTTAATTTTTGTTGAATTTGATCATGTTGTAAAAGGCCATTTTCCTTATCAATTTGTAATGTTAAATTATGAACATTACATGTTGATAAGGAAAATGATCATTTACAAATAATATTATTAGAAACAACTTCATTTGATATATCCTCATTGTGATGTAAGGAAGCTATCTGCACACTGCTTTTTTTCTTTTTCTCTTCAATGACTGATTCCTTTCTCTCTGAACTATATATCTTTTTTGAGAAATAGGCGCCAAAATTGAAAAATCTGTTCCGAAAAATGTTTGGCTACTTGGATCCTTCGTGTGATGTGGAGTACTGCTAATAATATTTCTTTCTATATTTTTGAATATAAAGGGTTATCAGTGACGCAGAAAAGTATATATAGAAAATTTGATTACGGTAGGTGCATATTTCTAGATGTTGCAATTTTTGTGAAAAGTAATAATTTATAGATTTTGCCGCAGAAATAAAAAGCTAACCCTGTAGATGTTGATGTAAGGATATTAAAATATATTTTGAGAAATATACAAATATTTGTGAAAAGCAGCTTTTTATACGCCCTTTTTGTGCAATTTTCTAAATGTAAAAATATTTTTCCGTTGAGTTTTAAATGTTACGCTTTTAAGTCTTGTCAGACAAGGCAACACGTGTACAGTGTGTCACGCTAACAACTTTTAGATGTCAAACGTTTGTAAAAAAAATGACACCTTTTGATTAACTTTTTATTGTTTGTGTTAAATAATTTGTCTGTGTTTAAATACGAGTATTTCTGGTCAGATTAACCAACTATTTATTGTAAATAACTTATTTATATTTTATAATATATTCAGATAGCAGAATTATTGTTTATAATGTTTGTATTTACTACATAATAAGTATAATTTTATACAAATTGTAATATAAAAACTGCCAATAAATTATTTACCTTGATTAAAGTGGTTTCATTTTACCTACGCGTAACGAATAAGAGCAAATACTGTCCCAGGCAAAGATATGATACCCACAAGTGGCATATTCTGACATACTGGTTTTCCCCTATTATGCAAAGCATTTGGTCATGAAAATTCAGTTAAGTTATTCCCTAATGATAACAGTGGCCTGGACCAAAAACTCAGAAGTCCAGGACCTATGGTGGTCCAAAAGGAAAGGGTTAAAGGCCTTCCCTAGAAAGACATTTTTACCTTCATGAAGGTGAAAATGGCTTTCCAGGTAAGGATATTAACTTCTTCCTCTCGAAGCACCCTAGCTCCAAAAACTTGACATCAATTTCAACAAAACTGGCAACTTTGCCAGATTGGCAACATCGCCAATCAGGAGCTGAAAATGCCTACTTTCTTGTTCTTCTAATAAAAATTACAAAAACTCAAGGTTTTGAATTTTGTATCAGGATCACAGAAACGCGAGGAGGTAAAAAATTCCTAGCCCTCTGTGCTTCTAATGAAAAAGTCCCTAAACATTAAGAAATTTTGCACAATTTGGCAACATTGTCTATCAGGACCAGTGAAAAAGTCCTTAAACATTAAGACATTTTGCACAATTTGGCAACATTGTCTATTAGGACCTGAAAAAAAACTTCGAGGAGTTTTCGCACAAACTATCAGGAGTTGTTTACCTCCTCGCACTTCTGCACTCCTGATACATAAATACAATTTTGCGTTTTATTTTTCACTGTAGGTGCAGAAAATTAGGATTTTGACCAAAATTCGACAGCAAAAATCAAATTTTTCGTTTTATTTGGGTGCAAAATATTAAGATTTCTACCAACATTTGGGAAGTAAAATTTCGAGGAGTTTTCGCACAAATTATCAGGAGTAGTTTACCTCCTCGCACTTCTGCACTCCTGATACAAAAATCAAATTTTGCGTTTTATTGTTCACTGTATGTGCACAAAATTCGAATTTTGACAAAAATTAGACAGCAAAAATTAAATTTTTCGTTTTATTTGTTACTTTGGGTGCAAAATATTAAGATTTTTACCAACATTTGGGAAGCAAAAATTCGAGGAGTTTTCGCACAAACTATCAGGAGTAGTTTACCTCCTCGCACTTCTGCACTCCTGATACAAGAACCCAATTTTTCGTTTTATTTTTCACTTTGAGTGCAGAAAATTAAGATCTTGACCAAAATTTGGGGAACAAAATTCTGAGGAGTTTTCGCACAAACTACCAGGAGTAGTTTACCTCCTCGCACTTCTGCACTCCTAATACAAAATCTAAGTTTTCGTTTTATTTTTCACTTTGGATGCAAAATAAGATATTTTGATCAAAATTTGAGGAGCAAAAATTTGGGGAGTTTTGGCACAAGCTACCACGAGCAGCTTACCTCCTTGCACTTCTGCACTCCCGATACAAGAATCCAATTACTGGCACTTATCTTAAAAACCTAAAATTTTGCATCAGAATGAAACGCGAGGCGTGTTCTGCTCCTGATAAGCAACGTTGCCAGATTGTGCAAAATTTCTTGATTTTAAAGGAAATGTAATTCTCCGCCCTAATAAAGAAATATAATGGCCAAGGCGGTGCTGCCATGCCAGTTATTTTGCCTTAATTTTTAGAAATAAAACAAGAATTAGAATCTTCACAGAATCTTTATTTGAACAACAAAGATGACAAACTACATATTTAAACTTAAGAAATAATAAGATATGGTTGTATTTATTTATGTATATGTATCTTTGGCACTAGATGAAGAACGGATTGGCGTTGAGTTTATCCAACCTCTTCGACGGCTTCGTCCACTTTTGCCTGAAAACAAATATATCTAATTATCAAACTGCAAAAAAGTTTTTTAACTTATATAAAAAAATTAGTTCATTTCTAATCTTAACATTAGGTTGGGATTAAACGTTAACACATATCTTTCTTTACCTTGAAAACTAAACAATTCACAGCAAATCTATGGCATGGGTTGGAAATCCTTTGAGGTCCTATATGGTGGCAGCTAACCTTCTAGTTTGTTCCAATACACCAGACGGAGTCATCAATCCCAAATGCATAGAAAACAGTTCGTAGCACTTAATTTTTGACGGTGACATTTTCGGGAAATAGAGCGTTTTTAGCTTCCTAAAAATAAGAATAAATAAATATATATAAAATATATGAATTTAGAGTAAAATAGAATTTTGACAATGCATGTTCAAACATATTCTAAGATCTAAATCTACAGTACAATTTTTTGATAAGGTTGAACTTACATGTAATAATCTTCCCTCAATATTCCAGGAGCTTTGTCACCAACACTTGGCTTGACAGTGATCTGAAGTGGTCCCCCTCCAATATCTTCGAACCAAAAGAAGTACCCATAAGTAAACATCTTGTCTTTCCATATTATAGCGGTATGATATGACCTTCTTGAAGATGGGAATGGGCAAAGGTTACCATGGACCAAACCTATATTAAAATAAAATTATATACATATATACAGGGCGAGTTTTTTAAAGTGTTAAAAGGCGATATCACTGGATAATCATAATTCTGTAGCCAAAAAACGAATCAAAAACAATTTTGTACAATTGTACACATACATGTCCGGGACTTTTTATATACATCCGTGGTCAAAAAAATCATAAATCTAACTCACAGCCCAAGTGCCAGTTTGCTAATAAAGTACATTAAGAAAAGTTTGGACTGTCAACTAGATGTGCGATTATATTTTACAATATCACAGAAAATTTACCTTGTTCTTGATAAATTCGGCATCTTCTGCCTCCAATTCTAAAGAGGGGGTTGTAACTCTATAGCTGTTCCTATCTACATACAGAAAATGCACCAATCCAGGGAATTCTTCCAAATACTTGTATATCGTTAGGGAATCTCTTGTACAGTAATATTAAGGACAAAGCTTGGTTTAAAATAAAACTAGGTGTAAATTTAAACAGAAAAATATTAATACAAAAAGGATATGATCCCAGAGAAAAATTCTTAATGCCTTTAACTTCAAAGAAGTCAGAGAAGACCGCCAAATCTGACTTCACTTTGGGTATAACTTTGGCTATGTGCTGGCTACTGCACGATAACACTGAATCATCCACTGACGTCAGACTGAGAAGTTCCTTGAGATCTTCTAGAAAATTTAACGTCAACGTTTCTGCTCTTAATATTGCTTCATCAGATGTGGTTTTTAGGTATTCCTAAAAACAAAATTTGGCTTACTGACTCTTTTCTTTTAAAATACGTATTCCGTTCCAAAAACTGATTATTACTTACAGTTTACCAAGAAAAAATACCTTGTATTTATTTTTGATTACATCCCATTTTTTCATTAACTGTACAGCAATAATTTTGGCCTTTTTTAGACTGTCACTGAGTTTTTTAAAGGCCAATTCAAAGTTTTCGAAAGCTAATTGAAAACTTCTGTTATAGGCATCATATTAATGGTGTAGGTTTTTACCTTTTGACATTTTTAATTTAAGACAAATAAACATGGACAGTCATTTTCTCTAAATTCTAGTCATACTAGCTTTCGTCCGTGACTTGGACTACTGTATAACAATTTTACTCCATTACAAACTTTGAACCCCTGCTATTTTACCTATTAAGGGTTGATTCATAAAAAACTGTAGAACACGTGTTTAAACATTTATTTTATTTTCAAGGGTACCTCTATGACGTTTCGACTTAATAGGACCATATAATACTTTTTAAGTTTTAACCCCTACTTCACCCCCTTAAGGGTTGAATTTTAACCTGCATTATATAAAATACCTCTGTGCAAAATTTCAAGTTTCTAGACCCAGCAGTGTGGGATGTGAGTTGATTGATATAGGTATCAGTCTCAGTCAGTTTCTTTTATATACATACAAATATAGATACAAAATAAACATGCCTCACAAAATAGATTTGTAGGTTGGGCCATTATATTTCTCAACGCGTTAAATAATAGTAGATACAGAAACAAAATATTCCAGAAACAACTTAACATTTAAAACTATTTACCTCGGGTAGAAGCCCCTGATTAGCAGCAAATTCTTTTATATAATTAGCAAACTTTTGGATGTATTTGGTGTATAAAAGATCATTTAAATTGTCAAATATGAATAAACAATCCATTTTTTAACAACCACTAATTTGTTCTTCCTTACTAAAACAATTTAATTAGAATAAATTACAAAAGACTCAAACAAAACTGTATTTACTTGTCGTTCACTGACATTTGGATTTGGATAACCTAAAAACTTGTAAGGGGGGTGCTTACTATAGGCACCGACGGAGTTTTAAAATATATGCATAGGTACATACGTTCGAACTTCGAACGTTTTATGAATAGATAATGATGATAATTTCTTCGAACTTCGAAGAAATTATCTAGTCATAAATAAAAGAAGGTATGCTACCAAACCGTGTCAAATTCGTCCGGGCTCGCGCATGACGTCACGCCGTGACTTATTTTTGAAATTTATAACGCGCAATATAGAGTTTACGTTAGATAAAGACAATTTTATATAAATTCTATTGGCAATATACTTTGCCTCCTGCTTATAATACAAATTTTATAGTATATGATTTAAAATAATCATATAATCATTTTTACTTTTAAACTCCTAAAAGTAATATAAAAACACAAAAAAATTGTTGAAAACAACGCGATCTTAAAAAAGACGTGTTTCGTTTACAAAATATCGCGGAATTGGTCACGGCGTGACGTAAATGCCCACGCTTACCTGCGCGGTATCATATCATATCTTCTTTTATTTGGATCAAGTTAACATAAAGTTAACATACCATCACCATTCGCAAATAAACTAAATGGCTGTCATTCTCTTCTTCTTTTACAGATAGCGGGCTCAAGCCTTAAAGAACATTTCCACCTAACTTCGCATCGAATAATTGTAAGTTTGGTTGCCTGTCAACAGCAATATCAGACGGTGGTTTACATAAAACGCAACTGTTCATAAAATGAAAGATTTCTAGTTATCGAGTGTAGTAATTCTGGTTGCCTGCGCGGTATCATATCTTCTTTTATTTGTATCATGTTATCTATTCAAAGACAATGTTAATTATAGCATTGTTAATAAAACAACGAATGCGAGAAACGGCGGGAGACCGAATATGCAGATATTTAGGCTGCGCGCTGCCAGATAGGTAGGTGTAAGGTAATTCCCCGAATTTAAAAACGGCCGGCAATTTGCCAGTTCTAATTTATCGCATTCTGCTTGTTATGCTTTTATTTACATTATATCTGGAAGAAAAAGATAGTATATTTGACAGTTTTACCAGAGAAGAAGCATCAACGAGAAGCGACAATCTCGTTCCCGCAAAAAAAAAGTGGAGTGTGTAAGACCTGAGTACTGTCAAAGGTTCGACCGGCCAGCTTAGTCTGGTCGTTGATGACTAGTTTGTGTTGATAGTCCGGTTGTCTGTGTTATTGAAGTTTTTAAGTGTTTATTTTGCTATCTTGTGTCGTGCAAAAATACCCAGTAAACACAAGGGGGCTGCTCCAGAAGCGGACAGAAACTGCATTGAAGAAAGCCGCGTCCGGCCCGAAACACGGCAAACCCAACGGATTGTAGACCGGGCATGTCCTCTTTGCCGCAGCGGCCCATGGAATGTAATGCCGCTCATGGGCATGGGCCATGAGCGGCATTACAGTACAGGGCGCAGAACCGTTGGAGATCCGCTGTCCGTCCACTGGTGGATTAGTTAAGTACAGTGGCTGGCCCGCCCACGGCTAGGCACAGTAATGCGTGGTTTTAATACAAATTTAAGATGGTCCGCATTGGGCATTTTAGAAAGGCTTTTACAGTAAAATCACTTAGTATTAACTTTTTTAGTTAGGAAAGTAGTAAAATGGCAGAAGATACCGTGTAAGTCAAATACCGTATAAGTACGTCAACACATACCGTATAAGTACGTCAAACCCATACTAAGACTCTTCAGACACCCTGTAAAGGTTGGGGGGGGGGGGGGGGGGGGGTTGGGGGAAGCTGAACCCTGTCAATGACGTGTAGATTAGAGTGCTTCGTTTTAGACGGCTGTTTTTTTTTGGTCCATTGACGGAATAATGTTATAAACATATAAAAAAAATTCTCACCAAAGCTAAATGACTTTGAAAATTTCCCATTTAATTAACAAGTAAATTTTATTTTTTTTTTTCATTTATCTAAAGCTTTGCGACATTTCATGATATTTAATTGGCAATAGGTGGAAATTACAGAGAAATCTTTTCTCTTTAAAAGTGCCTGTAGCTAATTTATGTTTTGTAACCGACCTCGATAGTAAAAAATCTTGAAGCCAATTTTTTTTCGAATTTCCTATTTTTTTTTATTTTTCTCGTAAACCACTAACTTTACAACAGGGGAATTTAATTTCCTACAAAAAAAGTTATGTAAGCCATAACCGTAGAGCTAGTAGTTTTCGAGATAAATCCAATTAAACATCTCAAAATTTGAAAAATCGCTGTTTTATCCAAGATTTTAGTACTTTTTAATGGAATTAATTTTAATTAATTAAAAAAAGCTTCCGATAGTCAAACAAAGATATTTGGGTTAAGTTAAGAAAACATGGGGGTAAGTGTAATAGGAGACAATTTCATATTACATTACATATTTTTGATGATATATTGTACATTTCTTCAGCCATATTATTAAAAGTATTGAAATCTAGCATACGGTAATAAAAAACGCGAAATATTTTTGGTGATTACTTACCAATGTGTAATATATATTTTTATATTTCATTCTTATACATTATATATTTTTTCAGCAATGATTTCATTAAAAATTACTAAAATCTTGGATAAAACAGCGATTTTTCAAATCTTGAGATGTTTAATTGGATTTATCTCGAAAACTACTAGCTCTACGGTTAGGACTTACATAACTTTTTTTGTAGGAAATTAAATTCCCTATAAAAAAAACCCAATACAATTTTGTTGTATAGCTAGTGGTTTACGAGAAAAATAAAAAAAACATGAAATTCGAGAAAAAATTGGCTTCAAGATTTTTTACTGGCGAGGTCGGTTACAAAACATAAATTAGCTACAGGCACTTTTAAAGAGGAAAGATTCCTCTGTAATTTCCACCTATTGCCTATTAAATATTATGAAATGTCGCAAAGCTATAGATAATTGAAAAAAAAATTAAAATTTACGTGTTAATAATAATAATAATAATAATGTTTATTCAAATATAAGATACATATATATATTTATAAAATATTCCATTTTATGAATAAACTAAGAAATTTAATTTTAAGTAAACTCACGAAGTTTACCTTGTTGTGAGTATCATAATATTTTATAGGATACTTTCATTACAGTTAATAATTGTTTCTTTCTTTCTTTCTTTGGACACAACTGTAATTTATATGTTTATGAAAAATTTTATTTAATTTTACACTAAATGGGAAATTTTCAAATTCTGTTAGCGAGTACTTAAAATTAAAATTAAGAGCTCATCTTTGGTGAGAATTTTTTTTATATGTTTATAACATTATTCCGCCAATGGACCAAAAAAAAAAAACTAGTCTAAAACGAAACACCCTAGTGTAGATACGTTACAAGCCACAAATATTTATAAAAAACATAATAGCTATTTAAAATAGGAAAGAAAAAAATAACAATGTGAACTTACCCTTTTTGGTAGTTATTTTGCAACTTCACGGAAAAATGAGCAAACCTGAGCAAATTGGTCTGTCGATTGTCAATATTACAATAGTTATTGGACGTTATCCTTCCTCTTGGGTCCAATTCCTTTATCCATTAAACAATTCCTGATTGGTCCTATTTTGACTAAGTTAATATTACAATACGAGTTAAAAAAAACAGCTGTACCAATATCGTCTATTTATACCTTATAAATAATATATTTTTACAAATGCCTAATAATAGCAATAAATCGCACTCTATATTCATAAAAAGTACTCACTCAGTCCACTCACTAAAGGCCAGTATACGATACTCGACAAATAACTACTGATAAATAACATTCTGATACAGGGTACAACGATAATTAGAAAAAATATGTTTTTTAACTCACAATATTGAATTATGCTATTAAATCATTTCTTAGAAAAGTTAGCTTAACTTCATTTGTATTTTCTTAACCAAATACCAACCAAAAATAGCAATTTAACACAGCTCTGAAATATCAAGTAATCAACTGAAAATATAACTAACTTTTGTGTTACTGTTTAAGCCATTTTACTAATTTTCACACTTTTGTGATATATATATTTAAGACTTTACCAAAATATGTATAAGAACCACACATTTAACTCAAAAAGATAAAAAACTTTTTAATATAAGTTTTATACAACTTACTCTATACAGAGCTATAAATTTCACTTATATATGTATATACAAGTCTAACTAAAAAAGTCGATTATTAAAAATAAAAAGTAGTATATCTAGTACAAAGATAAAATAAAATATAAAGATGTCAACAGATCATGTTCACCCTATTCAGTTGGCCTTAAAAATACCTTACTTAGCATGCAGTCAGTGTCCGCTGTACAATTTGCAACATATAAAATTTAATGTTGGATATTTTTAATTTTTTTCTAATAAAGTTGGTCCATGAAGACTTAGAAAAGCCACTCTGACATCGGCAAACTCTAACAAAATAAGTACAAGAAGCGATAAAAATTCGAAAAGGGTACTTTGGAAAATATAATTTCAAATAAACTTTTCTGAAATATGGAAACTATAGGAATAATGTAAAAAAAGTTTTCTTATCTGAAAGCGCGTTTTGCATCACAAGTAATCAAGATTAAACTAGTACTGCCAGTTTAAAAATTTTCCGGCTGGTATGGAAAGCCTCTGGCAATTGAAATTTTCAGATCTACATGAAAATGCAATGCCCACCTGAAAGTTTAAGTTGTAAATGACATGTAGACATGTTATAAGCCACCAGGCGCGTACCCAAGGGGTGGGGGGTTATTGGGTTAAACCCCTCTCGAAATTAAAAAAAAATAAAGTTTTCAGAAAAATACAAAGGTTTACGTTTTAGAAATTAAAACCCGGTTTTTACATGTTATTTTTTTTCAAATAAACTCATCCACTCCCCCCCCCCCCCCCCCCCCCCCCACGAACGGGAATCCTGAGTACGCGCCTGTAAGCCACACACATAATAAACATAATCTATACTAAGGACGTATAATAGCGTCACGGGATTTTCGGGATCGAAAAAAAAATCCCGGGATCGATCCCGAAAAATTGTAACATAGGTAAATTATTTTTATTTATATTATCGAAATTTTAAAATAAAAACAAAACAAAGTTTATGCAGAGGACACATAAAAGTATAAGGAGTAAAAATAATTTGAATTCTTTTACATAAGTACTTAAACGAATTTTCCAGGTTTGCCATATCACGCGTTAAACATAATTTTTAGGAAAAATACTGCGATGATGCTTTAAGCGTTAATTTAATTAGGATTTTTTAAACATATTTTATAATTTATTTATTCCGGGATTTAAGTGCCCAATTCCGGGATTTTTCGGGACTCAATTTTTAACGGGATTCCGGAAGCCATAATACTACTTTAAAAAATCCTTAAGTGACTCACACACTACTAAGAAAAATTATGTAGTTAGTGCTTTCTATGTAAATTTGTCGATATCAAAAGTACCGTTGTTTTATGCACCAAGTTTTACTAAATAAAATTTCCTGACAAACCAATAATAAAAAATTTTTATCTGTTGCAAACTTGGTAGCGGACTTTTTAATATAAAAATTGGGGACTTGTGGAAAGAGGCAAGCTAATTTTTTATAATCTAACACCGATTGAAAAATACAGTTTATTATATGTACAGTAAGTTTCAGCTTGGTGCAAACATAGGTAGAGCATGGACAAATTCACTCGTGTCCGCAGTTAAATCAGTCGTGTGGGGAATACTATTTTTAGATGCATGCATGCCTATCTCTTTTAGAACTCATAATAACGTAACCCCAACCGGCGTCAAAATTACACTGATGTATTGGCGAATTGACGGCGGCTGGCGGATCGACGAAATTTGCGGTAGCGGGGAGCGAGAACCCAAGGATTACAGCAGCGATCGGGCAGAGCTCGATAACTTTCGGCCGTCGCCGCAGTTAATACGACCATAGATAAATTCATCCTGATGATTTCTATGTTTGCAGGTTGGGGATCTTTACTGTATATCCACTTTTGTTGATTCTAAAGGTTACTTATACAAAAAATTTAAAGCAATATTATACCAAAAAACAGGGGACGTTAAACTTTAGAACCAATAAAAGTATGCCAGAAGAAACTGTATTTTTTTCATTTTGCTACACAATAAAAATTAATCTGCCTCTTTTCACCTTCTTACAAGATCGCAAACTTAAGTTAAATACCAAAAAAATTGTATTTAACTTAATGTTCCACAGTGTTTTGATTTTTAAACATCCTGTTTATTTTCAAAAACACATAGAAACAATGATTGGCTTGTGCGTTTTTTCCGTGTATAGTTTTTTTTTGAGAAATTTTACTAAAAATCTTTACTGGAGCACCTTCTTATAACGCCACCCTCTAAATGGACCGTTTTCGGAAAAAATGAGGAGACAAAACTGGCAAATATCGGGGATGTGTCTATTTTACGTGATCATTCTGATAATAGATATGTATCAAAGTTGCCACTAGTCGATGCATACAGGGCCGGACCCAGTTCCCAGGCGCCCCAGGCAGTCGCCCGGGGCGCCAAAACCACTCGAAAGTATCTAAAAAAATCCAAAATGATGCCAGATAATGGGCGGCATGGCGCAATATTATTAGGTATTAAAATTAAAGATCTAGTATTTAGCAAGAAACGTCAGGTTTTTTTTAAAGCCCTATAACAAGAATAGACAAGTTTCTGGACATTTTTGCCTTAAGACCCGCGCGGAGCAAGATCTAACACGCTTTTTTCGCCTCAATATAAAAAGGAGTCAAGACTTAAAAACAATGCATTATTTGCTCGTGTTGTATACGATATTTTTTAAAATATCATTTTTATAAAGATACAAACCCATTTTAAATATACTTCTATATTTTTTGATAAATATGACTCTTTTTGTATACCAGTAAGTACAATCATATCAAAAAATTTGGACATGGGGGCGACAAAATTAAGTTTTGCCTGGGGCGGCAAAAACACTAGGACCGGCCCTGGTGCATACAATGGCGTTTTAATTAAAATTAATTCAAAATAATCCATAATATGTTCAGCTTCTAAATTTCTTTCATATAGTAACTTCATCTGTATGTTTGACAAGTTTAAAATGTATCCAGCATAGCATACAGAAAGGTTCAACCTGGTGCAAGCATAGGTACTGCATGGACGAATTCACTCGTGTCCGCAGTTAAATCGATCAGGCAAGGAATACTATTTTTAAATACACGTTAAATGCAGAGCAACCAGAGCTCGATAGTTTTTGGCCATCACCGCACTTAATACGACGTTTCGTATTGAAGATCCCTATGTTCGCAGTTTGGTGATCTTCCATTTGAACATCCTTCTGCTGGAATTATTGTTTTTAGATTGGCACGAGCAAAATGCTGCTAAAATCAAAATAATGCATCCAAAGTGTATTTAAAATAATATTCCCCATGCGATTGATTTAACTGCGGACACGAGTGAATTCGTCCGTGCTCTACCTATGTTCGCACCAAGCTGAACCAATAGCTGAACCTTTCTGTATAATGGACAAAATTAAAATTCAAGTAATTTACAAATTCAGTTGCTGAATAATTACTGTGCGTAATTTTTATTTTTTGGTCAAATTCACTTCTTTGTAACGCACGAGTAGTATGGCAGTTTTTCCCTGTTATATACAGTTATGTCTGTCACCTTTACTCTTTACTTTGGTCCTCGTCCTCTTCATCCCAGTCGTCCATTAATTTATTCACGTTTTCCGCTGCTGCTGTTGAAAAGAAAAGCTTTATGAATAAAAATGCGCTATATTCTTTCATCTAAAAAATACTATTAAAAATTGTAAACTCTGTATAAAGGCGCACCTAATTTCATAAATAATAACAATCCACTTAAACAACACCCAATTAGTGAATAAGTAATATGTGCCTGAAATCAATAGTGCAATTTTTAAATAAATAGTTTTTGAGTTAAAGAAACGAAAAGTATAAATCAATTTTTTAAGGTACTCACCCTGTATATATTTTAACAAAAGTGTGACCGCTTTCGAGCCCTGGTAAAACCTGCTAAATTTAATTTTTTTGTCAAGTAAATTTTGAGTTTTCGCGGCGACAGACAGACAGACTGGCGGGAATGGAAAACCGTGTTTTTTTTGTGATCTAGAGACCCCGAAATGTGAAAATCGGAAAAAACATCGAGAAGTAGTTTTTCACGAATACAATGTTTCCTCTAGTAAAAGTCAGATTTCTTTCTTGAAACTATTCATATCTCAAACTTCTATTTCTTAAAAAACATCTATTTTTGAAATATTTTATTACTTAAAAGATTTTTATTTATTACCATTCATAGCTGCCTGATCTTGAACCTCCTCCTGATTATCCTGCTCCTGGCTATGACTCTGCTGACTATCGGTGTCATCCCAGTCGTCCAAAATCTCCTTGTTTAAGTCTCTAGAAACTTTCTGGCTTGAGCTTTGCTGTGACTCGTCCGTGAAGTCGTCGAAGTTCGGTTGAACATTATCATTTTGATCATTGTCTATATTCCGATCATTTCCTGCACTTGCTCCTTGATCATTTTCCATGTTGGATACTTGATCATTTTCTGAGACTGGTTCTTGATCATGTATACTAGGTTCTTGCTCATGTATACTAAGTTCTTGCTCAAGAACTACCCCGGATTCTTCACAACTGTCCGAACACGGTTGTTGGTCATTTTCAATACTTGACTCTAAATTTTCTGTGTCTTGTTCTTGATCATTTTCCATGCTATGTATCTGATCATTTTCCACAGACGGTTCTTGATTGCTGGCTGCACTTTCATCCTGATTAGTTTCTATATTTTCGCTTGGAACCTGTGCTGTAGATTCTTGTTCCTTAACGACTTCTAGAGGATCATGTTCCAAATCATCTTGCTCTTGATGTTCCGACGTATCTTCAGTTTGATCTTGGGTAGATGGAACCTCATGATGATCTACTTCTTCCTCTTCTTCAATCTGTTCGTCTGGCACCTTTCCCCCGTCAACTTCCATGAGTTCGTCCTCAGCAGTTTTATGGATATCTACAGTTTCATGTTCCAAATTTTCATGATGTTCATTGGGGTCATTTAGAATCACATGTTCTGCACCAGTATCCATTTTAAGTGTGGATGATACCTCGATTTCATGGGTTTTTTCTGTTTCTTTTGGAAAGTCTGGAGGTACGTCGTGACCTGTATAAAAAGTTTATTATAATATGCTGAACATTTCCAATAAAAACAAATTTTTATGGAAATAGTTGTTTATTTCTTACCTGCTTCTTCCTCATTTCCCTGATCACTAACAGGATCTGCTTCTTGGTTTTCTGCTGAACTATTTAGCGACTGCTTTTCTTCCTAACAATTAAAAAACACATGTTAGAACACATGATTGTTGTTATGTACGAGATGTTTTTTTTTATCAGGGAGAGATTGCAACTCCATTCGAGGAGCAACTGAGCAAAAGGCAATAAATCATAAAGTATTTTAAATGCATTAGGGGTTAAATTTGCCAAAATACACTGACCAGCAATATTAACGCACCACTAAAAACTTGCCCCAATTTTGATGTTATATTTCTTCTAAATCTATTGTCCGACCTGAATGATATTTTTACCTTTTTTTAGATAACAGTCCAAAGTGTCTAATAAAATGGAGGTTATCCATTGACATTAAAAAACTATAGACAAAGCATTTCATTCATAAAATCGTTTCGCGCCAAATCAATCATCCGTTTAAAACATGCAACGGATGCGACTAAGAGAGGTAGATACAGTGGAAAATATAGCAACACTGTCCAGCATTCCTGGCGGCTGCCTTTTCCAACACCAGTGGCGTGCTTTTTTGTAATAAATTTTTGTTACCCTAATATTACTAATATGTAGATTAGATATATGTAAAACTACACCAATGGATTCGATACAAGTGAATACAACCTCACTTACTTGCGAAAAGGAACTTATGGGTTTAAATAGTCAAATTTTTTGCAAACTTGATACTGCCGCACCATATTTAGATGTTTTTTCGCAAAATAATGTCAGCTTCTTTAAAGAAAAACACTTAAACGCTTCTCGCAAACTCGAAATAACACAATTCCACTTTCGAACAATGTCGCAAACGTTAACGAATTTTATGAATGGTCGCTTGTGTCACTTTTCAATTCATAGTAAAACTGGTAGTAAATCGTCAAATAGCGTTGTCACTTTTACTTAATAACTGAATAATTTATCACAGTGAAAAGGGAATAAAAGTTTATTCGGCTATGATGCATAAAATAGAACAAAATGTGAGTACTACTTTTTTTATTACTTAATACTTATTTATGCTAATTTTGTTAGGTGAAAATATAAGTAGTCAAATAAATGTCGTGTAATACTGTATTGCTTGCATGGCATCAATCAGGACATTTTGTACCTATACTTTATTACTATAAATTATTAAACCCAAAGAATAAAGTTTGGCATCTTTTAAAGAAAAAAACAAACTGTAGCAAGCTATTACATCTTGCCAATTTAATTTTTCACCACTAGCACTAACCTACCTCCCCATGACTTTCTTGCAGGTTTTCAGTTTGTTGAGGACCTATTTCATCCACTTCCATGGGTTCTTCTTGTATGGAAGAGTCTGTGGTGTCCAATAACCCGTTGCCATTTTCTAAATTACTTTCGGTACGGTCCTGTACAATCTGATTGGTTTCTTTAACAGGTATTACATCCTTTTCTATTTTGTTAATTTCTTTTTCTAAAACTACAAACAGAATTAGCTTAATTTAAATTTCAAATGAATGAATTAAAATTTGTGTTGTTCACTACCGTGAATGTTTGTTAATAATAATTACCTTTTTTCCTTAATACAGCTTTAATATTTCCTTTATCATCTTGTTCAACTACTCCCCCTTCTATTTCTTTTCTTATCAATTCAATAGATTCAATAGGCGATTCAATAGCCTGGGTAGTGGTGGTACTATCGCTATTTACTAAGATTTGACCTGCCGTGGTTGTTACACTCGTACCGTTATGTATTTCTAACAATCCTTGAGAATTTACTAAAATATTTCCCTAAAAAAAACAACAGAAAATAAATATGAAAAATTGCGAAAACCAAAGAAATAGGCCCGCAAAAAAAAAAGAAAAGAAACAGAACCAATCTAGAACTGTAACATAAAAAACGAATTATAAGCAGGGGCGGGTGGTACATAATAGAGATCGCACGATACCGATATTGATGTCGTATCGTATCGGCAGGAAACTTGCCGATATATTGGCACATATAAAACTAAGAATTTTGGATTCTTACTGCATATACCTACGAAAGGTAACACTCGTAAATATAATAAAATAAAATACATTTTTGTGCCTCTTCTAATGTCACTAATAATATCTAATCATTTATAACATAACTGTAGTATAACTGAGGCCTTTTCCGGAGAAATAAATTAAGAATTTCACAAAGCAATACTGAATACATTAAAAACAGGGACTTCCCCGAAACTTCACCAATCAGAAACGTTATACCGCGTTACCGCGTGACGGAATGATAAACCGGGACTTCCCCGATTTTCATTTTCGCCCAAACAGAAAACGCATGAACGAAAAACGGAAACTGATACAGAATACGTACAGGCTTGTGCGTACAGGATTTAGCGAATTGGAGGTTCAGAACCGTATTTTGTATTTTTTTATTTATATTCGACGTTATAAAAACCAGGGTTGGCATGAATAATTAATTCACATGATGTAAGCCTTGACTATTTTTTATAAGTCATGACCCTGATAAAAACTAAACATTGAAACATGTACGAATGTCTTTGCCGATACGATATATCGGTATCGGTATATCGGCATGTAAATATCGGTATCGGCCGATATATGATATCGGCAAAATAAAGTCATATCGTGCGATCTCTAGTACATAAGGGGTGCAGAGCTACAGAACCACCAAAATTTTTAAGCTACTGGACGAATTTTTTCATACAGGATTGGATGCCATGTAATTTACAAAAGTCAGTTTTTCAAAAAAACTATTTCTCGACTTTATATTGACCGAGAAAAGTATTCAAGGAATTAGAAAAAACCATATAGTTACGTTACCTGTGATGTTATAAACTGGCCCTGTTGACCCTCTACAGGGTGGCTATATAAAACGACAATGTTAGAATTATCTGACTGCCCCTGGCTTTGTTCGTCTTGATAATCATGATCCGTGAGAACCATGACAAGTTCGTCGGTGGAGCTGAGATCGGCTGCAGCTGTTGCTGCTTGTAAAATACCTAAAAAAAAGTAATCATAATTTCACGGCGTCTTTTAGAACAGTTAAGAACAATTACCCTCATTTCCTGTTAATTCAGGCAACATAAATTCAGCATTGCCAGCTTGCCCTTGTGGCTGTTGTAAAATGTACTGCTGGTTGTCATCAAGTACTACAATATCCACCAAACCTATACGAAAAATACAGAATGTTAATAAAATCAAAGCGCCCTGAAAATTATATTTTCAGGGTCAGTCATATGCGAGATTTTTACGTTTTAAGAATCCCGGTAATCGGTAGCAAAAAGTCACTTATGGGGAGATGAGAAAGAGAATAGTTTTTAAAAGTCGTTTGGCAAACGGCGATAGCATGACACAAATACCAATATGGCCCACCTTGACGTCGAAATCACTTTAAGTGTTTCTTCGTGGTGGCCACCTGATTGATCCCAGGTGCTGCTCTTCCAGAGCCATGGATCGGGAACACTAGTTTGCGGGTAGTTTTAGAGAAATTATCTATAAAAAGGGGGAAAACACCCGAGAAAGTAATTGGGCCATGCGGCCGAGTTGCGGTCAGTACCACTTGTCTGTTAGTACTCTCTTTACGTACTGTTAGCGTCCACGCGCTGTAGGGCCAGTAAATGTGTCATGTGAACACTTTACGCGCATATTCGCGAATTTAAAATGTAGTACCCAACATTAATTGGGGACTTTACCAAATAGAGAATTTAAATATATATAAAACCCAAACAGAATGATTTTTGAATAGGTTTGTAAGGTCATACTATATATTTTACCTAAGTTTGTTGCCAAACTTCCGCCCATGTTGCTAAGAGCGGCAGCAGTAGTCGTTACTGCTACAGGTTCTGGCTCCGACACTGCTGGTTCTTGTACAACAGTTGCCGCGACAGTTTCAGTGGTTTCAGAGCTGCTTTCTTCTGGCCTCGTTGCTACTTTCACATTTGATATGATGTTTACCTGTACGAATTTAAACAGTAAAAACTCAGGTAATATTCTATTCTATTATTTTAATAAAACGTATATTTATAATTTATAAATACACAAAACTCAAAATGTTATTACATAAGTAAATAAATTTCTGGCTTTCTATAATGCTAAATTTAATATAATGAAAGTGTAAATACTACTCCTTTATTAGTATCATTATAACCTTCTCTTTAAGAGTTTGTTGCTGCTGTTTCTCTATCCTATTAATTACAATTTCCGCATCTTTTTCAGGTGGCGCCGCCGCCATTTCTTCTATACTGTTTTCAACCGATTCGGTTTCGGTTTCATTCTGAACATCCATAGTTTCCTCGAGACTTGTTATACCGTCCCGCCTTCCCTCTTTCAGATGTTGAGTACGAATGTGAGTAAATAGACTTAGAGGCGCTTGATGTTTCTTTGAGCAGTAAGGGCAATCTAATATGGATAATGCTAAAAGAAGATCAGTTATTTATATAATATTTCGTTAAAATAACATGCGATGTGATAAAAACTATAAATTACATCATTGAAATCAGAACACGACCTCTCTGCTCTCAGGAAAAGACTGGCACATGCAATTTGTTATTCTGTAACACATATATAGCCCATGTTGCCAAATTATACACTGTATTGGGATAATTAGCATTTCAGACTTTTGCCCCCAGAGTACTTGTGCCCCACTCTACTCTACAATACTTCCTCTAGCGACGAAAGTAAAAACACATTTTACTTATTGCGTATTAGCGAATATATGAAAAAAACATAACTTACCGCTGCGATTATGATGTCCAGTTATTTGCTGATGATTTAAAAGATCTTTCTGTGTGAAAAATCCGAGTTTACAGTTTACACACTGAACTTCGTTTTTTCCATGCCTGTTTATGTGCTCTTGTAATGTATCGGTCGTCAAACCTAAAAAACGTATTTTTAGAGGCTAAACAATTGTTTAAATATCAGCTTGATGTACATATTATCCTGTAAAAACACCTCAGAATAAATATTTCTAACGAAGACATAAAATGAACAATGAAAGCGTTCGTAAAACGGAACGGAAGTACCGTTTACTATCCCACGACGATGGATTGGTTAACTTCTCAGAACGACCTTGTTACGGTCCCACGAGCGACCCGAAGGAGTCCGATCAGCTCGCGTATTTTGCCGAGCGGCCATTAATGTTTTGAATTAGCTAAGTGATTGGTCCGTTTACAGCGCCACCCTACCGCAGGTTTCGACCCAAGCAAACCCAAATAATCACTGTGCTTTTGGTGTCGAGTTGCACATTTTTGTTAGAAATAATTAATCTGAGGAAAAACCTGCACAAAAACAAAATATACGTATTACAAAACATAAATTTTCAAAAATTCAAAAAAACTGATATGAAACTTACCAATAAATGGACAGGTTGTACACTGAGGAAATTTGATAGTCGATGCTGGTCGCAACCCATGTTTAGTGTATAGATGGTAGGCCATCGTGTGATCTGTGGGACATTTCTTGCCGCAGTATTTACAGAAAAAGTTCTTAAATTCCACTTGGTGGACGTCAGACATATGTTTCCGGAAAAGATAATAGAGAACAAACTCCGGGGCTTCTCCGTCACCTGTGAAGAAATAAGCAAAAGTTCGTAATACATAACACCGATTGTTAAAGTGAATTCTAACCAAGCCTCAACAGTTATAACTATTTATACCTAAGCACTCCATGCAGGTCCATGGACCCTCATCACTTGCAGCCCTAAATTCAGCTTTAGTCTTCTTGTTGCAAGTGTTATTATAGGCAGGTTGTTTTGGCTGATCCGGCCTAATTCCTTTTCTCACTGGGGATGGTTGCGGTTTCTCTACTGGCGTTACAGCCTAAAATGAATGTTACTATTACACATAACACCAACATCCCACGTTTTTCACCCCGTGAGGGGTCGAATTTTGAATTTTGAAAGAGGCCAAAATTTTTTTTTAATTTAAATATTTATGTTTTTATTTAAACGATTATTTACCAGTAAATATTAAAAAAATTATATCATTAAAAAAATATAAAATGGAAATAAAAGCCTAGATATTAACAACAAACGATTTAAAGAAATTTTTGGAATTACTTCGATATTATTTTATATAATATAAAAATTATTTATTTATTTTTTTCTAAGGATCTCTCTTGTCCTAAAAAAGAAACTTGAATATATTTTTTTCCAATTGAATAATTTATATAATTAAGTAATGTAATGTTAAATATAAGATTTGCCCCCCAACAAGCACGTCTTCGGGGAGTTTATCAAGTTTATTTATAATATATATATATATATATATATATATATATATATATATATATATATATATATATATATATATATATATATATATATACAGTATGTCCACGGATAGAGATCACAAGAAGACAAATGGACCAAAAATTTCATTGTTCGAAAAAAAATCATTTTTGGTAAGCTTCTGCTTCTTAAAAAAATACATGCTACGAAGAAAATGTTTGACTTTTTATACAGGGTGCTCAAAAAATACAAAAATAATAACTAGAGAGAGAGTAAACTATCATTTTAGAGCAAAATGATAAAGACAAATAATATTTCAAATTCCAGTCAAAATTTAAATTAGAAATATCAGCTCAATATTTTACTATTTATTTTTGTGTTATAATTTTATCAGATATTACTGTACCTACGTTTTCTAGGTAATTTTTGCCTTGGTCACTTTATCTCACTATCTTTTAGGACAAATGTCAAAAAATTTAAAATTTTATTGCAAAAATTTTAAATTTAGGTAATTTTAGCCTTGTCCACCTCATCTCACTATCTTTTACGACAAATCGTAGAAAATGTAAAATTGTGTTGCAAAAATTTTAAATTTTCTGACATTTGTCATAAAAGATAGTGAGATGAGGTGGACAAGGCAAAAATTACCTAGAAAATGTAGGTACAGTAATATTTGATAAAATTATAACACAAAAATAAAAAGTAAAATATTCAGCTGATATTTTGAATTTAAATATTGACTGCAATTTGAAATATTTGTTGTCTTTATCATTTTGCTCTAAAATGAAAAATAAAGGTAGTTTACTCTTCACATACTTTACTATTTTTGTATCTTTTGAGCTCCCTGTATAAAAAGCCAAACATTTTCTTCGTAGATCGCATTTTTTTAAGAAGCAGAAGCGCATCAAAAATGATTTTTTTCGAACAATGAAATTTTTGGTCCTCTTGTGACCTCTATCCGTGGACATACTGTGTATATATATATATATATATATATATATATATATATATATATATATATATATATATATATATATATATATATATATATCGTGGGCTTACTGCAAAAAGTGACCAAGTCAAAATTTGTAGGATTTAAGTTAATATGACCAAGTCGCTAGTTAAAATAATCTGCTTTACTAGAAAAATTGACCAAGTCATATATATCTCTCAAAACTGTTAATAGAAACCTACACTTAATGACCATTGACGTTACAGTGTTTTTTGTTACAAGCAAAAATGCCCAAGTCGACTTAGACACTTTTTGCTGACAGCAAAAATACACTTGAAAAAGATCAAGTCGACTTGGTCATTTCTTGCTGTCATCAGATCCTATTTGTAATTTTATTACTGTGTAATTAGTCAGGAAACAGTGTGTGGATTGTTTGCTGATTTTTTAAATACAATTATAAAATTATAAGCCAGAATGAGCAGCAGAGGACAGTTGCTGGTGTCGCAATGTGCCAAAGATAAAATGAGACATGAGTGAGTAGGGATCGAGAACTATCGATAACTATCAATAGTTTCTACTATCGAATATCATCGATAGTTTTTTTAAACTATCGATAGTTTTCCGTAGCGGTGTCTTTCTTTAATACCGTCATGATAGTTAGTGTGTTTTTCTTACAACATTTTTTTATTTAATTTTAAGATCATGAAAACCTGGATCATCAACATGTAGATGTAGTAGACACTCTAGAACAATATGCAAGTAACAGTCTTCCGTCAAAAGTGGTGTCCAGATTAACCAAGATAAACATGAGAACGTACATAAACCTGATGAACATGAAATTGAAAATGAGGCTGATAGTAGCATTGAATATGTTCCATCAAATGAAGAAAGTTCTGATAGTGATGAACTTCATTAAAAAAAGACGTCGTTGGACAAAATCGAAACCTGAAACGTGGAAGAGAAATTTAACCAAGCAGCAAAGTCGTGCATGCCATATAATACTAAAAACAAAATACACCCACGAAAAGCTCCAAAGGAAGTCAATTGTGCCGGATGTAAATTGAAGTGTTCTACCAAATTTATTTTAGAACAAACAGAGTTTATTTGCTCAAATTACTGGAAGCTTGACTACTGTCGACAAAAAGACTTTATTTTGTCATGCGTTTTTAATTTCTTGCCTATAGTTCATAGAGTTCGTAGCGGTACAGGTGTCAGAAAAGAATCTAGTCGCAAATACCATCTGACGAAGGAGGGAGAAACCATTCAGATGTATAAAATATTTTTTTTTGAAAACTCTATGTATCAGTCATGGCCCAGTAGATCGTGCATTGAAGGGTATTAATGAAAATGGACTCTTTGATTTGTCCGATAAAAGGGACAAAAAACACCAATCAATAAAACTCCGGACGAACTGATACAAAAAGTTAAAAATCATATTGAAAGCTTTCCAACTATGGAGTCCCATTATTGCCGAAAAAGCAGCAATAGATTATACTTAGACTCGAATTTGTCTATTAGCAAAATGTACCAATTATACATTGAACAATGTCAGGAAAGATTAGAAAATCATGTTTCGGAAATAACATATCGGAGAACATTTTGTACTAACTACAACATGGCATTTTTTAGTCCCAAAAAGGATGGTTTTTAAATCGCGAACAGATTTCGCACTGATCCTTTTTGGGACTAAAAAATGCCATGTTGTAGTTAGTTAGTTAGTAGTAGTAAAAAAATATTTTACACATCAGAATGGTTTCTCCCTCCTTCAGATGGGATTGGCGACTAGATTCTTTTCTGACACCTGTACCGCTACGAACTCTATGACCCTTAGGCAAGAAGTTAAAAACGCATGACAAAATAAAGTATTTTTGTCGACAGTCGTCAAGCTTCCAGTAATTTGAGCAAATCAACTCTCTTTGTTCTAAAATAATTTTGGTTTTGGAACTTTCTTCATTTGATGGAACATATTCATTGCTACTATCAGCCTCATTTTCAATTTCATGTTCATCAGGTTTATGTACGTTCTCATGTTTATCTTAGTTAATCTGGACACCACTTGTTGACGGAAGACTGTTACTTGCATATTGTTCTAGAGTGTCTACTACATCTACATGTTGATGATCCAGGTTTTCATGATCTTAAAATTAAATAAAAAAAAGTTGTAAGAAAAACACACTTACTATCATGACGGTATTAAAGAAAGGCACCGCTATGGAAAACTATCGATAGTTTAAAAAAACTATCGATGATATTCGATCCCCCGTGGACAAGAAAAAAAATATAACTTTACCGGAACCGGGAAGTTTTGAGAGTGATATAGAGATAGACCCGGAGTAGCTTTTATTTTGTGTTTAAATGTTTTACTAGTATAGAAGAATAAATAATTATTTCCAATTATATTTGCTGATTTTTCTTTGACCAAGTGCTTTTTACTCAATGTCTTTAACAACAAAAAGTGTCCAAGTCACATTTTTTCAAAATATGTCAAAAAAGCACACATGCCAGTAAATTAAATTAAATTTACATTAAATTATCCATTTCATGCAAAAATTGCGTTTGCATAGTAGTAAAACTTTATTTTATGTACGCTTCTAAACTTTAAACGTGATTTGCGCAAAAGAGTTTTTTTTGACTTGGTCAGTTTTTGCAGTAAGCCCACGATATATATATATATATATATATATATATATATATATATATATATATATATATATATATATATATATATATTAATATGTATATATATTCTAATCCTAAAGAAGTTCATCAATTCACCCCTGATCAGAGAAGTCGCTGGTAACGGGGTATGCGTCACTTAGAACATCAACTGTTCTAAGATTACCTAGTATGCCAATTAAAACACGTGCATACTTTACTACACTTTTAACAGTCTTGAAATACAATACACATAAGATCTTACGTGGACATCATAATACAACTAAAATCACAATCTCTAAGGTCATGGTCCTGCAACAATACCAGACCAGTTCCATACCAACAAGCAAAGTGCAACAACAAAACCGAAAAATTCATGGAAATACAAGTAAACCACTTCGTGGCGATCGTTGATAATACATTAGAATCACGGTAAACACTACTTATGTGTCTTTTAAATAGAGATCGCACGATACCGATATTGATATCGTTATATCGGCATATCGGCGGTTGTTGCTGATTATCGGTATCGTATCGTATCGGCAGGAAAATTGCCGATATATTGGCACATATAAAATGAAGAATTTTGGTTTCTTACTGCATATACCTACGAAAGGTAATACTCGTAAATATAATAAAATAAAATACATTTTTGTG
Organism: Philopedon plagiatum; assembly: GCA_963971165.1. Lineage (NCBI taxonomy): Eukaryota > Metazoa > Arthropoda > Insecta > Coleoptera > Curculionidae > Philopedon > Philopedon plagiatum. The sequence goes on from OZ020195.1 coordinate 84,432,438, forward strand.
CCTGCTCTAATGTCACTAATAATATCTAATCATTTATAACATAACTGTAGTATAACTGAGGCCTGTTTCCGGAGAAATAAATTAAGAATTTCATAAAGCAATACTGAAAACATTAAACAGGGACTTCCCCGAAACTTCGCCAATCAGAAACGTTATACTGCGTTACCGCGTGACGGAATGATAAACCGGGACTTCCCTGATTTTCGTTTTCGCCCAAACAGAAAACGCATGAACGAAAAACGGAAATTGATACCGAATACGTACAGGATTTAGCGAATTGGAGGTTCAGAACAGTATTTTGTATTTTTTTATTTATATTCGACGTCATAAAAACAAGGGTTGGAATGAATTAATTCACATGATTTAAGTATTGACTTTTTTTTATATAAAAGTCATGACTTTTTCCAACCTTGATAAAAACTAATCATTGAAACATGTACGTATCTCTTTGCCGACACGATATATCGGTATCGGTATATCGGCATGTAAATATCGGTATCGGCCGATATATCGTATCGGCAAAATAAAGTCATATCGTGCGATCTCTACTTTTAAAGCTTATGTACAATTTTTTCTATTTCTGCCTTACCTGGGGTTTTGCTTTCTCTGTCGCGGTTTGGATTTTGATTTGAGGCGTTTCGTTTTTTGATGACGTTATTTTCAATTTGATATTCTTTTTCTTTTTGACCAAATCGGGGTATTTCTTCAGTATTTCAGAAACTATTTTCGTATGATCTAATTCACTGGGGTTGCTGGCTTTAATGCTGATTATGGTCTCTTCGTCTTGGTTTGTGATTTTTACTCTAAAAATATAAAACAAATCTTAAAACGCCTGATACAGAGAGATCCCCCTGGAAACCTAGCATTCTGCAAAACTATAGCTTGTTTATACAGTGTGTGTAAAAAGTCCTGGACCGGCTAATTATAGTCAAAATATATTTTTTTACCTTTTAGGTGATGTCGTCGTTTTATTGTCGCCTTTCCTCTTTAAAGGATTTTCTGCAGGTAAACTTGTTGATTCATCCAGTTGTTCAACGTTCACCTTTTGCTCCTTTTGTAAATATTCATCAATAATGTCTTGAGATGATGATATGCTGTTGTTTTTCGAAGCGGGTTGGCGGGGCTTCTGAATTTGTGAATGAGCTTCCTCGAAAGAAGGAGCTGAAAAAAGTATAACAAAAAAATCCGTCAAGTGAGAAAATCGCCTGTGACAGACGGACGGACGGACACCGAAGTGATTTCATAAGTGTTCCGTTTCACGGAACACTAAAAATGACTGAATTACATCCAAACAAACAAATTTCGAACATATTGCTAATTGCTCGCAAACCTTAATCAATGCTCTTTGTCTTACTTGCTTTTGGATCATCTGCCTTGGTCCATAATGGCTTACTTGTTAAAGAAACATCATCAAAACTGGGATCTAGACTAAAAGGAGGTTGATCGTCGTCAGGCCACTCAAATCTAGTAGGTTTGGGAGTATTATCTACAATCTATGAAAAATATAATTAGAACATCATTGTGAAGTCTATAAAAAGACTAAAACCACGACTTACTGTCAGCGGATCTCTTTCTGAGCGATCAGAGTTCCACTTGGTACTAGGGAAGGCGGTGCCAGACCCTGTGTGAGATGTATGTTGTGTCGGCTGTCTTTTTCTCCATATAGGTAACTTTTTAGAAGGTAAAGGAGATGCCACGTCATTAACTACTGGTGCAGGTTTTTGAGGTTTCTTCACTAAAAAAAAACACAACGAATTAAGGCATGAATTTACTTTTAGAGTATCAATTTTTAAGGTAAATTAAAAAAATGCATTTTGCATAAACCTTATTGGGCATTTTTATAAATGCTTTATAAAAGGTTTTCCTTACTTGACCATTTGGATTTATTATAAGTTTGATTACACACCTGGTGTCCAATTGCTGGGTGTTTCCTTTTTAGTAGATTTATTTTTAAATCGATGTAGTTGAGCCTCCAATAACTTGGTTAAAACCGCAATATTCATAGTATCTGCGGCTTTATATAACTTGTCAAAAATACTTGGATGAAATTCTAACATGCCTAAAAAACAATGTACAATGTCACTAAAAAAGACTGCATCATAGGGAATTATTTTTTTAATTGATATAAGCAGTAACGGCTGGTGAAATTTTAAAGTTGTATATCTCTGTTGCTACTTACGGGACCTAAGCCAAGTTCAGGGTTTTTGATTGTGAGCCTACTAGGAATGTTTTGGTAAAGGAAAAAAATATTTTGTAATTCGCGAAAATAAGTTGAATTTTTGCTTTGACCCCCCTGGTTAAAAACGAACACGCTTAGGTATCTTATTTATTATTTTTTCTTAACAAATTTTACATCATTTTGTCGAAAATTTTTAAATTTTAAGAGAAAAAAATGTGTTAGTAGAAAGTTATAGTCATTTGAATTATTGTTTTTAGTTATTTTTAAGGTATTATTAATAAGGTAAATTATTTTTATTTGTAATACAGGGTCTTAATAAAGTATGTGGCCAAACTTCAGGGTATTATTTCTAGAAAAAATACTGCGATGATGCTTGAGGCATTAATTTACTACTTAAGGTTTTTTAACACATTTTATAATTTATTTATTCCGGGATTAAAGTGCCCAATCCCTGGAATTTTCGGGACTGAATTTCTAACGGGATCCCGGAATTGCAAGCCCTAAGTTCTAGGCAACAAGCTGTAAAAAAAATGTTTCATAAAAAATTAAAAAAAAATTGTTTCATCATACCTGTATACATGAAATTTACAATTGGTACAATAACGTCAGCCTGAAGATCAGAAGGCATCATAATAGTACTTTCTTCCAGTGCAGGGCAAGTCTGCTCCAAAAAAGAGAAATACTCAGTGCAAGCATTCATAACCAGCCGGTGCACTTTCAACTGAACATTTCCTTCAAATTGAAGAGTCAAATCACAATAATCTGTTTTGGAAAAAAATAATTGGAGGCGTTGAAGAAAGTAGATGCCCCAGTTGTCCACTCGGACTTGCTTGCTTGTTTCAACCATTTTTAGGCAATATTTCTGTTAATCAATCCTCAGAATCTAAAATAAGACATTTCTATATTAGGTAATTGATATCTAAGATCTTGATTGTCCAGATCTGCTATGGCAGGTTGGCTTAAGAGCACCCGTTAGACAGACCAGAGCTACTGAACTGTTTACACTACCATTTCATCGCTGCAGTTATGGCGCTTTCTCACCAATGTCAAGAATTGCAGCCAGTGGAAATAAAATAAGCGTTGACTTCTCACATACTTTTGATTCATTTAAAGACATGTTACTAAACTGAAGTTATCTTAAGTCTATGATTCTGTTGCTGTTGATATTATTGTAATACTTTATTGGGTATTTTACCTGTTAATAAATAAATAAATAAATAAATAAGATCAGTGTGATTCTCTGGGATGTAGGTACTAAGATAAACTTGGTTATATCAGTCCTATTTTTCTTTTTAAATACTAAAAACTAACAATACGTAGAAAGTATTTGATTTGACCTCTTTCTTATAGATAGAATCCTTTTCAGATCTGTTTCTATAAAGTTGATGTAGATTCTGCTAGGAAACCAAGCCCTAAATGTATGTAAAATTTGTATTTTTTAATAAAAATAAGCACAAGTTACAAAAATCAGTTTGGACTTCTTACATCAAAGATTAACTCGCAGAAGTATCTCTCAACCATTGAAATGAACCGTAAATTTTAAACAAACAAGATACATACAGTTAAGAGGAGTTCATGTACATTTGTGGCCAGAATAAAATTTTATTTTTAAGGCTGCTTCTTATGGAAAATGAAACTATTTTGGCCACACTCTACATTCATAACCATATTTAGTACCTACAAAAAGTTAAATTAGGTACATAGAGGATTGAAAGTAATCTGAGCTTATTTGTGGAAGGTTATACAGTCCAATACACCCTGCTTAAAGAAAAATATAAAAATGTAGTGCCGTTTTGTTGGTTAGAACCCTTTGTAAATACATTATTTACAGTTGGTTCACCTTTTGCTTTATTTTATATCTGTAATCAGAAATCTCTTATCCTACCTAATCAGACTACTAAAACGGTACTTAATACATTACAGTTAATTTCACTATTCCACAGTAACTTTTAATTTAATCCAGAGTTTAATCCACTTTTAGGTACCACATTTTGTGAAAATTTAGCCACGAAAAACAAAAGAACGAAAACTGAAGCCACCTTTTTTAACGACATGCCACATTCACATCCAACTAAACTTCAAGGAAACACTTCTCCACTATAAAAATATAAGTTACTTGTAAGTACAACAGAAAATTATAAACAATTTTCATTTTCCCGGAGTTTTTATTTTAAATTTACTGACCTTTTCTTTATTGTTAAAATGTTAGCTCCATCTTATAATGGCTGCTTCAAACATATCGAACTGTTACTTTGCAGAGTTTGCTGTAGGGAGCGCTTCGCGACTTAAGCGCCAAATTTAAATTTTTTGACTTGCTACGTTAAAGAATGCCTTTTATATGAAGGAAAACTGCTAAATATTATCCTGGCATTTTAGAAACCTCCAAAAAGTACCATGAAGCCCATAACAAATTCAAACAAAACCGCAAATCCCAAAAACATATGCAATATTGTTCGAGTTTGCGCCATGGAGGTTTAGGTAAATAGATGTCGCAAGTTTTCTAATCATGGTTGGCCAGCCAAAAGAAAAAGGATCGGTAGTAGTGGCTGCGGTAGGCCAAAAAAATCGATAATATTGCTGTGGCGTCACGTTAGAGGGCAGGGTGGCGTGGCAAAAGAAAAATTATTGATTTCTTCGAGAGCTCTGTTTTATCGGCGTCATTTTAATATTATTTATTTCTTTTATGGGAATCTACCAATAAAATTTCTAATTTTATAATTTAGAAGCCACTGAAATCGAAAACGGCGATTTTACCTCTAAAATAAATTTGATAGTGTAAAGTGCTTTTGAGTAGATGGCGTAACAGCCAATCATCTAAATTTTGTTTGACTACTCTGTATATTGAAAGATATTATTAAATTAAACATTTGGGCTAAAAAATATGTATTTATTTTTTATGATTATAGACCTTTTAGTCATAGTATAAATTGTAGCCCGTATCAAAATCATGAAATTTCCATAATATTTTATGGTAAAAAAAGAAGTAGGTAGGTAGGTACCTAAGGTACCTACCAACCTATGCCTACCTACCTAATACATATGTATATTCAAATATTTTTAAGTCCAGAGATTAAAAGCAACTATATCAGCAATCTAATTAGTTAAATACAATAAAATAAACACTGTATTTTTAATGTTTTATCAATTTCTAGCCATACATAAAAACAAACCTTTTTTAATGTTTTTTGTCTATAATAGGTATCCCTAAAGCAAAATTCCTTAAAATTTAGTTCCATTGTATGTAGAAGTAGAAAAAAGGCCTTTTTATTTTGTCGGAGTTACTATTAGCTTCTCAGAGGGCCTTTATGGCTTAAGGATAGGTACTCCTCCCCTAAGGGGTATAAGTAATAGAGGGGTCCGACAATTTTGGAATAGTTATAATAGTTCCCAGAAAATGACCTTAGTAGGAGTAGGAGTTGGCCTTAGTAGTTGTAGGAGTTATTATTAGCCCCTGAGAGGGCACCGCCTTATAGCTTAAGGATACCCCTCCCCTCAAGGGTAGGTACCCTACCCCAGAATACCTTTGTAGATAAGGTATTCTGGGGTCGAGACTTAAGTCGAGGGCAGTAAACAGAATATCGCAATTTTCAAGACCACCCGGTATAATAGGGGTCTGCCATAAAGGGAAGATGATTATTTTGTTTACATAAAATTTGAAGCAAGTCAAGTAACGAACTGTTAATTAACTAGAGATTTTCTAATTTACCAATTATTTATAACATTACTAATTTAAAACAAAATACTTCACAAGGTGTTGTCCTTTGCATCTTTGACGAAATGGCATTTAGAATTTTAATATTCGACGTTAAGAACAGCAATTTTAAATTCTGCAACACCGCAAAAAGTTACATAACCTTACTTTTAACCTATTACTATTACCTAACCTCACTTTTTGTTTTGTACCGGTTGTATTATGTTCTGTGCTTATTTTTAGACCTAACTAGGACGTTTTTTACCTTCTAAAGACATGAAATGGTAGAGAAGTAACTGATTTTTATTATTTCATACTTACTTTGGGTCTTCTTCTTTAAACAATAGTACAAGAGTAGTGTTAAAATGAAGGTTACGGAGTATAAGAATCTAGATGTATTTTTTATATTTTTGATTGTAAGGCTAGCTTCTGTATGCCTAGTGCAAACTTATTTTGTTCCTGATGAGTACTATCAGTCTTTGGAAGTAGCCCATAACTTTGTTTTTGGTTATGGATACCTAACGTGGGAATGGCATCAGGGTATACGAAGTTATGGATTTCCACTTATTTTTGCAATACTTTATAAGATTTTACATATTTTTGGGTTGGATACTCCAACGGCAGTGGTAAGATGACAAGTGTTATAGCAGTTGACTTGTTTTAGATGCTAAATAGATATGTATGAATAAATAGGGTTCTATCCAGTATCAATAAACCTACACCCCTATGTATCTATGCATTGGCATGCATATATGTTTGACATGTCAGAAGTGCCATAGTACATTTTCAAATATTTTTGTTTCTTTTATAGATATATGCCCCAAGAATATTTCAAGCAATTCTAACTGCTTATTCTGACCTATGCTTCTATAAGTGGTCAGGAACAAGAAAATGGGCAGTTTTTACCCTATGCAGTTCTTGGTTTCTATTTTACATGGGTTCTAGGACACTTATTAACACCTTTGAGGCTAATTTGACTACTATAGCTTTGTCAAAATTTCCTTGGGTTGGAAAGAAAAGTGGTATGAACAAATTGTTATTAAGACTCAATAAAATTGCAATTTTACAAGTTTGACATTCTCTTTCATATACTCTTTGTTATTTACAGTATCCGTAGATTGGGTTTAGAATTAGACAAACGGACCAAATTTTGCAAGACGAAAAAATGACACTTAATAAAAGTGTTTGCTTGTAAAGTAAATAAGATTCACATTACGAAAAATTTAATTTTTATACAGGGAGCATAAAAAATGCAGAAACGTTATTTTGCGTAAGAGTAAACAGAGCTTGTTTATCATTTTCTACTAAAAGAACAAATAAGAAATATGTTTTAAATTAAACCCTAAGCCGAAGTACGAGATTTCATTAACAAATTTAAATATTAGAAGTAACGAGTTTTATCACATTCTCTTTTTAAAGTCCCAACTATTCATTGTCACACATTTAACCAGAGTACTATATAGTCTCTACATGTTAAACAATAATGACACCTATGGACATGTTTGACACTGTCGTTTTTAAATGAAGTGATTATTTAATTTAAAATACTTCTCATCAAAATGCTATCTACTGAACAAAGGATTTTTATAGCCCCATCAAACCCAACCAAACATTGGAAGAGGGAGATGAAGCCAAAAGACTAGATTTTTGTTTATGGATGGGAGACCAAATTTTAAGTGGAAATATCCATTTTTATAAATTTATGATGTTTTCTGATGAATGTTCATTTTCTACTAATGGAACTGTAGCATCCTAGGATGTTAGGTACTGGTCTCGAGAAAACCCCGAATTTAGAGTAATGAGGCGCGAAGACAATATTTTACAAAAGCGAACGTGTGGTGCGCGATATCTGCCCATGGTATTATAGGCCCATATTTTTTTAACAACACCTGCAGTAGAATATCTTACTTAGAAATGCTGGATACGCTTTTTAGCGATGAAATTTCTGAAATTTCCGCCATAAAATGTATTTTTAACAAGATGGTTGTGCAGCACATTGCGCTCGCGAGGTCATAGAATGGCTTCACCGCAGTTTTGGTTCAAGGTGGATTGGTAGAAATGGCCCAATTTTGTGGCCCCAAGGAGCCCCGACTTAATGTTTACCGATATCATATTCTTTTGTTTCATTAAATGTAAATGTTTGTATTATTTAAAAATTGCACTTGAATAAGTAGTATTTTGAATTAATTAATTGCTTCATTTAGTAAAGACACTGACTTCATTTGAAGAGATAATGTAACACAAATTTATCAGTTGCACTGCCGCTTGTTCTCTACAAGATGGTGTCCTCAGATCTTCAGCCCAACGTTTCGTCTTTGGGTCACCCTCATCCGAGCCATCATCAGGAATTTAAAAAAAAAATTAAATCTGTCATGGAGATTACAGAACTGCATAAGGGCAGGGACGGATTGGCCCGGCGGGCTGCCGGGCGTAGCCCGCCGCGCCTTTTGTTTAGAAAACGCCCTGGCGTCTTTTGGTGTATGTGAAAATAATAATAAAATAATAGTTAAAAAAATAATATTAATTATATCGGCGCCTTTACCTTTAAATAGTCCGCCACATTTTCTGGGCCCAGTCCGTCCCTGAATAAGTGGTAGTACTGTATTTAAAAAAAAAATATGATAATGGGTATCAAAGAAGAAACGGACGGAAGATCCGAGGACTTCATCCTGTAGAGGAGAAATACTGGCAATGCAATCGTAAAATATATTTCAAATTGTCTCTTCCAATAAAGTCGGAAAGAACTAAAAACTAAAATGCCGATTTTCTTAATTTTTTTACAAATATCTTCAGAAGTACTCAGAATTTCTCGATGGCATATTATTTAGTACTTAATTATGAAACTTTGATACAATCTAACCTTTGCTGTATCTCTCACTGTTTACGAGATTCTGAATCGTCGAACATCGAATTGGTCACACCTTGTATACATATTTTCCAATATTTTTTAGATGACACAGATAATTTTATATGGATATTAGCCATTTTATTTGTGATTAGACCAACCAGTGCTGTAATCTGGTTTCCTTTATGTCTGTATCACCTTAGTATCTCGGAAAAAACTGGTTTTCGACTCATGGTAACCAGATATATTCCTATTGGGTAAGAAAAATGTTGCAAAAATCGCTAGTATTAGGGGTATATTACAAAAAATAAGCTCCTTTTTCTCCAAAAAATGTTTGAGCCTGATTAAGTTTTGAAAAGCTCAAGAGCAAGACTTACCTAGTGAATGAAAATTTCCATTTATATGGTAACCTAGAGCATTAAAAATCTTAAATGTGTTTAAAGTTTTCTTAAAGATATGTATATTTTTTAAAGCAGAAATTTTTTTGATATGGGTGCTGTTATTACTGTCATTTTTAGCTTTCTGGTATTGTTGCTGTCTATAATGATGGACAGTTTTGCTCATGGATCACTAGTAGTCACTCCCTATAATTTTTTGAAAACTAACGTTTTTCAAAATATTGCTACAAATTATGGCACGCAACCGTGGCACTGGTACTTATCTTGTGGTATACCAGCGGTTTTAGGAATTCAAATTTTACCTTTTATCATGGCCATTCTTGTTGTTTTAAGAACTAGGAAGAATCACCCTAATGAGTTGGCGATGCTGGGTAGTATGGTATTTTCTGTTGTTACTTTTAGGTCAGTAGTAGTTATTTTTTACCTTTTATGATTTTTGAAGATAAAATTGTTTAAAAAGAGATGTTTCACACTAATATTTTGTTTATGGTAATGCACAAAATGTTAAGCCAACATTTTTGTTCTCCTTTTTAAACTGTTTGAATGTTGTAAATTAACTTAAACATTGTGTACCAAGGAAATAAACAAATAAAATTGTCATTTGCAGTGTGCAGTGTATTACTTTTAAAACTGTAGTGTGCTATTCTTTTAATTCTTGTGCAAACTGTTTTTTTTTTGTACTTTTAGTTTCCTAGCACACAAGGAATTTAGATTTTTGTTCCCATTGATGCCGGTGATGCTATTTGTATCTTCAAGATTTCTATCAGCGTGGAGCCGCAAAGCTAGCATGTAAGCTCTATATACATAAATATATTTAAATTGGATTATTTATCCTCTCACAGAATTAAAAGTGCCTTTGGCGTTGTTTAGTGAATACCCAAATGAATAAATTGTATTAAAATAAAAAAAAGTAGGTGTATTGAGCGCCTATTACTATTTTGTTTGTTTGTATTGCTGCTTAATTATTTTCTATAAAAAAACAATGACTTTCTAGTGTATACATTAAAGATATACAGTATGTCCACGGATGGGGTAGACAAGAGGCCAAATGGACCAAAAAGTAAAAGATACGAAAAAGGGTCATTCTTAATAAAAGTTTTTGATTGCTTTAAAAATAACATCCACGATGCCAAAAATTTGTTGTTTTTTTTGTACAGGGTATGCAGAAAATACAAAAACGTAAAATTTGGTTAAGAGTAGTTGCCTTTTTTAAATTTTAATGCAAAACGTTAAATAAAAAGGTTGTTTCAAATTTTAAAAAAATTCTAATTCCTGATTTTCAAGTAAAAATTTGTAATATCTAAATTGCGCTTTTAAAATAAAAATTTTTCCAAGTCACATTAATATATTTTTAGGTCGTCTATATGGTTAGTCTCAGGCATAATTCTGATAGGCAATGCATTACCGGCCTGGTATATCGGTTTCAGCCATCAAAGAGGCACTTTAGATGTTATGGATTCTTTAAGAGACATATCTGCTAAAGATCCAGAAAATACAAGTTTTTTATTTTTGATGCCGTGCCATTCCACGCCACTGTACAGGTATTGTTTAGTTTCATCCGGTGAAATTTACATTATTTTTTTATGAAAATTTTAAGTCTCTTTGTGTCATAAATAACAAGGATAAAATGACTCCGAACAAGGTAATTGCATATGGCGGAAAAGATATGGCTGCCGTTTTTTGGAGATGCCAAGGCATTATTTTTATAGATTACCTGAAAAGGGAAAATCAATAAATTCAGAGTACTACCCAAGCAAACCCGACCAGAGTGTGCATCGTGAGAAATATTTTTTTTCGGAAAACTTTTTCTCAAACTAATGGTTCAGCAGTTATAAGGGAATAAATAATTAAAACGCTCCTGGATGACCCATTCGGTATTCATTTTAAAGTATGATTATCCCTTTGTAAGATAGTGTTGAAAAATTGGGAAAAGATTAGATAGGAAAAAATACAGAGTGATTCAAATGTACCGATGTCGAGGGCAAAAAAAGTCAAAAAATCGAAATTTAATCGGCGATTGCTCTAAAAATATGGACACTGCGTATTTTGACGAGCTCTTTCCGATGACGTGTATGGGATTTTAATTTAAACCATTTCGACCCCACAAAAAATTAAAATCCGTGAAATAGTAGTACTTTAAGCAGAAGCCGATTAATATTGCCATTTCTGTTATCCGAATGCTATGTCACTTTCTCGTCCGCGCAAGTATTACGTTTTTCAGAGGCAAAGCTATATTTGACAAACTGTACTTTTAATATGCTTATTGTTAGTTAATATTGTACAATACTTTTCTTCTGATAATTTTTATTTTTTAGCCATCTTCATATGAACGTAACAACTAGATTTCTAACTTGTAACCCAAACTTACACAATATTCCTAATTATATCGATGAGGCGGATCAATTTTACAAGAACCCCAAGGCTTGGTTGAGGCAGAATTATCCGCCCAACGGTACACTGCCGTCGCACATTATCTGTTTTGATAATTTAGTACCTTTCATTGGAGAGGATATTTTGACAAGGTAAGTAAAAATTGAATAATCACAAGAACTGATTAAAAGGATGAAGAAAACTGGCATTTAAGGGCGGTATTTAGCGCTCATTTTTAGGTTTTTTAACATTGTCGTTGCTGAATTTTTGCGAGCTGCGGTTTTAAAGGGAAATACAAAATAAAATTTTAATTTCTCACAAGTCACAAGTGGAAAAACCAACAATATTTCATAGATCAATATTCGGAAGTTCAATAAATAAACTAAATCCTATTTTACTTATTTATAAGTTATTGCCCTCTACATTGGCAGGATATAGCTCATTTATTGAATGTGCATAAAAATTGCAACTATGAAATATAGTTCCTTTATAAAATCAAACAATTACTTGAAATAATTTATTTAAACGACGCTAGTATCTAGTCAGCAAAATTGCGGTTTCTGACCTAAAGTCAACGCTCCCCAAAAGGAGGGGAAAACTGCTGACTGGGTGATAGGGCGATCGAAAAGACAAGAGTTGGAAAAGACACGAGTGCACGATCCCCGGTCCGATGCGTTTGTGATTCTGATAAACTGTAGGAGAAATGATCTTCAAAACTGTAATGTAAGTGATAGAAAATTAAGTTGTCTTTCGAGAGTAAATTATCTAAATCTGTCTTCTGTTTATGTCAAGATTGAATGTTCCTATTGCTATGTTGCTATGCTTTTTTAACTACGTTATGTAAACAAGGATACTACGCTGACCGATTGGAATCGGTTTGTCGTTGATGACTTCGGAAAAAAGCTATTTGTATTGTTGTCATTGATTTTTTTAGCAAATATCGGAGCAACAACCATGCTAAAAACTAAAATAATAACAGTGGGCGCTGAATGCTGCTACTCAATAATATTTTAGAGATCTAGAGTCATTTACGTTTTAGGTACAAAAGGATTAAACAGTTTCACCATTGCGACATAGCGATCAGTTCGAGGATCGGTACTTATGTCCTGGTTCATGAGAGAATCAACTATGAGTTTTCGTGATTTATCTGCTAAATGACAAAAGAAATAGAAATATATAAATAAAATACAAACATTATTTATATTATGTTTTAAAAAGCCAAACTATGTTCAGTATTCATAAAACGTATTAAGTGAGGTGGTTTGACGCTTAGTAAAATATCCAAATGTGCTTTAGTGTTCTCAGTTTATGGTCAGAGTCTTTAAACAGAGGCAACAAAATTAAAAAATATTTTTTTATAAACATTTGCTGATTCTAAAGCTTAACTCACAAATAATAAAATAAAGCAATATAACTTAACAATCAGTACGTTCTTCGGGATTATATTAATTTAAATACATTATTTTGTATACAGCGTGTCCAGAAACCATCTTATTAAATGGTAAACTTTTTTATTTTTGACTTTACGGAAAAAAGTTACTCTTCATAAAAAATTTTGCTTGTTGAGAAAATGACACTCAAATCAAAAATAAAATTTTGACCCAGCATATACGGAGTGTCAAAAAATGTAAAAACTTACTGATATTTGTCTAATCTGGGCCATGATTATCACAAATAGGACTAGAAATTTCCAAAGCAAATTGATGCTCTTGACGGCTAGATAATGATTTAACTGTCAACAGTACTGTAAATTTCTACTCCCTCATTGCGAAGATCAACCCCCTCAACTTATACGTACGTGTGTATATCCAAATTTGGTCTTTGTAAATCTTACTATAGGTAAGGAGAGAAACTTAACTAAAAAACGGTTAATAAAAATGGAGCTATACCAAGTTCTGTTGGTTCAGGTTTGATATTTTTATTTTTACTATGCTTGAAACAATTTTATCAATAAATCAGCAATTATTTAAAATCACTTGTCTTTCTTTCTCTTATTGCCTATGGAATGGTTTGCAGAAGCACAATGTGTATATCCGGTGTGTTTTTATGTAATAGTTTTTTGTGGTTTTGTAGCTAAACAAGATCACTGCCAAAGGTATATTTGTATTTATAAGTAAGTATTGTTTGCTACTGTAGTCATATTTCGGTATTAATAAATTATTCTAAATGCTTTTTTGCATTTTAGTTTTGGACATGCGATATACAATGTACTAAGTGATGTAAATAATAAAATGCAGGTTTGATTATAAATCTATGAGTTTTTTTTATCATACAGGGTATATACAGGGTGTCCGAAATGTCTTAGTTTGGGCAAATATCTTTGCTATTAGTAAAGATAGAGACACCTAATTTTAGGTGTATATTATTGGTTAATAAATCTACTTTTCACGTAACTTAACTTTTTTAGCCCCCCTTGAGGGATGACGCTAGGGAGTTGAGGTCAAAAATTTTAAATGGAACATATATGCCGTGTGGTACCTCATTTTAAAGGTTTTCAAAAAAGAAACATTTTACTGTAAACCCGGAGTCCGTATCTTACTTTATTTTTAAATGGCAAGCCTACAAAAATTAAAAATCGTGAAAAAGAAATTAAAATTTAAGTACCTTTAGTTCTCTTATTACTTTAAAAGTTATTCAAAATGACGACCATGAACTCCTTGGCAGTAATAAAGTCGATTTTGGGACTGCCAAGAAGTAACACCTCCCATTCTCGAAAATGCGAGAACTGAGTTCCAAAATCAACTTTTAAAGTAATAAGAGAAATAAAGATATTTAAGTTTTTAAAGGCTTGCCATTTAAAAACTAAGTAAAATACGGACCTCGGGTTTGCGGTAAAATGTGTCTTTGGTGGAGACCTTTAAAATTAGGTCTCACACGGCATAGGGTTGCATTTAAATTTTTTATGACCTCAACTCTCCAGCGTCATCCTTCAAGGGGATAGAAAAAGTGAAATTACATAAAAAAGTAGGTTTATTAACCAAAAAGATACACCTAAAATTTGGTGTCTCTACCTTTACTAATCGTAAAGATATTTGCCCATACTAATACTTGTGTAATGTATATTAAGTACACATTATTTTTGAATTTTTGAAGTATTCTGTTTTTCTTGTGAAATAATCACTATTTATCATATTTCTGTATTTCAAAATCATTTTTTATAGTTGTTTTATATGTTAATATATATATATATATATATATGTATATTAATTTATTAAAATATGTACTGTAAACATTTGACACTGTTCTATGCCTCTTGTCTCTTGAATCAAGAAACAGTTATCTATCTATCTATCTATCTATGTATATATATATATATATATATATATATATATATATATATATATATATATATATATATATATATTTATAAGTCATAAATGTCTACAGTTCGCGAAAATTATAATGTTATTTTTCTAGTTCATATCTGTGATAAGTTGTTCTTAGTAGGTATTTTATATAATAAACGGTACATATGGCAACAGAAAAACAGTTCTGAAAACGCTTTTACTGGGAAATACCCGATTGCATGACTTTGTGTTACGAAAAAAAAACCCACAATGTCCAAACTCATAAACATTTGCATCGAACATTCGTAACTATCTACTTTCTAAAACTGAAGCTAGTCAATAATTAATACGCTTTCTTAAAGTTTATATTCTCATTTTTAAAGAGATTTTAAGTTCAAACTCCCTATACAGTAGTTATAAAAAAATAAATATGGTAAGAAATAATATACAATCAGGATTTTGTTTTGGTTTGGTTGAACAATGCTCATAGAAAAATTGTTCCGAAGATTTTGGAATGGGATCATACATCGTTCTCTTCATTATCATTCTTGTTAATATTTATGATTCCTTAAGAGATATACTCTGTTCTTATCAAGGCCGTAGCCAGAAAACAATTTCGGAGGGGGTTTGGTTTGGTGGAACAGTAGACAAACATAGAATTGTTTTAATAAAAGAAAAGAAAAGTACGTAGTTTCGCCGCTCCCTACTAGATGTCGCTGCGCCGCTAACTACGTATCGTCGTGCGGTCGTGCGAGTACCAAGCGAGCATAAAGCACAGTCAATAATAAAAATAACAGTAGGTAGAGAATTATGTTTGTAGTGATTGACTATTATGTTATGTTATATATAACAACAGAGTGAGACGGGCGCAATGAATATAACTGCAGTCTCATTAATACTTACTAAAAAAATCTTTTTTTTTAATATTTCGGAGGGGGATTAATCCCCCTTGATCCCCCCACTGGCTACGGCCTTGGTTCTTATCCTAAAATTCATAACGCTCATTCCCTTGTTTTTTTTTACGTATGCCATAAACAAAAAATAGTTGAATTAGTGTTCCCCATTGCCCCCATTGACCTTACATACTAAAAATAAAATAGATTTTGTCAACCCAAAATAATAAATCACTATAATTCATAAGTTATCAGTTATCCGTTTCTTAATACATTTTTTATCCAATTAAAATTTTACAAGGCCAAAGTCTCGACCCGACTTTAACATCTTCAAGTCCAAAAACATGTTAACTGCATTAAACAGTCTGCTAATTAAAAAAATATATATTTTTTAAAATATGTACGTTAAAAAACATTGTTACCTGCTTCGCGACACCCAAGTTCACCGCCCTGTTAAATCTAAACATAGCTTCGAAATTGGAAAGTTTAGTGACTAGTGATAAGTAATTATCACAGTTTTAAAAATATATTTACAAAAATAAGCGATAGTTTATCAGCAAGACATTATCACTGCTTAAAAACTCAATTAATCATTTTACTTTATGACATTATGACCATCGTGGTTCAATGTTGAAAGAAGATACACTCGGAGAATGATGTGGCAGTAGGTACTAATCTGATACAGGAAAGCTTTTCGAAAACATTTAATATATTAATATTAGTGTAATTTTTAAAAATAATTTTTTCGAACATGCAGAATAAAATAGTTATTATAATTCTAATGCTGAGTTTATATAGTACTAGGGGTGTCAATCCCGAGGTTGTACAATTTTTTGTTGTCTAGTCCCGGGATTACTCCCGAAATAAAATTAAATGGATTCAAATATTAACGTTTTTATTTATTAAGTTTAAACATACAAATGAACTAAAAAGCACTTGCGATATTACCGCAAAAATATTCGGGCGTACAAAGTTTTGTCTTTCACACTAGAACGTATTTTGTTGCAGAAAACTCCTGCGGATTATACAACTAACTTGGTAGAGTCCATAATACTCCGACTACAAAAAGTAATTAAGACCAACAAGGATGGTCCAACTAAAATACTAATTTTAGTTTGATGTTAATTTTTTTATAAAATTATATGTATTTTTTGGCAAAAACCTTCTGAAGCACTAGAAGAGACTTAAAAAGAACTAGTTCAAACCAAGAACAAATTGGAATTAACTCATACAAATTTGGAAAGAGTTTCTGAAAAATTTTAGCCGAAAAGAGTCTGGAAGATGCTTCTCAACGGCTGGAAGAGACCTCTAAGCAATTTGAAGACACCAAGTTGTTGTTACAAAACATATCAGAAGAGCTGGAGAGTGCCAAGCTAGAAAGATAATGTTTATGTAATTTAGTGGAAGCTACTAAAAATTTAGAAGCGCGAAAAAAACTAGAAGACACCAACATGCTGTTACAAGACACATTAGGAGAGCTGGAGAGTACCAAACTAGAAAGAGACAATGTTGAAAATTAGAAGAAATACAAAAAGAACCAAATCTATTCTGACCTTCCGGTCAAGTGCGAGCTATACTTGCACTTGACCTCACACTTAACCTGAGCAAACCGCGGTCGCCCGATCTCCGCACATCTGCCGCGCTACCCACCGCCGACGGCATCAACGCATATGCGCGGAGGTGAGTGGGGAGCTCTTTGACTGAGCCAAATTAAAAATTTTGAAAAACGTACATTAATTGTGAGAAATATTTTTTGTCGAAAAACTTTTTCTCTAAAAGCCATGGTTCAGCAGTTACAAGGAAATAAACAATTAAATTTTTTATAAAAATTGATGGCGTTAGAATTTTTCAATCCTGATAATTTTGACTCAATCTACACCTAGTTCTCAATGTTCATGATTTTTTTCAGATTTTTCTGAGAGATCCTTTTGGTGATGAGGGTGGGGGACAGCAATTTGTAATCGTTTTTCCCGAAAAATGTTAAAAAAAATGCATAAAAAATACGTTATATAATAATATATTGCTGAATTCTTGCTTCAATAAGCGTTCGTTTGACACCCTACATGATGCCCTTGAATTTTTTTCTCATATCCCAATTTACCCCCTTAAATTAACCTCCAGAATCAAAATTCACCTTTTTATACTTCACGTCTATAATTGGGCCACCACACTCTATCTCTGTGCAAAATTTCAAATTTTTACGTCGAATAGTTTCAGAGAAAATCGCCTGTGGCAGACGGACGGACAGACACCATATGTGTTTCGTTTTGCTAATTTTAGCACGAAACAGTAAAATCAAACACATAAAATAAGGGTGATTTGTGGTAAACTAGCTTTCGCCAACGTTTTCGTCCGCGGTATAAAAATAAAGTTTTACTCAGGTTGGGTACTCCATTACAAACTTTGAACCCCCATTTTATTCCCATAGGGGTTGATTTATTAAAAATTGTAAAACGCGTGCTTAAACATTTACTTTTTGGAGTACTACTATGAAGTTTCGAGTTAATAGGACCATCTAATATTTTTTCTCCATACTAAGTTTGAACCCCTGTTTCACCCCCTTAGGCGTTGAATTTTGAAAGTCCTTAGTAGATGCCTACGGTATTTAAGAAACCTCTGTGCAAAATTTCAAGTTTCTAAACAGCGGTGTGGACTGTGCGTTAATATGTCAGTCAGTCAGTCAATTTCTTTTTTTATATGTATATACAGATTAAGCTTATTTATTGGACAAATCATAAGCATAAGTGTACAAATAGTTTTGCTGTCCATTGTAAATTGTAATAAGAAATAAAATACCTATCATATCGAACAAATTTTAGCAACATATTATCAGTGTTGCTGGGAGCAAGAACTGGGGTTTTCCAAACTACTTTAAGACGTGCAGTATATTGATGAATATTTAAAATTTGTAAACTAAGTAATAAACACGTTTTAGATTTTTTTTTGTTATCGAAGAAAAAATAGACTATTAAATATAGTAGAGTGACATAAATTTTACATTTTTACTTCCAACCGAAATAATTTGTGAAGAAAGTATCGTGCAAAAGCCGGACTCCGGCATTTTGACCACATATTTCGACAGATTTAAGTTCTTCCCAGATACCGATAAGATGTTTTGGAAAAAATGCATGTGCGTGTGTATCTGAATGTCCGTATAATTTTTTAAATTTTTCCGATAGTTTAACTTCATTTCGAGATAGGGCTTAAAGACGAGCGCTTTTAAAAATTTTTTTACTACTATTGGGTAATTTTGTACGATTGAGCTACGCGACAGACGCCGTCACTTCACTCTACATGGTTTAATAGTCGATAATTTTCAAGAATTATCGTTATTTTCGTCCTCCAACTATACTCATACCGGTCTTCAAGAAGAACCAAGTCACACCACATTTCAAGCGAGTTTGGTGGAGCCTGAAACCACTGAGACTGTTTAGTGTTTTAAAAGGGTAAGTAACTGATTCAGTTTTTTCTTTGGGTGTATTGGGTTGTTTTTTTTATATTTATTCCTATTGTCAAAACTGCTGGGTTTTTTTACTTCATCGGTTTGTGGAAGAACGAAAGTGTACCTAGGGATTTTCTTATTGACTCATGTTAATCTCATGGGTATTTTTTTTAATTAATAATAATTGCAATTAGCTATTATTATATCTTTAAATATTGCAACATAACGTGTGTTAGTAGGTCCTATACACATGAAGTAAGTCTAGGTGTATCTATCTAGTCACAGTTTAAATAAGCAAATAGTAATAAAATAACTCTTTGTCCAATGTAATAGAAAAACATAATAAAACCTGCGCTTAAATAAACAAATATGTGAATTTATAAATATTTAGCTGTTTTGTTGGTATAGGTATACGTTAACGAGATTGTAACTTATGGAGATACATATGTGTTAAAATTGCCATGGGGTTTGCTAAATAATCCTCAAGATAGGACTAATGTTTTATCCAATTCTCATAAATTGATAAAACCGGATACGATTAAATCAATGGAAAAAATACTTTTTAAGTTAGTACCTACGTAACAATCTAAATATTATGACTTCATCAACATTCTGCAAGGCCAATGAGGTCATTAGGTTTGTCTAAGTTTGCTGAAGCTATAGGTAATTCAAAACGTTTTTGAAGATAAGTATTCAACGCCAACAAGTATTCATAATTTGATAAAAAAAAGACTTTCCAGTATAGACACATAAGAAAAGTCGAATTTTTGTGGTGTAAACAGCTAACATCTACTCATTTCTCATCACTATTTTAATTTACAAAAGCAATGACTTTAGGGGCAGACACATAGAAAAGACGTGGAGCTCGTAGTAGTATATTATGTAACGGTTATGTAATGATGGCTACTAATACACGAATGCACGGAGCCGTGTGAGGAGCGTTTCGACTGAGCTAAATTAAAAATTTTGAAAAAAGTGTAAGAACAAAAGTTGTTCCTTACATCGTGAGAAATATTTTTTGTCGGGAAACTTTTTCTCTAAAACCAATGGTTCAGGAGTTATAAGGAAATAAACAATTAAATTGTTTATAACAACTCATCGCGCTAGAATTTTTTAATCGTGATAATTTTTACTCAATCTACACCTAATTCTCAATGTTCATGATTTTTTCAGATTTTTCTGAACGATCCTGTTGGTGATGGGGGGGGGGGGGGGGTTTAAGGGTTTCAAAACTATGTAAAAAAATGCACAAAAAATACATCATACCTATATATTGTTGAATTCGTGCTTCAATAAGCTTTCATTTGACACCCTACACGATGCCCTTGATTTTTTTTCCATTTCTCAATTTACACCCTGAAATAAACCCCAAGAATCTAAATTAAACTTTTTATACTTCACGTCTACAATTGGACTATCACACCCTATCTCTAGGCTAAATTTCAAATTTTTGCGTCGAATAGTTTCAGAGAAAATCGCCTGTGACAGACGGACGGGCGGACGGACACCGAAGCGACTCCATAAGTGTTCCGTTTCACGGCAAGATTTTGCCGTCTTTATACTAAACTTTATTTCATAGTTACAAGCACATTCTGTACGAATGTGTGATAAGGATATTTTTTAACCTTAATTGTGGGACAAAACCTGTCATATAATGATTATTAGCACAGTTTTTTTTTCTGTTAATAATTCTTTAAAAAATTGCTCAAAAGAATATTGAAGGCAATGTACATATTATGTACCTAATTAAAGCAAAGTTGTTACTAACTAATTTAATAATTTTTATATGTAAGCAGTTTCACCAGAAAATGTTTTATGTACTACATTTTACATAACGCATTTAACTTTCCCATTATTTAAAACAGATTAGCTATTTAGGCTTCTTACCTGCTCCTGCAATTTCATCATACAGGGTGACAATTTGAAAACGATCAATGGGCTATAAGTTTAGAACCAAGAAAGAAGTTTCAAAACGCTTAAAACCGTTGTCGTAGTATGAAAGGGGAAAGTAAAATTATGTTATTTTCATTGTGGTAGAATTATCCCCTAAAGAGTCACATCCACCCCCTTAAAAATCTCAAATAGGAAGATAGGTTAAGTGACACATTGTTTGAAAGGCCTCTCAATTATGTACATTGTGACGCTTCGGGTTTTCAAATTGAATAACCCATTGATGAGTTATACCATAGACTAAATAATACATAGACGAACACTGCCGCCCAACGAAAAGCGGGTCTCCCTTGAGACATTTGGTGGGTTTACTGGTTTATGGTTTAAAAGTTTGTTTGTCTACCATTATATAAATATGTATACTATGTATCTACATGTATATATAATGGTGGACAAACAAACTTTTAAACCATAAACCAGTAAACCCACCAAATGTCTCAAGAGAGACCCGCTTTTCGTTGCACGCCAGTGTTCGTCTATGTATTATTTAGTCTATGGGATAACGCATCAATGGGTTATTCAATTTGAAAAACCGAAGCGTCACAATGTACATAATTGAGAGGCCTTTTAAACAAGGTGTCACTTAATCTATCTTACCCCATTTAAGATTTTTAAAGGGGTGAATGTGGCGGCTTAGGGGATAATTTTACCACAATGGAAATATCATAATTTTACTTCCCCCTTCAAACTACGAGAACGGTTTTAAGTGTTTTAAAATTTCTTTCTTGGATTTAAACTTATAGCCCATTACTCGTTTTCAAATTGTCACCCTGTATGGATTTAATACGTTAGCTAACAGCCAAGTCGACAATGCATATTGACTAAAGTCGACACTTATTTTAAAACTAATAAAAATACGCAAAAATTAACAGAAATGTAAAAAAAATTATACAACGCATTCTTTTTTGTTGACCTAAATTTTATTTATCCAAAAAAAGTACATAATATATTATTTTTTTCCTGAAATTTTAATTTTAAAATGCTCCCCTATAAAGTTATGTATTTGTCGCTTAAGACCTTTTACCTTTCCACTGACGATATACTGTGCTAAAATAACGTAATATCTACAAACGTAAATACCATATAAGATGACTAAGGATTGATAATATAGACCATTTTTATTCGTGATAAAATTTTTTTAGTAATACTCACATTGCATGGTGGCGAAATTTAGAGTGAGAATGGCAACGTCGCTTTTTCTCCGTAGCGCGTGCCGTAGTCCCGTTCATTCATGCTTAAACAGGTGTCAAGGCGTAGTATTTTGTGTGTAACATTTTCACATGTCGGAATATACGTGTTGTAGTGAAATTTTAAGTGATTTTTGGTTGTTCTTAACAGGACTTTATTCATAACCTTAAAAAAATAATGCGTCGGTACCAAGTGTGTGGAAGAATGGATTTTTTTTTCATGCGGAACTGTACTTATACAGGTTTGCTCGGTGGAAAACAGGCGTCTCCGAAAGCCATAGCGACTGCGCGCAAAATCAAATGTTTAGCGTTCTCTCTTTCTTTGTCCTACACACGCACAATGTATGAAACAAAAGGGTAGTTATGAATGAACGGTGTTGTCTCATCTCCTGTTGCTGAAAGTCAATGATGGCAACTATGTGGATCGCATGGGGGGAGGGGTCTGATAAATAAATAGATTACATATAAATGAAAGAGATGAAAAAAGCACTGTTGCCACCTATCGTCTGATTTCGTAATTTTAATAATTATGGGACAAATAATGATTTATAGCAAAATTGGACAAGGAGGGATTCGAAAAACCAGCGATTTCTTGTTTGCCTAATTTTTCCTAAAAATTAATTTTTAGTCTTGAACTCGATACAGACCAACTTGCGGGCGCAGCTCGACCTATGAGCAGTATAATAAATTAAAACAAGTTTCTCTTCGTCAGGCGATAAACTAGAAATTTCATTATACTTGCAGATTATACTAATGACGAAAGATGAATTTTCAAAAAGTCATTAGTAACAGTATTTACACTGATCTTCCAAAAGACAAATAGATTATTTTAACATATTTAAATTAATTTGTTGATTTTTAATGTAGTCGCAATTGTGACCTTCAAATTATTAATAAAGTGGTATTTCGAATATTTTAGGGAATTAGTATCTTTTTATTCATACAAAATGTAAAGATAATCAAATAACGGCTCGTGTTGTTACGTCCTTGGACTTTTTTCTTAGTTGGTATTTAACGTAGGTATAAGAGTAAAAGATTTAAATGACCATATTTGTGACGTGTAAGTCTTATACAGCCGGTCCAGAAACCATCTCAACAGATGGGAAGCTTTTTTATTTTTGATTTTACCGAAAAAAGTTGTTAGTGAGATTTTGCAAGCAGAAATTCCAGACACGCTATCCCCTAAACGCTAAATTTTAGAGTCGTGTTTTAATCAGAGTTTTTGCTACATTTACTAATTGACTTTCTAAACTGACCACAAATGGGTGATGCTTTTAACATTTCTTAAATTTTTAAGGTTTTTATAAATCGCATGTTTCAAACATCACTTTATATTTTAGCGTTTAGGGGTTAGCGTGTCTGGAAGTTCTGCTTGCAAAATCTCCCTACTCTTTTTAAAAAGTTCTGCTTGTTGAAGAAAATATCACTCAAATCAAAAATTTTGAACCAGCATATACGGGGTGTCAAACCTGCATAATATGCACGTTTATCGTCTAAGTTCAGTCCAAGAATTGTTACCAAACGAGAAGCCACAGCGAATGCTATTTGCAGAGTGGTTTATGGGCAATTTGCATAATAATCAGGAAACATATTTGAAAAAACTGTTTTACTGACGAGGCATGGTTTTACCTCTCTTCACAGAAAGTTGGCGCCTGGGCGGCCATATCGAAAAGAATGTCAATTGGACCGCTTATTCTTAAAGGTACTCTCAATTCGTCGCGATACCCTAATGAAATTTTAGAAAATTCTGTGTAAACACATTAGACGATGAAGAGATGCCAAAGGCTACTTCCAGCACCAATTCACGCAACTCTTGATAATTTAAATGTTTTGGAAGAATTTTTCGAAGACCGAATCATTAGTCGTAATATGCCAGTTAGGTGGTCACCACGGTCCTGCGATCTCACGCCGTGCGACTTTTTTTATGGGAACACATTAAAAACTAGGATTTCAAAACCCCTTGTGAAAATTTAGAAAACCTACGGGCTAGAATTATAAATAAATTTCAGGAGATTAACAAGTCTCCCCAAGTGCTCATCAATGTTTTTGATGCTGTAAAAAGAAGAATGAGAACATGTTTGAAAGTAGAAGGTGGGCACGTCTCTCATTTAGTTTAAATGGATAATTTTTAGGTTCTTTGTACACTGCAATTAAAATTAAAGATAGTTTTCCTTCTACGGCATTTATCGTTTTAACTTTTTTCGACACCCCGTATATGCTGGGTCAGATTTTTTTATTTGTCTTATTTTCTCAATTTTCTCAACAAGCAGAACTTTTTATGAAGAATAATTTTCCGTAAAGTCAGAAATAAAAGTTTCCCATCTGTTAAGATGGTTTCTGGACACGTTGTATACAGGGTTACCTTCTTATGTATCGAAAGGCAGATGAAATTGAGGTATTATTGGCGGCAACATAGATGTAAATAAATCTATCTCTTGTTCGCTACATATACTAAGGTTACCGTAAGTAAGATGTAAATAAACCGACGTACCTTCTCGTTCTGAACGACGCACTGTCCGTCTCTCTGGTCACTTTATGTCAAACCATGTTGGATACATCTGTAAATTCAGAAATTTCATTGGTCTCAATTTTTTTATTCGATTTCTTAATGATAAGAGCAATGGGGGTTAGCAGCAGGGTATCCATACTCTGCTTTAACATTAGAAACGCTAGAAGCAAGAAGGTCCTGTAAGATTTTTCCTTCAGTATTTATTGCAAAATTGCTTTAAAAACGCATTTTTGTCTTTTCTATTCAAAATATGTACATATTTTACTACCAGATAGTTCGTATCTTAAACGTAAAACAACAACATTTATAAATAAATATGGAATGCTGTTCGTCTGGTTTAGCAGATCGTCCTTGATTCCGTTACAATTTTGAAGCGAATTATTTTCGTTAAAAATTATTTTTAATTTTTTAAAAAATAAATGAACCAAATATTTATTGGGTTTATGTTTATATATTATATTTTATATTATTCAGCGCACTGCACAGTGGTTCCGGCAATAGGTAATATTTCAAAATATTTATTCTTAGGGATCTGTCAGGTACTTTGGGTTCCAAAGGAACCAAATTTACTTGAACCAATAAAACTTTGGCAGTTACGGGCTAATTGTAATCGATTTGTGACCGACAAAAATTGTGCATTTTAAGTGCGATAAAAGCAGTATAAATATTGTGTTGAAAGTGTGTTTTTTATTTGCTAAAGTCGTAAAAAGTAATTCATACTTAAATCCCTCGTTAAGTGGCTTTAATAGCGTAGGTTCGTGATTGTTTTTTAATAAAATATTGTTTGAAAGGTTTTATTGCAGATGCTTTTGGACAAGACCACCCATAGAAAATTTTCTAGGGGTGGGAGGGGGAGGCAAAGCAAAAAATATGTAATAATGTAATACCTATGTATGCATAAATTGTTTATGTAGGTTAAGGAATCCAGGGGGGCAAGCGACCCCCCCCCCTATGTGCCCCTGTGGATTGAAAACGGCTGAACTGATTTACACGAAAAGAAAAACGGTTTTTAAAGACCTATTTTATTGAAAGATAGCTACGAGGATTGCTTTAACCTAATAAGAACCACATTTTGTTCTATATATGGCAGGCCTGTAGCCAGGTTTTGATCTCAGAGGGGGCGACTAAAGTTTTAGGGGGGCAAACTTATGATATAATATTTTTCTAGTAGACAGGACAATGATTTAAGTGATTTTCTTGAGTGGGCAACTTTTTCTTTCAGAGTGGGCATTGCATCTTAAATATATAGGTACAATTTCTAGGGGGACTCAGACCAGCTTTAGAGGGGCTTAGCCCCCTCCCTGGAGCCCCTGGCTACGGGACTGATACGGGGTGGAAAAGAAGGCTATGTAAAAAAGTAAAAACTTTAACCACGTGGCATTCTTCGAAATATTTTTTTAAATTTATTTTTGCATTACAAGAATTATCGTAATTGTTTTGAAAAACAGCTGTGTTTCCAGAAATATTCACTATCTGTATCGTGTGTATTAGTACTTATTATTAGATATATATTAATTAGAAAAATATTTTTAGTAAACATGTTTTATAGAAAATAATAGTTAAATTAATATAACTTAAGCGTTTGACTTTTTAACGGCCTTTTCTGTTTGTAGTTAATTTTTACTATTTTGCATCAAAATTTCAACAAACCGAACACATAAAATGAACTCTGTGTTTGCCTGGTACAGTCCTCTTTCCTCAAGACCTTTAAACGCTAAGAGCTGAAAACCATAGGTACATATAGGTCATAGAATAAAAGCAGATTTAAAAATAAAAAAAAAATTATTCAAAATTTTAGGGTTTTTTTTTGGGGGTAAACAATTGACCACTTTTTTATTTTCAAGCTCTGTGTGGGGGTATCAAATAAAAGCCCATAAAATGGAGAACACAAACATATCTATAAAATTTGCCTATTTGATATAACCCTTGTTAAGTAAAATTTGAAACAAAGTTATAAAAAAACTCTTTTCTGTACTTTGTAAAATCAGAGTAGAACAAATCTGACAAAAATATAATGGATGCACACAGTAGAAAAATATTATAATAATAGAATGTTGTATTACGAAACAGATATCACGATAGTTGGACTCACACTTCCACACAACCATTCTTTTTGCTTGGTTTGTGTACACCAGGCGCGGCCCGTGAAATTTTAAAGTTGTGTATCTCTGTTGCTACGTATGGGACCCATGCCAAGTTCAAGCTTTTTAATAGTGGGCCTACTAGAAATGTTTTGGAGAAGAAAAGAAATATTTTGTAATTTGCGAAAAAAAGTTGAATTTTTGAACCCACCTGAGTAAAAAATTAACCCGCTTAGATATTTTATTTATTATTTTTTCTAAACAATTTTTACATCATTTTGTCGACAATTCTTAAATTTTAAGAGAAAAAAATGTGTTAGTAGAAAGTTATATAGTCATTTGAATTATTTTAAACCTAAAATATAATTTAAAAAAAAATTCAAATGACTATAACTTTATACTAACACATTTTTTTCTCTTAAAATTTAAGAATTGTCGACAAAATGATGTAAAATTTATTTAGAAAAAATAATAAATAAAGTACCTAAGCGTGTTAATTTTTTTCCCAGGTGGATCAATTCAAAAATTCAACTTTTTTTCACAAATGGCAAAATATTTTTTTTCTTTACCAAAACAGTTCTAGCAGGCTCACTATTAAAAAACCTAAACTTGGCATGGGTCCCATAAGTAGCAACAGAGATATACAATTTTGAAATTTCACGGGCCACGCCTGGTGTACACTAACCCTTTTCAGTGCAGAAATGCATTTTCAGTATTAATTTTCGAATTTTCCAAAAATATTAATTGGCATAATTATGCCCGCACTCTCCATATAGTCGGAACCAACGTGCACTGGTACTATTATTATTAATTCTAAATATCTAAACTCGCAGACTGTTGACAATGACCGTGTAGTGTATAAGTGTCGGATTTCCCCATCCGTGGGTTTATTTTATATTTCATTGTTGTTTATTATTACTTTTTGTAATATAGAACTTTTTGTATCCATAAAACGTTCTTATTAGTTTATATTATTTGTTAACTGTCACAGTAGTGCTTTCGGCTTTGTGATTTAATATACAGCCAGGCCTATCCGTTAGTATATGATTTTTCTTTTTTAAAAATCAGGTAAGTTTTCGCCGACATATTTTATTATATAAACTTAATGAGGGGCTTCCTTAAATGTAAGAAATTTAAAGATTGAAATAAAATTGCGTAGTTAGTAATTGCAGTATTAAGGAGGGAGTATTGTAAAAAGAAACAGATTGTTTTTATTATTGAACATTTAGAAAATGTACTTGCATCTAATATAAACAGTTGTTGATTCTAAAAGTTAATATGCAATATAACCCCAAAAACTTTACATGTCCCAAATGTAGTAGACATAATACGGTACCTTTATATCTTACTTATATTTAAAGCAATGTTTTTTTTTTGGTTATTTCAATCATGTTTTGTTCAAACAGTATTAACTTGAATATATCCAAAGTGAGGGTGGTCAAGAATAATACTATTATTGAAAATAGCATAGCAGTTTTTTCTGTGTACTATGAATTCGTGATTTTTCGCAAATTTTTAAAGAAAATGACAATTTTAGTACGTACTTTCGACAATAATAAAACTACATTCATTCTAGCAGCCCGTTCCAAAAAGAAAATCATTTTTAAACCAAACAAATCGCTGAAATATCAGAATAATTCATAAGTTTTTTATGACGACTTATTACCAATGACAGGACAAAAACTTGTCAAAACATAACTGATCAACTAGAAGATCTTAATTTAAAACAGTACTAAATCTTAAACATTCTTAGTGAATCTAAACGTAAGTGTTTAAACACGTGTTTTACAGTTTTTAATAAATCAACCCCTAAGAGGGTAAAATGCGGGTTCAAAGTTTGTAATGGAATAACATTGTTATACGATTCTATTACCTTGAAACTACGTAAAATTACACTAAAAATAAACACGTTTTATAACTTTTTAGAAATCAACCCCTAACCCTAAGGGTGTGAAATGAGAGTTCGGTAATTTAATTATGGATATCATTGGATATGGCTTTGTTTACATATTCCAACCTAATATAATAATTGATGTATTCATAATAATAACACCAAAACTACACTATTATCACCGATACCACGCAGAGGAAGTCACGGGCGGAAGCTAGTCATGTATAAAAGCTAACTCAACAAACATAAATTAGTTACTTTTATTTAACAGTAAGCCATTACTGTTACCCATTGTTTTTATATATGTACATATCCTCCTACAGTTTTATCAAAATTTAAATCAAAAATTATAAAAGTATAAAACGAGAAAATCCACTTGGATGTAAAAAATCCGCGCGAGATAACTTTTTTAAAGGTCATGTGTATTACGTATACTATAAATCTTATTTTTGTTAATATTTCAAAGAATCCATAATTTTAGGACATATTATCATTATCAATATTATCATTTCAGATTTAAACAAAATAAATTTATTTCCTAGAAATTTTAATATCTCGTTGTTTTTTTGGTTATTTTTAATAAGTGCTTTTTGTAATCCTGTTTGCATAATATATATTACAAATATTTACGCTAGGGGTGTTCCTAATACCCCCACTAATTAGGGGACCGTTCCTGGCCGAGACTTTTTTAGGGGTAAAAATTTGCTCAGGATAAGAATATATGAAGGTGGTTATGTTTTAATATAATTATGACAAATAAAGACGGAGAAATTTATAGATGTGATAAAGAGATTGACAGTATTACATTTTTTATCAAATATTTGACATGCAAATGTTGGCAACATAATTAAAAGACAGAGAAAAGGTGCCAACTTAATTTGTCACAGTTCGACATTAATATTAAAAAAAAAAGTATATTTTAACGTTCAGATTCACTAAGAAGGTTTAAGATTTAGTACTGGTTTAATAAATTAAGATCTAGTTGATCAGTTATGTTTTGACGGGTTTTTGCCCGTCATTGTTAATAAGTCGTCATTATTTAAAAATGTATGAATTATTCTGATATATCAGCGATTTGCTAGATTTCCACATGATTTTCGTCTTGGACGGATTGCTAGAATGAATTTAGTGCCGTTATGGTCGAAAGAACGTACCTAATAAAATTGCCCTTTTCATAAATATGCGAGAAAACAAATTCATAGTTAGTTGTCTTATTCTTACACTTCTTGTCAGTTTAAAAATTTTGGTTGTCAAATTAGACCAGACTAGCGTTAGAGAATTTAGTCGTTAGTGACTTTAAAGGGAGATTGAGACTTTTTGCAAACGATTAGCGTGGTTTTTAAAACGCCAAAATCTCGAGACCTCCACATAAAATATTGTAAACATGTTTACCGCTTTTAAGAACCGCTTCCGGCAACGAGTTGAAAATCTTGCTTTCAGGACCAGGCAGTGCCGAGATTTTTGCGTTTAAAGTGTAGCGCTTAGCGCTAGCAAGCTCTATTAAAAAAATCCTTAACTTTATTGTCTGTCTTATTTTAAATGCAATAATAATTATGTGTTATTTTTTTCAGAACGCACAATAATGAAGTTAATAATAGTCATATTTCTTGCAACTGTTCTGACGGTGGCAAGGGCACAATCAGCTGTAGATGAATTTACGAATGGCAATCTTAAATTTACGGCCAATTTATACAGGGTAAGTAAATTATGCATACAAAATATCTTTTTAGGGTATCTAATGAGTGCTAATACACAAAACTAAGGGCAGTACTAGTTACTGTTTATGATGAACTTCAGAGCAAAAATTATTTTAATCTTAAGAGGGGTAATCAGCTCCCATTTTCACTATTTTTTTTATAATATTGTTGCTGCTCAGTTGCTATAAAAGAAACCAATGGATTTCCGGTATAGACACTTAAGACATACATACATACACATACATACGGGTGTTACGAAAATGGTTTAATACATTGGAATGGGTAACTTTCTGCCAACACATTTTTTTCTCTTAAAATTTGAAAATTCTAGACAAAATGATGTAAACTTTGTTTAGAAAAAAACAACAACAAATAACATACCTAAACGTATAATTTTTTTCCCAGGGGAAGCGGAGCAAAAATTGAACTTTTTTTTCGCAAATAACAAAATATTTTTTTCCTTACCAAAAAATTCCTAGTCCCACACTGTTAAAACCTCTGAACTTGGCATGGGTCCCGTAAGTAGCAACAGAGCTATACAAGTTTAAAATTTCACCAACCGCCATACGCTGGTGTATAGTAGGTGTAAAGAAGCGGAAAATAGTGTATAACTTTTAAAATACTTAAATCATTTTCCATAAAATAACACCATATAACCTCAAAAAAATTTCGAAAAATCTATTTTATTTTAATAACCCTCCAACGATTATTTTCATTTTGGTACCAAATTTCTTGGAGCTCATCACAGAAACCATATCTAAATAAACGTACAGCAAAATAACCTTATTTGAATTTGACGATACTGACCTGTAATGTTATCTATTTATGGAAAATTTTAAATTAACTTGGCACTCGGTATGTTCTGGGCACTTGAATAATAAGGTTTTAAAGGCACTTGCAGTAATATTTTTGCGCATTTTGCATATTTACAGGGTAGTTTTGTAATAGATTTCATTGTTTAATAAAAATAATTATACGCAAACTATAGTATACTGTAATAAAAAAAAACAACCGTAACACAAACAACAATTATTGTCTGGGCAAATAAGGCGGCTCTTCACATGCTACTGGTCTAAACGCACACCTTTGTATCCGAAGTTAAATTTCTTGTCTGATTGGTTGATGTCTTGTTGCGAAGAGGAAAAAATAAATCAGATAGAGTGTGACGCTAGGAAACCGACAACTTAAATTTTTTTTATAGTTAAATTATCGTAGTAATTGTCTTCAAAATAATATTTTTCTGTTTCTGATGACTTCCTTCAACGATTGATGCAATAAAAAATACACTTCCTTATTACTAACAGAAAAAATTAATACATAAATTGTGATTAAATTATATATTCTTTTGCATTGGAAAAGCCATGACTGTTCAAGCTGGAAGAGAAAACAGGTTCCCTTTTCTTTAAAGCGTAGTAACTTTTTTCTTTACTGATATCTGCTGTATTCTCATTGTTAAATCCATAAGCGGATAGACCGGCAGCATAATTTGCAGAAGAATACGGACCATAAATATTTCTGTAATCGACAACCGGCTCTAACTCGCAAACGGTTCCCTGAATGAGAGTACTAACAGGTGCAAAGTATACTCTAAAATTGGGTTCTTTGTAGTCCAGGTTGGACAGCAGAAACTTTGGCATCCTATCAGAAATAACCCAGACGTAGTTGTTGCTGTCAATCTAAAACAAAGTTTTGCTTTTACCTAAAGTTGAAACCTGCGATCCTGCAAAGCCTAAATCTGTGGTTATATTAATTTGTTTAAGACTGTACTGGTTTTAGTTCGTGTCCTGTCATGGTAAATAAGTCGTCCTTAAAAACTTACAAATTATTCTATTGCTTTTGCGATTATTTTTATCTAAGACAGCCCACGTAGACTACAAGTATAAGTACTACCGTAGCGTGGGCATCTGAAGAGAAGGGAACTGTAATCTATTGACCCGGGATTTAAAGGATTTGTTGGGAGGAGAAGGGAAACATCTGCAGACAATCTGGAGACCCTAGGTATGAATGGGCGAGAGAAGTGGGATATTCTATATAGGCTTTAGATGGACCGTAAAGGGATGCGTACGTAACGCGCCTCTTGGTGTTCTGTTAGGAATAGGCAAGGGGGAAATTATAGCGACTAGTTCTTCAGAGCAAAATTCGTGGAAGTATCGGTAGAAAAGGGATAAATCCCCAACAGCGCGGCGATAAGCGAGATAAGGGATTCTTGTGAGGACTGGCTCATTGATGAGTCGAATGGCTCTCTTTTGGATAGAATCCAGGATGTTAAGTGTCGAAGATGATGCCGCTCGTTAGATGTGAGAACAGTACTCTAGGTTAGATCTTATTTGGGAAACATAGAGAGTGCGTAAGTTTGAAAGGGAGAAGTATTTTCTAGCTAGAAAAAGAAAACAAAGCTTTTGAGCTGCTGATGTGGCTATTAAAGTAATATGTTTGTGCCAGCTGAGATCATGTTCGAAAGCGATGCCAACAAGATTGAACGTTTCATTGTTCTGTGGGGGGTTCATGTGGATGGGGTAAGTGTTCCCGGATTTTTTACGTGACAGGGAGCAAGACTGGGTTTTGGAGGCGTTGAACTGAACAAGTTTCTTGGTACCCCAGTCTAAGATTAAGGAATGGATCTTGGGAATGGAAAGGGATAGGTCCATAGATATGCGTCTATTATCCAGCTCTTGATTCGAGACTTGACTGGAAAAATGAATGTTGGAGTGAAGAGTACTATCGTCAGCATAACTGTGGATGGGACTGGGAGTTGAAGAGAGAAGGAAAAAGGTAGAGAAGAGATTTGCCCGGTTTTCAAGTGATTTTTATTTTGGAACTTGGTCAAATGAATTTAGTTTTCTTATTGTCGAAAATACATAATTAAATTGTTCTTTAAGTTTACATTTTATTTTTTGCGAATAATTTCAGTAATGGCTAGAATTTTTTATTTTTTTAAGGTATTTTACCAACAAATATAGCAATAAGACTTACTGTCTTTATAAGTGATTTTGAGATAATATTTTTTCATAAATGTATTTCTCTGTTAAATCTATTTTTTGGCTTACACCGGTATACTTTAAGTCATTTGACTGGCCCATCGCTAATTTCAAAAAAAATTATAACTAAATATATTATGTCTAGGTTATTGGAAATTTTGTTTGCTTGCGAAAGTTCATAGGCAAACCCAATCAAGAATACGGAATTCCCAGTAATTATTTTAAATTTCTGATAAATTTATCGCTACAATGCCAAGAGATTCCATCATTAATATGAGATGTTTTATAAATATTTTTAGTTTTTTTTTTCAAATTTATTTCGTGATTAAGTATCAAACAAACATCATATCATTTATGCTAATATATATGTGTTTATAATATAGATAACGATGAGTCGAATTGCTATTATTAAAGGCTAGATATATATTTTTTGGATTCCGAGGAGGGCTTCAGCCCCCTGACTACGTGCCTGTATTTATTTACTTAATAAAAAAGAAAAGATATACATACTTTTCAAGATCGGCACTCGTGATAAACCTACCTTTATATCAGCTGGAAAAATTAACTCCTGATCATTTCTATCCACCACAGCGATATTGTCAATACCATGAGGCTTTTTGTAGTTCCAACAACCAATGGCATTTTGATCTATTAAGTTAAAGAACTGGATACCGTCGTGGGTCATAACGCGAGAGGTAGTGTGAGTGTCGGGACCTTACGAAAAAAATAATATCTGCAGGAGAACAAAGTTCATAGTCCCAACTTTTAAAAAATGTATAAATTTAGGATTCTAACAAATTAAATGTTCTTGGTTAATACACCAGTTTGAAGGGTCAGAGAAAAATATAAAAATAAGGACTAAGATGACGATATTCGCCCAGAAATTTGAATTTTTATCCCTAAATCGATTTTTATAGCCTTTCTAGCGCTCAAAAAGGTGTGCCTAATTATTTTGGCCACACTTTATAATACACACATAAAAGAAAAATTAAAACAGACCCGTTGTTGTCTCCAATCAATTTTTAAAGCCTATTCGTTGGATCTTGAAAATTCGACGATTACCTCTTTCATTCAAGGCGTAAAAATCATGATAACTATCTTCTGTCCTGGAAGAATTCTGTAGTATCTGAGTAGATACAGCAAATTCCCTGTTACTGGCCAAAGGGCTAAACAGAACTGTACGAAAGCCATTTTTCTGTAATGGCGAGAGGCTCATGCCGAAAATACCTTCTTGAAACCACTGGAAGTTTAGGTCGTCATTATAAAAATCACCTGAAAAGAGAACATCAATTTAACAATGGAATTTTTATTTGGGAAAATTTGATACGGCTATCGAATTTTTTAAAGAAAAACAATTTTGAATTCCTTAACAAATGCAGGTCCTTTTTATCTGGCTATGCGTTTAAAATGTTGCCAACATTCAACTACAATACAAATTTAAAGTGAATTTTCACAAACCCTTTAATGGATCTGGTAGAAAGAAGCCATGTTCAAATCTCCAACTTCTGTTCTCTTTTAACGAATATACTATAAGCCCGTATCCCAGTTCGTCACTAAAATATGCGTGTGCGTCGTCACAAGTTTCTCCCACATCTACTAGCGTGTTTGCAATAAAAGTGCGCTCATTCGTGTCTTCTTTACGCAATTCATATCTAAAATAAATAAGGATATGAGGGCTCAAATTCCATTTTATTATTTTCTTGTCCCCCGTGACAAGAATTACAGAGTTCTTGGATTACTTGGGACAATTTACACATTTATAATAGTATATTATTTAACGAGCGGTAATGTAGGTCATAACTCACGCAGATGAAGTTTGCAGCACGAGCCGCAGGCGAGTGATGTAATTCATCAAGTGAGTTATGACCATTACCGCAAGTTGAATACTATACTTTATCTACGACTATAACAATAAATACTAAGATACAAGTACAGAGAAAGAACTTTATTAACTTTATTAACTTAATTTGAAAACGTCAAAATTATTCGAGTGACATTACTTCCCTCAGTAACAATAATGGACTGTTTCCTTTCAGCCAATCGGCTTGTACAGAGCCACCTTGATATTCGGTTCGTAAAGTT
This sequence comes from Philopedon plagiatum, assembly GCA_963971165.1. Lineage (NCBI taxonomy): Eukaryota > Metazoa > Arthropoda > Insecta > Coleoptera > Curculionidae > Philopedon > Philopedon plagiatum. Next base: position 84,467,918 of record OZ020195.1, read on the forward strand.
TTTCCGATTTATTATAGTGAGTTATAGCAGTGAGTTATTATAACTCACGCTGTTTGTTTATAGATACTATTAATTGTTCAACAGTAGTTGAATAATTAATATATAATTTAATAGGAGTAGATAAAATAATAAAATCTAAATTTCTCTTAAAATAAAAATGTATTTGTCATTTACTTGACAGATTAGTATTATTTCTCGAAATAATGATAATTTAAATTGGAATAAAGTTGGATTTTTGTAAAAGTGTATTATAAATTTTATACACTATCGTTCAGCTTTACTAAGAAGGTTTAAGATTTAGTACTGGTTTAAATTAAGGTCTTCTAGCTGATCAGTTATGTTTTGACAAATGTTTGTCCAGTCTGTTAATAAGTCGTATGAAATATTCTGATATTTCAGCGATTTGCTTGGTTTCCAAATGATTTTCACGGATGATTGGAACGGGTTGCTAGAATGAATTTGGTTCTATTATTGTCGAAAGTACATACTACTTTTCTTTATAAATTTGCGAAAAAACTCAGAAACAAATACATAGTATAAAACTTAGTTGTCTTATTCTGACATTTGTCAGTTTAAAACTTCTGGTTATCAGATCAGACCGGACTAACGTTAGAGAATCTGGTCGTATATTTTATAGCACGCAATATATTGCAGAAAATTGAGCCTCGCGCACCGACTTACCGAGGGTATATAAAATGCAAAACTACCCCTGTCATGCATTATAGATTATAGCAGAACAATAATAAAAGTGATTACTTTTTTAAAATTTTAAAACACGATGCAGTTAGTTATCAGCCGTTATAGTATATTTTTTTGTTTTAAGTCAGCAAGGATTTCTTCTTTAATCTATAATTGTCTGGAACCCTCTGGCGTGATTTTCAACTTGCACTTGACCGAATTTATTGTTATTAACATTGAATAAGTAACATAAATTTGCAAGTAAAATTTGCAGTAAGTATGGCAAGGATATTAGGATAGTCACCTCAACTTTAGATTGTCATTTTCTCCAGAAATATGAATTTGACGTTCAAAATTGACGTTTAAAGCCTCTTCTGGAGGGGGGGGGGGCGCCGACCTTACTCGAGGGGGAAAACTGGGGGATACATTCATAAAATCTTTTTCGGAATTTTTTCTGAGGTTCCCTTGACCAACCCAACCTCGCGTACCAACAATGAGTTTACTTCCTGTAGAAAAGTTCGTAATTTGCAGTTTCAACAAGCGTAGCAATAATACAAATTAATAATCTTTCGTAACTACCCCTTTTTAGGACTCTCAAACTCTGTTCATATGCATGTCAACATCCTCGCAAAAATAGTAAAAACTATTTTTCGCAAGATTGCGCAGTTACAAAATAAAAATTACAATGTCTACCAATTTTCATAAAGGACGTGGCATGCGATTATCAGAAATTAAACTGGTAATTTTTTAATTGCTTTCCACATGGGCGGCTATTGGTGCTTGTGGACTTTTCAAAACTGTTTTTGTAGTTTTCCCTTACATTTGGTAATGAAACATCGCTATATCACAGTCCACAGTCTATACATATTTGATAACCAAATTTTTCAACCCATCAGGGCATTTCTTATTTAATTTTATGCAAGTGCATTACACGGGACCAGACAAAATTTTCTTTTATACTTTTGCTTTAAAACCGCGCACTTTAAAAATTCGACAGACGTACCGAATTTTTGTGGAGTCGGTTTAAAAAAAGCACAAAATAAAATTTTCATTTCTTTGATGAATGATGTGTCTTTTTATGTGCCAACACCGAGTTATTAGTTTTCTATAACAAAGAACTAAGCTACAACAATGTTTAGAAAAAAACAACAAAATAGTAGTCAAGACCAGATCACCCTCTTAAAATACAACTCATACAATACCTATGAATTCGTGTATCTGTTCTTAAATCAAATATATTTATGGCATAGGGACATAGATTTTGAGTGGTATTTTCTATTCCAAATGTTCCAGTGTCTAATACCCAAAGCCTATCGCACTGAAATGTTAAAACATAATAGTTAGCAACTGCTAATGTATACACGGTGTCCAAGATAAGGAGGGTCAATATGGAGATCTCGTTAATAGCTAGAAATACAAAATTGATTGAATGGGAAAAAAGTTGCGTAACTAAAGTACTCATTTTTGAGTTATTTTGAAAAAAACTAAATTTTCGAATAACTTTTAATTAAATTTTTTTCTGACGGTAATATGAAAGGTAGAGCAAAAGTAATAAAACTATGGCAACTTTTAATGAACATAAAGATTACGTGATCAATTTTTTTATTCGACGTTTCGTCTTTGGGCAGCGATCATCAACTTAATTTTTTTAAATACGGTCCTTTCTTTGATGTCAAATTTTGGGAGCACTTTTTATTCTGAATTCAACAGTGTACCACACATTGGTTCAATTACGTTTTGAGTCTTTTTTTAACCATTATTTCATTTCCTAGCACATTTCATATATTATTAATATTATTATTGTTTCAGCTTTTGTAATTTAATGAAGAAAATAACGAAGTATTCTCAATCTTATTAATTTCTTATTTTATTTATGGCTTCCTATTAACTCACCACAATTGCATGAAAATATTTTAGACCGTTCTTGAGATATCGCCTTGTCACTTTAAAAAACAACCTGTATACGGGCCTTATATTTAAAAATCTCTTACTAGCTGTTTAAAGTAATTTATTAGAAAATTTTTGCTTGGTATCAGCCGTGAACCTTTTCACCTTTCTTATCACAGTGCAGAGTCAATATTTTTTGAGAAAAGTTAAGTTTCACATTAAATTTTTTTTTGTTTACCTATAGTATATCTTAACAGCAAAAATCGCTAGTATACGTATCTCTTGGTAATATAAATATTTTCAAAATACAATGTTGTTGCTCAATGATAGCCTATAAAGTGTAGTTACATAAAAAGGATACAAAATCAAAATTTTATTTTGTAATTTTCCTCATAAATCTTTACACAAAAAGTGCAAAATTATTTTTGAATAACGAGATATACATAGGTCTTTTTTCATATCTGTACAGCAGAATCATTGTTTTTTATAGCAAGTAACAAGGCCACTAGGCAACAACATGGTAAAAAATTCAAAATAGTAGTAGGTAATACATAAAAAGTAAAATAAAAAACATATGTTACTCCTTAAAGACCCACTGCCACACCTACAATGTTTCTCATTGTACCTACATGTAGGTACTATACGGGGTTTTCATCTCAAGATTAGCCACCTAAAAATCAAGCGATGTCAAATCTGGAGATCGCGCCGGCCAATCTATTTATTAGGAAATATTTGATCTGACCATGTAGTGCATCATTTAATTGAAGGTGGCGAGTTTCGAAATGAAAGCAGTGAGTAGGTTATTAAAAACTCGGCAACTTACTTGATCTGCTGTAATTCTGTAGACTGTAGACAATCCTGATTCGCAGTTTCCTAGTTCGTTAGCTTCTAAACTTGGATACGGTATTAGGGGTGGGTTTTTTTGGGGAGAATATATCGAAACATAATTTAGAGTTGAAGGAATACCTAAAATAAGAAAACATACTAGTGTTTCAAAAATAAATTTTGGTAATTTTGACTTCAGAGGGCCCTTAAAAACTTACTTACCACTTTTCCATCTTGGAACACTAATAAAAAGTTTTTCGCCCCACAATTCGATACCAACTGGTAGAGCGTTTGTAGCATTTAGTTTTCCAGCCAAGATGTCGTACTGCTTTAGATTGTCATTCGAATACTCAAAATCCAAAATATTCCATTCGAAATGTTTTTGTAATTTATAAGTAGCAAACGTATTAGGTATGTTGAGAAGAGGTATAAGCAGTAATAACCAGTTAAACATGCAAGGCATTGTTGGTAATTGGGGATTTCTTTAACCCTAAAAAGTAAAAATAAGTGTCAGTTTGTTAAGGCTGCATTTGCCGACCACACCCAGTATTCTCAACTTAATTTTACTTTAGTATAATGTTTTGCTTTATATTTCATTTGTATGAATATTTTCACAATATTAACCGTATTATATGGGTATTTTTTAACGTATTAATAAAAGTTTCAAGATATTTTATGATTTCTTTTAGAAAAACAATATTTAAAAACAATATCCAGGTCCTAGTGACAGAAAAAATGACATCACAGATCTCTTAAAGTATTAAACTTATGAATGAAACCATTATACACGTTGGGCTTTAAATAATTGACTGAAAATTGCTTGCATTGTTTACTTAATATACTCATAATGTTATTGTTAAAAATTTTAAAGCCAAAAACCATCAAAATGAAATTAAGTTGGCTAACATGGACGCGATTGGAAAGTGCCATCTTAAAGGGGTATTCGCTTGCATCTACTTTGAAGCTGCTACTAATTATTTTGATCCTCAAACATACAATTAATGCGCCTATTTCACTCAATAGGAAATATGCATATAATCCAAATAAAACTTTTTTTTCATAAATTGTAATACATACATTTTAAATTAGAAAAAGTGTACCTATGTATCTCATGTAATTTACAAAAGCCTAGTATTTTTTCTGAAAACTGTTTCATGACTCTAGACTGAATGGGAATATTTCTCAGGTTATTAATAATATTAAATACGGATGCTATCGCGAGCCGCAAAGAGATACAAGGGTTGGGCGACAAGGCGAACAATCTTGTGAAGCCTTTTTTTGTTCTTTTATACAATGGTTTGATTTCGACCTAACCAAGGACTCTTAAATGAAAGAAATTCTATTAGTTTTAGTAAATTTAAACTTCAAATGTTGGTAATATTGATTTTAAAGATCTTGTGTAAAATACGCATCAACAACACTGTTTAGTCGCCTCGTAATAGCAACTACTGAAACTGCTGAAAAGTGTTGACATTTCTCGCCTAGGAATTCGAAATGAAAATTGTATATTCATAAATAATTTTCACAGCATTTTCTAATAATGAGCAAATGAAACAAAAGTGTGAAACAGACTCGTTTCACGACATAGCAGCATTACGGGACTTTAAATAATATACAAGAAAAGCACGAAAAGGTGTCCCCAAAAAATAGGATGTCGTATATTTAAAGTAATTTTAGATATTTAATGTTATTCTCCATATTTATATAAAAGAAGAAACTGACTGATTGACTGACATTTCAACGCACAGCTCACACCGCTGGGTCTAGAAACTAGAAATTTTGCACAGAGGATTCTTATATAACATAGGCATCTACTAAGGAAGAGTTTCTCAAAATTCAACCCCTAAGGGGGTGAAATAACTTTGTATGGAGAAAAAATATTAGATGATGCTATTAACTCGAAACTTCATAGAAGTACTCTAAAAAATATCGTTCAGATTCACTAAGAAGGTTTAAGATTTAGTACTGGTTTAAATTAAGATCTAGTTGATCAGTTATGTTTTGACAGGTTTTTGTCCTGTCATTGTTAATAAGTCGTCATTAAAAACGTACGAGTTATTCTGATTTTTCGGTGATTTACTTGGTTTCCAAATGATTTTTATCTTGGCACGGGTTGCTAGAATGAATTTAGTTCTATTATTGTCGAAAGAACGTACTAAAATTGCCCTTTTCTTTATAAATTTGCGAAAAAACTCAGAAACAAATTCACAGTATAAAACTTAGTTGTCTAATTCTTACACTTGTCAGTTTAAAACTTTTGGTTGTCAAATTAGACCGGACTAGCGTTGGAGAATCTGGCCGATAGTGTTTAAATACGTGTTTTACAGTTTTTAATAAATCAACCCCTAAGGGGGTTAAATGAGGGTTTAAAGTTTGTACTGAAGTAAAATTGTTATACGGTTGTATTAGCTTGAAACTACGTGACAGTACTCTAAAAAAAACACTTGTTTGATATCTTTTTAGAAACCAACCCCTAAGGGGGTGAAATAGGGGTTCGAAGTTTGTAATTTAATTATGCATATAATTAACTTAACCTAACATAACTCATGTATTCATAATTATGACACTATAACTACACTATTATCACCAATACCACGCAGACGAAGTCGCGAGCGGAAGCTAATCTATAATATAGTATATGTTAACAATTAAAACAAATTACTCAATAATTCAATAAAAAAACACCAAACTTTAGCGACGTTAGAATTACTAAAACTTGTGAATGATATGAATATTAACACAATCTTAAAAATTTATTTTATTTCACAAAAATCACTCTTTATAATTTTCTTGCGCCTTCCTCCTAAGTTTTTTTTAACTGTGCCATTTTTTGGTCTTTTGTTAACCTAGGTCAAGTCAAGAAAGTTATGGTCTCGTAGAGGCTTCTTTGGTAATGATGTACTACAAAATATGAAATATATTCTTACCTAAATAACCAAAATTGATCGATTTTCAAAAATTTAAAACAATATATTAAAACAAGACACTTTTGCTGGCACAAAAACAATTTTAAATATTTTAGCAACCCCTACAGGTTCCGTATTTCGAGAACATTATATTTACTATAAGGCTCTCAATATTTACTCTTTGGTTTTTATAAGTTAGAGAAAGTAAATCAATCAGCAACGGTATCAGTCGATAATTGAACAAGGTTATTTCTTGCTTGATGGGTCAGAAATGTTTGAAGCCTTTGAAAAACAAAAAACACGGAACTACCCTAAAAATTTCCTTCGGGAATCACTAAAAAGGTTTGAGACTTAGTAATTGTTGAGATTTAGATCTAGTTGAGCAATAAGGTTTCGACAAGATATCGTCTTCTCATTCTTAAAAAGTCGTTAAAAAACCTTGTCTTGGTCCATTTGTACGATTTACAGAGTTGTCTAATTAGAGTACGAGTTTACTAGTTGGCTGTTTGGACGTCGTACCAAAAAGAAACTCCAATAGTTGAGTTTTGGAAGCAAACATAAAGAAATTTTTTTTAAATGAACCAACTTCACAAAAGAAAAATCAATAAAATTATGAAATATTTGTACGTACTTATAACTGTGGTTAATGATAAACTTAATATTGTTTAAAGTTTCCCCCCTTGACTGTTTCTAACAGAACAACAAGAGGCGCGTTACGTATGCATCCCTTTACTGTCCAGCTACAAAAGCCTACAACAAACCACTTATCTCGCTCATTCATACCTAAGGTCTCCAGATTATGGAACAAATTGCCTGCAGATGCTTTCCCTTCCCGTCCCAACCTCCAATCCTTCAAATCCCGTGTCAATAGACTACATTTTCCTTCTCTTCAGACGCCCACGGTACGTTAGTACTTAGGCTTGAAGTATACGTGAGATGTCTTAGATAAAAAAAAAGAAGCAATAATGTCCGAGAAGAGCGAGTCTTAAATTCTTTTATTGAATCCCAGGAAAAATTTTTACCTTGAAACTTCTAAGTTTCTATCTGGAATGTAAAGAAACCGTACGCAGGAAACAACAAAATGTTTATTTTAATTATTATTTTTGTTATTTAAAAATTATATTGTTATGAAATAATGTGTTTAAATAATTCATTATTTATTGTTAAATATTATTACCATAGTAATGCACATGGGCGCCGTCAGGAAGGGGCATTGCTCCGCTGGCTCTTGACATTGATTCTTTGGCTTAGGTATTCAGACAGAACATTTTCAAGAAATTGATGCACCTTTCTAAAGTCTGGCCTCTAATTTAGTTATTTTGCAAAGCCGGTAACGTTATATTGTTTCTATTATCGGTAAAAACAGGTCTTTAAACTGGAATATTTATTTAGAGTTAGTTTTCAAAAATAATATTATGTATTTAATATAATTTGGCTATATTAATATTTATTAGTAAGAGCAAGGGCATAGATATTTTTCCATTTCAACCACCCTTTACAAACTGTTTTAATTGAGATCAACCATAAAAGTAAAATAAAGTCATCAAAATATAATTAAAACAAACATACACGTAATAAAAAAACGAAATATTTTTCACATAACAAGAACTTGAACAAACCAAGGAAAAATAATATAAATATAAAAGTACTCCTTAACTAAAGATATTCTTTGAAACAGTAGAATATAATTACATATTTTTCAACTGCATCTAGCAATATTTTGGTACCGTGTTTGCTTTGTATCGTCCTGGGAAAGGGGGTAATTACCCCCTCTACCCCCATATCTACGCCCTTGAGTAACAGAAGGTAACCGGCCTAACAAAAAAATAACAATATATTTTGAAAATCTGTGCTGGGGATATTATCGACGAACCTACGAAAAATTTTCGAAAAACATTTTCAAGGGTACACTTTTTCCAAAGTAATAGATATTTACCTAACAAGCGCGGAAAGTTATACTTTATCGCACGTGACTGCAGGTGACCGAACGACGAACTAATTTTTCGAATTTATTTTGAGATTTTTCCAAAAAGCATCCTTTTTCTTCGAAAAAAAGAGACAATTTTAATTATTTCGAAATAAATTTTCCCGAGAAAAAATTTCGAAAAATTAGTCCCCCCCCCTTCGGATTTTATTCTGGCGTCGCCCATGGTCTAATATTGTTTATTAAATGTAATCAAAATGTATTCTAAGGTTAGTTATCATTTCCATTTATTTAATTGCATTTTATTATCATGATACGAACTGGTAACTTGCATAAAATAGCTACGCAACATGTTTTTTTATTCACTATGTAGAATAAAAAAAAGTCCGAATGTCTGTCTGTACGAACATGTTATTTTCGAGAACGCGATTTTACCTCGGTTTCCTTCCATTATACAGATGTTTATCTTGTACCTGTAGCTTCGTTTGCATGATACATTCTATATTATGCGAAACGAAACTGGCGTTATTGTATTAACTGTTGAATATGTGTTACTAAAATAAGAGGTCACACATCTGGGGGACATATGTTCATATGAACTCTTTCTTTTAAAATCGCTTGTAGAATCACCCTCTTTATTATCAGCACGACATTTAGGAACACCCTGTATACAGGGTGTCATAAAAATTTTAAAAAATACTTAGATGAACTTAAAAAAAATTACACTGAAATTGACTAAAAAGGTTAAGGATGTAGTACTGGTTTGAATAATTAAAATATTCCCGTTGATCCGTTAGACTTTAACAAATTTTTGTCTTGTCATTGTTAATAAGTCGTAATTAAAAATGTATGGAATTTTTGTCTTGTCATTGTTAATAAGTCGTGATTAAAAATGTGTGGGTTATCCTAATATTTTAGCGATTGACTTGGTTTCCAAATGATATTTAGGGGTTTTTAAAATAACATTAGTCCTATTATTGTGGAAAATACATTCTCAAAGGGTCTTTTTCTTTTTACATTTACGAGAAAACTCGGAAATAAATTCACAGTGTGTGTCAAATTAGACTAGTCATAGAGCAATAGTAAATCGACCGATTAATTTCTTATAATATATGCACAATAAAATAAAAAAAATTATAACCCAAAAATGGAAAATGTAATAAAACAATAATTTTTAAAATTATTCGTGTTATTTTGTATAAAGCCACATATCTGATTAATTTAGTCTATTAAAGATCAACCTCACTTGACTCTAAGAAAAAGTTTCTTTAAAAAAACGGATTGAAAAATGTAACGCCCACATGTTGAAGAAATAAATAAAAATATAAAGTTTTTTGATAAGTGGTTTTATTTAAAAAAAGTATTTAAATTTCTATTGGGCATGCAGAAATTATTCAAAACACATTAGTAGTTACGTGTCGACTTATAATTATACTGTTGTGTACATTAACAAGTTATAGTTTCCAGATTCCTGAATAAGTTAATAGAAAAAAAGGACTTGGGTGTATATACTTCAAATAATTATGGGTGCTTATTACATACAATAATGCGAAAACTGTAATTTTCTTATCCTTGTTATTTGGTTTCTAACCAATTTTCACAATTAAAACTTGGAAACCAAACAAGTGGAGAATGGTGGAGTGGAGTGAAATAAAAATAAGCAAATTTGCAAAGTGTCGCGCTTAAACTCTCGCCAAATTAACTTTTATTGTACGAAATTCCTCATACCCAGACATAAAATAATCATTGGCCAAACCCTATGCTGTTTTTTAAATTGTTCAACGTCAAATTAGCGCAATGAGCACCCACTGAAATGGAAGTAAAACCTAATTAATTATCCAAAGTATGTGACAGTATGCATATTAAAAGAGACGCTTTATGGCGACAATGAATTTAACCTCTATATTTACCTTCAAATTTACTGAAAAACATTAGATGCGACGCGGCGTGTAAAATTAAGGCCCAGTAAACAGAAACAAAGTTGTTTACTTATTAGTGAGACACAACAGTCCCCGATAACTCCTCAGTGTGCCTCACATTCTGACATACATACACATAACCATTTCTTTCAAGCTGTTAACCTGCTTAAACCTTGAAATTAACTACAAATAGACCAGTTTTCAAACCCCGCCCAAAAAAGAGGCCTTACAAGTGTTAACGAATAAAGAATTTTTATAAAGTTGTAGTTGCTAGTACCTCCGGCCATGCATAGGCGTAGTTCGGCAGTCAAGTTCAGGGTGCTCAAGCCATAGACCCTACTAAGTATATGGCTAAAATTTGTGTTCATAGGGTGGAGGATTGTAAATTTTGGGGGAGCTAATTAGAGTTTTGGGGGTGCCAAGCCCCCCTTAACTACGCGTATGCTATGGGTCTAGGACATTCATTTCGAATCAAGTACAAATAATATGAATATTTACACAACGATATGGTCCCCCACCTACTTTTTGAGAACGGTTGTTGCCAGATTTTCGGCTATGCAGATTGGTACTCTTAATATTTATCTTGTTTTTTGAAGACTAAATATATCAGAATGCAAAAGAGAAAAATAATATTATTTAATGTTTTTTTGTTTATAGCAAATTGTCCAGAAAAAACCTAACGAAAACATTGTCTTCAGCCCTTTCTCCATTGAAGTTATCCTGGCCCTGGCACGAGAGGGAGCTAAAGGGCCGACACAACAAGAATTAACAGATGGCTTACATCTTCCGAGCAAACAAAAAACGGGAGAATCCTTGAGGTAAGTTCTTCAAATACTCACGTTTACTGTTACAAGCGGGGTGTTTTCAATTGACGCTTGCAGAACAGCACGTATCCGGAAAATACCGATCGCACACGAATACGTTAGCCAATCGACTGCCTTTCTGCAAAACAGCAGATTCCATTGGCAGCAAATATCCGATGTCATTTTCTAGATGTTTTAAATTTAACGGAATTATAGGTTTCTGTTTCTCGATTAAAAAATTATGGAACACCAAAAGATCATTATTTATAGGCATGTATAACTTCCCCATATTTAAGATGCTAATATTGAAATTATAAAATCAGATTCAGTGAAAGAGCCCATTCTGAATGTTTGCCCTTTTTCTTTTCTAGTAAAATCCTAAGAAGTTTTAAGAGCAGTAGCAGAGAGGATACTTTGGAGTTATTGTCTGCCAATAAAATATATGTGCAAGACAATTTTGAAATATTGGACCAGTTCAAAAGGATTGCTAATTCGCCTGCCTACCAGGCTGGCATCGAACCGGTTAATTTTGGATCAGTGAGTATTTTTATTCATTAAAGAAATCAAAATTTTATTTTTTAAAAAGAAACATGATATGTTAAAACGTAATTTTAAGCCGCAAAGTTGTATTTTTTATTCTGATTCCACGAACTTTCAACCCATCCTGGTAAATAAGTCACTTTATCTTAAATGAATAAAAATATGTTTTAGCCCGACAAAGCCGCACAAGTCATAAACGAGTGGGTCGAGGAACAAACGAAAAACAAAATTAAGAATTTGATTAGTCCAGACAGTTTGGACGCTGCCACCAGATTGGTTCTAGTTAACGCACTGTACTTTAGTGGTAAGTTAAATGTGTTATTCATTTGTCAAAAAAACCTGATTTTATTAATAAAATAATTTCACATTTGTTGAAAACTTCTTGGACCACGAGGCAAGCAACGCGACTTGTCAGCCAGACTCTGATATTAATGACTCCGACTTTACAACATAAAACATTAACAACACAAACATGACATTAACATGAATGCTGTCACTTTACAAGTATCTATTCGATCTATATCTTTATTGGCTATTTCCAATAGAATAACATTCATTTGCTGTTCAGCTACAGAAGTCAGGAATATTCCATTTTTATTACTTGCCCACACCTATTCTGCCCAGATTATAGAACCTCTTGTCTGGGAAAGCTCTTCTTTCTTTCCCTAACTTTCTTCAAATTATGTATCAGTGAATTACATCCTATTTAACATTCAGGCTCGTATTACTTTCACCATTTTAGTATGATTAGCTTTAAATCATGCAAAGCAAGTTGGGGGTTTTTAATTAATCATAATAGGCAGTATCTGTTGCATTTTAGATATAAAAAACGCCTAAAATATTCATACGTTATCCTTACTATTTGATATTTTAGGGAAATGGGAGACTCCATTTGAAACGCACTTGACCAGGAAAGAACCATTCTATACATCCAACACCCAACATAAAGAAGTCGACATGATGGCTGTCGAAGATACTTTCAGGTAATTAAATAATATCAAAGAATACCTATACGTTATTTAAGATATAAATTTTTATGTAAACCGTCTTTTTATTAAGGTTGTTAAACATTTTTTTTTTATTAAAAGCCCGCGGCGTTTACCATTAATAAAACTGGTAAATCTTAAGTCGTTTTAAGAAAAGTTAAGTAAAGTACACTGAGAAACTTAATTATATTTTATACGAAATTGTAAGAAATTAATCTGATTTAAAGTTTAGTATATATTCCTTGCTCGCTTTGATCTATATGTTATTATACAGGGTGCTGATAAAGTCTGAAATAATGGAAATATCTGGATAACGATTTACTTTCGGATAAAATGCCTATACCTCTAAATGGTATCGTTTTTTTCTGGCGCTCTTTTACTAAATAGGCATTCTAAAGAAGGAAAAATTGTTCCTGTTTAGACTACAGAAAAAGTGAGTTTGTCCTTAAATGCTAAAATGTTAGAAAAAATAACAATGCGCCAGATAATTTTAATTTAAAATCTGTTTTTGCCCATATAAATAAATGTATTGAACACAAAAAATACAACTTAGGTTATGAACCTATACCTAGTTTTAAACTATTACTTAAGGGCAATTATTTTAAAAAGCTTATTTAACCATAAAACATATCCCTCATCGAATTTTTTAAAGTATTATTTGTGTCAGATAGTTTTACCTGAGCTAAGATTTTACCTGTCTTTTTGGGAGAAAGTAATTATATGTTATAAAAAAATGCAAATTTGGTTAATGGAGATATAGTAAACGTTTACCTCAATTCTTTAGAAAAACTTCTGCAACTACAAAACACATCCATATATCACTCCAATTTTCTTAACCATGTTTTGCTCAGATAATATTAGTCAAAACGAACTTTCTGCGAGCTAAAAATAATCTCATTTAACAATGAAAGTACAAACTTGGATCATGGGGCTATAGTAAACAATTACTGTAAGTACTGCTTTTTATTGAAAAGGTGAATAATATCTCAAGATCCTTGGGGAACGTAAACATACTTTTTCCTTCTTGAGTACTGCATCCACGAAAGGCACAACAATTTCCAGGCATATTTTTGCTCGACACAAGATAGCAAAATAAACACTTAAAAACTTTAATAACACAGACAACAGCACTGACAACACAAGCTAGTCATCGACTACCAGACTAACCTGTGGGGTCGAACCTTTGACAGTAATCAGATTTACCCCACTTCATTTTTTTGGCGGGAATGCGATTGTCGCTTCTCGTTGTTGGGTTATTCTCTGCTATTAGTAACTGCCAGTTGGTTCGCATTTCCTACAAAATTTTTAAAAGAGATATTTTATTACCTAGGTAGCAACCCCCATACCTATTTTTTTGGAAAATATGGAGTTTTATTACTTTACTTCATTTCCTGGAAATAGTCGTGATTGATTTTGTTTTCAGGGGCCTCCGGTGGCCGAGTTGGTACAGCGCCAGCTTTGCAATCTGCCCCGGTCATTCGTGGTCGTTTATTCTTGGTGGGCGCCTAATGAAAGTTGGGTCCGTACCAAGAAAACTTTTTAATGTATATATATGTGATGTATTGTAAATATATTATATGTTATGTACATAACCGTAGCTATAAGTCTGAAATTATAAATATGTAATTGAATAAAGCAGTTTTCAAAGTAGCTTTGCAACCGAAAAGCCGCGGGTTCGATTCCCGCTTAGACCATGGATGTCTGTGATTGTTAAAAAGTATATTTATGTATATATTTGTATATAATTAATATTGATATATTAATACTAGATAGATGCTGGCCAGTTGGTTTAAACCAGTGCCAAAAAAAAAAAATATGTATATTTTGTTTTCATACATCTCTCAGAAAATCGAACCAACTTTAAATAATGTTTATGACATACCTTCTTTATACAAGGGCTTCTTGTAGTTTGGAAGATGCGACAAAAATTTCACTTTGTTGGCCAGTGAATTAGATATTTTTGTATTTTACAGATATTACGAGAGCACTAAAGCTAACGCCAAATTCCTAGAACTTCCTTATCTAGGAAAGGGGGGAAATATTTCGATGGTAATTGTTCTGCCAAATGACAAGGAAGGTCTTCCGCTTCTTGAAAATAACATCGAGGACGTACTGTCTCCGATAAAGGAACTTCAGTATCAGCGAGTTGCTGTGAAGCTGCCCAGATTTACAATCGATACTAGTCTGGATTTAAATCCTATACTGAAAAATGTGAGTAAATAACAGAGAAGCGATAATAGGCGTATACAGGGCGTGAATTAATTCATATTCTGTATATGTACGAAACATTAAATTTAAAATGCTTCTGATTTTTTTTGTAGCTGGGAATAACTACAATGTACTCCCCCGTTGCTGACTTTAGTAACATTTCACGCGAAAAACTAAAAGTCGATCAAGTAGTGCAGAAGGCGTTTATTAACGTGACTGAGAGTGGAACTGAAGCTGCAGCCGCAACTGCTGGTAAGTTTCTTAAAGTTTTTGCTTCGCTTAGTAGCATAACATATTTTATTTTTTGCAAGTCAAAAATATATAGTTGTCACCTCCTTTAATTGTTTTATTGTTTTTAATATCGGAACATGTACTTGTTTTAATATGTTGATTTCTTGGGTGTGCTCTGTTTTATAAAGGGTAATTACTTAAGGGTACGGAGCGGCCATATCTCGGAAACAATTTATGTTACGATCTTAAGATACAAAATTTATTAGGAAATATGGCTAAAATTTGATTAAAAATATTTTCCTCTGGGTGGCGCATTTGCCATGGCGTAACAAGAAAGCGACAATTGCTACAAATATCTTAGAAATAATGTAGATTGGAAATAATCCTTTTGGAATCTTTGTTTTATTCTTTACAAATTTTGTTTAAACACTTTTTCTCCAAGTACCATGGAAACGGCACAGTAAAGAGGCAACAATTTAATAATTTTAAAATGCCGTAACTTGGGTTTACCTTAACCAAATTTAACAAACAATGGCTCATGTTAAAGGACTTTTTAATCCGTTTAAGTTTTAGTCTAAAAGATTCAAATTTTAATTTGTTTGCTTAACGGTAGGCTGAGCTATTTAAAAAAGTGTCATAGGTATTCGTTACGATTTCTCCAAAATATTGAATACAAACCTATAGCTTTTTTACTATTATTGACAGGCTATTAGTTAAGAAAATTAATTATAAAAACCAGAAGTACCTATCTTTTTTCGTTTTTGAGTTATTGCAAAAATAGTAGGAAAATGTACAGGAATGCTGTTATTTAATTCATTTACTTGCTCTAAAGAATTAACTAATAAATCTTTAACTTTCAGATTCACTAAGAAAGTTTAAGATTTAATACTGGTTTAACTTAAGATCTTATAGTTGATTAGTTATATTTTGACAAGTTTTTGTCCTGTCATTGTTAATAAGCCGTCCCTAAGAACTTATGAATTATTCTGATATTTCAGCGATTTGCTTGGTTTAAAAATGATTTTCATCTTGGAACAGGTTGCTAGAATGATTTTAATTCTATTATTATCGTACTTAAATTGTCATTTTCTTTATAAATTTGCGAAAAAGCTAAGAAACAAATTCATAGTATAAAACTTAGTTGTCTTATTCTTACACTTGTCAGTTTAAAACTTTTGGTTGTCAAATTAGACCGGACTAGCGTTGGATAATCTGGCCGTAAAAGTTTACTCTTAAGTAATTTATTATTACCTATTTAAAATATATTTTTTTCCAATAATAATTACAGTGTTTATAACTTTTTTCTTGGTAAGAAATCAACAAAGTATTGTTTTATTGAATTTTTACAACCTATTGTATTTCAGTGAAGTAGGCCAAGATCTAATAAAATAAGACATAATAAAAAGTTGTGGGTCACGTTAAATGCCACACTAACATTTCTGGCTCTTGAAATAATTTGAAGAAGCGATCATAGCTTTAAAATAGTAGTTAAGAACAATGAATCTAAAAACCGAAGGTCGATATCGTAACACTTTTTTGAATAGCGCCACTACTCTAAGCAAACTTAGTGGGATTAAAAAGTCCTTTAACATGAGCAACCATTTGTTAAATTTGGTTAAGGTAAACCCAAGTTACGGCATTTTAAAGTTCTTAAATTGTTGCTCTTTACTGTGCCGTTTCCAAGGTACTTGGAAAAAAAGTGTTTAAACAAAATTTGTAAAAAATAAAACAAAGATTCTAAGAAGCTTATTTCTAACCTACCTATATCTAAGATATTTGTAATAATTGTCGCTTTCTTGTTACGCAATTGCAAATGCTCCACCTAGCTGAGAAGTTGGGAACTTAAAAAAATATTTTTAATCAAATTTTTTTAGTCATATTTCCTAAGAAGTTTTTTATCCCAAGATCGTAACATGAATGGTTTCAGAGATATGGCCGCTCCATACCCTTAAGTAATCACCCTTTATACTGTATTGCCAAAGCGTCATTCTAATTTTATTACCTATAAAGTATAGATGCTTACGATAAATAATTATTGTGCCTTAAATTAGCCTTAAATATGAGAAGTTTCCTAAAAACGGTTTGAAAAATGAATTTTTTGATAAAAAAAATACGAGTCCTAAAAAGAAGAACCACTCAAACACTAAGGTTCAGATTCAGGTTTAAGATTTAGTACTGGTTTAAATTAGGATCTTCTAGTTAATCAGTTAGGTTTTGACAGGTTTTTGTCCTGTCATTGTTAATAAGTCGTCATTAAAAACTAATGATTTATTCTATTCAACGATTTCCTTGGTTTCCAAATGATTTTCATTTTGAAATGTGTTGCTTGAATGAATTTAGTTCTATTATTAAGGAAAGTACGTACTAAAATTGCCATTTTCTTCAGAAATTTGCGAAAACAGTCACAAAAAAATTCATAGTATAAAACTTAGTTGCCTTATTTTTACACTCTTCAGTTTAAAACTTTTGGTTGTTAAATTACGAGTAGACCGGTCTAGCGTTGGAGAATCTGGTCGTAACTATCCTGTTTGTGGAAGATTTAAGATATAGATAATATTATACTTTCATTGCGATTGCCTTGGTTTCCAAATGATTTTTATCTTGAAACTTGTAGCTAAAACGGATTTAGTTTTAAAATAGTGAAAAATAAATCCTTATATTTTCTTTTCCATTGAAATTTGCAAAAACTGTGAAATAAATTTATAGTACTATTTAGTTGTCTAATTCTTACATCTGTCAATTTAAAACCTTGCTTGTTTAATTTGACCTTTCTTAGCAGTATGACTGCACATACATATATTTTAGATTTGCAAAAAGTACTTAGTGTAGTAGTTTTTAGTGGTGGGGGTTACTATTAATTTAGCGCAAATAGATATGCCAAAAAAATAATTTGTTTAAATAAATGGTTTCTGATTAAGATCTGGGTATTTGGTATTTTTACCCTCATGACATTTTTTCTACTATAAATATGCTAATTGCAATGGAGCAGTGTAAAAAATATCTAAAGAGTCTATTTTATTTAAACAAAATGTTTAGCTGTTTGGTTGTGGTTTTTTTGTAAAGCTGGGACACCCTGTATATAGTGCACGAATATTTTGTGACGTTTACAACATATTGTATTTTTATTATATACCTGCTGCGAAAATTTGCAGCGTTACATTTTTAACGTCATATTAAAGAATTCTAACCAGAGACGCAGGATTTCTTTTTATTTTACTTAAAAATTAGCATTGAGATTTAGAACACTGATTTTTCCCTAAGGGAAATGAAACCAATGGAAATAAGATATGCAAGTTATTTTCTATTTTTTACTTTAACAAAAATATGAAAAGAAGACACATTGTAACTCATCACTTCTTTGAATGTTTTGTACAAAATGCAAATCTACGTGGTGAAACTTTAACAAGATTTTTTTTAATAACAAAGTGGTTCCTGTGTTCTTTAGGTCGTTTTTCGCGCGTCATTATTGCCTTTCATGTTAAACTGTCAAAACTGACATTTTTTATACGAAAAGGAAAACTTCACTTGTCAAATTTTGACATTTGACGATGAAGCGGCGCTAAATATCTCTCAGGTACTACCTATTAAAGAATACACTAAATCAAAAAGACCTTAGATTTTGGTTAAGAAAATAATTTGAGGTTGGTGTTGTGGATTTGATGGTTGTTGTTTAAATGTAGATTGTCAAAATATTCCCCTTTTTGTGTCAAAAATAAGCTGCTTAGTTAAATTGCTGTAATTTTTGTCAACAGCATTAAACAAAAAACTGAATATCCGCTTTTTGAGTGACTTCTTATCACGTGTTGTTTTGTGCACAGTGTTCTTTTTATTACGTCACACGTCACTGCTTCTCTTTGCTTGGCGGTAATTTTTGTGAGTGCTTGCGTACAAGTTTTTTCCCAATCACGCTTTTTTTGATGAGTAGTGTACTTTGTAAGTACCTTTTACGGCACCAATAGCGTCACAATAAACACCTGTTTTCTACAACATAATGTACACGTTTTTGCGATTGCAGAAACTTTTAACTTGCCCTTTTAACAATTTATGGTAAGTATTGCACCATTTTACTAAGATAATTGGAATTAATAGCATTTTATAACTAAAGGAAAAACAATTATGGGCCCTTTCACTAAATTTAGTATTAAAATTATGAAATTCAGTTTTAGTAAAGGTGCCCATTCTTACTATATATATATATATATATATATATATATATATATATATATATATATATATATATATATATATTATATATATATATATATATATATATATATATATATATATATATATATATGTATATATATATATATATATATATATATATATATATATATATATATATATATATATATATATATATATATATATATATATATAGGTACAGTATGTCCGCGGATTGGGTTTAGAAAAGACAAATGAACCAAATTTTGCAAGATACGTAAAAATGTCACTCCTAATAAAAGTTTTTGCTTGTAAAATAGATAAGATTCACGTCATGAAAAATTAAATTTTTTATACAGGGTGCAAAAAAAATACGAAAACGTTATTTTGCGTTAGCATCAACATACCTACCTTGTTTATCATTTTCTACCAAAAAAAATTAAATATGTTTACAACCTGTTTCTCTAATTACGTTGTTACATTGTTTACATATCATTTGAAAGACGTAGGTAACTATTATTATTTTAGGTTAGAACTGCCGGCATTCCGTTTTGGCCGTATTTGGACTACGGCGCCGGCACCCGAGAAATTTTGTAGTTGGGTGCCGGCGCCGGTACCCATACATCAGCATTATGGGAACCGGCGCCGGCAGCGGAGACACTTCCTAGACAATACAGACACCTATGGACATGTGTGTCAATGTTTTATTAAATTAAGCAATTATTTAATTTAAAATTCTTCTCATCAAAATGCTATCTACTGAACAAAGGTTTTTATTATAGTCCAGTATTATGGGGATGAGGGGATGGCCAAGTACCATACCGCTACATCATGGAACAATTTAGAGAGACATTTGTAGGAATCCCAATAACTGAAATGACAATCTATAACACAATAAAAAGGTTCCAAAGAACTGGTTCGGTTTTGAATCTCAAGAAGAAGAATAAATATGACCAAAACGATGCTGCCACAGTTTTAGTTCTTCAGTCTGTTAGAAAAATGAATTATTTTATAACGTAAATCTTATTTATTTTAGAAGCAAAAACTTTTAATAAGAGTGACCCAAGCAAACCTAATCTGCGGATATACTGTGCGCACAATACTGTTCTTTTGTCGTTTTCCGGTTTTCTTGCAAAAATTAATAATAAATTAGTTAAATAAAAACAAGTTAAATTTAAAACTGAAACAGTTCTTTTATTCACATTACAGAGACATACGTAATGCTTAAGTTAAGATTTTGAAAATCTAACCACATTTTTATTTATTTTCAGTTTTATTAAACAAGGCTCTGTCAGCTACCAAACCCGATGCTTTGTTCAGAGCGGATCACCCATTTATGTATTTTATAAAATATGACGATATTGTTTTATTTTTTGGAAATTTAGCTGTATAGAAGATGGCGCATCTATTTTTTTGCCCTAAATTTATGTTTATAAAATTTTACAAAATATATGTATAAACAAAAATTCATTTTTGATTATTTTTTATTACTTAGACATACATATCTTAGATTGTGTAACGAAGAACAGATACAATAATTATTTATTCATAAATCCTTCTGTCGCCACGCGATAACATCAGAACGGGAGAAGTTGGTGATATGGTAGGGGTGGCCAGAGTTACTATCATCGTTCGCATGGCGCACATCTCGTATGGGGTTGCTTCGTTTGGCGGGGTTGCCAAATGTCAATATTGGAACAGTGGATCTTAATCATGAGACCTTGTTAAATGAGAATATGCTGGATAAATTATGCACACTTTGGCAATGCTGCTATTAAGTATCAATTTAATACACCCCACTTCCTGCAGCTAAGTGAGGTATTGTTAGCGGCAAAACAAATGTAAATAAATGAATCTGTTTTGCGCTACATAATCTAAGACATAACCTTCGATTAAATATTTATAACGAAGATAGGTAACGCTAATGTCGAAATCCCAGCGATTGGCGCAAAAGTTCACGATAGGAAGACGCTGTAAATACGTCAATAATCATCAAGGATAATGGCCGCTCGGCAAGTCAAACAGGGTGAGTTTTTTAAAGTGTTACAAGGCGATATCTCGAAAATGGTTTACAATATTTTCATGAAATTTTGGTGACAATAGGGAGATTGGGGGACATATTTAAACATATTTTTGACATTTACCTCCTCTCTATAACTTTGGAATTTTAAATAGGATAATATGTACTTTCGTTTATAAAATTCGAATTTACGTAAAAAACTACGTGCGTTTAAAATATTTTTTTTGATTTGCTCCATGGATTTATTAAGAAAGGATTCGATGTCCGTATACTGTGAGCGTATCGAACGTGAAGCCTTATATTTGTTATTTGTTATGAAAACATTTCCCCCAGGAGATTAGTTTACGAACTACGTAATTGAATCAAGAATGGTAGTAGAAAGAGATAAAATAGCATTGGAGTGTTGGAGCTCAGAAGTGTTGCTATCTGTGCTGGTTGCTTAGGAAAACGGCTGAACCTCGGTCTGAACACTCGGTTACACGTACGTCTTTGTCTAATGAACTAGGAAAGAAAAAGTGCGATTTATAGATTTATAAATGACTCGGAGCGACTTTAAATAAACACCTTTAGAAATATCATAATCTGTAAATAATAAAACCTTTTTAATTTAAATTTATTATTTAGCAGAAAAATAAAATATTTTAGGCCTTTTATTACTTTTAGTAAATCTTGTGATGCTTCTACGTATTTTTTGTACAAAAATTCAAGGTAAAATAAGATGTGGCCAATGTTTACAAATTGTGTTTACAGTGCCGTTTAGAATGGTTTGTTTTGGCTTCAAAGAATGTTAAATCATCCCGTATCCATTCTTAATAAATCCATGATTTGCTCTTTCGGTTACGGAATAATGATTAGGCTGAGGTGAGGTTATAAAATATAAAAAATATTGACCATTTAATTTCAAGTTATGTATCGTCTGTCATGGTTGAGAAGTTGTTCGAAATGTCCCCCTTCAACTTCCAAACACTTTCTTACTCTTTTTCTAAATGAATTTCATACCAGCTGTAACAGTTAAGGTGTCACTAATAAGCTGGCAAAGCGGCGTCGTTCTCTCATATCATCTAAAGTTGTAGGCGTAGTCGCCATCACTTTGTCCTTTATAAAACTTCACACGAAAAGTCAAGGGGGGCCAAATCCGTGGACCTAGCAGGCCAGTTGAGAAATAAACTGAGAAATAATCGTTAAAACATCAAAATTCCCAACAGACTTAAGTGAAAATAATCATTTCCATGGAAACGAATAATAATTCTGATATAAATAAACTTCATTTATTGGTAAAATTTGTTTGTTTTCTAAATTCAATCAAAATTTAGTTAACCATAATTCGGTAACCGAAAGAGCAAATCAAAATAATTTTGTACACATTATAAACAAAAGTACATCTTCCATTTAAAATTCTAAAGTTACCCCCATCCCTCAGAATAGAGGGAGATGGGGTAAATGTCAAAAGTATGTTTAAATATGTCAATCCACCTCCTTATTAACTGTAAAATTTTATAAAAATATGTTAAACCGTTTTCGAGATATCGCCTTGTAACACATTAAAAGCTCACCCTGTATATAACAAAAGAACAATCATAGAAAAATGTATCGGAAATCTTCGGTTGACTCGTGAAGGCGCTACAAGGCCATTCTGAGACTGAGAAATTCAACCAGTCGCTGTGGGATAGTAAACAATAGTTGTTTCATTTCATGGACGTTGTCTTTGTTCATGTAACGTCTCTTCGTTGCAAATGTTTAATCTGAGCTCCGTATATTTGTATATTGCACTAAAAAATTCCATATTTATTTGTTAAGAGGTATTCTACACATTATAACGAAAATATATAGTGAAAAAATAGTGACGTTGAAGGTCAGAAATACAGTTTTATTTAAAAAATTTAAACCCCCTTTTTATTTTCAGTCATTATAGGTCCAGGCAGTCGACCCCGACCACCTCCTCCACCTGGTATACGTTTCGTGGCTGATCACCAATTTCTTTATATCATTAAAAGTGATGGTGTGGTCTTGTTTGCTGGAAATATATTTTCTCCTTAAAAGGGCTGCTTTTGCTCAATAATATACGTAGATTACGATAATATATATTTTTTACAACAATAAAACAATACTTTGAAAAAATTGTTTACTTTTGTAAAGTTGGCTGTTAATGTTGCAAACTGGCCATTTGCTGTGTTTATTAAAGGACCAGGTATTTACTTTTTTAAAAGTTTTTCAACATTTTTTTAGTAAAAATGTGGGAACAATTTTTAAAAGTAGACCTAGTTTAATAGAAAAGTACTCTTTATTTCTGAATAACATGCTGCATCCTTCTCCTCTACAAAAAGACAAAATAATAGCTATTTATGGTGTAATAAGAAAACTTTAATAAACTTTAAAAAAAAAATACAAACCGTGAAAAATTTGGGTCAAAAATCTAAATTTCCAGTTTTTCCCAAATAAATCCATTTTCCAGTCGTTTTAGGTATAGGTAAATGTATTGCAAAGAGAAAGTATTTAATATTTTGAAGTTTTACGTAACAATCCGTTTTCCTGTCGGAAGTTTCGTTTTCGAGTTATAAAGTAGGTACCAAAGATGGGTCTGCTAGTGGCATTTTTCGACATAAAAAAATTCAATAGAATTACTTATCATTTTCCGATCCTCACCAATTTCAGTAGGGTTCGGAAGACCCCGGACCTCTAGAACCTCCGAAAATTAAAATCGATTTAATTAACTTTTACGACCTGTAATCGATATCATACGAAATCGCGGAAATTTCGACATTGACGTTTAATACCTCCAAAACGAAACACCCTGTATAACTGAATTTTTTATTGAAGCTAGATGCACTATCCCTGTTTTAACCCAGAAAATTTGAGTGCTCCCACTCTGACCGTTTTCGAGAAAAAAAATTGAGAATGGGAAAATACCGGAGTCTACGGCAACCGGCGACCATTTTTCTCAATCACGGGAGGTATATATTATATTATTATTATTATTGTATATATTATTATATAGACCGCCGCGCCGGTTGGCGGTCTATAATAATATAATATATTCTCCCTGAAACCTAATATGATGGAAACATTTTTTTTATTACTTGCGTGCGGAATGTACCTACTTTCCGCACTTACATGCGTTTTCCGTACTAGTGCTGAAAATATTTTCAGTACTTCGCGTCGTTCGGTCAACTGCAGTGGCGTGCGGAAAAGTCTCACTTTCCGTACTTGTTGGGTAAACAGCTATTTTTGACATTTCAAGACTTTTTCTCTATTTTGGTTATTAAAAAATCTAATAAAAACGAACGAACTAAATTAAAAAATGAACTAAAACATTATAAAAATACGGATATAAAAAATTTTTGCTTAAAATATTTAAGATTTACTAGGTTTTTTTTCTGCCTAGAAATTATTTACCTACAAATAAACACCGCAAAGAACATAAAATACTAAAATTGCATTTTTATTGTGACTTTTTTTAAATTACATTCAAACAGTTTTAATATTAACTTTTTATAATTCACTTACCTTTAATGTAATTAAGTAATCGTGTTTTGCACTGTTAAAGCCATTATTAACACAAGTACTCGAGTAGGACTACACTACTACACAAAGGACACAACACAAATTTGAAATAATTTCCAAAAATATATTACACAACAAAATTAGGAAAGCCGAAACACTTCTTGAACTAATGCCGGCGCGACGTAATGAAATGTAAACCAAAGTTTATGCAAATACAATGCACGTATTAGGTAATGTTTTATCTAACCCAAATGATTTGCAGTAGTATATTTCACAGGGCGGTTCGAGCGTATTTCCATAGTGGCCCGGGACAACCCGACAACCGATAATATTGGTGGGCCGTCGAAAATTTCGTCATATATTTGTCTCTTTTTAACTTCCTAAAGCGTGTATGTTTGTTTCTCTCTTAGTTTTAATGTATTTATATGGTTTTATATTTCCATATGAACCTATGAGGTCAATTTAAAAAATGGCCGAGTCTTGAGCAACCTTGGCTAGATTCTTTAGTGGGGAGTCTTCGCATGGAAAGATAATTGTTTTTTTTTTGTTTTAAAAAATAAATTATTAGGTGGATCATTGAAAATAAATTATAAGGTGGGTCATTGACCAAATGACCTTATGGACAAGCCTTAGAATTAACAAAAGGTTATATCAAAGGAAACTGTAATTTGAAATATTGTTCAATAATAAAAAATGATCTTTTTTTCACAAGATCACGACCTTAAAATGGGTGGCGTAGACACATATTTCTTTTTTGGAAAATCTTAATTTTATTTGCATACATAATTTTTGAACTTCTTAAATCGAATATCAAACAATTTTTTATATAGGCACACACAGGGTGACCCAGAAACTAAAAACTATCTGAAACTAAATCGGTGTTGGTTTTTCGGTGGTAGCGGTTAAAGCAGTTGTTGAATAAAACATGAATTAATTTATTTTCTTTTATTTCAGTGGGCATAATTGCCATATCTTTACCCCCACCACCTGATTACCACTTTGTAGCTGACCATCCATTTTTATATTTCATAAAGTACAATAATGTTGTGCTTTTTGCTGGAAATATGTTCTAAATGTAATAAAACGTGTACTATGCTTGCTGTACCTTTATATATTATTGTACAAGCGACTTTTGCTCTTAGTAGTTAGTAATCAAGTTTGTGACATCACGTGAACCATTCACTGCAAGCTTAGGGAGTCGGTGAAAATCCGATAGGGGCAAATCAGGTCAACAGGGTGGCTGCAGTAGCGGCGGTAGCAACTCAAATTTCAGTCCCTTAATTTTATTCATTGCAACAACTCTGGGTATAGACCAGTGCATTATTCTGTGTTGCTGTTGACTCCATATGTGTTCGGTCGTGGCCCCGCCATGTTCGAGCCACACTAGCGGACACCCTTTTCTGGAAGCAACTCGATGTTATTAGGACATGGTATCTTTGCTTTGGCGAAGATTGAATGGCTTAAAATTATTTTCTATGTAGAGGTTTTAAATTAATAAAATTAAATTAAATAAACTTCTTAATTTCATTTTTCTAGCTCTTTTACTTTCCAAGTTAATCGAATCCAAAGATTAGCTATTTTGACACTCACTCACTGATCATTAGTATTCTAAAATAATTCCCGTAACTCTAAAAGAGTGAAATTTGGCAGAAAGGTAGACGACACAAACGAAAAAATCCAAAAATCGAGACTTTGGCGTGATACATTATCATGACAAATTCTTATTATTTTGTATTTTTAAACAGCGCCGTAGAATATTGGTATACAAGGTACCTACTTAATTTCAAATACAATTAAGCTTAAAGCTCGTTTCAAGCTCTTTCCTTGCCTTTTGACAAAATGATATTATACCTCAGTAAATGTAAATAGAAATATTTCAAGATTCTTAAGAGGCACCAGAGTCGGAGTGGTTTAAATTCGGAATAATTTTGGAAAAAATAAAATCTTAAATTACGAATGATTAAAACATTATAAATAATGTGATTGATTTATGTGATTCGATTTATTTGTACAATAAAAAATTATTACTTAAATTTAATTACAGATTTAATTCGGTTTGGCTGTCACTGTCATTTCTTCTGTTTCACCAACCTATATCTGACAATCAAAACTGACTTCATCTGACTTGATCGTTATGCTTTACAGAAACTGGACATGGCCTTCGTTTCTATAATGCACAACGATCAAGTCAGATGAAGTCAGTTTTTCTTGAAGATATGTGTTGAGTAAACTTTAGAGACACTTGTAAAATAAAAACTTTCATACTCAGTAAGTAACAATGATACTAAACTTGGCTTTACATCAGATCTCACTACCGACTGCCGACCAGTCACAAGAAATTTTTTACTCTTTTTTACAGTAATGTTTTTATTGGGATTTTGTTTTCTGAAACCTTTTGGGTATTAAGCCTTCCAACCCTTCTCAACCTGGTATAATATATTAGAAAGTCTTATTGGCACTAATATGGTTAAAGGGATTACCTGAATGCTACATAGGTAATTTTCGAAGTTGATGTTAAGATGCATGCGGGTTACGTGTTGGGGGTTTGTTGTGATGAGAACGTCCCCAGTGCATAAGTTGTTCGTGACGTCCATAACTTGTGGACCAAGTCCATTAAATAGATTTTTTTATTGCAGTTGTTATAGCGGACCGAATATCCGATTCCGAAGAACTGCCTGTGCAGTTGTTTGTTGCTGATCATCCGTTTTATTTTTTCCTAAAACATAATGATGTTGTGGTCTTTTTTGGAAGATTTATCATATAAAATGCTTAATATCCATCAAGACTGAACAAACAGCTACCTCTCTCATTTAGAGTATTTCCAGTTACAGTGATAAAGATGGATTAAATTTATATTTACCGTCAGGATGATGTTATGAACTAATTCTTTTTCTTGGTTAATCGTATTTGAAGTTGTTTGTATTAATTTTTGTCGTCTTGTGTAACTGTTTTTATTGTTTTTTTGTTCTGACTGGTTAAACTTTGTCGGTTTGTAGACCTTTTTTTATAAATATGACTGTTTTTACTGATATTACTGTTTTAATAAGAAAATAAACTTCTATTTCTCAATAAAATGTATTTATCCTTAAACATATTGGTTCCTAATCCTAATAACAATAAAAACTGACTAGAAACTTAAATATTGTCGACAACTGACATATTTAATAAGAATCTTAGTTCTAGCCCAAAATGAACATTTTAGTAGAGATTACTATATTACAAAGAAACCTCATTTTATTGCGACTTTTTTTTCTACTTACAACCCACGAAGGCAGCAAAAATACCTGCTAATGTACCGTGGGTTGTATATAGTGTGTACCCAGTACTGTAAACGTCCATAAGGATTTTACCAGCCTTTATAAGAGGGTGGTGGCAGGCGCGGCCCGTGAGTTTCTTACAGCAGCAACATCAACGTAACAAGCAAAATACATAAACATCGTAAAAAACATAAAATACTATAATTGCATTTTTGCTGTGACTTTTTTCAATTACATGCAAACAGTTTCTTGCACTGTCGAAGCCATTGTTAACACAAGTACTCAAGTATTAGTATTACACTACTACACAAAGGACACACCACAAAAAATATTAAATAATATTCAAAAACACATTTCACAACAAAATTAGGAAAGCCGAAACATCACTTAAACTAATAATAAGTGTCTGCGCGACGTAATGAAATGTAAATAAAAGTTTATGCAAATACAATGCGCATATTAAAAAATAATTGGTTTTTCTGTGTCTAACCCAAATGTTTTGCAATAGTATATTTCACGGAGCAGTTCGACTGTATTTCCATATTGGCCCGGAACAAGCCAAGAACCGACGGCGTCGACGGTCACGTGCGCGCCGTTTCACACTGTTCACACACGCACGACACCTCCGCAGCCAATTTGCACGAATTCGTTCCATAAGGCCTGGTTTTTGTCTTATCTGCCCAAAAGCTGCAAAAATACGCTGACGAAGGTCACTTTCATGGGCAATTGGTACACCAGAATACACTAAATTCTTTACGTGACCCCATAAATAAATATCCAAAGGATTGAGATCTGGGGACCTTGCTGGCCAGCGTCTTGAACCATTTCTACCAATCCACCGATGGCCAAATGTTTCATTTAAATGTTGTGTTACCGTGCGGCTTATGTGAGGAGGAGCTCCGTCGTGCAAGTACCACATAAACAAGCGTCTGTCCAATGGCACGTCTTCTAAAAGTCCTGGTAATTCGTTCTGCAGAAAATTTAGATAAAAGGCCCTATTAAACAGTCCACAATAATTCCTGCCGTTTACGGAAAATTGTTGTTGGAAACGTCCTTGTCTTATTTCGTGTGAATTTTCTTCAGCCCAAACGTGAGTGTTGTGAAAATTAAATATTCCGTTCACAAAAATTTTGTCTTGGCGGGTAATCATTGGGCGACAAGGCTTGCACCCGTTGGACATGATATGGGTACAACTGGTTTTCCCGTAGCGTTCTCTCAACTAGCCACTGAGACCATCCAACTTGTCGTGCAATGGCCCTGGTACTTTTCTTTATCCTCTGACAGCCCATGAAGACCTAAGTCTAAGTACTATGTACCGTGGTGTATTGGGGAATCGACTCACACATCCAGAGCTGGAAACATCCGTAGGGATTTCACCAGCCCTTTAAGAGGATGTGTGGGGTGGTACCACCTCGGTCGAGGAAGAATTCCTCTTTCACCTTACAACAACAATCACAAAATATCCATGGTCGAAGCGGGATTCGTACCCGCTCCTCTCGGAGACCCTTACACCTAGATCTCTTTCTAGGATGGCCAAAATGTTCTCCTCATCTTGGACAGTTACTTGTCTTTGAGATCCTCGGTTTTCAACACGGGGAACAACACTGTCAGTATCTAAGAGAAGTTGAGAAACGTTTACAAAGGTTCTTGGGTTCGGCTGTCGTCTATTTGGAAATCGTTCGCCGTACAAACGTGCTGCCACAACAGAATTTTCCCGAGCTTCACCATAAATTAATAACATGTCGTGATAGTCTCGCACTGTAAACATTTTTTTAAATTTAAATTACAACATACCCGTACGATCACGCAGACTTTCCTTTACGTACACGCATACACCGGCATCGAGGAAGCATCAACTAACGGGAACGACTGACGAGGTAATTTTTTAATACGACATGTCGGCCAGCGCAGCGAGGTCACAGGTTTCCACCGGCTGATTTTTAAAGGGCGCGACGTTGTCAGATGTTTTACGTGAAACAATTTACTACAAAATGATTTTTTTTTTCTAATAATTAAAGGGTGCAATTCAATTTTTTTTAGTATTTTGCTGAGAACAATTACCTCCAGCACCAAAAAAGTTCATAATTATTTTCGTGGACTATTTCAGTAAATAAATACTAGGCATTCTATACATACTGTGTCGTTTTAAAGAAATATACCTTAGCCTGAAATATCTTGTCTCTAAAAACTAAATTCCTTGACTCGCACACGCATCGTTTACTAAAAACACTTAAAATTATTATTGTGTTTAAGTTTAAACTATAATAACGAGTATTTTGTACTTTTCGATACGCGTATCGAATTTTTTCTAGGCACTTTTTTAAAGCGATCGATTATTAAATTTTTGTTTCTCCCCTGTAATTATAACTAGTAATTTAGTTTTTAGATATGCGCTAAGTTTTCGTAATACTCACACGTACAGTCACAGCATTAATTACATTATATTTAATAAACACAGATACTATTCATAACTTTAAAGTGCTGCAAGATTTGTTACAAATACTACTATAACTGTGAGTTAGAAGTTAATGTAACTGAGACAGTAATCACGTATCCCGTTTTTCTGTTTTAGTAATTATGACGAAGGGATCTGCTGTGATCGATAACCCAAAAAAGCTTTTTACTGTTGATCATCCATTTATCTATGTGATTAAATATGACACTGTCATTTTATTTTCTGGAAAAATTTTAAAGCTCGAGTAATTTTTTCAGAAAAACTAGCTTAGTAAGTATTACTCAAACTTAAGTTTATAAACATTACTAGGTATTTAAAAAACATCCTTTCCTGTTTATAATATCTATATTCACTTTATATAGGTTTTTACTACACGTTTTTATGCACATGCAATATTACACGATTTAGTGATATAGTTCACTAGTTTGTACCCACTACGGGATTTTAATATTATAAATAAAGAAAATAAGGATATTTTATTTTTAATTGTTATCGTCAATTCAGTAAAACGCTAACCATAAGGCCAGCCCACCTCTTGCAATGATCGTGTTCAATACTATACACTCCCAGGAATAACGTCGGCGAGTATGCCTAGGTTACCTTAAGTCTCAGATGGGTGATAAAAAAATTAAAATATGTGTTTATTTATCTAACAGCTAGTGCAAACAAAGCTCTTAGTCCCTATAGTGTCTTCTATCATAGAGTCATACCAAATAAGAAGCTTTGTTTTTATTTAGTCAAAACGGAAACTCTGTAAGGGAAACCCGAGAAATACACCTGTCCATCCTTCCACAATGTTATATTGTGAACTGTTAGACTGATTCCGCTAAAATGCTTAATTATTTGTTTAAATATTCATTGAAATCGGTTGATTGGACGGAAATCGCACATTGCGTGTACGAACTATACTTAGCTTACTTTCTTTGATAAAACGAAAAATTAAATATTTTTTCTCGTAAACAAAATCCATAGGACATTCTACTCTGTATAATACACTACACATTTGTGTCAATCACCTATTGTGCTTGATGGTTTTTTATACATTTTGCACACACAATTTAATCAAGAATTAATTGGACATTAACTTGTAATGTGGCAGCACTCATATTAGTGTCATTGTTACATGGGACATTTAAGATCAATTAAGTTGATTATGTAAGCCATTTTTTGGTGCTAATACGGTTCAGAACGGTTTAAAAACTATTTATTTTCTTGTTAAACGGTGACGTCATATATGTCGTGTGTTGAACCGTATTTGAAAACGTTTCGGACTTGTGTTTGAAACACATTGTCCGTCCTTTTCACGTAATAATCTTTGTTTTAACCATATTTTAAAGGTAAAATGTAGGTTATATTTGGTATAGGACAACCCAACCGGAAAATGGTAAGTTTAATTTTTAATACCATATTTTTGTTCCAACGAACAAGACGAGATTCCCATGGACTTCCTGATCCCTTCATTTGCCAAATGGTATAAATCAAAAATTTCTTGTTTTAAGCTTTCAAAAAGTTCTTCCGCAACAGAATTTTTCCCGGCCTTGAAAAGCCTGTAGAAAATTTATAAATCAAATCAAACATTTTGGCCAACAAAACAATGCGTAAAATTTCTCTAGCACTTTTATCATCTAATTTATGTTACTGTGAAGCATAAAAACAAGACATGTCAAATTCCTCGCGACCGTGTAGCATGCTGTCAACGGTTGAAAAATATTTATTTTCTTGAAACTCTAATCGATAAGGTTGCGTTTCAAATACGGTTTAAAAATGCCCTGAGTAAAACAATCATTAATTTTTTGCTGATTAAATTATGAAGAGAATATTTTATATAATTGAAATTAATGTTTTAAAGAATTATAAAAATTTTATTAATGTTTTGATTGTCGTGATTCTTAAACTTATGTGTGTTAAATATCCTCAACAAAGTTTTAAGTTACTCTAAGCTCTTTTATAGTAGCACACTTTCATTTAATTGTTAATTAAAGATTCCCTGATGATGGAAATAAAGATTTCTGAAAGCTTGGACTAAACTTTAAAGAGTACACTTTCATTTGCTGCATACCCCAATATTTACAATTTTTTTTTCGGGTCACAGGATTTTACATGTTAAATTTTCAACCCCATGTTAGGACCTTTTCTACTGTATCGATACAGCTGAAACTTTCAACAAATAAAGTTGTGAGTTCTTAAATTAGGTCGGGTCAATAACTATCCTAAAATATCTACGATAAAAAGTATCTTTCAATGAACCCTGTATGTACAAACCTAGCAGGTAATCAAGATGTCAAGAAGAATGTCCAGTTTTCTGACACTTATACAAGGCGTACAAAATCTAATTTATTTGACTCTTTTATTTAAATTTGTTTAGTAGAAAATCACAGTTCGATTTTTATTATACATTCAATCATTATCACACAAATAATATCCACAAAAGTAACCAAATTTTAAAAATTTATTTAAAAAAATAGCCGTAAAGATTAAAATCTTCTAAATAAATTGTTCAAAATAGCCTCCAAATTGGGCCAAGCAAAAGCCCAGACAGTTGTAGAAATGTCTTCTAACGTTCAGGATCTGCCGGGGAGTAATAGTGCGCGAAGCCTCGATAATTCTGTTGCGGAGCTCTTCTACACTGCTTGGTCTGCCTCTAACAATATCGAACACTTTCGAGGATAGATAACCCCAATAAACGTAATCTAAAAGCGAAATATCGGGGCTTCGCGCTGGCCATTTAAATAGCCCAAAACGGCCAATCCACCGTCCTGGAAACGTGACATTCAAAAAGTCGGTGATAGCTTCTGAACTATTAGCGGGAGCACCATCATGTTGAAATATTATTCTGCTATTTTGATCAACATTCTCCAACGCTGGGATAACTTGGTCCTGGAGCAGTTCTAAATATTTTTCAGCTGTCAGACCTCCCTCTATGAAAAATGGTCCAATTATTCTGTTTCAAACAATTCCTGCCCAACCGTTCACTTTCTGCCTTGTCTGGGTATACGTTTCCTGAATTATGCAAGGATTTTTTCGAGCCCATATTCTTGTATTTTGTTTGATGACTGAACCATTTGTACAGAAAGTACTTTCATCCGAGAATAATATTTTATTTATGATGGTTTGGTCGTTGTTAATTCATTCTATCCACTGTTCGCAAAAGTGCATTCTAAGAAACTAATCATTTGGCAAAAGTTCTTGAACATTCCTGACTTTAAAAGACTTGTATTTCTCTTTTTTAATTTCTTTGTAGCAACTACTCCTGGATTTTCTGGAAACATCGGCAAGCTGAGTAAGACTAGTTGTTGGATTCTCTTCAACGGTCAAGCACACTTCCATTTTGAATTCCTCGTTTAAACAGTTGTGTTTCTTTCTTCACGTGAGTACTTACGATACATCTAGTATTTACAAAGTTTTCATGGAACCGTTGTACAGTTGTTCTGGACGGGACTGGACGGTCAGGATAAGAAGCGGCAAAGTTATCGACCACTTCTTGTGCCGACATTCCTCTGATGTAGTTTGAGACTATCTGAATACGTTCTTCTGTAGTGTAAATCGACATTTTGAAGAGATTTTCGACAATTTCAAAGCACAAATTTAAAAATTATTTTGTGACAATGACAGTGTCACCTATGCTTGCTCTAAAGTTGAGAGACAAAGGTTACAAGGTGCACAAAAAGTAAAATTTTTCTATCGGAAAAATGGATTTTAAAAATATTTCCCAAAGTTTTTTAGCGTAATGATAGAGTTTTCCTAAACCTAAGACCCAAAACTTCATCTTTTTCCAATTTCAGATCTATTGCTTCAGTAAGAACATGCTTTAACATGGGGTTGAAAATTTAACACGTAAAATCGCGTGTATATATTGTTTTTGCAAAAAAAGATAGTAAAAATGCTCACATAGTATAATGCACTTGCTTGCTTGGAAGGAGAAAGAAGCAGACCAACGACATGCAACACACGTTTTAACCTGAACACGCAATGCCCTCTTCACATTACATCCACTTTCTTTATATTTATATGGTCACACGCAACTGACTTTAATACTTTGGGACTGACATACACCCGTGATAAAAAACAATTTTTAATTTATGAAAACTGGTCCTGTAACAAAAATTTTAGACATTCTTTAAGGCATAAATTATAAAATAAATTGCTAGAACGTTTTGTCTTAAGAGATATCTCAATAATCATTATTGTAACTTGTGCACCGAACTGACATTTTTTGGCTATATTGTTTAAAAGGAGGATTAAAAAAAAAAAAAAATTAAGAACTTCATATACTTTGGCATCCATCCAAACCAACACTGTTGTCAGGTTGACTGACTATTAGGGCAATCACTGTTAAATGTTTAATTGCACATAGCACTTTACGTTAATAACCAATAATAAAACGATAGTACATAGTAAATTAATATTAAAAATATGAATAACATAGGGGGTATACCTATACATGCTGTTTTTTTACCCAAGCTTTAAAATAAAAAAACTTTTCTTTTTAGTTCTGTTGGACAAAAGCGGCTCTCCTGGAGATAAAACCACATTTGAGGCTGACCATTCATTTTTCTATTTTATAAAATTGAAACATATTATTTTGTTCGCTGGTAAAATAATAGAGTAGTTTTATTGTTCGTATATTTTTAAGTTTGTGAATTTAATCAGCAATAAAACATTTTAATAAATATTTAGATACATTTTTGAGGTTTTGTTCTCAGTAGTGGTTGTAAATTTGAATACAAAATTTCAGAAGTGGTTGCTAAACAGCGCCGTATAAGAATAAAATTATTTTTCAGGAGGAAATGTGAGGATTAAACTAATCATTTTATAGAAACAAAGTGGGATTTAAAAAAACCAGTTATCATCAACGATTAATTTTTTTATCTGAAACAGCCCACGTAGACTTCAAGCCTTGGTACTAACGTACTGTGTTGAAGAGAAGGAAAATGTAATCTATTAACATGGGATTTCAAAAATTGGTGGTTGGGAGGGGAAAACATCTGCAGGTAATTTGTTCCGTAATCTGGGGACCCTAGGTATGAATGAGCGAGAGAAGTGGGATGTTCTAGGCTTTTGTAGCTGGACAGTAAAGGGATGCATACGTAACGCGCCTCTTGTTGTTCTGTTAGGAACAGTCAATGGGGGATTAGCGGCTAGTTCTTCAGAGCAAAATCCGTGGAAGTATCGGTAGAAAAGGGATAAATCCCCAAGCGCGGTGATGGATCATTGATAGGTCGAATGTTCGAGTAATTTTTACAGAAAAACTTTCTTCCTAAGATTACTACTCGAATTTAAATTTTGTAACTGATTAATAAAAGCCCCTTTCCTCTTTCTTAAGGATAAAACGAAAATACGCATTTTTAAGGCTTATAATTCATTTTTCTATATTATTGGCCCTTCTAGCACCAAGCCTCCTACTAATATAATAAAAAAATTATGTTGACCCCTAGTAAAAAAGGAAAGTACTTTTATATCTTTTGTGAACTTAATAAGCAACAAAATATTTAATTACATATTTAAATAAATTTTTTTGGGTCTCTTTTCAGAGGGTAATTTTGAATAAATCACTTTAGAACAGGCCATTAAAAGCGCCATTTAGGAATATGTTTCTACAATTCGTATTCAGCAGGCGATAATAATATGTGGATTAACCTTGTACAGAAACAAAAGAGAATTTGGACAAAAAATCAGAGAATCTAGTATCATAATCTTCCAATATCTGTGTGTATACCTATCTCTTTAAAAAATCCAATAAAAGTATTTGTGTAAAATATGTATCGTACGGTAATAGAATTTTTTACATTATAATTAATTAACACATGTATTGTTCATAAGTTTGGTATGCTGTAAGATTTGTTACAAATATCACGATAACTGTGAGTTAATGTAACAGAAGCACAGAAATCACGTAACCCGTTTTTCTGTTTCAGTACTTGTGAAGTTCACATCTGGTGGAATCGATATCCAAGAAAAGCTTTTTATTGCTGATCATCCATTTATCTATGTGATTAAATATGAAAATAATATTTTGTTTTCTGGTAAAGTTTTAAATATCGAATAATTTTTTTAGAAAAACTACTTTAATATACATTTTGATGTACACGCAATATAATAATATGATTTAGTGATATATTTTACTAGTTTGTAAACACATTTCTCTGTATTCGGATTTTAATATTATAAAGAAATAAAATAAGGATATTTCTTTCTTTTTGATTTTTATTGTCAATCAATATGGGGCCAGCCTCTTGCAGTTAATGATCGTGTTCATTATTTTCCAGTACCGGGAGCAACGTCGGCAAGCACGCTTAGGTTACCTTAAGTTGGGTCATGGTAATTACAGTAGGTGTTTATTTATCTAATAGTTACTGTAAACAAAGCAAGATTAATAGATTTTCTTCATTGCAAAGCCAGCAGAGCATAATGAAAAATTTTATTATTTTTAGTTTTTGGGGCTATTTTCAGTGATGGTTTCAATTTTGAAAAACTAATTTTATGTCTACGATTGGTCTTCAGGAGGAAATTTGGGGATTACCCAAAATATTTTGAACTTGTAGCAAAAAATATTATTTGAAAAAGAAGTATTCACATCCTATTTACTAACCTTTTAAAAATATATAATAAAAGTAGTCCGTGATTGTAAAAAATTAACACTTTAATACTTACGTTTGGCATGCTCTATGATTTGTTCACATTCTCCTACCTTAAATCCAAAATGGGTCATAAAAAATTTAAATAGGCGTTCATCTCTTTAACAGTTAATGTTAACAGAGCAAGGTTAATATACTTTCTGCATTGCATGAAACCAACAGCCGAATTTTTACGACTGAAAATTTATGTTTCTATTTTATAAAATATGAAGGTATTATTCTGTTCGCGCGTAAAAAAAATAGAGTAGTTCTTCTGTATATATTATTAAGTTTGTCAAACTTAAGCAATAAAACATTTTTGTGAACAATAAAATCCATTTTCTTGGACTTTCTTGAGTGGTGGTTTCAATTTAGAAAAAAAAAAGATTAAAATAGAATAGAGGAGGCATCATTTTAGAATATGTTTTTCCAATTGGTCTTCAGGAGGAAATTTGTGGAATAACTTCAACATTTTAATATTGTAGAACCCCGTTATCGTAAACTTCCAATACCTATTTACATATTATAACATATTTAAAAAAAAGAATAAAAGTATTTTGTTATAAATATTTATCCTTCAGTAACACAATCAATTACATTATAACTAACCAGTTAATACTGATGTGGTTCATAAGTTTGGTGTACTGTCGGATTTGTTAAAAAATACCCCTATGACTGTAAGTTATAATAAGTATACAATACACGCAAAGTAATCACGTATTTCGTTTTTTGTTTTTAGTATTGATGGTAGAACTGGCACTAATCGATTATGACCCCGAAAAACAATTCATTGCAGATCATCCATTTATCTACATTATTAAATATGAAAACGTAATTTTGTTTTCTGGAAAAGTGTTAAAGTTCGATTAATTTTTCCGAAAAAGTTGCATATTAATATTACTACCCAAATTTAGGTTTTATAACATTACATGATTTAGTGATATTATAGTACATTAGTTTGTACGTATTATATATTGTATTGGGATTTTAATATTATAAAAAATAAAATGAAGATATTTTCTGATATTTCCTTTTTACTATTATCTTAGATAATCCTGTAAAATCCTGAATATTAGACCTCTTGAAGTTAATGAACGCGTCCAATACTATACAGCTCCAGAAGGAACGTCGGCCAATATGCTTAGATTTTCTTAAGTTCGTAGATGGGGTATAACAAAATTAAATTTAAAACTTATTTAATAGTTAATAATGTTATACCTTATAATGTTATTATCTGTAAGGTTATGAATTTAATTTCTTATGTTTATACCGATACTATTTCTTTTGCAACTCGGTGCTAGTTTAACTAATGAATTACAAACCTGCGTGCTTTATCAACATTGAGAGCTGCCATCCCTAAATAATTATTTTTATCCACTGTTTATACTGTTGCGAAGATAATGATTTGGAGATGGACAGACCGATGAACGGAAAAACGAAGGGCGGAGTTTCATTATACTAGTTTTTAACTTCTGACGTACAATGAGCTAAAAAAATGGAAGTTCAAGCTTCCCCAATAATTTTGCAACTGCTTGATCAAGGAGAGAATGTACATACCTACATATTAGTCACACATTTATAACAAAAAATATAATGAAAATTCATTTTACAAAGAATTTTATTAAAAATGCATCCATAAGTGCTTAGTAATCTACAGATAGTTTTTAGTTGGTGATGGTGTTTAGCAGCTTACCACAAAAGTAGTTAAGTAAAATATTAACCCAATATTTACTTTCAATAATATTTAATTTCTTTTTATGTGAATAAAATAATATTGTATGTATCTCTTTTCAGTGCATGGGGTCCTTCTTTCAGCAAGTCTCCCCCACACACCACCACTTATCTTTAGGGTAGATCGGCCATTTTTATATTATATTAGGTTTAACAATGTCGTGTTGTTTGCCGGTAAAATCAGAGGAATTTAGGCAGATTTGATATTGTAACTTTTTTTATAAATAAAATAATAAATTTGTAAAGTTGTGTTAATTTCGAAGTTAGATCTTAAAATGGTAAACTACGCCTTACGGGAAACCTGAGCAAACCTGTCAGCTTAGGGGAACTTTGTACTTACGCCCCTGTAAATTCATTATACGTAAAATAAAATGTTTGTTTCCCAAAAAACTAACTTGATCGCACTTCATTTTCTTTGTTTAGCTGTTAAAAAGCAACGTTGAGTACCTTCAACTGTTAGATACAAACTGGCAGTTAACCTGTCACAGTTTGGGACATTTTAAACTTCCAGACTGAAAAACTAAAACTTTTGTGAAGAGTCTGAGAAAAATCAGTCGCGAAATACACAAGGGTGTTCCAGTAGTGTCTAAATTTTATATTTTATGAAAATTTGTTTATTTTTCTACCTATTGGCACTTGTTTATTGATACTAACCAAATTTTTCTTTTACCTTTTTCAGTAAAGTTCATTCCTTATTCGATTGGCGTCTCTTTGCAACCTCCGAAAGAGTTCTTCGCGGATCATCCTTTCATATATGCTATTAAACTAAACAATATAATCCTGTTTTCAGGCAAAATTGCTCAACCATAAGGTATAATTTGTGAACAAAATATGTAAATGTATATCAACAATATAGATTTTAAAAATTTTCAATCTCTATGGACAACTAACAACACGCATTTGATTTTAACAACAGACACCTCTTTCAAAACATGTGAGAATTACGCCTATTTTTACTTAATAAATAGTTTTTCTGAATTTATCTACTAAGGTTTCTCCATCTTTTGATTAATCGTAGGGATTCAAATGGAACGTCAGACTATTTATATTTAATATTAATCAAATTGTATAGTCTTAAATATAGTATCCTATACTCGTAAACATGCATTCACTTAATCACTCCCTCACTTACTCACTCACTCTCTCACTCACGCACTCACACTTATATTTCTTTTATGTTTTAAAGTTGTCTTCCTTAATTTTTGAATAAATATATTGAATAGTAAAATTTGATAATTTTCCATTTTAAGACGAAACCGAAAACTGGGAACTTGAAATATAGAGATCAAGACAGTTCAATACCCTACGTCTTGATATTGAAGCATTTCAAGACATGCTTTTATAAACAAAATCACACCCTAAATTTAAATCGATAAGGTATCGTTATGCCCTCATCCACCGCAACACACTGTTTACACATTTTTTATACTTTTTGTTAAGGCATGCAATTGGCTAACACCGCGGCCAATTCCTCTTTCACAAGAATAACGAAAAAATCTCAATAGCGGAAAAAATGTTTATTTAAAAAGAATCCAACTTTGATCCCCCATAATTTCCAAACTCGTTACGAGAGAAAACTGTCGTTCATCGCTTAAAGGCGCTCAGACTTAAAGCAATTTTTTTGACCATTATTAAATTCCCATTTCGGTGATATTATCACCGAAAAGGTGATAGGTAGTTTGCTCTCAAAATGGCGACACTGGAGGTATTGACGTAACGGACGGCGTGACGTAAATGGCCACGCCTATCATATCTCCTTTTATTTGTATCATGCGAAGTATAATTAAAAAAAATAAAGATGTAAGTTTTGATAAGAACTTAACACATTTTGTATCACTGAGATACAAAAATGTGAAAAAATCAGTGGCTTACATGGTTTTATTTAAAAAGATATTTTACCGCCTTCTCATATGCCCGCCCTGGGGGGCCTGTCAAAGTATTTTCACACATAATTATGCTTAATTTAAGTATTTTTTAAGTACTTTACACGTAAATTTCATAAAAATTGCTGAAGGCATTTTGAAAATATGTAGAAAAAAAAAACAAAAGAACAAGACCCTGTATCTTTAAGACAAAGCATTTGCGGACCCACGTTCATATAATATTTTTGCCTTAGTTTCTTTCAAAGAATCTCCCTTTAAGCGATGGCACATGTTTCTTCAAACACCCTGTATGTAACTTGAATACCGAGTAAAGGATGTCTACAGGGAAAAGTTCGAGGGACCTTCTCTTATTCCCCAGATTTTTATACCTTAGGAAGTGTTGATAAAAAAAAGACAGAAAACCTTATTATTAAATCCAAAGAAGGCGAACCTGTGCAGGTCTGCTCAGGATATTTGCCCCCTTTTTTAATCACATTTTCTTAATTCAAGTTCAATTTTCGAAACTTCAACGTAGACTTCAAAGATCCATTCAAATACAGGGTGTCCCATTTAAAAACTCTAATTTTGTGACACTCTACTTTTTGAACGCACCCTGTATAATTCAAAATATTTTTAAAATGTGCAGAATATCCAACCATACCGGAACACAAAAGCTTATTATCGACAAATCATATCTTTAAAGCATAAAATTACTGCGCGCAATATTTGACTCACCCGGTACTTTCAAAAATTCATTTTGTAGAAAAATATTTTGAAAGCGTTATTCAACAATTTCTCGTATATCTAGCACAGGTATAGGTTAATACTACTACTATAGGTACATCATTACTCATCAGTTTCGATTAGAAGGAACCGATCGGATGCAGCTCCATCGATTGCGACTTGTGTTCGATTGGATGCAGTATTCCAACTAAATCAGAAAGAGATTTGAATTGAGTTGAATCGGATTGAACAGAATTTTCGTGCGATAAGCACTGCGGTCAAAGGAATCATTCGTAGGATTTGAAATGACATAGTCCAAGAGCTACTGAACCCTGTTAGTAGCGGTATTTTTTGCACAAAGCTGGACATTTGTTTATTGACGATTGAAGAGCAACCATAAGGAAAAGTCATGACTTGGCAAGTCTCAACCGGTCGCGTCTTCAACCCCTATATTTTTGAAAGCGTAAAGAAATAAAAAATTGAAGTTAAGTTACAAAGTTAAAATTGTTTAAATTTCCAAAATCGACTTTATTGCTGCCAAGAAGTTCATGGCGGTCATTTTTAACAACTTTTAAAGTAATAAGACAAATAAAGGTACTTAAATTTTTCATTTTTTTACGGTTTTTAATATTTATAGGCTCCTCATTTAAAAGCGAATTAAGATAAGGACCTAGGGCTTGCGGTAAAATGCTTTTTTTGAAAACCGTTTTGAGGTACCATATGGCATAGGGTTGCATTTAAAATTTTTGACTTTAACTCCCTAGCGTCACCCTTCAAGAGGGTTAAACAAGTTAAATTACACAAACAAGTAGATTTATTAACCAATAAGATACACCTAAAATGTGGTGCCTCTATCTTAACTAACAGCAAAACGTATTTGCCCATACCAAGACTTTTTGGGCTCCCTTTATAATATTGAAAATAATTTTTAGTTGAAAAAAAGCATTTTTTTGTTATAAAAATAAAAAAAAAATTACTTAATTTCAAATTTTATTCCATTTCTTACAATCTCCAATCTTCTCGCTCCCGCACTCCCGATTTATTTTTCTCCGCATCTGACGGGCCCTTGTGACCGTTCAAATAGCCTGGCCTTGAACATATTTACGTTAAATCGTTTAATAAAGAGCCTGTAACAATTGGAACCTTGTAGGACAATGTTTATTTTATGCCCTGCACAGAGCACATTTAGAATCATCTGGCAGGTGCGTGGGACCTTCAGAATCGCCTGGCAATTTTTTTTCAATTTTGATATGTCTAAATTCAAATATATTAAAATTTGAAGTTTGTAACTCCATCCTCCATTTTTTATTTTTTAAAATTTTTATAAATATGAGGGTTGATGACGCGACCGGGGGTGTGTTTCAGAGAGTATTAGGGAGACTTGCCAGGTTATGACTTTTACCATAGATCCATATAGCTACGCAGACCACAGATCCATATAGCTGCGTAGCTATATGGATCTGTGCTTTTACTTATGGTCGCTCTTCAATCGTCAAACACAAATTTTCAGCTTTGTGCAGATACCGTTACTAACAGGGTTCAGTATGTAGATCTCTAGATATAATTGCATAAACAGGCTAAGGTAAATGTTGCTTCTCTTTTTTGTTGCAGTGCTAAACATAATACCTTTTAGTTTCTATATCCTTAAAAATTACAAAATGCTTTTAGTACCGTTGACAATTTTAGCATGTAAGTAAAGACCACAAAGAAGACAAACTATACAGGGTGTCCTAAATAGTACAAGTAGAATAATTCAATCATAACTTTTTTTTTAGTCTGGGGTGCCCGCTCAGCCAAAGAGCTTCTCTTTCCCGACCCCATACCATTCAAAGCCGACCATCCTTTTATTTATGTAATTAAGGATGAAAATTTAATTCTGTTTTCTGGAAGGATCATTGTTTAGACCGGATGCTCTATTATAATCAGTAATAATCACAAATTTAAAAAATATAATAATGGTAATATTAACAATGTAAACTTTCACATTTAGCTATTTTTATACACTTTAGGAAATATTAATGATTATGCCGACTTACAACGAAACACTTGTCTTAAAATTAAATGCCATACGTTATTCAACAGTTTTCAATTTTTTTTTCTCAAATACAGCTCACGTGATAGAAAAAACGACGTTCGTATCTCTAATCAACACCTGAAAAACCACGGTTATTAACAGGTATTCATAACCTAATTTTGGCAGACATGTGTTATTTATGATTTGCAATAGTTGCACCGAGACAAGAAGTCACCTGATGTTGTAAGTATTGAGGTCTCATTACTTTTTTTACCACTGTTGTTTTTTAATATAGTTGTTGATCGGGTATGTATCTGCATTCATCTATATTTCAATTCTGCGAATTATTTTTTTCAAAACGCAACCTTCTTCCTGCAAATTTTATTACCAATAACAAGGGTACGGTATCATATTTTAATTCTCTTTGTACTGGCTGGAAAATGTAACTAATTGGTTATGGGTCAAACTATGTATTATGCAGAGTGTTCCAGACTTAAGACAGTACGTATTTTATGTAAATGTTTAACCAAGTGGTTTTCACTACAAGAAAGGTATTGAACCTGCACTGCATTTGTTTATTATCGACTGGACAACACACACCAAGAAAGGCAACGCAGCTCAAAATCAACACTTTTCTTTTAATGAAGATCCACGTTGTCTACTTTAAACAAGGTTTTTTTTCAGAAAAAGTCTTCCAACCATGCAATTTTCTACCACCAAATGCAGAATTTATTGTAGATCATCCATTTTTATATTACAT
The DNA here is from genome assembly GCA_963971165.1 of Philopedon plagiatum. NCBI lineage: Eukaryota > Metazoa > Arthropoda > Insecta > Coleoptera > Curculionidae > Philopedon > Philopedon plagiatum. The sequence continues at coordinate 84,511,926 of OZ020195.1, forward strand.
TCAATTTAACAATATTACTTTATTGGTTGGTACTGTTAAAAAATTTGTAGATTATTATGACGTATTTTATGGTCGTACTACTTGGTAATGGCAATTTTACGTTTACTACCGCCGACCACTAAATTCTTCACTTTATAAATAATTACTGTACTTCTGCAACACCTGAAATTTCGTATTTTTGTTAACTTTAAAAACGGATACTCATACGATATCAAATTGTGAAACATTATTATAAAATGTAAATCGTAGCTAAGGAAGTTGTGGCACCTACGGTCAAAAAATTGGGTGGGTAGGTGAGAGTGTTAGTTAAGTATTTTTCTTTAAAAAAACTGTAGTACGGTACACTTTGTAGCAATAATTGTACAAATTATTGCAATAATAGCGCTTGTATTTCAATAAATTACGAGTCTATTCCTGCAACGCCTGATCACGATTTTTAATTTTTAAGTACTTGTAGAAAACCGATATGTTTTGAGAAACTAATATTTTGTGCAATTGTTAACAAATAAAACGGATAATCATGTGTTACTAAATTGCGAAAAACTATTATAAAAAGTAAGTCGTACTTTAGCTAGTTGTAACATCAAAGTTCTTCACATTATAATTACTGTACTTCTGCAACATCTGATCACGGTTCGAAGTTTTCATACTATTGCGGAAAAGCAATAATATGTTTTGGAAAATTGAAATTTGTATATTTAATAACTTTAAAAACGGATAATCATACCATATTAAATTGTGAACACTATAATAAAATGTAAATCGTACTTTAGCAAGTTGTATCATCTACGGTTAAAAAATTGGGGGGTTAGGTGAGAGTGTTAGTTAAGTAATTACTGTACTTCTGCAACACCTGGTCACAGTTCGAAGTTTTTATACTATTGCGGAAAAGCAATAATATGTTCTGGAAAATTGAAATTTTGTATATTTAATAACTTTAAAAACGGATAATCATAAGATATTAAATTGTGAAACACTTAATAAAATGTAAATCGTACTTATGAAGTTGTATCACCTACGGTTAAAAAATTGGGTGGTTAGGTGAGAGTGTTAGTTATGTAGTAGGGTACACTTTGTAGCAATAATTGTACAAAGTATTGCAGTAATAGCGCTTGTATTTCACGTAATAAATTACGAGTCTATTCCTGCAACGCCTGATCACGATTTTGAATTTTTAAGTACTTGTAGAAAATCGGTATGTTTGTGCAATTGTTAACTATTAAAACGGATAATCGTGTAATATTGAATTGTGGAAAACAATTATAAAAAGTAAGTCGTACCGCAAGTTGTAGTACCTACAGTTAAAAATCGGCTTTATGTGAAAAGGATTCTTTTTTTCTTAAAATATTGTAGTAGGATAGGCTTGGTAGCAATAATCGCATTAATGATTGTAATAATGGCCCTTGTAGAAAATAATATATTCATAATAAAAAGTATGTAATTATGTACTACAATGTTTTTAATTTTGTTGAATGTAATATCTCGAACGCCAGTGTTGCTTAACTGACTTCATACTTTAAATAAATGTGAGTGGGTACGAAATTGGTATGTAATAGATTAGTATTATTGTTGGTATAGGAATTTAGCTGTTGCCCTTGAATAATATTGTCTTTCTATTTTAATTTATTAAATATATTACGCATTAAAAAAGTGTCGATATATTTACAGCATAAAATTATAGGTATAAATAAGACAATGCTGAATACAATAATTACTAGTACCTCATTTTATTCTTATCTGCTCCTGGATAATTTCACAATTTATTATCTGGCAAGCTACCAAGGAGCGTGGATTATATTCTCTGTCCAGTGTTATGCAGAAATAACAATGTTAAACAATGATTTAAAAAGAGATAAGTAGGTAAGACTTAATGCACATAGATACTTTTTGCATCGATACTTTCGCGATACAAGCAGTCGCACAACTAAATAAAATTTGCATCGCTATCTGAAGACAGTGGATCGCGATAGTATCGCATTTATATTGCGACCATATCACGACTATTCGATACAAAAAGTATACGTGTGTAAGGTCTCTATGAGTAATACAAATTCACGAAAAAATACACTTACAGGTAAGAATACACAGCCGCAGAATAATTTGATTTGGAATATTAGGGCTTCGATGACTACTGATATAGCAAAACACCGATAAAAGTCGTTTAGCAGCCGACAGCACATCACAATGTTCTGGCAGATGAACACATTTGCTTACGTATTAAAAAATATATTGTTTTTGGCTTATTTTCGCGAAAAAACTATTTTTCCATTATCAATGCGCGGATTATTTAAGAAAATGTAACAAAAATGCTCTAAGGTTATAGACTGAGTCATATTTTTAAACATAAAATAGTGATCGCCTTGGAAACCCAGTTTTAATTACTAGATTGGCAAAGAGTCGGATGAGGCTTTGATGTCCAATAGCTAAGTTTTCAGATTATTTTCGAAACGATAGCGAGCGTCCATAATTTCGAATAATTAATAATTTCTTGGTTTCATAATAGCAGAATTTTTATTACATGTAAACGATGCTAAAATGCCGACTTAAGGTTTACTTATCATAGTGTTTTGAGTCACATTTTAACAGTGTAACCTGAAAATGTCTCCTAAGTATTATTTTTTCATTGTAGTTATTATAAAGAGGGTTATAACCAATTTTTTTAAGCCGATTAAGCTTATTTTAGCTAGGATTAATTTAGGCTGCCATAGCTAAATAATCGTAGTTTCAACTCCGTGTGTCTCCTGTTTATAATTAGCCAACCTAGTGTTTTCTGATTTAAGTGTCCTAAATCACATTATAACAGTGTAACCTGAAAACGTCACTTACGTTATATTTTTCTCGTTTTGCTTAAATACAAAAAAAGTTATAACCAATTTTTAACCAATTTTTTCAAGGCGATTACGGTTATTTTTGCTAGGACTCGTGTGTAACCTGAAAACGTCACTTACGTATTATTATTTTCGTTTTGCTTAAATACAAAAAAAGTTATAACCAATGTTTTCAAGCCGATCAAGCTGATTTTGCAATGATTAATTTAGCCTGCCGTAGCTATACAATCGTAGTTTCAGCTTCATGTGTTTCCAGTGGATAATCTTTCAGCCATATTTGGTAAGATCCATATATACAGAACCATACAAAGCACAGAGCAGCTAGAAAAAATTATGTTATCAAATAAACATGTAAATCTGCATAATAATTATAAAAATGTATATTTACGTATTTGGTTACTTGGTCCCAAAAGCAACAACAAATTCACATTAATATTATAAAGACACTTACCAAAAACAATGAATATTATCAAAAACGTAAAGTCTTTGCTAGTGTTACTTTCAATATGTATTGTAGCAGCAAACAGACTCAGGAATATAAGCAGCGCATATAGGAAAGCATATTTCTGGTCCCTCTGGAACAAAAATAGCATTTTTGGCATAAATATTGTTGCAAATGCTTAATAACTAGAGGCCCTGAATTGGAATATTTACCTTTAAAACTGCCACCAAGAGAAGAACGCTTAAAATAAGGTTACACGCCGCAAAGCCCATCGATAGTTTGAAAAATCCCATTTGAAAGTTTTCATTATCTATATTTTTTAGCTTAATGCTGCATATTATTACTCCAGAAACTCCGAAAATCTAAAAGAAGGAAAATTTATGTTTTTTAAAATATAGTAACTTTTTCCCGAGGGTAGAGGTGTAGCGTTTTGTGGACATTATGTTAAACAGTGGTCATTGGACCCTTCCACTGATTTTCTGATTTTTACCACAAAAAACAACGATTTTAAATATGTATTTGATATAATATGCATACATTTACTAAACCTGGCGCTGTAAGTGTTTAAGGGTGGCTATATCCAAGTATTGGCAAATTTACCAGCAAGATAAATTATATGTCTATCTTAGAGCTGCTAATTTTATTTTTAGAGGCATCATTGTCAATTACCTTGCTGGTTACTTTGCCAACACGTAGATATAGCCGTCCTTAAGGTAGGTAACTAATTTTGTTACGATGAGTTATGAAAAGACTTAATAGCTTGCAACAGTTAAGTGGAACTGTGGGTCTATTTCGAAAAGAATGGAACCAATTTAGTTTCCCAGACAAAAAACTAAACGAGAAGGATTATTTTATTCACAAACTGTAGAAAAATATTCCTTTAGTGCTGTCTTTTAGATACCCACTTCTAGTATGTCGGTTAGTTCGCAGAATATTACTCTAAAATTCACTAAGAAGGTTTAAGATTTAGTTGTGGTTTAAATTAAGATCTTCTAGTTGATCAGTTATGTTCTGACAAGTTTTTGTTCTGTCAGTGTTAGTAAGTCGTCATTAAAAACTTATGAACTATTCTGATATGTCAGCGATTTTCTTGGTTTCCAAATGATTTTCATCTTGGAACCGGTTGCTAGAATGAATTTAGTTCTATTACTGCCCTTTTCTTTATAAATTTGCGAAAATCATCAGAAATTCACAGCATAAAACTTAGTGGTCTTATTCTTACATTTGTCAGTTTAAAACTTTTGGTTGTCAAATTAGACCGAACTAGCGTTGGATAATCTGGCCGTAAAAGTAATAATATAAACATTCACGACCAGATTCTTCAAAGCTGAACAATAAAATTTTAAACTGACAAGCGACTTTATATTATAAACTTGTTTCCGAATTTTTCACAAATTTATAAAGAAAAGAGCAACTGTAGAACGTATATTGCATAATAGTAGAACTACATTCATTCTAGCAAAACGTTCAAAGATAAAAATCATTGGGAAACCAAGCAAATCGCTAAAATATTAGAATAACTCATAACTTTTTAATGACGACTTATTAACAATGACAGGACAAAAACTTGTCAAAATCTAACCGATTAACTAAAAGATATTAATTTAAACTAGTACTAAATCTTAAAAACCTTTTTGGGGAATCTGAAAGTAAAATATTAACCACTTACTTTAAATGTAAAAATTGCATTCTAAAGATTTATTAAATTTCCGGTTCTCTTGTACGTTAAATTAATTAAATTATTAAGAGTTAAAAAAATACTTACAAAATTTACAATCATAACGAGAAACCACCCAACGGTTAGTTTTCTGTTATAAAATTTGGTTTCGTTCATTGTATAGCCGGTATACGTCTTCACAAGTGCACTATGAAAATCTTGTTTAAATAATCGCATTCCCTCGATATTTACATAATAAACAAAGGCTTATTCTCTTTATAACTGTTGTTACCAATTAAAACCAGTATTTTATCAAAAAAAGTTCTAAGTTCTTTCACATCATCATGATAGTTCTGTACATTTACGTGTTTACTGTCGCTGAACCTAGTTTCTTTGAGGGCGAAATTCTAAAAGGCATTGGCCTAGGTAGGTAATTATGTATTTTAGCTTGATCTCCGTCTAAAGATTTAATTTTTTGCACTTACAAGCTAAAAAAGGCTATTTTAGTTCCTATTTCTTGGGACTAAAGTGTCACTTATAATCTCTGAGGGATTAAAAATGCTTTAGATCCTTTGAAATTTATTTTTTATCCATGCATCAAAATTATCCACTTATTCTGAAGTCAAAATTTTAGATGTCTTAGGTTTGTACCCATCACCCGTTTTTTTTAAATAATATTAGTTTGAAAAATTTACCAATTTCTATATTGTTTTTTAACTGGAGCATCGCTTTGACCACTGAATACTGGGACCATACGGTCAAGCTTCGCAGTGTCCTCGGTTTTTGAACAAAATATGCTAGAAGTACGTTTTCTGCATATACAGTTATTTTCTTGGAACGGCACCAGGTTGCAAAATCTTCGTATGGATTTTCATATATTATTCTTGATTTGGGTGGCAATGACCTAGACGTAGCCTCTGCAGCATCTCTCTCAATTTCACTAATGAGAAAATCGTTCATAGTTTCGAAATTTCGGGTAAAAATACGAAAATTCTTTGACAGTTTTAAACAAAATCTCAGTTTTTATAGTAGTTTACAAGAAACGACTATTACAGGTATGCATGTGTCTTATTGTTCTGCAAAATGATTTTAAAAATAATACTAAAGAAGATTTGTTAATTTTGTGTCCTATAATTTTTGGGGAGCAAAAAATAGCTTGTATACTACGGGACTAAAGGGTCTTTTAATCCCTCGTGCATGTGGTGCCCCTGCCTGCTGCTCGGTTTGCCCTGATTTTGAGGATTAAAAGACCAACTTTAGTCCCTTGACATATAATATACGATTTTAGTAAACCTATTATGAAATGTGTGTAATGCCAACGTCTTAATACTTTCGCAGCTTTTATCTTTGCAATTTTTGTAACATTTTTTTTTTAAATCTGCAACACTCCACATGGACTTTAAACCTGAAAATACTGAGGTGCTGTTGTGTCTAATCACTGATACGAGACGGGGTATACGAGTAGAAGAAAACGCCTGGAAGCAAGAGGTTCCATAATGCATTCCTTCTGTACGCAAAAGGGACATAAAATATCTTGGGCTTCTGTACCAGAACAGTAAACGTCCAAAATAAACTTTAACACCGTAATTCACTAAAAAGCTTTAAGGCTTAGTACTAGTTTAAATTAGGACTTTCTAGTTGATCAGTTAATTCTTGTCCTGTCCACTGTTAATGAGGCACCATTAGAAATAATAAACGTTTCTGCGATTTGCTAGGTTTATTCAATACACAATAAAAATAAAACTCCCAAGTTCTGAAGTTTTTATTTTTAAGAAAATTACATTATTGTCACTGTCATTGCATAATACAGAATTAGAAAACAAACACCTAAAAATTATAAGCTTAAACTAAATGAGAGACGTGTCCACCTTCTACTTCCAAACATGTTCTCATTCTTCTTTTTACAGCATCAAAAACATTGGTGAGCACTTGATGATACACAATACACAATAATTGTTGTTACCCTCCTGAAATTTACTGGTAATTCTAGCCCGTGGGTCTTCTAAATTTTCACAGGGAATTTTGAAAACAGAGTTTTTACTGTGTAGCCATAAAAACAAGTCGCACGGTGTGAGATTGCTGGACCGTGGTGGCCACCTAACTGGCATATTACGGCTAATGATTCGGTCCTCAAAAAATTCTTCCAAAAGATTTAAATTATTAAGAGTTCCGTGAATTGGTGCGCCGTCCTGCTGGAAGTATTTTTTTTTATCTTACGTTATGTAAGGTATAAGTAAGAATCATGTTTATCAATGTCAAATCCTGTTCATCATTAGTATTTTCTGACAATTCTTTTTGAAGCAATCAAAATATGCTTATTTCATTTTTTAGAAAATAGTGGAACTTTTTTTTGTCAGGTCGACATCTAAATCTTTAATGCGTGCTAATGTTAATAACATTAATAACTCTCTTATACAATGTGAAGGCTAATCTCTTAATTAATTATTTTTAATGTTATTAGGGCCAAAATTAATTAGATAAGAACAAAAATAATATCGATGGATTTGATTTTTGGTAAACACTTGTTATAGAAACCAACTCATACTCGATAATAATTAATTAATCTCTTATCCTGTTAACTAAAGGTGTCTTAATAAATATCCATCTGCTATCCCTAAAAGTAATAAACGCTTTGTCTCATTTTGAGTGCTAATATTTACAATACACCTAATATGATCCCTATTTAAAAAATATTGGTTTAAGAGGTTGCGGAGTTCCTCCCCTGGATGCGCAAATCTGGATTCAAAGCGAGATGATACGGGGTTGGCCGTCTGAATGGCGCCAGAATTATAGATGTTTCGAAGCTGCGTGGAACACTTGCCAAAATTAAAATACATGATTGATAGTTATTGCAGCACAAAATAGGACGAATTCAATCTTACCAATATGTATATTTGTAGATAACACGATGGCTGTGTTAGCCAAGAAATCTATCGGTGCTTGGCTTGGGCAGAAAAGAAATAAACTGAAATTTTTACCCTTGCATCAGTTTTAATTTAGTGTATACGAGTATTATCAGTTGTTATGGCTATTCCTATGCATAATGAAAAAAATATTGGGTCTTAAATCGTCTAAGGAAATTAGGGAGCAAGTTTTTTTACTTCTTCACTTCTTACTTTTTACAGTTGATTTCTCATTAGGTGACTTCTCATTAAAATCAATAATTTACCATTTGTGACAGCTCGTCTTCTAACATCACTTAACAAGTTAAAAATAAAATTATTTTTACGGTTTACGACGGTATACTAAAAAGTTTTCTAACTCCTAAAATAGGTAAAAGCATTGCTGTCTCCGTGTAATAATTATTTGCTGTTCTCCAGAAGCATTTTGACGTCTTGTTAGGATTACTTATAAAGGCCCTGCTATAGCTGACTACCATGTTATGAGCAGCGATGGGTGGTGGGTGAATACCCAACGGGTAGGTAAATAAAATTTATACTAAAAATACTAGGTTTTAAAAAAGTTATGTCATTTAAAAGAAGTACGGTTGCCGTCTACTAGTGACGTCAAAAGTATGGACGAATTTGATTTGATGGATTCCTCGCCTCACAAAATACCCCCAATACCTAATGTCGTGCCGCTATGTCGTCTTGTTGAGAAATTATTGGAAAAAATCGAAAAAAAAAATTAAAATTTTGATACCCTCTATCTTGGTTATTTGGAATTAGGCAAGTTTAAATAAATTGCATTATTTCGACATAAGGAATCTGCTGTTGCTCTGTGTACCATTACTTTTGAACCACCCAATTATAAGCTGAACCTAGGGTTGCCAGCCCTCAAGATTTAGGCAGGAGGCTCCCGATTTTCCTATAAATCTCCCGCTTCCCGACTAACATATTCAATCTCCCGGTTTTCCTTTTTTTTATAGTAAATATTATATATTTATACTTCTAGCTCAGATATAGTTTATATATTTGTTTTTGTTTATAATAGCTATAATATAAATAATATAAATTTGCGTTCCTATTCTGAGTTCCTTAAATGTTTTGTTGATTTTTTATAATATAATAGCTATAATATAATAATATAAATGTTCTTGTGTACCTATTCTAAATTCCTAAGATTATTTACAAAAATATGCTTGTTTAAATGTGTTGAGTGTTAAAAAATAAACTTGTTTTGAGATGTTTAGTATTTAATTTAAACATATGTAAATTACTTTTACAATATAAAATCCGACTTATTAAAAGAGCAACAATATTTACTAATTTTCCCAAATAATAATTATTGTTACGAAATGGCGAAAGCGATAAAAATTATATCGGCACTACCGCTTTTAGTTTCCTGAAATCTGGTAACCCTAGCTAAACCGTAGCTTATTATGTAAAAAATAAAGCGTTTGCCATTTTGCCCCGCGTTGAGCGCCAAAAATTTAAACATGTTTCCCAAGTTTTCACATCACTTAAGCCGGCCTAATTTATTTGTATTATATCGCCAAGAGAAACTTAGAAGTTTTTAATGGCGACTCATTATCAACGAACAGAAAATACAAATTTAAACCATTACCCACTATTGTAAATCTTTTGCATAAATCTCGAGGTTAAAGTATTTATTACATACTCCACGTATATAAGAAATAAAAAAATTCTCTAGAAACCAGTTCATTTACTTTCCATTGTTTTAGACTAGATGTCGCAGTATGTTTCATACCAAAGATAATTCAATATCGACCGCTCGAACACAGATTTCAGCTCTCATATCAACAATGAAAAACGCGAATTTTCGTGAAAATTACGAGGAAATTCGTCATAATAAACCAGGAAATAAAGGTATATTTAACATGCAGTACTTCGTCCATCGGTTCAGTGCCCTAAAAGTGTTGTTTTCGCGTTAAAAAAAATGAAATAAATTCGAATTGCTGTCCGATACTCCTGGACTTCATTTTAATATTATATGGATTTTTATTTTTAAATATGACTCAGAGAATATTGTTGTTTTTCGAATAAACGAAGAAGAAAAATTAATGAATCGAGTGTAACACCTGAACTGAATTGGCCAGTTCAAGTATCCGTTTTTTAATAAGTGAAATTTAAAGTTTGTGTATGATTTTATAAATGCAGTTAAATTTACAAGTTGCGCGTACAAAGGGGGGCAAATACGTGCGCTTAAGCTTTACTTTGATAATTTATTTTATTTATTTTAATTACATAAAAAATTTTTCTTAGGTTAGAAGGGTCATTTCAGAATTGTTTGAAAGTGCGACTTTTAAAAATACACTGCGTAAACATAAATTTTCGTGGTTTAATTTGAGTGATTGCGTTGGACCAGACGTAAACAAAAGATGAGGTAAGTGATTTAAAAATTAGTGCCGACATAACAATGTTATTTTGGCTTAATCTAATCTTTTAAAAAGCTGAGGTATGATTTATTGGTGCTTTCGCCATTGTATTTGTTTTTATGTTGGGTATATCTTGTAGCTGGATAGGATTTACACCGTTTTATTTTAAGAGATACTAAGATGAAATTTATGGTAGGCCTATGCACATATACAAAAAAATTATATCAGTGTTGTAAGAATTTTTCGAACACTATTTTAACAAACCTAAGAAAAACGATTTTTTGAATTAAAAAAAATATTTCGCCCAAAAGAAATTTTTAATCGCGTGAGATATTACGTGCAATCGTACTATTTATTCAAATGGGTATCAGTCTTTAATACTTTGGAAAATCTTGACAAAAAATAATAAAAAAGTCTGAGGAAAGCTGACTAAACTCAAAGGCGCCTTTTTGTATTAACATTTTTTAAACTACTTGGTCGGTTTTTTGTAAACCTTTTATTCCATAATTAACGACAACACATATTATGTTAATGTCATTGCTAAAGGTCATTCTAAACGTCAGCCAAATATATTACTTATGCTTTAAAAAAATAGAGCAAAATTCAATTTTCAGAAATTGCATTTTTGAAAAAACATATTTTTGAAAAATGTATTTAAAATAAATCGTGTTTTAAAAAAAGGTATTCTGGAAAATCTGTACTAGAAAAAAACATACTTTTGACAAGACATTTTCCAAAAAAAAATCGAAAAAATGTTTTTCGAAAATTTCTCCAAGTAGCTAACAAGCTTTCGACAATTTTTCTCCCAAAATCCATGGAATTTAAGAAAAAATCCAAATTTCTGTTTTTTTTTCAAATACGACCTTTTGTTACAATGAGCACTCAGTTTAAATAACGTTGATTCGGAAAAGTATCTTAGTAATTTAAACAAGAAATTATTGAATATTTATGAATTACCCTGTATGTTATAAACTAGTTTACACCTACATGATCAACTACAGTAAAAGGCAATAATAAGCCCACCTTTAAATACTAAAAATGACGCCCATGTATAGTGTTAGTAAAAGTATTGTAGGCACCTCTTATAAAAGGAAAAAGTGATGCTGGAGGCTGTAAATAGAATACGACATTTCTTCTTCGAAAATTAAAACTTAGAATATTCCTTTAATCCTAAATTACATATAACGCTATTGCTATTATGATTTTATCAAGTTACTATTGTTAACGACTTTTGCTGTCGCTAGCGCCGTCAGCAAAATTTCTTTCGCTGACTCTGGTCGCTGGCTGCAAGACTACAACAATAAAGTGACATTTGAACCTTCCAAGTTAAATCAATAAATGCATTTTTTGACGTACCGTGAAAAAATGATTTTAAAAGAATAACGCATTTTTTAAATTAAAATATACAGGATGACTACTTTATACTACAAAATTTATTTTTAGGATACCGACAAAGCCAACTTTAGAGTTTTGGAACCCTAATCACATTTTTGTCAAGGACGGCTCCTAATGGACAAAAAGGGCACCTATGACCTCACCTCCATGCGGGCTCATTGCTGGCCCTTTTACAAGGTAAGCTAAAACCAAGTTTCTCAGGTTGGGTTGGGTCATCATCTAGATCAAGCAGAGTAGATTTGTACACGTGCTGAGTTATTAAAAAACTAACAAACATAATATCCCTCCGGCCAGAAAATCTCAAAAACAGTAAGGTGTATAAGGTACCCCTTACATCAAAAGGGTGCATCAATACTGAAATCAGTACCTTGGCGATCCCCTCCACCCCGGGGATAAGCTACCCCCAATTTAACTTTCAAATAAAATCCTGACTAGATAGCGACAGAGCCAGCTTTAGTCCGAAGAACCTACTTAATGTTGGATTCGTCCGGGTGGCTTAAGTATATTTGCGCTATATACCAGAGTGTAAAAGTTTTAAAAAAGTAACACCGTTGATTTTTTAACGATGACTCATAATATAATTGTGTTTTCTGTTATTCTAGTTGAAGATGTACAGGGATATCTATTTATTTTTTAATAGAATAACTCATTTTGCATAAAAATAAAATTATAAATTCACAGTGACTAAAGTATTATTGTCAACCTTGACATTAACTTTGACTTACCTACGAAGGAAATTTAAAAAGGTAGCAGGTATTTCGCTCGCAATGTTGATAGTTGCGTTTAAAGTATAGGTATATTTATGCGAAATAATTTTTAATTTGAAATATTTCAAAAACGATTGAAAAATCGCATAGGGTATGATATACAAAATAGGTCTAGAACTTCTCCTAGAATCCACAAATATGATAAAAATCATGCCATCCAATTTAAAATAAGCGAGAAAATCGATGTTTTATACTATATTTTTTTTTTATCCGATGCTCAATTGTTTTGCTGGTAACATATATGAATGATCCATAAAAATCCGCAAAACTTTTAAATTTACCTTTTTTTCCCATCTTTAAAAATAAAAAAGTTATAAGGCCTGTTCACTTTTATTTGGATATCCCTGTACGTAAGAAAAAACATAAAACACATTATGTTAAATTACGTGGCCAAAACCAAGTAAACAGAGACCACAGAAATTCTAAATTCCAGTCGACAACCGCGAAAATCGGACCAGGCCCGGACTGAGTGCGACAAAAATTTCCTAATATTCTGTCTAACATAAAAGTTACATTTTAAAATAATTAAGCTGGTTCAGGTATTTCAAATATTACAAAAATAATAGATATTGTTTACCACTTGAATAACAAATCACTATAAAAATGTCAAATAAAGGGTACAATTTATTTATTCTAAACCGTCACTGGATTTCAAGAGATATCTAGGGTCAATAATTTTGATAATTGTTTCGGAGAATTGTTGGTTTATTTTTAAGTATTACGAATCCCTGATAAATGTCCATATACGACACAACAAAAGTAAAGTGAATTTACATACATACAGTACACGGTTTTTGCATACAAAACGAAATAATTTGTATATATTAATCATGAAAAGCCATAAAAAGGATAATACTCAGTGGCGGGCTAAAGGACTGAATTTTGGGGGGAGAGGGGTCATTTCCTGGTACGTCACAACTTTAATTTGAACGAATACGAACCAATCCAAACATGGTTTTTAAACTTTCTGTATTTACGGAAACAACTTTAGAAAATTGCATTGCATCCCACTTAAGATTCTCATCACGTTCCAACAGTAAATTAACTAATCTTTTTATTGTCTAATGCAATTGGTGAAAGACAGTTTAGATCACTAAGAGGCGTGAGAAAACATTAATTTTCTGCAAGCTGGCGTTTGATTTATGTATTTTTCATCTAGGGGGAGTTTTTCAGACCGTTACGGTAATTTATACTTATTTGATAATAAACTAAATATAAATTAAATTATTAAAATCAGAAATAAACGAATCAAAAAGATACATTTCTGAAGGCAGTTATGTAACTAAAATATGCAACAATCAAGTGGAGTTTTAGATGGTTTTGTTTATATAGTTATTATACTATATGTTTACATAAATGTATTTGTGATTTTTTGCAAAAAAACTTTTAAAATCAAACAAACAAGTAAATTTAGCAATTACTAATACACACTTGTTATTTATTCGCAATATCATTAATGGGTGGTTGACCACGATAATAGCTTCTTAAAAATATGGAAAACAAAATTATTAAGTAGCATTTTTGTGGATATAATAGAATTAAATTATCTTAAATTACTATTAAATAAATTACTGTGAGGTAACGTCAACTTTTAAATTGGTTTAATACATAACAGGCCCATTTTAGCTATATTTGTGTACTCACAATTAGTAACAACATCAATTATATTAGGTATTATTATTAGTATTTATTACTAGTTGGCCATTTTAAACATAATTAACAATATCAAAATCCCCTGCAATTCAACAACAGCGGAAACTGGCTTCATTACCTTATCTATTATTACATTTTTCTATTAATCTGCAATACGTCAATTTCAATTTTTATTAGAGCAATCATTTCATCACCCACTGTATTATTAATGGACAAAGAAATTATACAAAAAAAATATGTATGACATGTTAGTTTTTAATAGCGATTTCATAATTAATTATCGGTGGCGGAAACGACTCGCACCGTAATCACTTAAAAATATGCACGCATAAAATTGACATAAGCAGTTATTTTTAAAAATTAACCGTAACTGTGAGATAAAACACCTATTTGTTAAGAAAAAATACCGCCCAGATTTACTACTGCTACAAGACCAATTTGACAATTTTTGTACTATTTCGAAGTTTTTAGCAAATTAATAAATAAAAAGGCAATTTCAGTATATAGTTTCCAAAATAATGGAATTAAACTAATTTTAGCAATAGGTTCCGAAATAAGAAACCATTTAGAATTCAAGAAAATCGCAAAGCTATTAGAACAACTCATAAGTTTTTAATAAGGACTATTAACAATGACAAGGCAAAAACGTTTTAACTCCGTGAGCATATGATGGGATAAAAAGTTTCCAGGCTGGCCCAGAGAGGGCACAATTTTCCGTAATATTGATAGGTGTTTACGCAGCCGCACTCTTCGTTACCTTTAAAATTTCAAGAAAAAGTATAGACAGTGCCGTAGCCAGGATTTTTTTTTGGCGTTTTTTTTTTCGGAGAATCGTCTCCAGACTTCAAAAATCGAGCATTTGGCGGTAAATCGCATCACCTGAAAACAAAAATTTAGGGGGGGGTCTAACCCCTTGACCCCCCCCCCCCCCCCGCTGGCTACGGCCCTGAGCATAGATACGAATCTCCTGTAGCTAGAAATCGCAGTGTTACTGCCTATCTTTCTCTTGCTAATTTGTATCACCTTTCATTATTTCCGGTTCAATAATATTTAACAATTTTTCAAAATCTGTAGCAGACATTCGGCAAAAATGTATTATGAAACATGCCGTATTCTAGTTCTGTATTTAACAAAAGACTTCCGCTATACATACAGAGTGTCCGAGAAGTCTTAGTGTGGGCAAATATCTTTGCTATTAGTAACGATAGAGACACCAAATTGTAGGTGAATCTTATTTGTTAATAAATCTACTACCCTATGCTGTGTGGCACCTCATTTTTAAGGTCTTTAAAAAAAGAAACATTTTACCGCAAACCCGATGTCAGAATCTTAATTCGTTTTTAAATGGCAAGCCTATAAAAATTAAAAATTGTGAAAAAAATTATAAATTTACAGAATTTAAGTACCTTTATTTCTCTTATTACGTTAAACGTTGTTCAAAATGACCACCATGAACTTCTTGGCAGTAATAAACTCGATGTTGGAACTCTACCAAGAACCTACCATTCTCGAAAATGTGAGAAGTGAGTTCCAAAATCGACTTTATTACTGCCAAGAAGTTCATGGCAGTGGCGTATCCAGGATTCCTTTCTGGGGGGGGGGGGGCAAGCATATATTGTCATTTTTACATAAATGATTTATGGCCCTTTTGACCTATTAAAAAATGTAAAAAAACTCCAGGTACGGAAAAATAAGTGACATGATATTTTACCACAATGCTTTTATTGTTATATTTTTTTTAACTAAGACATCCCACGTAGATTTCAAGTCTAAGTACTAACGTACCGTGGGCGTCTGAAGAGAAGGGAAATTGAGTCTATTGACACGGGATTTGAAGGATTGGAGGTTGGAACGGGAAGGGAAAACATCTGCAGGCAATTTGTTCCATAATCTGGAGACCCTAGGTATGAATGAGCGAGAGAAGTGGTTTGTTCTAGGCTTTTGTAGCTGGACAGTAAAGGGATGCATACGCAACGTGCCTCTTGTTGTTCTGTTAGGAACAGTCAAGGGGGGAATTAATAATACCAGCAGAGCAAAATCCGTGGAAGTAGCGGTAGAAAAGGGATAAATCCCCAACAGCGCGGCGATGAGCGAGAGAAGGGAGGGCTGGGTCATTGATAAGTCGAATGGCTCTCTTTTGGATACAATCAAGGATGTTAAGTGTCGAAGGTGATGCCGCTCCCCAGATGTGGGAGCAGTACTCTAGGTTAGGTCTTATTTGGAAAACATAGGGAGTGTATAAGTTGGCAGGGGAGAAGTATTTTCTCGCTCGAAAGAGAAAACCAAGCTTTTTAGCTGCCGATGTGGCTACTGAAGTAATGTGTTTGTGCCAGCTGAGATCATGTTCAAAAGCGACGCCGACAAGATCGAATGTTTCATTGTTTTGTGGGGCCTGGCCATTCATGTGGATGGGGTAAGCGTTGCCAGATTTTTTGCGTGACAAGGAGCAAGACTGGGTTTTGGAGGCGTTGAACTGAACAAGGTTCTTGGCACCCCAGTCTAAAATTAATTGGAGATCTTGGGAAAGGGATAGGTACATGGATCTGCGTCTATTATCCAACTCTTGATTCGAAACTTGTCTGGAAAAATGTATATTGTAGTGAAGAGTACTATCGTCAGCATAACTGTGGATGGGGTTGGTAGTTGAAGAGAGCAGGTCATTAATGTGAAGAAGAAATAGGGTTGGTGCCAAGACTGAACCTTGGGGGACGCCAGCATTGATAGGATGGAAGTTAGATGAGTGACCGTCAACCACAACAGATATGCACCGATTAGAGAGGAAGCTACCGATCCAGGTACATAGTTTGCTAGAAAGACCGTAAAGAGGTAGTTTGTTGAGGAGTGCGGCATGCCATACCTACTTGGTCAAAGGCCTTGAAAATATCAAGAGCAACAATCTAAGATTCGCCATAAAATTCGGGAGTTATGTGTGACAAAGCTTAGGAGATCAGCTGTGGATCTTTGGTGACGAAATACGTACTGTCTGTCATGAATGATTTTGTGTTTTTGTAGATATTTTAGAATTTGCAAGTTGATCACTTTCTCCATTTAAATGCCAAACAAAAAAAAAATATTAAAAATATAAAATTAACAAACAAAACAGAAAATAATGGCTACTAATAATATATTATAAAAACAAACGCTAAATGCATTAGGTTTTTTTTAACTCTTTCTGCACTATACAAGACAAAGCAAATTTTTCATCAGCTGGATTTGTTCTGGGGGGGGGGGGGTTAATTGCCCCCTTTGCCCCCCCCCTGGATACGCCACTGGTTCATGGTGGCCATTTTGAACAACTTTTAAAGAAATAAGAGAAATGAAGGTAATTAAATTATAATTTTTTTTGGTTTTTGATTGTCAAATCAGACCGGTTTTAGCAACAGTGAATGAGTGAGTTTAATTTCAATTTCAATCAAGCTTTGGTATAATAAAAACTGGAAGGTAATTTTTAAACCATATATTGTCATTAGGCAACAAAATAGTTTTGTGACCAAATATGACATCAATATTCAATTATTATCTATGATCTTACTTTTTGAATGTAAAAAGTGTCATTACAAATAATGACGATGACCTAAGCAGTTGTTAAAATGTCATTAAACGGGGATCCTTGTTAAGTTCGATCATTAGTTCGCTAATCATGATTTTTACCGGAATAAACGGGCTTGGTTAAAATATGATCTAATGACATATTTTATAGAAAATTTTTAATACGATTTTAAGTTTGCGAAATGGCGATGACGTGAACGCGTATTTTTAGAACCCAATTCGGCTACAACAAAAAGAATTACTTCAAATATAATTTAAAAACGTGCATTCGAAAGCCTTGGCATACATTCTAAAAATCATTCGCAAATTTTAGGTAAAATTAAGGAGCGCGTATTGGCGAATTACTATCTGGCTAGTCTACAAGCTGATTATAACACCCGATCACAAAAATTAACTTCTTAAAATAAATTAGGTTTCTCTGTTCTAGAATAGCCACTCATACAAATTCAGTTTCTTCAAAATAATATAATAACGACAAAAGGAATATGCACATATTTTGTGTTGCATAAATTGTTTAAGGGGTTACGCCAGCCTGGCGCTCGGAAAAATAGGTATAAAAATTAAAAAAAAAATTGACGCGGCCATTAAATATATAAAAAAAATCTTTATTTCACACATATAGATAGTAGTTTCACAGAAAATGGAATAAGGTATTCTGGGATAGTTTTGTGAACAATTTGCAATATTAATGATTTAAAAAAATTTAAAAATGGCGGAGACATGAGCCGATAAGTAGGACCCTCTAGAGAAAATCCTTGCTGATGGTGTACGTGATTTCTCAGTTAGGCATTGTCTGAAACGTAACTAAATATTTTTTTCTTATTTAAAAGGGTAATAGCTAAAATGTGACATAGGGAAAAAATTTTAATTTTTCTTTTTATAGAAATGACAACTGTTTGAAAAAAAAGCTTGAAATTTGCATCGAAATTTTGAGTTTAAAAAATTCATAACTTTTGAACAAGACATCCAATCGAGAAAATCCTAAGTCACATCGTAGATAATATGATAAAGAAGAAGTGTTGTAAATTTGAGCCAAATCGGTTGAGTAGATCCTTAGATATCGTGTACACCGTCTTGAAAAAAGTAGTTTCGAGAAAAACGCAAAAGAATAAAAAGTACGAAGTCAGCGTCTGAAAATCAAATATTTCTTTTAATTCACTTCAGTCTGCGATACCTGGACCCTACATGGGGTCTTCTAATGTTAACGTATAAACAGTTTATCTAGCCAAAAAAAATAGATTTTTTCAAAATTTCAGGGTGGCGTAACCCTTTAAGGAAGTCATTACAAACTCAAAATAATTATTTTCAAGAAAATTACTAGGATAATTTAACTACAAAAAATGTTTACTTTTCGGTATAATTTATTACAATTATTTAAAAAGCAGTCATTTGTCCTCAGTGAATAATGACGTAAGGAGAGCAGCAAAAATAAGTGTCAATCTACATGTTAACGTAAAGCTTAAACTAAAGTCGAACAGGTTTGTTTTTCTTGGAAACAGTCAGAGAGGGAGCAATCGAATTTTTTGGGTTGATAGAAGTACAGTGCAACTAGCTTCGGTAAAAAATTCAGTTATACAGGATGTTTCGTTTCGGAAATATTAAATATCAAAGTAGAAATTTCCGTTGAAATCGGGTACAAATCGCAAAACCGAATTAAATCGATGTAAATTTTCGAAGGTTGTAGAAGACCCGGAGCTTCAGAACTCTATTGAAACTGGTGAGGCTTGGAAAATGGCAAGTAATTCTTTTCAATTTTTTTAGTTCAAAAAATGTCATTTGCAGATCCCTCCTTGATACCTAATAACTCGAAAACAAAACGTCGGATCGAAAAACGTATTTATAAGTGAAACTTTAAAATCTTAAATACTTTCTTTTTGCAATACATTTACCTAAACATTAAACTACTGGAAAATAGATATATTTGGGAAAAACTGGAAATCTCGATTTTTGTCCCAAATATTTTACGGTTTTTAATTTTTTGTGGGGTCAAAATGGATTAAATTAAAATCCCATATACGTCATCGGAAAGAGCTTGTGAAAATACATGAGAACTACGTCCACTTATAAATAGCATTCAGCACTGCCCCAATGAAATAGTATATTACATAACAAGTGTCGAAAGTGACATTTTTCACACGGGTGGGAATGTTGTCGCACGAGGCGATAGCCGAGTGCGATAATCCCACGGGTGTGCGAAAATTACTTTTACACGAGTAATGTACAATATTTTTCCTACGACCACAAAAATATATACCAAAAAACCCCAATTTCTGTATTTATTTAATACCCCCACTTTCAACACGAGTGCTGAAAATCATTTCAACACACGTGTTGAAAATAAAAAAAAAATTAAATTGGCACCATCTGTTCAAACGTCATGTTGACAAGTGCTTTTCAACACATGTGTTGAAAAGTACTTTTCAACACGCGTGTGATGTAAGGCACTTTCTAGCCAAGTTAACCGTGCTTTTTTTCTCACTTTCATAGGTGGTCGTAGGAAAAAACTATACTCATTTTTTTCGTTTTAGTACATCTAAATAATAAAATCTTGTTTTTAAAAAGTATTTTTTACTTTTTATATCAAATAACTGAGCAACAGCAACATTAAGAAAAAAACGAAAACAGTCATAATGCGAGCGAATTGCTCCTCTTAATAGCTATTTTCTGGGTGTCCTAAGGAATATTTAAACTAATCAAAAATGCAGCTCGTAAAACAAAGATCAAGGAATAAAGCCAGTAAATTTTTTATAAAACAATGATTAGAATCCGCTCATCTCGTCTTAGAGCAAAAAAATCGAACCACGCGAACACACGCCTTAAAATATTAAATGCCGCGCAAAAACTCGACGCGACAGCAAAGGTAGATATTCGCAATGTCGTAATATTTATTCAAGAAATTAGCAATATTTAGCGATGACCGGTCGCCTGTGGTCTTCTAAATATATCAATGATCAAACACCTTTTTATACCTATTATTTATTCGCCACAAAGAGAAAGAGTGAACGTATATTTTAATACAAACGATTTTTATCGCGTTCTTTGTTTTAAATTAGGTATGTATCATGGATTTATTAGGACTGTATACGGGATGATTTCACATTCTTTGAAGCGAAAACAAACCATTCTAAACGACACTGTAAACACAGTTTGTAAACATTGGCCACATCTTATTTTACCTTGTATTTTTGTACAAAAAATACGTTAAAAGCATCACAAGATTTACTAAAAGTAATAAAAGCCCTAAAATATTTTATTTTTCTGCTAAATAATAATAAATTTAAGTTAAAAAGGATTTATTATTTATAGGTTATGTTATTTCTAAAGGTGTTTATTTAAAGTCGCTCCGAGTCATTTATAAATCTATATAAATCTATACGTCGCACTTTTTCTTTTCTAGTTCATTAGACAAAGACGTACGTGTAACCGAGTGTTCAGACCGAGGTTCAGCCGTTTTCCTAAACAACCATAACAGACAGCAACAATTCTGAGCTCCAACACTCCAATGCTATTTTATCTCTTTCTACTACCATTATTGATTCAATTACGTAGTAATTCGTAGTCTTGTCTATGTTCGTAGTTCGTAAACTGCTCCCCCAAGAGAATAACAAAAACAAAAACAAACAACAAAATATAAGGCTTCACGTTCGATACGCCACAGTATACGGACATCGAATCCTTATTATAATAAATCCATTGTATGTATCTTACTTTTTAAGTATGTTTGTAGCCGCATTAAATATAAGCTTTAATATTGTGTATTTTTCTATTTAAGGATACAGAAATGACCTTTAGAACGAGTGTTGAGGAGCAGGCGTAATGTCCCAAAAAGCTAAGAAAAAACGACTTGTTGAGGAACAGTAACATTATTTATTCTTTATTAAAATCTTACTATATGCTTCGATATAATTTGTGTAAATTGAATTTGTAATTTTTTTTTCATAAATTATGAGAAACTGTGTTATTCTCATGCATGACCCGACAAAGTTCATGTAAAAAGTACCCGAAGGCCGATAATTAGATGTATTTAGGAAGCGCCTTTAGAACCCACAGACTTAACCATTTTCAAATATGGTAAAATGACTTACAATACTCGAAAATCGAAATTACTTCATTCTCAAGCATAGCTCATCCGAAGGTGTTGTAAAAAAAGGCCGATAATAATTAGATGGATTTAGGAAACGCCTTTAAAACCCACAGACTTAACCATTTTCGAATATGGTAAATAATGGCTTACACTATTCGAAAGTACCTCATTCTCATGCATCATGGTCCGACAAAATTCAGAGGTAGAGGAATTCTTCCTCGACTGAGGTATACCACCCCACACATCCTCTTAAAAGACTGGTGAAATCCCTACGGATGTTTCCAGCTCTGGATGTGTGAGTCGATTCCCCAGTACACCCACGGTACGTAATACTTAGACTTCGGTCTTCGTGGGCTGTCAGAAGATAAAAAAAAATGTAAAAAGTACCAAAAGGCCGACAATTACCTTGATTTAGGAAGCGCCTTTGGAACCCACAGAATTAACCATTTTCGAATATTGTAAATAATGAGTTACAAGATTCGAAAATGAAAATTACCTCATTCGCATGCATGATTCGATCGAAGAACAAGTGCCTGGCGGCAGCGCCAATACAATTTATATAGATGCGATGTTACCATTTTCCCGGTGTATGTGATTTTGGCTTTTCATCCGGGCGCGAGCTTTCTTTCTTGATAACGTTTGTTTGATTCTGTTGGTTAGGAAGAGTGTTGTGTTAAGAATTTTGAAATTATTCCCAAAATTTGTGTTTTGGGTTTGTTGTCTGTACTTTTACTTTGTAGTGGAAAGTGGATACTACTGAGTAGTGAATAGGTACTCGTAATTGTTTATTTCTTGTTATGTTTATAGATATTTGCCAAATGTTTAAAAGTTTTTTAGTTTACCTTTTATATTTCCAAAATATCGCGTATGCGCGGAGCTGAGCGGGGAGCGTTTAGCCAAATTAAAAATTTTCAAAAACGTTTAAGGCCTAAAGTTGTTCCTTACATCGTGAGAAATATTTTTTATCGAAAAACTTTTTCTCTAAAAGCAGTTATAAGGAAATAAACAATTAAATTGTTTATACCAATTGATCGCGCTAGAATTTTTCAATCCTGATAATTTTGTCTCAATCTACATCTAATTCTCAATGTTTATGGATTTTTTTCAGAATTTTATATGCGATCCTTTTGGTGATAAGGATGGGGGCAGCAATTTTTAAACGTTTTTCTCGAAAAATGTTTTAAAAAATGCATAAAAAATGCATCATATATATTGTTGAATTCGTGCTTCAATAAGCTTTCATCTGACACCCTAGACGGTGCCGGTGCCTTGATTTTTTTTTCATTTCCCAATTTACCCCCTGAAATTAACCCCCAGAAACAAAATTCAACTTTTTATAATACTTCACGTCTATAATTTTACCACCACACTCTATCTCTGTGTTAAATTTCAAATTTTTACGTCGAATAGTTTCAGAGAAAATCGCCTCCTGTGACGGACGGACGGACACGGAAGTAATTCCATAAGTAAGTGGCTATTATTGTAAGTGAATAACCCGAATAAAACAAGAATTAAATGGCTATTGGTTTAAATAACTAGAATTATAGAATTATTGTACGTATTTACTTTTAGAGGTTTCCCTAGGTAAGCATTATCATGTAATGTTTTTATGGAGTATTAAAAAGTCTTTTTATTTCCTAAAAATATTGCTTTCAGTAGTCAATTAGAGATACATTTAATATAAGCGTGCCTTATTTTAAGATATTTACACAATTACTAATAATGATAATAATTGTAACTGTGCCGATAAAACATTAAAACCTACAGTAACTACGACTTTGACAATAACTTGGCAACGCAGCACTCGACGCATTAATATTTCAGAATTGTATCCGTGCTGCCGTCAAGCTCTGTGACCGAAGATCATACAAAAAGATACCAAAAAAAGGCCGATAATTAGCTTGATCTAAGAATCGCCTTTAGAATCCACAGATTTAACCATTTTCGAATACTATAAGTGTGTAAGTAATGTAATGATTTAAACAACCTTCCGCCAGCACGGTATTAAAATTATTGTGAGTCTTTTTTACTTTAGCCGCACCCTATATCGTAGTTCCTTTCTGTTAACTTCGTAACTGCTAAGTAATTTTATTATTATTAATTGATATCCGCCAGTACTTTTTTTTCTCTATTGTTACTGTGTTATTTTACGCAGTTAACATATCAATTATTTTTTTGGATAAAATCCTTTTATTATTATTAATCACTTGTTAGTAAAAACACCTAACACTTAATTAAAAATGACTTAATATAGTGGCTAACTTAATTAATTCTTTATGAGTTAAGACAGTTGGTCAGTTATTATTTAAGATTCACCTTTAAATTTTTTTACGCTCCAACCATCTTTTGGGTCAATAAACAGTACTCGTAATAACCGTGCGAAAAAGAGATTAGACATAATTTGCGTTGTGGTACGAGGGCCGTTTGAAAATGACAAAATAAGTGAGAAATAGTTTATTCTGTGGTGCAGCAGGAGTGTTGAATTGTTTTTGTCTTTCCTGCTCGCAGCAGCTGAGCAAACCTGAGCAGAAACTTTGAATTTCGTCAAACTGGAAACGCAAATAACACTATACTGTTTGGATATTTAGTACAATAATAAACAATACCGGAGGAAATAATTTAAAAGTTGATAAAGAAAACTAAATCAAATGTTTAAAATGTTGTCCATTTATTTCTTGGCAGTAAGCCAAATACTGCGGAAAAACATGCAAAACGTTTAGAGGAATGTCAGTTTCCTCGATTCTTCTACATTCTGTTTCCATCCTTAACTTCAAATCATCCAGATCATTTGGCTTACTTTTGAAAACAACATTTTTAAACACAAGAAGTAGTCGAGGGGCGTCAAGTCCGGAGACCGAGCTGGCCACTCGGTTGTACCCCCACGTCCAATCCATCTTCTAAAAAAAACACCATCGAGATATTGCCGAGCATTATGGGCATAGTGCGATGGGTCACCATCTTTCTAAAACCATATTTCATCATTCAATACAACAGATAAAATAAAGTAACAACACTTACGATTATTTGGAAATAGTTGTACAAGAGCCGGGACAATTTCATTTCTTGGAAGATCCAAATATCTTTCTTCATTTAATGTCTCTTACATGAAGAAGGGGCGAATTATTCTTTGACCTATTATATCAGCCCAAACATTTACCTTTTGGGGGAACTGGGTATGATTTTCGCATATCCAATGAGGATTTTCCCTGGCCTAATGTCGACAATTATGCCTATTAACTTTTCAATTTAAAAAAAATATTGATTTGTCAGAGAAAATTATTAGGTGAACAAAATCTGGATTGGCGTTGCAACGTTCCATCACGGTTTCGCAAAATTCCAAGCGCCTGTCCTAATCATCTGAGCGCTCTTGCAGAAGTCCTATTTTGTACGGATGAAACTTTTCGGTTTTCACAAGGCAGTCTACGTAATTAATTCTTCGTGACGTGTGAAACGTTGTTTTCTTTTCCCAGTGTTCTGGTAGAAAAATGGGGATTTTCCTCTAAACTGAGTAAAACATTCAGAGCCTTATCACCATATGTTGCACTTCTAGGTCGGCCAGAGCGTATAGCGTTTTTACGTTTCCAGTTGGACGAAATTTTTTGAAACTTTATTTTTAAAATTTTTTTTGATTTGCTCTTTCGTTTACTGAATTATGGTTAACTAAATTTTGAGTGAATTTAAAAAATAAATAAATTTACCAATAAATCAAATTCACCTATTTCAGAATTATTATTCGTTTCCATGAATATTCGTTACATTTACTTAAGTCAGTTGAGAATTTTAATGTTTTAACGATTATTTCTCAGTTTATTGCTCAATTAAACATGTGGTTTCAACACGGGACGGAGCTCATCATTTGAATGAGATATTTGAAAACAGTTGGATTGGACGAGCTGGTCTAGTCAACTGGCCTGCTAGGTCCCCGGATTTGACACCCCTTGACTTTTCTTGTGAGGTTTTAAAGAGGACAAAGTGATGGCGACTGCACCTACAACTTTAGATGATATGAAAGACCGAATCCGATTTGCCTGTTTATTAGTGACACCTAAAATGTTACAGCGGATACGAAATTCATTTAGAAATGACAGACAATAAATAAGTTGAAATTAAATGGTAAATAATTTTTTTCAATTTTATAACCTAATAAATCATAATTTCGTAACCGAAAGAGCAAACCAGATAAATTTTGTACACGTACGTAGTTTTTTACATAGATGCACATTTTATAAGTAAAAGTATATCATCACATTTAAAATTCCAAAGCTACCCCCACCCCTCAAAATAGAGAGAGGGGGTAAATGTAAAAATATGTTTAAATATTCCCCCCCCCCCCCCATCTCCCTATTAACTCACAAAAATTTAATGGAAATATTTTAAGCTGTTTTCGAGATATCGCTTTGTAACACTTTAAAAAACTTACCCTGAATAATTTGATGATTTCTTCATGAAATGGCGTTCGAAGTCGGCAAACGGCAACCAATATAAGCATCTATTAATTACAACATTTCTCAAGAAATTATTGAAATACTTTACGAAGAACCTCGTATATCATGACAATGCATAAAATTAACACCTCGATGTCATCTCTAAAAAAAAATCGTGATCGACATCGCTTGTGCGACCGATGACCTATTCTTGACATTTCGTGTCTTGTGCCTATATGATCCCAAAGATGAAATAATAAATAGCTCCATAACAGCAATTTATTTCCTCTTTCATTCGTTGTTTAGTGTTAGAATAGTTTTTGTGGGAAATACCCTGAGTGTGGGAGTTCTTTGTTTAAACTAGCAGTAAAATAAAATATTTTTAGTAGCTACAATGTAGTAATAATAATAATAATAATAATAGACATTTATTTAGCAGTTTGCTAATAGGTACATCAAATATTCACAACAAAAGAAAATCTTGAAAATCTTGTGACATACAACTACAACTTACACACTAAGATACTCATTTAACATTTTATTAAATAATCGTACATTTGGCGCACTCTTAATTTCCTCAGGCAGAGCATTAAAAAGGCATACGCCTTCATAAAATAAAGTTTTTTGAAGTTTGGTTGTTTTTACCGATGGAACACTGTAATTTTGCTTAGAACGGATATTATAAGAATACATATTGGATCTTTTCCTCAAAAATGACGCCAGATATGCCGGCAACAAAGAATGTTCTATTTTGTAAATTAATACAATGTTGGCCTTTTTAATGCACTGTTCCACCGATAACCACCCCAAACAAACCAGCATATCGCTTATGGGTGTGTATCTATCACAGCCCAAGAGAATCCGCATCGCCTTATTCTGTTGAATTTGAAGCCTGCTTATACTATCTTTGTTACATGAAATTAGCAATGACATGCAATAGTTAAAATGGGGAAAAATAATAGTATTGTATACAAGTTTTCTAGCCCAATAAGAAAGACACCCAGATATTCGATTTAAAAAACCTACCTTTTTCCCTATCTTTTTACATAAATAATCGACGTGATTGCAAAAACTAAGCTGTGGGTCCAAAAAAACTCCCAGGTATTTCATTTCAGTTACAAACTCGATCACAGAAGTATTTATATATAATGTTAATCCTAATTCATTAAATTTATTACAATTAGTTTTTGATCCTATAACCATGCATTTTGTTTTTAACGCGTTTAATTTTAATCTATTCTTACACAGCCAACCATACAAAATCGCCAGCTCGCTATTCAGCACATTAATCATTTGGCGATAGTCAGCACCAGAAACAGAAATAAGAGTGTCGTCAGCAAAAAGACTAACAGCACAATTTTTTAAAGCTTTATAAATATCGTTTACATATATTACGAACAGCAAGGGGCCCAATACGCTACCTTGTGGTACCCCCCAAACACACTCTTTTTTTGCCGACACTCTATCAGCAATTTTAGTCATTTGATACCTTTCTTTTAAATAATCCACAATCCAATCCACAGCCCTCTCGCCAACTCTATAAAACTTTAATTTTTTTACCAGAATTTCGCGATCAACAGTCTCAAAAGCTCGCTTCAAGTCTACAAACACACTTAGCACTGTTTTTCCTTCACTCATGTCATTTCTCCAGGTGGCACTGACATACTGAATTGCCGACTCACACGAATGTCTGCTTCTAAAGCCCGATTGACCTACATACAATAGATTGTTTTTTTCAAAATAGGCTTTTAACTGCGTACACGCAATCGATTCTATTAGTTTGTCAACCGTTGGCAATAGGTTAATCGGTCTAAAATCACCCGGCGTAGTAGGCTTAGGTATTGGTACTATAACACTGGTCTTTAACTCTTGAGGGAAAGTACCCGTCTCAAAGGAGGTGTTGATTAAATATAAAAGGGGGTACCCTATTACACAGAATAAGTCTTTTATTAGTTTTATGGTCAAATAATTGTCACTAGTACTTTTATTTTTTAAATTAAAAACAGTTCTACGTAATTCGGCTAAAGTAACTTTCTCAAACTTCAAGAACTCTGTTTGGCCACATTCACTTCTCTCACTGTGCCATTCTTGTCTTTCAATACTTTCTGCTACTTCCTTCAAACTATCCAAGTAATAGTCGTTAAAATTTTCTTCTGTTGACCTGTTATAATTTCCAAAGTCAATGTCCATATAATCAGTTTGTTTCTTTTTATTTCCAACTAAGTCTTTTAACGTACGCCACATTTTTCTTCCATCCCCCTTACACTCATCAATATTTGACTCAAAAAAATTTTTCCTCTCTGACCTTATAATCGTAACTACTCCATTTCTCTTCTGCTTATAATTTCTCCAATCCTGCTCCTCTTTAGTGAAACAAAAAGTTCTATACGCTCTATCTCTCTCCTGCTGCGCCTTTCTTACTTCTTTAGACAACCAAGGATATTTTTTTTGCTCACACTGCCTAAGGGGAGCAACTTTATCAAGAGCCTTTTGTATATTTTGTATAACGTCGGAATAGATAACATTCACGTCCACAGAAGTGTAATTCCAGTCCATTCCAACTAATTCCAGTATTAAATTAGATATTGACTGGCCATTTAATTTGCGAAAAATTTAGTTTCTGGCAGTTCACGTGTGGTAGTTTCAAGCTGTATTTCCGTACCGATCATATCATGGTCAGCAAGGACAGGAAAGTTCCTTGGCAACTCCCCAGCACTAAAATCATTAGTGACTATATGGTCTAATAATGTAGTTGATACATTTGTCACACGAGTTGCTTTAGTCACAATTTGAGTAAACCCAGCTCCCTGGATTATGTCTTTGTATTTCTTAGTTTCACTGTTGTTTTTCAATAAATCAATATTAAAGTCCCCTAGAATAAATGCTCTATTTTCTTGAAAAATATCATCACTCAATTTGTCATTCAGATAATCAAAAAACTGGCTTACTCTAGAATTTGGAGACCTGTAGCATACAGCAACCAAAAAAACTTCTTTGTTTATTTGTATTCTAATAGCCAAAAACCAATAGCCACTAGCGACTGCATCATTCAACACAACTTCAAACTTTAAAGATCTCCCAATGTAAACCATAGTCCCTCCCGTATGCCTGCTGTTGGAATGGCATATTATTGTTGAATATCCAGGAATGTCCACTTCTTGATCTTCTATGTCTGGTGTTAGATGCGTTTCACTAACACACATGACCCACGGATTTCTGTCTTGCACAAACTGTGTTAACTGCAATATGTTTGAAGTAATCCCCTGTATATTCACATGTAAAATATCCAATTTAATGGGGGGCATGGTCCTAGAGCCATTATTTAATTGCTAGGAATAATGAGTTCTCTCTTTAATTTTTTACTGTGCCTTTTTATACGAGATACATTTTTTGTCAAAAACAGTGTGACTGTAGTCAACACCCGGTATTTTAAGAACATCATGTGCAAATTTACAGTTTGTGCATTCGTAAGTACTAGAGTTGCATTCGATGCTTTTGTGATGTTTATTGCACAAAGGACATATTACATTTTCCTGGCGACAACTTGCAGCTTTATGACCATACCGCCAACATTTGTAGCACCGCAGTACTCCAACATACTCGTAAACAGAGCAGCTATCCCAGTCTAAGAATATTCTTTTACTATTTACAAGGCATTTAAACACATCTGGCGCCACCTCCAAAATTACATTATTAAATTTTTTATTGTTAGGCTTATATTTTCGAATTACTTTAATGTCGACATTGATATCTTTCAGACAGCTTTGATGTTTCATGCGATCTACGAACTCCTCGTCAGTAGTGACATATCTATCATTCACACCAATAATAATTACTTTTGGTCTTATTACTTTGGAGATTTCCACCTCATAATTTTCCGATAATTCCGCTACTGCTGCAACGGCAGTACCGTTGACAAAGCGTCTACTTTTAGGATTATTTGCATGGTATCCTTCTGTTTAGGGTTCCGTGCTAAAATTAACAAATCGGAACACTTATGGAAAATCACTTCGGTGTCCGTCCGTCACATGCGATTTTCTCTGAAACTGTTCGACGCAAAAATTTTAAATTTAGCACAGAGGTCGAGTGTGGTGGCTAGGGATGCCAACCCTCCAGGTTTGACCCGGAGTCTACAGGTTTGATGCATGTCCGGGCTACGGGTTAACATCGTATTTCTCCGGGTCAGTCCGGGTGGTCTCGATACAATCAGATTTTTCAGCATTATCAGTTGATTTAATATGGGTTCAAATATTCAAAAATTAAACGAAGTTTACGAATTGTTCTCACACAAGAATGAGAATTGTCGTACTGGGTTTGAACAATTATTCTAACACGTTCTTCAGTCGTACAATGATCCATAAATTGCTGGATCTCTAGACAACACATGGAAAATCTAAAATTTCTAGGGAAAATTGTTGAAAAATAGCGCCAAATGTAAATGAACTAGCCGCAGCTGTTAAAAAGCCACTAACTGATTTTTTACATATTTCTTAAACGGTAAAACTGAAGTATAATAATGACATTAAGTACCTCCTCGTTAACCATAGCCAGTAATTTTTGCTATTAAATCCGGCACCTACGTTAAAGATATGCAAATAACATATTTAATGACATAAACACATAATAAAATTTTAATTTGTACACAAATTCGAGATAAATGAATAATTGGCGAACATTTTTTCGCATGGAATTGCTGAAATGTCAACAAAATGCGTGATTGCGTACCCTTTGACTTTTTAACAAGATTGGTAATCAATGTTTGTATTAAACATTTCTGATATTTAAATATCCCACCCACAAAACGTAAAATTATTTCATAATTAAAAGAGTAGCATTAGTTTGCCAAAATGGGAAAGATTAAATTTATATTTAAATTTTTACTTTTTTCCACGATTTTCAATTTATAAAGGCTTGCCATTTAAAAACGAATTCGGATACAGACCTCGGACTTGGGTTAAAATTTTGCAACCAACCCAACCTAAGCAAACCCAACCTTAACGAAAACCTGCTTTTTAAAATCTCTAGTGACTCCACAGGGTGTTTCAGACTTAAGCCAAGAAATACCTCGTACTGACTAAAGAATCACCGAAATTCGTCCAGAAGAAATTAGCCATTGAGACAAGACGGGAAAAGTTTAACAAAGGAAACTCAGTACTGAGCCTTGTGGAGATCACTAACCAGAAACATCGAACCTAATGTTGTTTTCTAAATTGCATTTGTTTTATTCTAAAATAATAATTTTAAAAGTTCAAATTCCGGAAGTGAAAGTGCTAGATCTCGTTCGATAATTTTTAAATCGTATCCTTAAACTTTACGAAACAGGAAACAACTTATATCTATAAAATTTAAAATCCCCAAGTTAAAGAATAAGAAATCAAAAATTAATTAATCAACGGTTTATAGTTTTAAACAAAAATACGATAAGTGCGATTTTCACCTCCAAAAGAAGGCTTGAACCCATATAAGGGCCTGGCAAGGCTAAAACACTTCGTATAATCGGTAATACTGCTAAGTAAAGAATGGTACAGCAGTTTAATGTCAAGTTTAAAATGACTGCAAAGACCTTTAACGTGACAGTTAAATAATTTTGTCTTCATTACGCCTTAGACAAAATTATTATTGCTTTTACGACTTGACATCGGGATAAATAAATATGTTGTTCCGAAAGAGCAGTCGTCCGCAATGAATCAATTTGTTTAAATCTCTGAGCACTCTTTCCTTAAAGAGTTCGTCATAAGGTAACACTTTTCCAAAAATAACGATTACAATGATTTTTTCTTTCACAAGCTTAGACTTTTAAGTATAAAATGTTTCCAAAACAAAAACAGTCCTTAAGGCGGCATTCTCCACGTGGCGTGGCGTCCATGTTGGCCAAGTTAATTTCATTTTCACATGGTTTTTCGACTTTAAAATTTTTAACAATAACATTATGAGTATATTAAGTGTAGATTCATATTTTGCAACCCATGGTGATGTCAGACTATGAAGTTGAGTTTATTAGTTTTTTCCATTCCTTCCTCTCTTGTGCTAAGTTTCTGACTTCATTCCATTGGATCCTTCTCTCGTGCACCACTTCCCTCACTCCTTCTTGCCATGTTCTTCTAGGTCTTCCTCTTCGACTGACTCCTTGGGTTCTTGCTTCGTATACCTTTTTTGTAAGTCTTTCGTCTGTCATCCTGTGAATGTGCCCAAGCCATTTTAGTTGTCTGTTCTCGATTTTTGTCAGTACTGGTTTTATTTTCAGTTTCCTTAGCTTTTATCTTGCTCTTGTCCCTACTGGTGAGAGTCCATGTTTCGCTACCATAAAGTAATGATGGGTTTATTACCCTTTTGACAACTTTCACCTTTACATCCTTTATTATTTTCTTTCTTCCAAAAGCTTCAACTTAATAGGACTATCTCATATGCCTTCCCCATACAAAGTTTGAACCCCTTTTTCACCCCCTTAGGGGTTGAATTTAAAAAAAAAAAACCTTCCTTAGTGGATGCCTACGTTATATAAGAATCCTCTGTGCAAAATTAGAGATCGCACGATACCGATATTGATATCGTTATATCGGCATATCGGCGGTTGTTTCCGATTATCGGTATGGTATCGTATCGGCAGGAAACTTGCCGAGATATTGGCACATATAAAAAGAATAATTTTGGATTCTTACTGCATATATCTACGAAAGGTAATATGTACTCGTAAATATAATAAAATAAAATACATTTTTGTGCTTCTTCTAATGTCACTAATAATATCTAGTCATTTATAACATAACTGTAGTATAACAGGCCTTTTTCCGAAGAAATAAATTAAGAATTTCACAAAGCAATACTGAAAACATTAAACAGGGACTTCCCCGAAACTTCACCAATCAGAAACGTTATACCGCGTTACCGCGTGACGGAATGATAAACCGGGACTTCCCCGATTTTCGTTTTCGCCCAAACAGAAAACGCATGAACGAAAAACAGAAATTGAGACGGAACACGTACAGGATTTAGCGAATTGGAGGTTCAGAACCGTATTTTGTATTTTTTTATTTATATTCGACGTTATAAAAACCAGGGTTGGCATGAATAATTAATTCACATGATTGAAGCCTTGACTTTTTTTATATAAAAGTCATGACTTTTTCCAACCCTGATAAAAACTAAACATTGAAACATGTACGAATGTCTTTGCCGATACGATATATCGGTATATCGGCATGTAAATATCGGTATCGGCCGATATATCGTATCGGCAAAATAAAGTGATATCGTGCGATCTCTATGCAAAATTTCAAGTTTCTAGACACAGTTTAGTTAGTAACCCATACTTTGGTTTCCTGGAAGAAAAAGTGAGGGTAAGGCTACTTTCACACGGGCGGTTTTCTGTCGTGGTCGTGTACGGCAACGATATCGTATAGCATTGTTTTAAATGAAAGCTTTCACACCACACGATTTTAATCGGAACCGTACACGTGTAAATACAAGCACAGTTTTTTTTTTCCACGACACGATCGCTGCACGGCCACGACAGAAAACCGTCCGTGTGAAAGAAGCCTTACTGGTAATTTCTTCGTTTAAAAAGCCAATAGCAGCAAAAAGCTTTCAAAATGTATGTTGTATTTATTAAAAGTTTTTCTATTAGGAGCCTTTACTTTTTTTCGAAAAATTAAATCACCGATAGTCGAGACAAGAGTGGTCGTCGAATTGACTAGACTCTATGTTTTAAATAAAAAGTAATATGAACTAAAGATAAAAGCTGTTGCTTTTTCAACTCCTCACAGTTTTAATAAAAAATGTGGATAACTAAAAAATTTTAACGACATTAACGATAGTTTTGTATAGCAAGAAAAATCCCAGTTTTAAGACAACCAAATATACAATTTTTATTAAAATTCCACTAGTGGGTTACATTTTTAGCATTATTAAAAAGGATAATTACATGTATCTAATAAAAATTAGCACTTATTACTCGATCAAATATTCACGTCATGTAGTGAGTGTATATTTTAATACCTAATTTTGAAGTACGGTCCTGTCTATCAGAAGGCAAGCGTTTTGCAAGGCGCAAGCCCGTAGGGCACCGTCTTCGGATTCAGGTCGGTAAATTTGCCACATTCGCAAATGCTGATTATTTGTCTATATAATATAATATATTAGGTATATGTCTATGGTCTGTACACATATTATGTGTGTGTGAGTTGCGTTACATGGCACTCATTTAAATCAACTCGCCAATAGGTTATTTTTATTTTGTAAAAAATATTTAGATTTAAAAACTTGAAGACACTATGGATATTTTAATATACCCTGAAATTCTTCAAAATGTTCCCAAAATCGTTTCTTTCTTACTTCGTTAGAAATAAAATTGCCGCTGTTGAGCATCAATTTTTGGGGACATACTGTATATATCTGTATGCATATAAAAACCACAGAAAAAAATTGCTTAACATGCTTCGCGAACAATATATACATTGCAATAAATGTCCACAAAGAAAATAAGAATAAAGCATGAGTAAACAATAACGAAAACAAGGAAGAAGTTATGTTGCACACCGACCAGGAAGTCAGACCTTTGCGTATTTTATTACAACATAATCGTGCACCTAGGTCAGTTTCATAGTCCAACGAGACTGTCGTGTTAGAGTATGCATACGTGCATCAACAATTAAAAGAACTTTTTACAGTTTTTCAAGATAGTTGATAAGTAGATAACTTGGAGAATTTCCATCTAATATATTCTGCTTTAAATGTCCAAAAGATACACGACAAAATAAACTGCAAAAAAGAATTAAACTCCAACAACGGACATTCACTATATCGCTAGACCGGTCTCATGTGACAACCAAAAGTATTAAACACACGTATAGGAATAAAGCAGCTAAGTTTTATACTATGAATTTATTCCTTAGTATTTTTCTTTTTGCAAAAAAGTGCACTTGAACTACGATTTTCACATTAGGATTAAATTTATTTGAGCAACTCATTCCAAGATAAAAATCATTTGGAAACCAAGAAAATCGCTGATTATTATAATCAGTCATAAGTTTTTTGTGACAGTATAAAAGCTTCTCAAGACCTAATTGATCAACTATAGATCTTAATTTAACCTACTATTGTTTTAAACCTTTTTAGTAAATCACTGGGTAAATCTCTAAAATATAAACTACAGAACAAACTATAAACAATAATGAAACTCTAAGAGAACAATATAGAATGATAAAGATAGCATAGGTATATAGAATAATATACTTAAATATGAAAAAAAAACTTTTGGAATATTATAAACAAAGACACACAAAGCTGAGTCGAGACTTGGCCAGAAACATAACAAAGTTAACCTCCAAATAAAAGAATTCGTAGTACTACGGCTTAATAAACATGCAACAGACTAAGAATCAGATAAAAATTGATGACGTTAAAATGGAATTAATCAGAAATCGTGGGAAGGTGAAAATTAGTCATACATAATGCGAAAAATCACTTTTAATAAGAATAACCAAATCTGGAATGTCACGTGGAGATGAGGAAGTAATATGCAGACAAGCACGGTATTATCACGTTTGCATAAATTAGCAGTATTTAATTCTTTCGGTTATAAAAACAACACGAGGTATTCGCAGAATTAGCAAGTGATAACTTTAATAAATTCGACTTTTTTAGGGATTTCACCACCAGCTTTTGCCCTTTCGTCTTCTCTTTCATTACCTTCTGCCACTACACCAGACATTGTTAAAAAAGAGCATGTCGTGGCGTCAAATGACCGTCGCGCGTCTGTTGAAGACGTCTGAGATAGGGGAGGCAGTAAATCAGTAAGAACGCACAACGTAGATTTTGAATGAAGAACTGGGCATGAAGAAGCTGCCCGCGAGATAGGTGCCACAATGACTCAATGATAATAAAAAATTGATGCGGATGCAAATTCCTCTTGTTTGGAACGTTTTCGAAAGAATAAAGTGGATTTTATGCGCCGATTTATCACCACAAATGAAACTTGGGTCTACCTTTACACACCAGAGAAAAAAACTAATCTAACAGTGATTGTGAAGTGGTTCTCCTCCCCCAAAGAAGGCAATGGCTGTTCCATCAGCGAGAAAGGTAAGGGCTTCCATTTTTTGAGATGCA
The DNA here is from genome assembly GCA_963971165.1 of Philopedon plagiatum. NCBI lineage: Eukaryota > Metazoa > Arthropoda > Insecta > Coleoptera > Curculionidae > Philopedon > Philopedon plagiatum. The sequence goes on from OZ020195.1 coordinate 84,548,107, forward strand.
AAAGGTATTCGTCTAAAACCTTCCAAAAGGCCAAACCATCCGAGGCGAAAACTATGAAAGTCTTTTGGACAAATTGCGACTAAAAGGCGTCCTGGTTTAGCAAAGGAGAAAATCATTTTCGATCAAGATAATGCACGGCCCCACAGGAGTGTTATTAGGCTTTGATTTGCTGCTACTCCCGCTTTATTCAAAACACAAAATACTCGGCCCTTTAACATGAACATGTAACAAATATAAAACTTTTAAACTTAAACGAAAAAATCACCTAAACCATTAGTCATTTTTAATTCCTTCTGTCGCCTCTGTGCTGTTGGGAAACATGTTTACAACCATCAGTTATAAACCCACCATAAACATCCACCAATACAAACAAATTAGAACAATACTATATATACATATTTTGGTCCTTCGAATACAACAAACAATAAATATATTGATCGGGTACAATTTTCCACAATCTCGTGCAAAAACAAAACCCAATCACTGCCATGAGGTAATCACTTTAAACGGGACTCCCTTTTCTAATAATAGAAAAGAATAGATTCGATCTTTCGGGTGGTCGCTCCTGCTGAATAGAGAGACACATTCGTAATTCTGTAGGTTAAACAAGGACGGTGTTAACCGATGGGATTATCTTGTGTACAAGAGAGAAATGTGGACACAGAGATTATTCGATCTCACGACCGCGTGTAGTAATGAAATGAAGTGTATTATACAAGGTGTGTCGATAGAGAATTTTGCCGAAGTGTATTCAATAATTTTATTTGATATTGATAGGTAAAAATATATTTAACATTTTAACTTCTGACATTACAATTATTATTATAACATTAACGATAAGAATACAAAGAGATAATTTCAAAGAAATCTCCGTTCAAGGTATTATTACAATTTCATGCTTTTCATTCAATTATTGATACTCATTTCTCAATTAATTTAATGGATTTATACTCCTAGTTTGGACAGAAATCTAACAATACCATTATTTAGAGTGACTCGACAAATTTTGCTATTAAAATTCGCTTTTGCTAATTCCAACAGCCTTGATAGCTGAGCTTTCTTAATGTCTTCAGATGTCGCCGATGTGTTTCCGAAATTATTTGCTCTTATTCTTGTTTCTCAAGCACCATCTACCCTTGGCACTGTTCTCTGCAGTCGATTTTGCACAGGTCCGGTTTAAAATGTCCATGTGCTTTCAATAACCCAGCTTTAATCTAGAAGTCTTTTCTGTTGAAGAAGACACACACACTACAATGTTGTCTCGTTCCCGAAAATATCCAGCATTTGTCTAACTTACACAGAAGTATCTTAAAAAGAATCTTGAAACCCTTTTTCCCAATAGATTTTGAGGTGGCAATAGTAGGTTAAGACCTTAGATTAAACATTTCTAACAAAGATAGGTAACAGTATTAGACGCCCAACAATTGTTTGTCCCAAGAATAAACAATAAGGGTCACTCGGCAAAGATACGCCTCTGACAGGATAACAATGCATCGCAAATAATTCATTCCATTTTACGAATTTTGTTCTCGTTCCTACTATGAATCTTCGTCAGAAGTTCTTAGTTTTAGGCTGACCCTATTCAAGCAAAAGATGATCTGCCTTCGCGTTACCCTTCATCCTAAAAAGTAACCCGAGAACAAACCTTTAACTTTCTTGTGGATTTCTAGTTTTTGTAATACTGAATTGAAATAACACTTCACCGATCCACTGATAAAATAGAGAAAGACAATGAGGATGATTTTTCACTTTTATTGGCTTTATGGCTCACAATAATTAGATCCCACGTTTCTTGTATTTTCGTCCAAATTTACCAGTATTCCATCTTTTTTTGTGGCTGGCCCATTTCCATTTTCTTAATACAGAACTTTCTATGAGCTGGCACACTTTTCCACATAATCACTTTCAAACCTTGTGACCAGAAATAATCAAAATACAAGTAAAAATTTAAGCAGAAACCCGTAATAAATTACTAACTCACTCTGTATAACCTATAACATCTAATAATAACGGCCTCAACGAGGATAGCAACATTACATCGAACCACGTGTAGAAAAAAGACGCAACGCATACAAAACCGCGTGGGGGACTTGGTGAACCATTTGACAACATGGCTTTTACAGTTTACCATTAAATCGCCTTACCGGATAGTCGCGAGCTTTTGTTTTTACCATTTTCGATACGCTTACGTAGCCGATACATTCAATTATTTTTCGCGGCCTACTAATTTCACGTCGGACGGCCGATTTTCGACTGTTTTTGGACATATGGATACGTGATGTAAACTCATGACGTAATTATGGAGTGGGATACTTTTGATTTTTGTAGAGAGTGAGATTGTCGGTGGTTGGTGGGAAAAAGAAATGATGAATAAAAAGGAAGGGGGAAAATCTTAAAAAGCAAAACTTTTAATGGGGTAAGAAAAAATGGAAGAATCCAAGAAAACAGAAAAACACGATGTTCAAAATTAATTTTCATTTAAATTTCGTAAATATACGGAAAATCGAAGTTCGCGAATTTCTTTAAATGTTAACGTTTGTTATTTAATGACATGCGTTGGTGGCATGTTTTTTTCTTCTAATAATAAATGGTAAATATTTTTGTGTATTGAGAAATTTTTATAAATAATATTCATAAATAAGCTGTCAACCTGAAATATGCGTTGGAAATAAACAATAAACTTAAGTTACGATGTCAAATTTACGAGATTTCTTTAAAATTTAAATTACATTTTTTTAAACCACTACAAAATATACCCCCAAAAAGAAAAATAAAACGAAATATTATTTTAGCAGTTGAAACAGAAAACACGAAGCAGTACAGAAATGTAAGCAGCAATAGCAAAAACTCTAACGAATTTAAAAAAAAAATAAGTCATTATGGAAACTTCATCACTAATTCAAGTAAATAAGCAAAAATTAAAAAGCTTTAATCGCAATTTGCAAAATAATCATATAAGATCGAAGAGAAACATCACCAGAAACAATAATCACCATTTCCCCAGCAATCACAAAAAAGAACATCATAACTTCCATCAAAATTTAGCCGATAGTCACCGGAATCGCCCGACCTCATCCCGGGTGAATTTCTGCAAACATGGAAGGTTTAACGTTAACAGATGTCCCGGTAAATCCAATGAACACGGTATCCATAACGGTAAAAATGTGGTTACGGGACATTATCACAATAGAAAACTATTGGGGAACGATGCAGACAGCGAGCTAAAGCTAAATAGTAAAAATGGCCTTAACGGACATATTGAAGATATCGGTACGTTACTGATTAACGGGTGTATAGCAAACGGGGGCGGCTCAGATAGTAAAGTTAATGGTATAATTGATAACGAAGATAATGTCAACGACAAGGAAAGAAAAACCGGTTTGAAGATCAACAGACATCACGAATTGCTTGTTGGAAATTTTACAAGGTAAGTCTTAGATAAATTATCTATTTTGACTACTCTGTAGACTAGTGTAGACAGATTCTGTATTTAACTAAAAAAAAAATAATCTTAATTTGCACTAGGTCTGAAGCAACATAAAATACAAATAAGAGTATAACTTCACTTTTGGACCTTCTCCAACTTTAACACAAAAAACTTATTTTATTAAAAATGTCGAAATTGGAGAAGTATATAATTAAACTGAGCAGCACTGTGTTATAAATAATGACAAAATAAAGATCTTGTAATTAAGCCATAGAAAGTAATCCCAACAAGATCTTGTAATTTCAAAAGATTTTGCCTTACATGTTTTCTTTATAACAAACCTCTAATTTTTTTTGAATAATATAAGTGCTAGAAATGAATTTCAATAACTAAAATGATACATACTAGAATTTTTAAAAATCGCCCCTTATTAAAAATCATTCACAAATATTATTTGGGAATAAAATTCTGGAATTCCTATTGCTATTCTTATTATTAGTCTGCCTGTTGCGTTAACTTGTCGCGTGCGTCCTTCTTTATAAAACAAAACCAACAGCTACAAGCTTCTTAGTTCCATTTACGTTTGGTGCTGTCATTTATAGTCTGTACACCGAACGTACGGAGTAACAAAACTACCTGATATACAGGTTCAGGTAAAATCAGGTCAAATTTTCGGAATTTAAGCGGTCCTCTTTACACCCTACAATATTCAATTGGTGCGAGTGTTTCATTTATATTCTGAGTTCTGTGGCGTACGGTCTATAATTTTGTTTGTTGGGTGAGTGCTTTTTAAAAATATTGTGTTGCTTCTTTTTTCGGTGTGCTTTCTTTAAAATCGGGATATCTGGCAGCTCTATTTGAATAAGTAACATTCACTATGAATATCGTATTGAATGAGCCTCAATTACCACCAAAGAAACGGATAAAACGATCTTTGTCCGTTTATGAAAAAGGGAAGGGAAAGGGAAGGTAGGAAGATATATTACCTAGACGAGACTTAGGTCAATGCGGGAAACACTGTTAGTAAAGTATGGGTGGATGCTTCAATAGAGCATCCCAGGCAAGCCTTTCTGGAAGATCTTTCGACAGGATTAAAAAATCCTTCAGGTAAAGGGAAACGCCTGATTATTTTACATATCGGATCCGATGGCGGCTTCGTAGAAGGCGGCCCATTAGTTTTTGAGTCAAAGCAGATGGGTGACTACCACGCAGACATGAAAGCTGATTTATTTGAAAATTGGTTCAAAAATATTCTGAGCCATCTAGAAGAGAACGCTGTCATTGTTATGGATAATGCTTCGTACCACAGTAGGCGTATTGATAAAGCTCCGAACACCGGAACAAGAAAGGCCGAAATACAAGAATGGCTAAGAAGGCATATTATTTCATTCGAGGAAGATATGGTCAATGCAGAATTATTAACTCTTGTTAAAGAAAGTAAAGGTGCTGACAAATATGTCATTGATGAATTGGCCAAATCCACCAATCGCAGAATTTTACGCCTGCCGCCGTACCATTGTGAATTTAATCCTATCGAGTTAATCTGGCATCGTGGCACAACAAAAGTCCACAACACAAAGAAAATCATTTCAATTATTCAGCCTGCTTAGTTTAGTAGTAAAGTCACTATTATAATATTAACCATTATATTGTGGCAAACCTTCTAAAATAAATTAATATATTTTCATTAATTTACCTATATACTACGCCACTGATGATTTTCGCATTATCACTTCTGCAAGTACTTGTGCAGTGTAAACCGGTCCGTCCGGCACCGCCTTGTCTGCTCGTGATTACTCCGTACGTTCAGTGGATAGACTATAGATGGCTGATTCTCTTTAAACCGATGGCTACATATGAAAATATAGTGAAAAGAAATAGAATTAAAAGGGATTTATTTTAAATACAGTGTTCGAAAAGTCTTAGTTAGGCAAATATATTTGCTATTAGTAAACATAGAGATACGAAATCTTAAGTGTATCTTATTGGTCAATAAATTTACTTTTTTATGTAACTTAACCTTTTCAACCCCCTTGCGTGGGGTGACGCTAGACAGTTGAGAGCAAACATTTTAAATGCAACGCTGTGTCGTGTGGTACCTCATTTTAAAGGTATTCAAAGGAGAGAAATTTTACCACAAACCCGAAGTCTTATCTTAATTCGTTTTAAAATGGCAAGCATACAAAAAATTAAAAATCGTGGAAAAAAATTAAAAATTTAAGTACCTTTATTTCTCTTATTACCTACCTTAATAGTTTTTTTAAATGACCACCATGAACTTCTTGGCAATAATAAAGCTGATTTTGGAACTCTGCCAAGAATTAAAACCTGCCATTCTCGAAAATGTCAGAAGTGAGTTCCAAAATGAACTTTATTACTGCCAAGAAGTTCATGGTGGTCATTTTGAGTAACTTTTAATGTAATAAGAGAAATCAAGGTGTGAATTAAAAAACTTTTTAATTTTTAAAGGCTTGCCATTTAAAAACGAATAACGAATTAAGATAGGGACCTCGGGATTGCGGTAAAATGTTTCTTTTGAAGACCCTAACAAAGAGGTACCACACGGCATAAGGTTGCATTTAAATGTTTGACCTCAACTCCCTAGCGTCATCCCTCAAGGGGATTGAAAAATTTAAATTACATAAGAAAGTATATTTATTAACCAATAAGATACACCTAAAATTTGGTGTCTCTATCTTTCCTAATAGCAAATATATTTGCCCATACTTAGACTTGTCGGACACCCTGTATATTAAAGTAAAAATTTACCTATTTTAATTTAATAGTTCTTTTTATCTGTGAACACAAACCTAAACTTTTCTCACACTGTAATATCCTTAGGCCCTGTAGGGTTTTCTACCTAAAAAATAAATTTGGATGGCATGGTCAGCTAGGTCGAACAAACCTTCTCGTATATATATATGTATATGAGAGTTTGTTGAAGCTTTAAATATTATAGCCATGGGCGCACCCAGGATTTTGTCTTGGGGGCTGATTTGTCTTGTGTGTGTGGGGGGGGGGGGGGCTGCATAATGCAATTCGGTGGAATTCTTCAATTAGTAGTGTACTTTTTTTAATTCTTGTGTGTCTAGTATGTTGGTCGGGGGGGGGGGGGGGGTCTGCATACCACCATCCCCTCCCCTGGGTGCACCACTGATTATATCGAACCCATTTTACTGACAGGAAGAACGTTTCAAAGGTTATGTATACCTCAAATAGCTGAAGAGAGAGTAAGAAGCAATCATTAACGGAAAGAACATCACAAACCATAGGTTACCTTGATATTCTATAATGTTAATAAAAAAAATTCAAAAACTGCCTACGTATAATCTTGAACAAATCTTCCCGACCTTACACTTTCAAAAATGCACTGTTTCCTTTAAAAAACGACATCAAAAATCAACCTTGATAAGACGCAAAATTATGAGATAAATCGGCGACATCATAGTTTTCTTGGTATTTTTTATATTCTGTCGTGCCAAACTCGACCTTTAGAACGAGTGGTCATCAATTTGAATTTTTCCTTGATGACAACACAATAAAATCCATAAAAATGTAATAAAGAACGGAAAATAAAAAAAATGTTATTTCCGTAGCATCCTTGTTAAAAAATCTTGACGATAAGGTCAAACGGCTCAGCCTAAGGTTCAGGGTTATTCGATTTTATTTATAATGCATATTTATAGAGATACTGATTTGAAATTTAAATACTTTCAATAGGCAATATGAAAACGCAAGCAAGATCAGCAAAAATTGCGGAGTGTAACCAAAATAGCGCACTTGCCATAATTACCATTCTTCGAAAAATTTGATCTTCATAATAATATGGTGTTGTCACAAGAGTCTAGGGGATGGGTGCAACTTTTTATCCCGGGCTTCCGCATGCGCAGAGGAAGGAACAGAGTGGACAATGATAAAGTAACCATTCGCCCCGCATTAGGCGGGACAGTCCCGCATTTCACCTCTCTGTGTCGCATTCAAACTGTCCCGCATTTCGTCCCGCATTTATCCAATATATAATTTTTGTGTAATTTTCTATATAAAATTAATATAATCTCTCTAATATTTTTGATGAGTTTTAATATAATAGGTAAGAGTACGTTATTATTATTTTTAGTTTATTATCAAAACATTACACAGTAAATTACATTAAATTAATTAATTATTAAATTACATTACCTCAACATTCAATCAGTATAAATTAATTAAATTAGAAACTAGACGTGAAATTCATCAAACTTGTTTCATTTACAAAGTCATAAACACTAAAACACCTGATTATCTATTTAAAAAATTAGAATTTCGTAATAATGTTCATTACATGAATACAATAAATCAAAACAACTTAACTATACCATCACACAAAACAGAAAAGTATAAAACATCTTTTAAATATAATAGTGCAATCATATATAACAGCATTCCCTTCTATCTAAAATATTTTACTTTTTCAACTTTTAAAACTTATTGTAAAAATTATTTAATCGGGGTGGAGTTGGAAGAATGATTATATATAATCAAAATTCTACCTTTTTGTGCCAACTAGTGTGTTACTATTGTTATTCATTTTTGTAAAATATTTATGCATGATATTATATTGTTACTTTTTACACTGTTTATTGTTTACTGGCACAAATAAATAAATATATTATTATTATTATTATTATTATTATTATATATATATATATATATATATATATATATATATATATATATATATATTAAATAAATAATTATATTTCACCCCCTCCCCTTACAGCGTCCCGCATTCCTGGAGTGGAAATCTGTTCACTTTAGACAATGAGCATGCACCAACTTTCAAACTCGATTAGTTTTTTGCTCGGAACATTTAAAAAGAACCAAAAATGATCCTGAGCAACCCTAGAACTGAGCAAACCTGTCCAAGAACGTATTTTATTTCTCAAACAAAACATAATTTTTAGGTTAAGTTACCTAGACACGATTGATTTTTTGCTCGGGACCTTTCAAAAAGGACAAAACAAAATTTTTATCGAGGAAGGAGTGCTAACCCGTTTCCAATACACCTTTTAGAGCCGATTTCCTAATTTTTTATAATATTTTACGTGACAACAATTAAAAAAAAAGATGCAGCCGAGCATTGATTCGAACCAAGACATCTGGGTCAATAAGCGGATTCTATACCACTGCACTACATGACTGCATTTATTATTTTTGAGGTTATTACGCATGCGGAAGTCCGAGATAAAATGGTAACCCATCCCGTAGACTCTTTAGTTTTAGTCTGCATCTCCTTAGCTATAAAAAGCTAATTAGGTAACACGAGGAAAGTTCTGTTAGGTATCCTAAAATATATCTAATTCTTAAAGTTCAAGAAATGCATACACTTTATTTACATTATTGGTTTCTTTATACTTCGTGAGAAGTGAAAATTGCTAAGCTCCGAAAATGAAATAACTCTTTTTTACGATTTTAAACTTTTTTAAAACAAATTGGCACGGTTTAACCGCCTACTGAATGGGTGTTTAAAAATAATAAATTACTACAACATGTGGAAAGGTTATTATATTTACGGAAAACACTGTCATTTACTTTAGCATCTTTATACGCTGCGATTAAAAAGAAGTAATACAAATATGTATACACAATGGGCGGAGCTGAAACGTGTGCAAAATAGCATGATGTGCAAAAAAGTAGTCTTCTAGCGTACACAGGAAAATCAATTAATTATTATAAAGAGAAGCGTTGTAAGTTTGTAATGTGTAACTTGTAAATACGGCACATGTGTAAAATCATCTGTATTTTCTGTGCGTTTGATGTGAAGGCTCTAAAATTAACAGCGGAAGTGATTTCTAAGTCTGCTACTTGCTTCGGTATTTCTACACGAAAACCTGAGCAAGTAATACTATTACAGAACATACAAATAAAAACCCGCAATCCCACTTCTGAAAATTTAAGAAAAATAATTTAACAGTAGCTAACCGTGTTATTATACGGTGATAACTCAAACATAATAAATTTTGAGTTGTGCTACTATTGCATTCAGCCAGCGATATACATTGTTCATGCTTACAGGTGCTTGCTGTACTCCCACTTCAACTTACTAACTGTGCACCCATACAGATGTAATTATACCGTTTTCCAACATAAAAACCATAATTAATTATACTTCATAAAACAAATGAACAGGTCTTTATTTAAATAATTATAATATAAAATATACAAGTAGAACCTACCATACCGGATTTGCAAATGTATAGATCTGCAAATTACGTAATTAACGTTACTTGTTTTATGAAATCATTCCTGCCATTTACAAAAATTTATGATAATTTTATTGTTTTAACATAAACACTGACACGCCCAAAGTGTTATAGCTTGTTATTATTTTTAATTTTTAAACAACCTGTAAATGTTGGTAAACAAAAAAAAACTACTTAGATTAAAGATATTGTTATAATATTGATATCATAACAGTAAAAATAATTATTAAGTCACGCTACTAAAACCTATTTATTTTTTATACAGGACGTTTAAAAACAATGACCATGGGTATATTGCGGCCTCTCGATCTGATCTAGTATAAAAACGATACTACTGAAGATAAAAAGTTAATCAAATGGAAAGAGACAAAATATTATATAGTTTCATATACATATTTTAAAATAATTTTAAATATTACAAAATATTTAAAGAAAAATATGGAATTTTGTTATATAAAAAAATATTTTAATTTTTAATTTACATGTCTACAAAAAGTTGAATGAATCTTGAGAATGGTGTCCAGTTAAGCGTCTGTACTAAACACAGTAACATCAATATCATCCTAAGACTTCAAAATAAGGTACTTACATCGTTAATGCTTCCTAAAATGTCAAAAACAGGGGCTTTTATCCAGACAGAACTATAGAGACTGCAGACACCGTGACAAGGTTTACCAAAAGTTAGAAAAAAGCATTAAAGCTGCTCAGCTCTTAGACAGTAAGGGTTAAACTTTTGAACTCATGGATTTATTAAGAATGGATACGGGATGATTTAACATTCTTTGAAGCCAAAACAAACCATTCTAAACGACACTGTAAACACAATTTGTAAACATTGGCCACATCTTATTTTACCTTGTATTTTTGTACAAAAAATACGTTAGAAGCATCACAAGATTTACTAAAAGTAATAAAAGCCCTAAAATATTTTATTTTTCTGCTAAATAATAATAAATTTAAGTTAAAAAGGTTTTATTATTTATAGGTTATGTTATTTCTAAAGGTGTTTATTTAAAGTCTAAATAAATCTATAAATCGCACTTTTCTTTCCTAGTTCATTAGACAAAGACGTACGTGTAACCGAGTGTTCAGACCGAGGTTCAGCCGTTTTCCTAAGCAACTAGCACAGACAGCAACACTTCTGAGCTCCACCACTCCAATGCTATTTTATCTCTTTCTACTACCATTCTTGATTCAATTACGTAGTTCATAAACTAATCTCCTGGGGGAATTGTTTTCATAACAAATATCAAATATAAGGCTTCACGTTCGATACGCTCACAGTATACGGACATCGAATCCTTTCTTAATAAATCCATGTTTGAACTAGTTTTCTTTTCGTCAATATAAATGGAATTTTTGAAAATTAATTAGGCACAAACAAAAAAAATGTCAAGTGATAAACTAATTTCTCTGCGGAAGATGGACATAAACTTACGATGTGACCAGTGAAACCAGTGGGACGCCACTGATCCAATTTGCCTGCCATACCCTTTTGATACAAAAACGTTTAATAGCGATATCCACTTTTTCGCCAGGCAATTCATTAGTAGTACTAGCACGATTACATCATTAAAGTGTTAAAAAAGTTCAACTTGACAATAAATATAAAAGAACGGCAATTGAAAATCTCGAGAGTGCCAAGTAACATTTCTGATACGCATTAGTACTGGTGGAACACCCTTTCAATGAGATCATCCTGATTACTTGCAACTATTTGCAGAGATAATTGATTTGTTATGCAAACATTTTCGCAACTGAGCGTGTGATTTTTTTTTAAATTTGATCCTAAAATGTACATAATATGTGTAAATATTGGACTCTTTGACTAAATGTTGATTGTGCTGCCATTGTATGCATATGACAAGGAAAAATAGATATTTTTTGAGAAATCACTTTTTTTAGAAAGTCGCAAAAATTCCACCCTAAGTATTGAAACAAAAAGTAAAATCATAAATCTTAATTTCAAGAATATTTTCACTAATTTCAAGATTTTCCTAACACCCACGAATGTTTTATTTATTATTTATTCTTTATCTGATATTTGCCCATACTAAGACTTTTCAGACACCCTTGTTAGTATTAAAATTATGAAATTTTGGTTTGTGAATTAGCCCATTGCCGGACATTCACAAACTTACTTCTTGAAAGTGATGTAAAGCCAGCAGAGCCGAACGACCCCATTACTAAAAAACAATACACAGTGACTTGAATTTAAGAAACTACGACTATGGCCGAGAATAGAGTGGCAGATGCGAAATTTGCGTTATTCTAACGGTTCAATATACGCACTTAAAATCATCAGGCGGACATTTTTATGGGGTTCCTAAAATGGCGAAATACGTAATTAAACAACGCATAAAAATTCGTAGTATAAAATTTTAAAAAACAAATTATTCACGCGATCCATCACCAATCGACGAAATGTTTTTGTTTTGTTAAATATTCAGATAAAACTAACATTTGGGCGGTAGCAATAACATTAGACACGTGTTATATGATTTTTAAATAAGTATACAGTGTTGAGTAACAATTTTAAAACTTGTGTAATCAGGACCAAAATTACTAATATAATATTGTAATATTATTGTTACTTGCTTATTTTTTTAATCCTTAGACAATATCTTTACATATTCTTGACAAAACTAATAACGCCAGGCGCTACATAACCAATGCAAGATTGCAAAGATAAACTTATTTAAAATATATTAAAGGGGAATAATGAAAATAATTAATAAAAAAAAGTTGCCTGAAGGAGGTTCGTTGTTCTCCGATACAGGTGTCCTAGCCCAAGGCTATGACGGCCTAGGCGTGTTGACCTCCACCGTAGAGGGTTCCCTAACAGTCTACTGACTCCTGACACAGACCTAGTTTTCGAGCTCAGGCAACGGGGCACTTTTCCTGTCCCAGCAAAAAAAAAATGTCGAAGTATCACAGCAATGGCCGTGTATGAGGCGGTAGGAAAAGAGTTGACTCCCTTGGGAAAAAGGACGTGATGGTAGGAGAATAAAAGTTGAGATATGGCTGAGATTCTCTCGGTGGAAACGAAGACCCTAGAGCAGCGGTTCCCAACCTCTTTTAATGGTGTACCCCCAAAAACGTTTCGTTATTTTAGGAACCACCTAATTAGAATACCTATCTAGGTCATTCTAGGTAATGATGAATAATGTGCAGGATTTTCGGTACCTCCCAAGTATTGATAGCAACGGATACCAAACCCTTAAGGCGTCAGACAGTCGGGCATCAAAACTAGATGCTAAAAAGAACTATTATGTTTTGTTTCGCTTATATTTCTATACCATGTTGTCTGTTATGTATAAATGATACATCTAAATTTCAAAGTAAAAGTATCGATACCATCAGGTTCCGTCAAACTGCACAACACTACCCGTTCACGAAAATCTACTACAGAAAACATTAAAACTTCCAACGGAAGGCAATAAGTGCACCTGGTCATGTGAACCAAAGGTGGCAGCACTTATTCTAAAGTGAAAATAATAATATAAATCCGAAGGACCAAAATTAACCGTAAGAGGCAGCACCTGCACACGAATGCGCTAGCCAATCAGCTGCCCTGTTGCTAAAAAGCAGACGCAAGTCATCGCTCATTGGCAACAAATACCCGACGAAATCTGAAGATGTTTTAAATTCAACTGAGGTTTTTATTTATCGATTGAATAATTATGGAACACCTCAGGATTCGTTTCATTGTCGTTAAGCACAAACATACCCTTTAAGATTTTGGTATAAAAATTATGAAGTTCAAGTTTAGTAAAAGAGTCCATATCTCTGTTTTAATATTTTCTTTCAAATATCGCTCTCCCTCCAGATTCATTATTTTTTTAGTTCAAATTAAACAAAACAAATTATAAACTATGTCATCTGTAAATTATTGCGTGCCTTAAACAATTTGCTTTGGGTGAAATACATACATATATATGTAAAAAAAGGTTGCAGTGCAACGTTTCACATTATTAGTGTTTTATGTTTGCTATACACAGATTGACCAAAGATGACAGAGGGGGTTGGAGCGGGGGTCTGTAGGCCAAGCTGCAGAATTTCAAAGCCTCTGGGCAAAGCACCTTCCGTCTTTGAAGCAGAAATACACGCGATAGATATATGTGCCACAGAATGTGCCAACAATGGCCTTAAAGAAGCAAAAATTTAGAAACATTACGACCTCAGTAATGGAAATGGACAGGAGTACGGATAAACAGGGGAAAAAGAAAACAGAAAAACACAAAAACAAGATAGAAAAAAGGTAAAGATATAAGAATAGGCACATGGAATACACGAAGTATTACAGGAAAAGAAGAAGAAATAGTGTGATAGTGAATATCGTACTTAATGGTCAATTTAAATAAAATGTTGTTATTATATTCGAAATTTTCGATTCGCGTATATATGAAACAATCTGAAAAGCTGGGAATTTGCAGCCTTGATCTTAACCATAGGATATGGCTTTACTGATAAAGTAGGATAGATTTTGAGTGCAGCAAAACTGCAAAACTTGCGATGAATTTTTAAGAGACCTAGGTACATAGTAAAAATACAGACTTAAGAAATCCATATATCTTTATTGACTTATAAACTCTTTTTACTATTCTCTCTATATCCCCTCCGGAGAAATACAATACTTCTTTTGCAGTGTACTATATTTTTATCACCTTCGTCTGCAAATACTATATTTTCTCGAAAAAAAGTTGCCAACCCTAAGCAAAAGGCTAAATTGACAGTGTTAAACGTTTAGTCAGGATGCATGTAACTCATGCATCCTGCAAAAAGGATTCTTATCATACAATAATGGACAATCAGGGATATTAGAATGTGAAGAAAATAAAGAGTATTATCACTCAGTAAAATCTAGGGAAAAAGCACTTTTCAACAAGGTGATGTTGTTGAACCAGGTGCTGCTGGTATCCGTTTTGTTACTTATTATTATAATTTCCATCTAAAATAATCAGATAAATAAGAGTAAGTGCTCATGGCGCCAAAGCTATCAATACCTACACGTTCCTAAAGTCTAGGTACGCCTTAGTATTTATCATATTCAATGAGTTACAGATTATCGTATTGCATAAATGCCGTCAAAAATTTGATATCACAGTCGATGAGCTTAATTATACATGTCAAATGGTATAAATCAGATTCAAACAACAACTAGAATGCCATTAATAAAACAAAATTGTTAGAAGTATATTAATTCTAAAAAGTCAAATAGGTGTTGAGGATATGTGCTCTTCCAAGGCCTTATTTGAGACATCTATAATATGGATTTTTTTTATTATAGAAGTACCTGTCGTGTCCGTCATGTTCCGTAGTTACAGTATTATTTCAGAAATTGGACTAACATTGGCAACATGCTGCATGCGTGTACGCGAAATTATTATTTTGTAAATTAATTACCAAGAGACCAAGGACATTTTGTGTAATAGGAAAAATGTTGCAACAATAATAAACTTTATAAATTACCTGACTAGAGGCGACGGCGACTGTTCGTCTGAAAACACTGCTACAGAATTAATTACGTTATTGCCCCCTAAGAATGAATTATTAAACATTATTTTTTAAAGAAAGTACTGCAGTTGCGAAAGGCATTTTTAGGAATTTAATCATGCATGTTTTCATGTTTTAGGATCCCTGCAGATAACGAAAAGAAATGTTTTTGGAAGTGAAAGCTAACAAACCACTTTCAGGTTAGGATAAAGTAAAAAATTTGCTCTTTTAAAGAAATTTATTTTCTTCAGTGCATTTTATACTTGGCTCCAGAATAAAATTATTGTATTAAGCTTTGTAAAACACTTTGGTTTAAGAATATAAGAATATATTGTTTTTGGTTTCCAAATAGGCAAGCGCTTATAAAAATTAAATGGTCGACCATTTTTGCATATTTTTCCCAAAAAAATTTCAAATGGTCTACCTTTCTTTACGTTTGCTGGAAATCGCAACGGTCAACGTTTTTTTGATACTAGGTCCCAATAGCCAACTCGTACTCAAATTACGCAACTTGAGGGCATACGCCTGAATACTCCTCTACTTCCTATACTCCTCGAACAAACAGAACAGACGAACCTTTTAAAAAAACCTCCATATGGGAACACAAAAATCATTATCTGCTCTTTGTCGGTCTTTATTAACCACTTAAACAATAATCCGTCCGTCCCAATGTACACATCTGGCATCGATGTGTATTATTATTACACCAACGAATGAAAATTATCGACAATATCGGTGTTAAGGACCTCATCAAAAACAAATTATCCCCATTTTTTTTTCGAATCACAATTAAGCTAATTGGGAGGAAGTTTTGGATTTTTACGCGCAATTACAAATAGGACACACGCGAATTCGGCCCATGCGTAATTTTTTTCGAATGAGATCATTTCCGATGATGGTATGTTTTTAAACATTTGTGTTTAAATAATGCGCAATAATAAAAAACCATTATAATAGATATGGCATTTAAATTGTGCTAAATGTTTTATAATTATTGTAATTTATCTTGTATTCGCATAGATAATTTTCAGCTATTTTATCCTGGTAACAAACAAGCCATAACTTTATGTACATACATGTGAAAACAACTAATTAAGGGAGATCTTTTTTTATTTTTTAACAAAAAACGACATTTTCAGATTTTTTGAGGAAAGATTTTCTAACTATACACAAGTGTTTTCCAGAATAAGGAATATACACGTATTTTTTTTTTATTGCATAAATCATTGAAGGAAGTCATTACAAACCCAAAAAAATTATTTTAAAGAAAATTACAAGGATAATTTAGCTAAAAAAAATGTTTACCTTTCGATATAATTTATTACAATTTAATAAGCAGCCATTTGCCCTTAATGAAACGTGATGTCAGGAAGTGAAAAGTGACGTCAGGAGATTAGCAAGAATAACGTAAAGCTTAACTTAAGTCGAACAGGTTTGTTTTTCTCGGAAAGAGTCAGAGGAGGAGCAATCGAATTTTCTGGGTTAATGGGAATAGTGTAACTAGCTTCGGTAAAAAATACATTTATGCAGGATGTATCATTTCGGAGTTATTAAACGGCAAAGTCGAAATTTCCGCGATTTCCGTTGAAATCGGGTACAGGTCGCAAAAGTGAATTAAATTGACTTAAATTTTCGGACGTTGTAGAGGACACGGAGTTTCAGAACTCTATTAAAACTGGCGAGGACCGGAAAATAGCAGGTAATTTTTTTAATTTTTTTAGGTCGAAAAATGCCATTTGCAGGCCCCTCGAAAACCAGGGATTGATAAGTAAAACTTTAAAATTTCAAATACTTTCTTTTACAGTACATTTACCTGAACCTAAAACCCTGGAAAATGGATATATTTGGGAAAACTATAAATTTCGATTTTTGATCCACATGTTTCACGGTTTTTTTGGGTCAAAATGGATCCAAATTAAAATCCAATATACGTCATCGGAAAGAGCGTGTCGAAATACATGATATTCATATTTTTTAATTTCTTCGTTCTTTATAGCAACGGAGCAATCGCCAATTAAATTTCTATTTTTTTACTTAACAATATCAAAAACAAAGAAAGTAGAAAATTCTATTTTTCCTTGCTCAGGTTTGTTAGCAATGTTAGCAAGATCAAAATTTATGCACCTAACATCAAATGATAATTCCCTCATCCTCATAAAACTCTACAATAAACCTGAAAGCAACTTTTCCTAATAAGAATAAGTGCTAATTATTTAATATAAATAATAAAATGTTCCGGAAAGAAAAAGTAACAAATTACACGTTGCAAGTTACAGTAATTGTTTCTTGAAAACTTCATTCGAACAAAACATGACTGTTAATGTGATCATCAAGTTCTGTAATTCGTCATTCTAAATTACTTCATACAGGGAAAATGAAGATATTGCTTGGATCACACATTCTGCTATGGTAATCATAATGATTATTTAACAATTTCCATAAATTACGAAAGGCAAAAAAAATAATATCGACATGTCTTTAAGTTAATCACAACCGTAGTGTACAGTCATGCACATTTGTAATTTATCTAAATGTCTGAAAAATATTCTACTTTAAGGTAGCAAGTTTATTTTCAACTTCATTTTTGGCTTTATATATTCATCTTTAACACGAAAACTTGAACACGTTACCGTAAAGTTGCAGTAAAGATAAGGCAACTAAGCTTTATACTATGAATTTTTTTTTTTAAATAATATAGAAAACGGCAATTTAAGTACGTATTTTTCACAATAATAAACCACATTAAACAAGATTTTGTAGATATTCTAACATACTGGACATAGCTAAAGCAATTGCAATAAATCACGTTAAGTTACAATAATTAAACACTACTTGGAACCTATACCAATTACAATTTATATAATTTGTTTTGCGAATTAATAATTCAACCATTAATGCTATAAATTTGTTTCCCAAAAACAATTATTACAGTTATATGTATGTTACATCCGCTATATTGTGCTGATCTCGAGAACTACAGAGATACCGAATTCAGTGGCGCACCCAGGGTGGGGGAGGGGGGGTATGGGCTTGGGGCTGCCCCCCCCCGACCAGCACCTTAGACACACAAAAATTAAAAAAGTGCATTACTAATTGAAGGAATCCACCGAATTGCATTATAGAGACCCCCCCCCCAAAGACAAATCAGCCCCCAAGACAAAATCCTGGGTGCGCCCATGGCCGAATGAATTTAAAGGGATTTAAGGTCCTGTATTTGCCGTTGAGCACTGATGGTGTTTTTCAGTACATTTCTTTGAATGAACAATAAAAAGATCGTGTATAACTTTGTTGCTACTTTGAAGAGCAGATACTGTTCAACCGCAGTGTTCTTTTTATTTTTGTGTTGCAGGCCATATTATGTATGTTTGCCAAGAAGAGTATTTGGAAAAATGCGTGATTTAGTAAAAAATCGCTTTTATTTTATCTTTTTCTAGTGACAAAAGGGCTATTCAGCTGGCATGTCAGCTGGCTATTCAAAAATAAATGGTATTTTTCTATTAAACTAGGTCCATTTTTTAATCTGGTAGCAAATTTTTACATAATCTCATTGTTTTTGCTGAAAAAATGTTAACAACTTTAAAAAAGTAAATACCCGTGTCACAAAAGTGATGATGGTGACATTTGTAATTACGGCCAGATTCTCCAATGCTAGACCGGTCTAATTTGGCAACCAATAGTTGCAAACTGACAAGTGCAGGAATAAGACAACTAAGTTCTCTACTATGGTGTGCTGTTGAGCTTTTTTGTATATTTATAAAGAAAAGGAAGGGCAATTTAGAACAATAATAGAACTAAATTTATACTAGCAACACGTTCCAAAATGCAAATCACCTGGAATCCATATTAGAATAATTCATAGGTTTTTAATGACGACTTATTAACAATGACAGGGCAAAACCTTATAAAAACCTAATCCTCAAATCCTAAGATCTCAGTTTAAACCAGTACTAAACCTCAAACCGTTTAAGTGAATCTAAAATTGTCTAATAATAGTTTGATATCAATAAAAAAAAATCTCACTAAATAATGATCTTTTGAAAATTTCCGCTTATTTCCTGGAATATAGAAAACCAGACCTTCTTAAACTTCTATAAGTTTAGAACTAAATCTCTATCAGATAAAACAAGCTCCTTGACAAAGTACAAATACCTTGTGACTTTGTAAACCATACTGGATCATAGAAAAAGATTTATTAATAAAAATAAAATAGTCCATATACCCTACTCATAGACAATGTCTGTGACATAACTTTAATACATAATTAACTACTTGTATATCGATAGATTATTTGAAAAAGTGTATCAATAAATAGAATATTGGCAATATACATTAAAAAAGCAAATATTTTTCACATCATCGTCAGCTACTTTAATTATTTGTTATCATTCTTTTTAATAACTTGATAGCCTAATTGCTCACAAATAGCTGATAAACTAAAAAGATTAAATATAGATAATGCAAACACAAGGATACTTTGGCGCTTGTTATTGGCCAAGCAACGTATTTCAAACTTGGGGGTATGTGTCATTTGCAGCCAATCAGGTTTGAGTAGAAAAGTACAGTCGATTTTGTCACAGCTAAAAATAACGTTCTGAATTCTTTGTCTGCTGAATAAGTTTAAAATATTAGTAAAAACAAATAACCAATTAGAAAGAGTTACTGAAATAGACCACTAATTACTATATTTTTGGAAGTGATGGATGAATAATTACCTTTAATAGGAATGGGTCATACACTATGAAAGTATCGGCTACTTTCACTTGACGAAAAACGATTAAATTAAATAGGATTTCGACACCTAGTGGATTGCCACAATTTTTTATAACACTGTTGTTGCTCTCCCGATATAATTTAGTTCACAAAAAAGCAAAAAAAAATAGTTTTTCGCTAATGCAATAAAATACCGTCAAGAAAAATTGAAGAGGATGAGACTATTTTTTATTCTGGTCCAGGTGGCTTATACACAGTTCTGAAACGAGATGGTATTGGTTGTGACGTCACATTACATGAAAATATTATGTTATTATGGCTGGTGTACTGTAAATTCAAGTGGTAATTTATTTTCTTGATTATTTCCCGAAGATCAGGAGCTTCCGTGGATAAGAAACAAAGATAATTTGCTGGCTAACAAACCTATTCTATTTTATCGTAGTTGATTTATTTACGATTACTGCTTATTTTTCTACAAACTCTGACTTTACCTACATCTGCAGAAAAGCTTAAAGGTATTTGTTTAAGATCCAAAAAAGTTGTTTCTTTTTGTTAATCTTACGCTATTCTTAGTGATAATGGCAAGTCTGTAAAAATTAAAAATCGTGAAAAAAAATTTAAGTACTTACTTTCTCTTATTACTTTAAAAGTTGTTCAAAATGACCACCATGAACTTCTTGTCAGTAATAAAGTCAATTTTGGAACTCTGCCAAGAAGTAACACCTGCTGTTCTTGAAAATGTGAGAAGTGAGTTCCAAAATCGACTTTGTTACTGCCAAGAAGCTCATGGTGGTCATTTTGAACAACTTTTAAAGTAATAAGAGAAATAAAGGTATCAAAATTTTAATTTTTTCCCAAATCCGTTAAGATACGAACCTCGGTTTTGCGGTTAAATATTTCTTTTTTGAAGGCCTTTAAAATGAGGTACCACACGGCATAGGGTTTCATTTAAAAATTTTGACCTTAACTCCCTAGAATTACCCCTCAAGGGGGCTGAAAAAATTGAATTACATAAAACGGTAGATTTATTAACTAATAAAATATACCCCTAAAATTTGCTGCCTCTATTTTTACTAATATCCCCGAAATATGTCAGTCCGCCACTGTGCTTTTGTACTCCTTTCTATTTTTTAATGGTACATAATGTACTGTTTACACAAGAACGAATTTTTATAAAAGTCATTTTTCTAATTTCCATTTGTTAACTAAATATTGGCACACGCTGTATACAAATTAAATTGTACTTGCTATTTTAAAAGCACATGGTGTGATTTACTACAAACATATACGAATGTATCAGTCAGGGACGAGCTTTTAAAAAGAAAAAATAAACAAAACAAAATCGTTAATAAGTTCAGATGCGAGGTTCCTGGAAATCGGGTTTTAATTCTAGGGATTGCGACATCATATCAACAAATTTAATGGACTGTGTCGTAAAAATAGTATAATCTCGAAAGTTTTATCTTATCGGAGTTATTTTCTATTTATTGGTAGGTATAAAAAAGTGTAAGTGCAACTAATGTTATCGGTTACGGTACTCTGAGCTGTAGGTAGAAGGTTTATTTCAATTAGGGCACTATCAGGGCGGCTGGTACCTACAGAGCTGTAGAACCACCAACATTTCCAAGCCACTTGACTAATTTTTTCATACTTTGCAGTAACTAATTATAAAGACTCAACCCAACCCAACCTAAAATACAAATAATAAGTAAAATTAAAACACCGAATTTTCGGCCGAGAATGCTAGTTAGGCCATCGCCAATCATCGACCGACGCATAGTTGACCAAGTAAAGTTAATATAATTATTTTCTTCTGGGACGTTACTCGAGTGCCGCGCTGGACTATTTTTATTCGTGCACAGCTCTTTTTAACCTAATGTAATGGGGCAGAAACTTTTAAGAGAAAAAAATGTGTTAGTAGAAAGTTGTAGTCATTTGATTTTTTTTGAACCTAAAAATACCAAACTTTCAAAAACTCTCTTTTCAAAAAAAATCTATAAATTATTTTTGGAAAAGTTGTCTTTGATCCGCTAGGTCCGGCTGTAGCGAACAAAGAGACGGCGAATGCTCACAAAGGAACAAACGACTAACATAACAAATAGGTACTCACTGAAACACTTTTCACAATAACAATAGATAAAAATAATTTTATGGAAAACACTCCATTTATTAATTTTGGCGCCTGCATTAAACTTATTTTCCATAAAATCAATGTTTCCGCCTGCTTATCGCATAATAATGTCACATTATTAATGTGTGTTCTATGCAGTTCTGTGCTGGGTTGCCAACAGTCGGGAGATTTAGCTTTATTGTAATTTTTTCAAAGATAGAGATAAAAATTCTACATCAAATTTAGTAAAATTTTAGAAATAAGAACAGATATCTCTTTTCCCGAGAAATGAAAATAACAATAACCCTTCATATTTATCAGGATCCCCTGGACAAAAAAGACAAAAAAAAGATAATTTGAGAAAATTTCGGCGAGCAGAACTATTAGTCGACTTCCAAAAAACTTTAAAGATATTACATATTTATCTGTTCTTATAGTGATAAAAAATTCCTCAATATAGATTCTATTTTTTTTTAATAGCAGTTTGACACTCCGTGGTCTAAAGAATACAGCAAATTTTAAATCTGTCGCAAATCATCAGAAGTGCTTTAACAAATCAGACATTTGCTAATAAATTATATCAAGAAGGAAGATCTAACTAAA
The DNA here is from genome assembly GCA_963971165.1 of Philopedon plagiatum. Lineage (NCBI taxonomy): Eukaryota > Metazoa > Arthropoda > Insecta > Coleoptera > Curculionidae > Philopedon > Philopedon plagiatum. Next base: position 84,570,695 of record OZ020195.1, read on the forward strand.
TTTAGATTTATAGTAGTATCACAGATTACTCCTACCAGATGCGAATCTTACGCTTTCGACGGTGGCTCAATTTAGAGAAATTATAAGGTGGCGATGCACATTATTATTTAGTCTGTCGCCGAACGGTGAATTCCACGCTGTTAGCGTGTGCGAGCGTCTCCGTGGAATAGAGAGCAGGCTAATGTTATTACATCAGTTTTGTTGCGTTGATTTTATGGTTTAAATTGTGGTTGTACTAGGTTGTAGTGTAATTTTAATAAACGAGATACGTTTTTGTATTTGTTAATGATATAATTTTATATAAAATGCCACACAATATCATGTTTTAATATTTTAAAATATAATCCATAATTTGTCTGAATTAAAACCTACTACACGCGTGGAAAATTCCATTCACGGCATCGACGCTCGAATCGGCCGCTCTGTCCGTAGCGCCAAGACCGCGGAATCCTGATATAGGATAGGCATCTGGTAGGAGTAATCTGTGGTAGTATATTGTGAAAAGTACATAATTAAATTGCCCTTTTCCTTACAAGTTTGGAAAATCTCAGGTTTACATTAGTTTTTAGAATTAATGTTATGTTATGCTCAAGGAAACCTGAGTTTGTTTACCCAAGCAAACCCAAACTAACCAGTTCAAATTTTTGAGAGAGCATCATGCTTTGAAAAAATAAATATAAGATTAATGATGTTTTATTAGTATTATTTATACGTCATGTGCCTCCCTTTTATGCAAACAGGAGAAGTGATAAAATTGTCTATTATTACTATTATTTACCATAGTAATAAAAGGCTTAACATGTTGATATTTTAGCAAGTAAACACTGTGTGATAACATATTATATTTTACGATAACAAAAAGCTACTTTCTGAGAAAAAAAGTTAATCAAAGTATGTACGTCACTTGGCACTTAAGTTACTTCTTTTTTAAAAAACTGTACTATAATTTATAATATAAATGTATACATGTCATGCCTTCCTCCCCCGAAATACTTTTTTAATCTTTAATACCGGATAGTATTAGGTTTCTTAAAGGTTTTCAACATTTTTTTTCTAAATACCCTTGGCAAACAGACATATGGCATAAAATTTAAAAATTAAGAGAAGATTGCCGTTGAACAATATCTGCTCTTTATAGTAGAAACCAAGTTTTATATCTTTTTATTTTTATTGAAAATAAGGTGAAAAATATGTTCATCACCAAGTCCTGGGGTCTTAATGTGAGAAATTTTCACCAAATGTTCTGCCAGACTTGGGACAAAACCAAACAGAATTCGTACAAAAATTATTAATTATAGGTTTTTACAAAACCAAAATGCTGAAGCTTTTTTGTTTCGAATTTTACGTTCAGATTCACTAAGAAGGTTTAAGATTTAGTACTAGTTTAAATTAATTGCTTCAATGCTTAATTGTTTTTTGCGTTCTTTCATTTTAATAAGCGTTAAGAATACTACTAGTTGGCTAATTTAAACAATCTTGTATGTTTAGTAATAACACAGTTACCAATGATGGACACTATAATTGGGAGGAAATAATGTCAACGACATGGGTTTCTCACACTAAAAATAAATAGTTCTTTGAATATCATTAATGACAAGATTTACTTGTTTAAAGAGATTTTCTTTAAGTCAAGGGTTTTTTTGCGTGCAATATTCAAAATTCTATTCGAATTTTACATGGTGAAAAACCAACAAAGTCATGAAAATGAGGATAATATATTACGTTTCTTGATCCTAATAGCAAATTGCTACAATTCCGTGTTCTAATCTATAAAAATATCCTGTAGAAAACAACAACGCTAAATTTAGAAATAATATATTTTAAATTTTGTGTATCGTACTGCCCGATATTATGACAAGGTGACAAGTAAAAGAATTATATCGAAATTATAAAACACATTAATGTTAACATATCCACACATTCTATTATTAAGCCAAACTCCTTTGATGAATGTCATGTTTAAAAAAAAATAAAAAAAATAGTTTCTTGGCAAACTGGCAACCGAGCTGCAACTGTTTAATCTCTTTTAAATAAGGCGACCTTGCAACTGCGCCAAAGGTTAAAAACATAAAGTATTTAAAATTGTGGTGTTTTTAAAAAGCGACAGATTCGATGACCGCGGTATTGAAAAGAATAATGACTTATTTTTATAATATTGACAAGTTATAATGTTGGAAATTATTTAAGCAACGTTCCTATCGCAGGAAATAAAAGTATGTGACTTTATCAAAGAGTTAATTAAATGAAGTGTTATTAAAAAGACTATATTTGACACAAAGATATAGATCATTGACTACCAGTGCTTCCCAAAGTGTGCGCCGGCACCGCGACGTGGAAAACAGGAATTTCTGACTTAAGCCCTCTTACCTAACCCTAGAGAATTAAGATCTAGTTGATCAGTTATGTTTTGACAGGTTTTTGTCCCGTCATTGTTAATAAGTCGCCATTACAAACTTATGAATTATTCTGATATTTCAACGATTTGTTTGGTTTCCAAATAATTTTTATCTTGGAACGAGTTGCTGTAATGAATTTAGTTCTATTATTGTCAAAAGTACGTACTAAAATTGCCCTTTTCTTTATAAGTTTGCAACAAAACTCACAAACAAATTCATAGCATAAAACTTAGTTGTCTTATTCTTACGCTTGTCAGTTTAAAACGTTTGGTTGTCAGCGTTGGAGAATCGATATATTTTGACGAACGATTCATTTTTATTTGCGATTTTAACCTATATTCTTCCTTATAAATGTATTTGTAAACACTTTTGACGTCTCAGTATTTATAGCCCTTAAAGTTCTTTCTATCGACGGTACATAGAAAAAGAATAATGAGGCTACTGTAACTACAATGTGATTCTTGTATTACATCCGAATTTTTCAATATACAACGTTAATCATGCCATTAAAACACAATAAAAATTAACTTTATTACCTTTTAACGAAACAATAAAATTACGACCTCTTAACAAAGCCATCACACAAATATTTAATAGTGTCTTAATAGAGTCTTTCAAAACGCTCGTGTGTCTGTCGGTTAAATTGATCTCCATTAAAATATTGAAGCTGAGATTTTAACTTTATTAAAATAAATTAGTTTATTGGACTGCTGAATGGATCTGAATTGATCGAATTATTTTTTAGATGCGTCATATATAACGTGAGCATTTATTTTTTTCTTAAGAACAGGACAAAAAAGGTAGATAAAAGAAAAACACATTATCCATAATAAATTTTATTACTAATTTTAAGGAACAATGCACGACATGCAAGTATCTGTTATTTATATAGTGTTATATTTTTCTGAGGAACAGATTTTCTTTAATAGTATATCAGGTGATGATTTGAAGTCAGTGAGAAATTCTTGGCAAGTTTTATCAATATTTCACAAGTTTTGATTTCAAATTGAAGTCACGTTTGCAAACTTTCTGAAAACGGGGCATATTGGCGTCCCGAAGCTTTATTTGGGGACAATGGAACAGAGTACTGAAAAACGGGACGGTCCCGTTCAAAACGGGACGTATGATCACGTTAGTCATATACCATCAACGTACACACACGGAAAATAATATATGTATCTATTGAAGAATTGAAAAAATGTTTACATCATTCTAACTATAATTTTAACATTCAAATTCCTTGTTTGCTAAATCCGATCTAAATGGACAAAGGGTTTTATTTGACAAGTTTAGGAATAAGACAGCTAAGTTTTGTACTATAAATGTATTTCTGAGTTCTTTTCGCAAATTTTATACATAAAGAGGCTATTTTGGGTATGTATTTTCCACAGTGATAGAACTAAATTCAGTGTAGCAATCTAATAATTTTTCTCCATATAAAGTTTGAACCCCTGTTTTACCCCCTTAGGGGTTGAATTTTAAAGAAACCTTCCTTAGTAGATGCCTACGTTATATAAAGAAGCCTCTGTGAAAAATTGTAAGTTTCTAGACTATATTATATAGAGATAGAGATTAATAATGTAAGATTTTTTAAAAAAATAATAGCTCTCAGCCAGTCAATATAATATCAAGATAAACATTCTTTATTTATAAAGGTAATTTGCTGTAAGCTCAAAAACTACTAAATAAATTTAATTTTTTTTACAAACTGGTTGATTGCTTAGATCGCCTCGACCTTCCTGAGTGTCGTACGCTACAATGCTCATCCGACAGAAGATGTAAAGGCTGTGTCACGACTGTCATTAGCTTAAATTTACTGAGGTACCACTAAACCGGTTTTAAAACTGCTTTCATTGTTGGATAGTTCGCCTAAACCGGAAACCTTCCGGAGTTTCATGAACTGTATGCTATAATTGGTCGCATTTAACAGGAAAATAGAAGGATTTTATTGCAAACTTCAATTTTTTTGCTTAGGCTTGAAAATCTAGCTCGGGGGCTCGATTAGTATAGAAGCTATGTAATATTCTCATTCTCAGACTAAATATTTGTAACACACGAACAAGGAAAATGTCCGTGAAATGGAATGGAAATACTCAGTGGCGGCTCGTTCGGGGGGCTCTGGGCCGCCGCGCCCGCCGCCCTCCCTGGAAAATTCAAAAGGTCAAATAAATAAAAATTTCTAACATTTCTCCAGATTTACGAAATATGTTTTTAAAAAATACTGAAAATCAAGTCTAAGACGAGTCACGTTTTAAAGCATAGTGCCGGCGCCCGTACTAATTTTCATCACTTAACGGTAAAACGTTCGAAATGGGCTCCAGATACTCCGCCGCAAGATCGGTCCTAAAGCTTACGGCGGTCGCCATGGCAACCGCCAAGTTTCGGGACTTTTTTAGAAATCTATAGTTTGTTAGACAACTTCTTATTAGTCTTATTAGACATTGGACTAGATATATAAGGCACCCGCCGCCACTGCAAATACTGTTTACTATCCCACGACTACCGATTGGTTGAACTTCTCAGAACGACCCGATGCATTGTTCTATAATAAAATTATTTTTCTATTATTTCTAATATTGTTTATAATAATTAACGCGACGGGTTTGATTCGCTGGTTTGATGCCCTTACAGCACCTTCCTACCACGAACTTTTGTTTATTCTTGGACTTGGGACAAACAGTAGCCGTGTTTGTGTTTGCGGTATTAGGGTTTTCTATCTGCCTAAGAAATAGTTATTATTATTATTAATCTAACGTAATAGTCTAATCCCTTCTGGCTTATTTTTCCACAGTTTGCTATTTTTCTTCAGGCAAATGCTTTAAAATTCACCTGTATTTACATTTAACAAAGATAAATGGTGCTTGTTTATATTCGACATAATTTTAAGTAACAGTGATGTTTTGGCTACATTTGTTTTAATATCCTTTCAACGGTACTTGTGAGATATTTTTAATTGGACGTGACTTGATACAAAAAACTTGGCACATAAATAAAAAATAATATATTCTGAGAAATATTCATCACTTACGATGAATGAATCGCTAGGTGGTTGACAATCTTTAAGAAATACAATCTATGCGTACGCATTTCTTCTCTATTTCTATTATCCACTTGTGTAAAAACTAGTTCTACAAGCGGCAACGTTGTAAACGGTGTGTATATACACCTTTGTGCAAGTTTATTTATCTGTGATGTTGGTTTTAGACCCGGCCGACGCGCTTACGAGTTTTATAAATAAAGGTGATGTCATTCAGGAACAACCTTTGCTTACACTGAGAAAAAATTTATTAAAGTATATTTAAATAAAGAACATGCTTTTTCTCCGCAGTATTTTATTTTATTCGAGAGGCCGTCTCTTTGTATAGGCTATTGACCTTTTATATATTTGTATAATTTAAATGAAAGTAAAACATTTTATTTGAAGGGCATGGCTTTTTGTAATTCTAAATAAAAAAAACTCAAACTCAATGGCAACTCAAATCGCAAAAATATAAAAAAAAATTTTGAATGACATATGAAAATAAACAGAACAAAAAAAACTAAACAACGCGACCAAAAATCAAACAATCATACAGCCCAAGCGGCGGACCGTCGACTTTTGGGACCCTGGGCTAACACTGTTTGGGAGGCTACTCAATTAACCCATGTTTGGGTTAGTTGTCGTAACTCATTTGCCATTTTGTCAAAAAAATATTTTTTATATAAAAATAAAAAATATATTACGGACTACTTAGGGTACGGCCAAATCAGCGACTTTGTCGCTGCGACGAAAACGCTGCGACTCAGTCGCAGCTTGACAACAAATGTAACTAAACAGGCCTGGCCAAATCTAGCGTTTCATGTGCACCGACAGCAGCACTGTCGCGAACGAGAGCGACTTTCTGCGGCGGCGACAAAAACGCTCTCCGTTGTTTTTAATGCAAGTGGCCAGATTAGCGTCGGGCTACACGTTGCGACCAGCTCAGACATTCAGTAATGGATTGTATTTCAAGCAGCAAAGATGTTTGCCACATATTCACACAACTCCTCGAATGTTGTGGGATACATCAGAAAATAAGCGAAAAATTTTGCATCATCCTTTAGTAACAAATTGTATAAAGTGTGAAACTGGCCGTGTTTCTTTCTCTTCATATTTATAGGATGAACTGCAAATCTTTTGTTTTTCAATTTCTTTCGCCTGAGATATCTAGAAACTGCAATCGCTAACAATGCCTCTTCTTCCGCGTCCATTGTAAAACTAACAAAGTCGTTTAATTTGGCCAGACTTAAATATTCCTGCGACATAAAAATTTGTCGCAGCGTTTTCGTCGCAGCGACAAAGTCGCTGATTTGGCCGTACCCTTATAGTAACAAAAACGAAATAACAAATTCCCAGAAAATCAAGAATAAAAACAAAGAAAAATCAACAAAAATAATACTTATTTTTTCAAATAAAACATTTTATGAGTTATCTATTAAGGAGTAACTCTCCTGCAATTCTTTGGTTAAATCATAGTTTATGGAAAGAATAGATAAATAATGTAATCTTACATTAATCATTGTTGTCCTATATATTTGTTCTCTATATAGAACATCCTGAAGAAGGATCGTTCCGCCTCACAGCTGGTGATTGGCAACGCCAAAATTTTTTTTAGGATTGTATAGCAATTCGAAAAAATATCCACAAGTCTCTATTCATAAGTTAGCTTGAATATATCACCGCATGAGTCGTATGAGTCTGGCCTAGTCTGCAAGTAGGATTTTAACTGAATGCATTCACTGACTAAATATTCGTCTGTCATCCGAATAATAATCAACAACATTACGTGTACTTTACAAGTCAATATTTTTGATATTAATGTCTACCACTAAAAATTTGAATCTTCTGCTAAATTCCTCATAGACATGGCCTCTTCTGTCTAAATTCATAATCAACTTATCTAAAGCAACGTTTAGCAGATCCCGTTTAAATGTTCACTGCAGATTTATTTTTAAAAAATTTAAAATTTAAAATCACTGTATTCTTTTTCCACACTAGCACTTAATTTTTTGGCTGTCTCCTCTTATTCTATTCGTTTCTAATCTGATTGTTCTCGTATGTTGCTCACGAACGCTTCTAATGACTTAATTCATTTCTCACCTTCACATATGTATGTCTGCACTTTTTCGTTAACTAAATTGAATCTCTCTAAAATTTCTTCCCAAAAAACGGTTAAAATCGCCGTTTCAAGTTTCGCCAAATTATTATATAGATTCTGTGCCTTTCTCCAAAAATCAAGTTATTATTTCAGTTGTACCTATATATTACAGTTAGTAGTAATAAATAATTTGTTATTAAGTTCTTAAAGTTTTGAAACGAACGATATGGTCACCGCCTATACACATGTACATATATTTAAAATAAATCAAACCGTAGCTTAGAGTCAACCAAAAAAGTTTTTTTCTCCGTGTACACAGTCATCAGTTAAACTCAATTTCTATAGCTTGAACTTAAATTTGTACACTTCCAAAACGTGTTTTTCGATATTATTTTGAAGAGAACTGTAAATTTGTGCTAATATTAAATTTAAAAATCACGTAAGGCGGACGCATGACTTACATAATAATGACATGGATGTTTTAATTGTGCCTTGTGCCATTATTGTACGTACATATACGTTCAGTATACTCCACTAATATCTAACAAACAACTGGTATACAGGGTGTATAAACGAAAATTATCCATCACCTCAAATAACTCCAAAACAACTGATTTTTATTAGAAGCATATCAAAATATTTGCGAAGGGAAGCATATTTTGCAGTACCGTATTGACGTTGTATTATGTTCTCACTCTCCCACCACCAAAGCAGGTCACTCACTTTTTTTTTAACAAAAATTGTATAGCACACTATTTAAAAATTTTATTTATTTGAAATTCAAATGTATGATAATTTTGGAGCAATTGTATTAAACGATTTGTTTTTTTTGTAAATAAAAAAAACATTCTTTCTATAAATTATCGTTCAGATTTAATAAGGTTTAATATTTAGTACTGGTTTAAATTAAGACCATATTGAATTTTGATTATATTTTCAAACCTTAAACAATAAAATAGTAACAGATCCTTAAAAAAATTTCTTATTTCGGCTTTTCGCTTTTCCTAGTTTTTTTATATTAAAAATAGGATTCTGATCATACCGTCAAATTTTGAATAGTAAAGCAGGCAAAGATTGACAAAAAAATGTTCATATTTGCACCACATTGGGTGCCCGAAATTACAATTAAGCAAATGTTCTAATTTCTGGCGCCCAACATGAAACGACGCAAATACTTTTTTCTAGTGTTTATAATTTAAAATAAGGTTCTGATTATATATTCAATTTTTTTACATGGCGAATTCCAGTGTTGTAGGGTCATCGAAAAATCAATAAAAATTTAATGCGTAACTCATCCAATGAAATATCCCTGCACTTCCCTGCAGGTCCTAAAATCTTATTCATGTATATTTTAAGCCGAAATCGGCGCAGAAACTTTTCAATTTTACAACAAAAACAGGATTTTCGAGAAATTTTGACTCATTATATTTTAATAATTTTGAGTAAATAAACTGAAATTCTTTGTTATCATGGCAATCTTCGAAAATTGTTCCCGAAACAAAACATATGTGCATATTCCTTATTGAGCAAACTGGCGCCCAACATAGGACAGAACAAAAACTTTTTCTAGTTTTTATAATTAAAAATAGAGTTCTGATTATATTATGAAACTGTTATTAATAGCAAACAGTAAAAGATTTACAAAAAATTCTTATTTTGCTGACATTGGGCGCCAGAAATTACAACTGAAAAATTTCTGGCGCTAAACTTTGGACAAATAAAAAAATGCTCTTTGTAGGTCTTTTTTCGAGTTATAAATAGGGTTTTCATCATATTTTAAAGTTTTAAATACGTTGATTACGATTACAGACAACAAGGAACAAGATATAGGATGACACTATATCCTGCGATATTGTGGTGAGAAAACAACCGTTATCCGGTTTACATTGATAGCGGGGAACATGGAAGTAGCCTATAAAATTACTGCTGATCATCAGAACCATATTACATATTACAATGGGAAAATTAGTAGTGATTATAAGCCCTTTTAGCGTGGGTTTTGACAATCTTTTTTTTTTTATTGTAAATTAAAAATCTGCGCAAAACTTTAAACACCAACAATTTCTTCGCGAACTAATTCATGATTTTGGTTATGAATTTCTTTGATAAATCTTTGCGCCTTTACCAACCCATACCCAACCAAATCCATCCCAAATTTAACAATAACCCAAGCTTCAATGACATGTTCTGTATATTACGTAAAAATAATTTTATTTTGGGCAATAGGATTTAATAAATGTAATAATGATTTCTGAATTTGATGCATTGCAATACTGCTATGAAGTTAAGCGCAAGCCAAAAATTAGACATTATTTCTGGTGCCAGGAATTAATTCCAGTAGATTTGATTTATGCATAAATATTCATATGTTTGACAGTTAGTCAGACCTGATCATAAACTTTAAGTGTAGGTGTTTTGCACAAGCTGAGGATAAAATGTGGAACTTGAAACTTCGAACATTTTAAGAGGACCAATTAACATCCGTAACCGCTATTTTGTTTTTTTGCTCAGTTACTTGTAGTAAAACATCGATGATGTTCCACTGTGGACACATAAAAAGAAATATACCTAATGCACTAAAGAAATTTTATATCTGTTTTCGCGTGACAACGGAAAATCGTAGTTTTTTATAGCAAATAATTGAGCCACAACAATATTAATAGGCCAAAATAGTAGGACTAGAAGTTGACTGACTGACTCGTCTATACCTACAATTCCTAGAAAAATCGTTATCAAAATATCACGACCTACTTCAACAAATAAGATATAGTTTCCGATAAAAAAAAATCATCTTTATCATAGATTAGGTAATGAATCATAGACACAATGGATTGATAGAAGTAATTAATCAAACTATTTGATTATAATTAAATTAGTTTCCCAAAATATCTAGAGTAGCTTGTGTTTAAATGGCAGTGATCGGCTATTTGTTGACTTGTAAGTATTTTTTTATCGTTAAATACGTATTAAAACGATTTCTCCGTATAATGATGTTTCTATTTCTAACTTTACTTATTTTAAGTACAATTACCTCTCGTATTTCAGATATACTTAGTACAAATTAAAGACGACTTGAACAATTCTTGAAATTCTCTTCAATTCGGAACTGTAAGGGCTACGGACTGCAATGATTAATGAATGATAAACTTTGTTTTATTCGAATAACAGTAATTTTATTTATAACTAGACCTTGCTTCTGGACCTTCTGCTTGTGCAAATACAGAAAAACCATAAATTGGCACCGTGACGTCATGAAGTAGACTGAAGCATAAGCAAAGTGCGTAAACTATTCCATCAACATGAACACCAATTTTCCAAGTTATTTGTTACTTTCCGTTTTTTTTATTTGTAAAAATACTCTTTTAATACTAATTCGTAGGAATCAAAGTATATACAGTGCGTAAAAAAGGATTGCTGATGATTACTCAGGTTTGTTTAGGTTTCCTAGAAACCTGAGCAGGTTTCTAAGGAATCTGGCAGGTTTAATATGATTTCATAAATGAATATGACAAAAATGGTACATAATCTTCAAGAAAATCTCGCCTACACATCGTGCCGCCAATTTTCATATTCGTGGGAAATGAGTATCATTCCTTCTTGATACATCATATTCTCAAAATATAACGCATTACGCCACACATCTTTGTTTTAGAGTCTATGTGATTGGCCCAATAAATTTTGCATTGAGTATTCAAAGCCCACGGTGCACACTCATAAATAAAATGCTTTCACCAAACAGAAAGGGTTATAAAGGATTTCAAACAAAAGAAGCACATTATTATTTCTGTCCGATATCCATGACATAATCTTCTCTTTTAGGGGTGATGTCATAGCCATTAGATGTCTCGATAACCGGGTCAGCAAACTTATTTAATGGCCCAAAAGGATAAAAAATGTTTTTTGAATTATTGCCTCGCCTGTAAGAGAGTCTCGCATATTTATTGGTCTGCATTATTGATGTTGATGTCTGATATGTAGTTGTTTTATTTCTTCTATTCATTGATAATTCTTTTAATGTAGATAAAAGTACATTAGAAATGTTTTTAAATCTAGTATGATACTGTTTCTTTAACTTAATTTAATGAAGCAATTTCATAAATAGAACCAAAAAGTTTTATTGCAGAAGTACAGCAAGGGATCAGAAAGATTTACTTTGCCTTTAAAACAGGAGTGCACAGATAGTCTGATTGTACTGATTTCTTGCAGAATACCTGTCGACTTTCATTAGTATGCAGGATAAAATGGTTCAATGCCCATTAAGTACAATTTCAACCATTTGCACTATTTGTACCCGAAATTCCTTATGCTGATCAAGGATTACGACAGTTTAAAATTACTTCTAAATTGGCAGGAACTACTACCGTGTTTGGCAAATAAAATGACTAAAAGTTTAAAGTCAAAAACATACACTTCCTGTCAAATTAAATTAAACCATTTCCTATACCACAATTTGCGGAACCTAATGAGCAGAATGAATTCTAAGAGAACTGATTAATTAGACCCGATTTTCATTATTAAATTATTAATAATGGTCAAATTATCGTCGTAAATAATTGGCTAAAGATTAGTGTGTTATTTTTAAAAATAACTGTGTGTTAATGACTGACGTTTTTTGATTCATAATCACAGTTAAATAAAATACTAGATAAAATAAAACGGCGATCAGACGAACTTGAATAAAATTAGTAGCTGCAGGCTTTAGAGGTCAGAAAAACGGAATAGTGATTTTGATAGTTAAAAAAGGATTGATTGATCTATTTTATAGATTTAGAAACGAAGAAGTGCATCTGTTTATTGCGATTTTTATTATGCAGCTTTAAAATTATCTGTTTTACGAAAACTTTGTTCCGTCCGATGGCGATGCAACTCAGCTCAAATCTCTTTTGACACAGGACTGATTGTGAATTGAAATACAATCGTAATCTCAACCGCCATAATGCATATTGCGATGTTCAAATGGATTGAGCTGTATCTGATAAGTTCCATCCAATATGCTTTTAATCGAAAAAATACTATTGAGCAGTTTCCGCAAAAATTATTCTTCTAAATGTCAATGTCCTTAAATCGCTCAACCTACATTATACACCGGGGACATGACATACACAAATTAGTAGGCGTACTCGATATACATATGTGTATCCAGTTGTAGAATTTTGTCAAAAAAATTAGATTAAGCACGAACACTTAGAAATTAGGGAGCTACTAAAATTGCTGTTATAACGGACGTGGGCAGTCTCACACAAATATATTACGTATTACGGCATTTTATGAGAAATAGTTTCAGAAAAGCTGGTTCAGCTGTTAGCGCAGTGAAAAAGAATAATCTTAACATATCACTAAGTATTCACAGTGGTCAAACTAAATCTGTTTTTGTAACGATGTGGCAGCATAAAGAATTATTATAGAGAGGAAGGTCTGTATAACCACCTCCACCCCCCCCCCCCCCCGAGATTGAGGAAATGTTAGGATGTTGGACATTTTCACATTATCATTTTTTTTCTCGAAAACGGTTTGATTGGGGAGTCGAAACGTTTAAGCTTTCAAAGTTGATAGCTATATTTTAGGGGTCCAAATAGATACAAATCAAAATTCTATTTAAATCATCGGAAGGAACTCGTGAAAATACGTGACATTCTTATTTTTACGTCATTTATCCTTTATGGGAAGGGAGCAATCGACGTTTAAGACACTGTATTTTTTCTACTCGTATTTCGTATATAATTTCTCCAACGCCTTTTAACGTTATCTGATCGAGAGATAATCGCGTTTTAAAATAAATACCAAATCTTTCTAGGTTTATTTTATTTCCTAATAATCTAAGAATATGTGTATGTATTGTACCGGGCGGCCGAAATACTACACAAACGTCCGGTTTTCTAATCTTTATTCACTAAAAATAACCTTTTCACTGTCAATGTCACAAAAATGAGAATGCGTATTTAAGACTGGACTGAAACTCAACAACGAAAGCCGACCTGGTGCTGGATCACGATGCATAGAATTCTACGCGATTTTGACACTAATGACAGTGACCATGTGATGGACCGTTTGTTTTGTTTGAGTAGTCATGTGACTTTGACACATAGAATAGAATTCTATGTGGCGTGATCCGGGGCCTGGACCCTTTATACATCCTTTTGCTAACAAGAATTAAAACTGAAAATTTGAAGGCGGCTCACTTACAATATATGTTAACGTTTTACGTTTAAAGAAACAATTTTAGTGATCTCTACAATTAGCACTTTTCGTGTTGGACGTCAGCTGTTTGATGAATGTTTTTCGCAGGCCTATTTTTGGCACGAAAGCTCTCCTGAATTAGAAATGACTGTGTACTTTTCTATTTTTGTGCTTATATCACAAGTAATTTGGGTAGAACCGAAGTATGCATTTAACAATTTATATTTTTCGTTTGACCTAGGTTATTTTAGCTTTATTTCCCTTAAGAGTCCTACAAATTCGAAATTATGTATTAACATTTACTGATTTTTGATGCTATATAGTATGTCCGCAGATGGGGTTTAGAAGAGGACAAATGGACCAAATTTTGTAAAATACGTAAAAACGTCACTTCTGATAAGCTTGTAAAATCAATAAGATTCAATATTAATTTTCCTTAACAGTAGAATGGACCCAAATAATAAATATTTCAATGTATCGAATTTTTGCGAGTACAGTAAAAAAGTCGGTAAATTCGATTTCGCAGTTCTCTTAAGGAGGAAGGGGGAGTATCAAATTCATGTTGTGTGGTACTTTTAGGATTGTGGAATAAACATATTTGTCCTCAACAACTAAATATGAGAAAATCACTAAAATTAGGGGGTCAATTAAAATCATATTAGCATTCTATTACAGTAAAATGAGGTAATTATTGACGTATGTACTTAGAGTTTTGGTCAGCTCTATCGGATAATGATGTCATTTTCTCCTACATCTTATTTAATAATTTATTTAATTTGATTTTTAATCATTTTTGTTAACCTCTTGATAAAAAATTGATTTATTACAAAATTTAGTAAACAGACCTGAAAAAAATATGCACCGCTTAAGCAATGCCTATATACAAAAGAAAACTATTTTCTTATAATTAACTAACTATAACAATTTTACTCCATTACAAACTTTGAACCTCCATTTTACCCCCTTAGGGGTTGATTTATTAAAAACTGTGAAACACGTGTTTAAACATTTATTTTATTCTACGAAGTTTCGAGTTAATAGGACCATCTAATATTTTTCCCATGCAAAGTTTGAACCCTTGTGTCCCCCCCCCCCTTAGAGGTTGAATTTAAAAGACCTTCCTTAGTAGATGCCTTCGTTATTTAAGAAACCTCTGTGCAAAACTTCAAGTTTCTAGACCCAGCGGTGTGGGCTGTCAATCAATCAGTCAGATTCTTATTTTATATACATATGTATGTTATATACATACATATAAAATAGCATATACATAGATTACAGATAAAGCAAATGTTGTCTAAGGAAGTTTTTGTCCGATTTTTCACGTCACCGTGTATCTTGAAGACAAGGAATTTGCGGATCCCTTTTTAAGAATCTCGATTCAATGCTTCTTATCAAGGAGAACTGGGTCAGAGAGTAAATTTACGCATCATTAAAAGTTTAGACATCAAGATACGATAATATTTGTGACCTTAAGTACGTAAATAATTACCCAATTTTTCTACGATAAAAACGTTAATATGACTTTAATCGTCTGGTCTAATTTTAGTGATTTTCTCATAGGTCGGTAAGAATAAATATGTATTTAATTGTAAAATAAAATAGGTTTCATATGCATTTCTAATATTTATTATTTTTATACATACATACATACATATGTATTTATTGCATTTATTAATCTTGAATAGGAATGCAGAACCGCTAGTAATAGATTAAACATACCTTCTAATTTTTTTTAGGTAAGTCGAATCAAAGTCAGCCCGGCAATTAGCATCTATAGGTAAGTATGTAAACTTTGTGAATACTTTTACTCTATCGCGTCTCTAGCTGAAGTTTTTCAGACACAAAATTAGCTAGAAAAAACTGCACTGAAAAAGCTGTTTTGTAAAATTGGGTATATTTTACAATCGTCAGTTTACCAAAACAAGGTGAAAATTTGTACCAATTCTACAATTATTTTGTAAAATTACATATTGTACGTAAATTACCATGTAATTATTTTGTAAAATTACACATTGTGTGTGAATTACCATATATTACACTGGTAATATACATACAATGTGTAATTTAACAAATTATTTGAATCGTTCATTTTGAAAAGGGGTATTCTCCAATGTTTTGACAATTTTAATTTTCAGGGGTTTATCAATCTGTAAGCATAGACGCACAATATTCTGCATTAAAAGGGGTCATGTCCTATTTACATAACTACATTTTATTTCAGCCAGATATCGATGTTCATTTGAAAAACGGGACATCTCTAGGAGATGATCCGTTTTCCTTTTAACTTTTTCTGTGTTTTAATCAGACTGATATCAATTCGTTTTTCAACTTTTTGTCTATGAAATAAATAAATAGCGGGTGTCCGAAAAGTCTTAGTATAGGCAAAATATCTTTGCTATTAATAAAGATAGAGACACCAAATTTTAGGTGTATCTTATTGATTTATAAATCTACTTTTTTATGTAATTTAACACGATTTTTAAAGGCTTGCCGTTTAAAAACGAATTAAGATACGGACCTCGGGTTTGTGGTAAAATGTTTCTATTTTGAACACGTTTAAAATAAGGTACCACGGCATAAAGGGTTGAATTTAAAATTTATTGACCTCAACTTTCTAGAGTCACCTCACAAGGTTAGTACAATATATTTTCTCCATGCAAACATTGCAAACCCTATTCATTTTGAAAACGTGTCATCTCCTTTCCTTGCCAGAAAAACGCTCATGAAGGACACCCTGTATAAAACTTTAAAACTTTTGTTATAGCCTTTCGTTTAATATAATCCCTTTTAAAGTCACAAAACAGCTGGAAGCTGTTTTTTAAAAACTGAACATTTACAATGGTTTTTTCTTCTCGTGTAAAATTATGAAAACTACACTTCTGGACAATGTACTATGCAACGAAACACCAGAGTTGCTTGACCTAAAATGAGATTTAACGTTATTTAATGTAAGGTTTTTAATTTTTGTTAAAATTGTAAACTGCATAGTCCTCTTTTAGAATTTGTGTTTCCTTGTAGAATAAAAATATTGAAATAATTCAAAAAACGAATGGTAAAAAAAGATGGAGCTTAAAAACAGAATACACTGGAACAACAAAACGCAACCTTTGGTTCTACTTGTATAAAACCAAACTCGTTAGAACTCTTGTAATCTGAAAAGCAGATAATAATTAAGACGAAAGAAAATTCATTAAAATCGGTGCAAGATTTAAAGTGTTATTATTTAAGATTAAACGAACAAAATTTTATTTGTCCGGTTTTTTTGTCCAGGGATGTAGATTACCCCTTTTCAAAATGACCGACTTAATTGTACTAGTCCTAGTAAATTTCAGTGTGTAAAATGTACCCAATTAGTTCAATACTCACACCCATAACCAATTATGTTTACTGTATTTTCACAAAACAGTTTTTTCAGTGTGTGATAACGTGGCAAATTGTGTGTCTAAACAATCCCATGAATAGGTGACACGTCAGAGAAAAGTTATCTTATTCTTCAGCACTAAAAATGTATTTAGAGACATAGGTATTTAAAAATATATAAATATGAAATTTAAGAAATCTATAATTCTGCCCCCGTACGTCAAAAAAACTACATAAAAAAATAAATAAACCAATTTTTGGAAAGCTTTAAAATAGTTATTGATAACAATTTATGAAAATTTGTCAGCTTGCAGTTTGTTTTCGACAAACCTGAGGAAATCTACATAATTTTTTTATGAAAATGCCGAGTCTCTTTCTGTTGTAACACCGGTCTCAGTTACTAAAATCAGAGGTTGATTGGCGAGCCTCCTTGCGTGTCTACAAGATGGTCCAAGAAGTTCCGAATGTAAAATTATTTTAGTGATTTTGTACCTTCATAATTTGTTGTTGTATGATATAAAAGTTCTTCAAACGGGACAGTTTTACTTTCGTTTTTTTACAGTATTTCTATTACTCTAATTACTAAAGTATGTAGGTATTACCCTACATCATTTTACAATGCTTTTAGTCCTCCATCATTAAGGATAAATTTTATCTGTGTAATTCAAACCCAAGCAAACCCAACCCAACCAAACTGAAAATTCTTATTATTTGTCTGCCCATTGTGTTGTAGTGTCGCGTGTGACTTTCCTAATTTCACCCTATTAAAACAATCAATAAACAATCAAACACATAATTCTTAGTTATTATTGTAGTCCCTAAATCAGTGTGTGATATTACGGATCTAGACGAGAGGAGAAATTGGGAAATACCTAATAACCTAAAATTTACTTATTTTAAAGTACCTAATTTTCTTTAACCTAAGAGTTTCTTTTTTTGCGTATACAGATATCCCCATATGGAACACCCTGTATATAATATTTTCTTATAAAGTTATCTTCTCTCATAAAAGCAAAAGTGCATACTTAATTATCTTTTATACAGGGTGTTACAAAAAGATGTTAAGAAATTTTAAGGGCAGATTCTACATGAAAAATATGAAAATAAGTTTATATAAACATGGATCCTCAAACGCTTCTTTTTCAAGATACAGGGTGTTTAAAATTTTCACACCTCAAGTATTCCGAAGAGTTAGGAGAAATATGCGAAGACGATTTAGAGCATGTATTGAAGATTGAAGCACGGTGAAGTCATTTCCAGAATCTACTATAAACTTAAATCAAAAAGCACCGTTTTCCGAACAAATAATATTTTTCAAAAAAATCATTTTCATTCTTTGTTTTTATTGTAAGAAATAAATTAATTTTTATCTCGAAAACGGTGCGTCAGAACAAAAAAGCTCAGGAGATACTTTTCACGCAGAAATAATTGGACTTAAAGGAAACGATATCAATTTTGCAAAAAATCAGTGGCGTGCCATTTTCTCGCTAAAAATAAAGACTTACCAGCACGCACGCCGCTGATGCAAGTACTTTAGAAAATAAATTTTTGCACGATAAGGTACCCTTTCATTACATACTGGCGTGTACCAAAATTCATGTCAATATCTTAACGCTTTTTCGAGAAATTAAAAAGAATCATTTAAAAAAGAAATTATCTCTGTATCTCGAAAAAGAAGCGTTTAAAGATCCATGTTTATATAAACTTATTTTCATATTCTTAGATGTAGAATCTGCCCTTAAAACTTCTTAACATCTTTTTGTAACACCCTGTATAAGAATGCACTCAAGTAAGCAACTTCAATCGCTTACAACATAATTGCATAGTGACTAAGGGTAATTTTAAAATACGCCGCTACCGGTATTATAATCTTGAAAACGGTTTAAGAGATAAATAGCATTTATTTTCAAATAGCCGATTATTATATCGTTTTATAGTTGTGTGTGTATGCAAAAAAGGAGAAATCTAAACAAGCACCTAGAACGACCAGAAATTAACATATCGCTTTAATTAATCTTCCTACGCTTAGTCGACTTTAATAAATTGCTTGAGTTAAGTAAACTGTTGTAAAATTTAACGTTTGTCGTTGGAACTACCGATTATGTTACCGCATGTAAATTAGTGAGAAAGAATGTTAAATTAAAGATAAACTAAAATTTAAATAACTAATCTTTTTTAAGGACGAAGCCTTGTGAAAAGAGCCGGACTATTCTTAACAAAATTAGTACATGTAAATAATAAAAGCTTGTTTTTAAAAAGTATTTTTTAAAAGATTTTATTTTTAAATTTTTAGTTACGTCTTAACCTATGCATTTCTGATAATGCATCACTATTACAAGAAATTTTACCTGTTGTCGTATTCTACTCGTCAAACCCTTTCATTTGATGCCCATATCAAGGAGATCGTTAAGACAACGGTAATCCGCCATCTTGTGGCATCCGCCATATTGGGATTAGAATGACATCACATAAGTTATCATATTCTGCTCGTCAAACCCTTTCATTTGATATCCATATAAAAGGGTGTAAAGAAAAAGGTACTCCGCCATTTTGGGGCGTCCGCCATATTGGATTGAGAACAATATTAAATATACTATTTTGCATTTTCACCGGACTTATACACGTGTACAAAATTTCAAAGCTCTAGCTTAATTAGAACTAGTCGAAATTTTGATTGCAATATTTGACTGAAACATACTAACATAGATACAAACATACATACTTACTAACAGGTGAAATTAAATAAAAGCTTGTAAAAAAAGGACACGAGAAGAACATAAAGGGGACTTCCAAAGAATTGAAGAAATCTGACAGTTTAGAAGAAGATAATGAAGATCTCATGTATTGGGAAGATGAAGAAGAGGTAATTTTTAAATGTTGTTTAAAAATTATCAGAATATGCCTAATTTCGAAAAATATTTTAAGGTCAGCGACGGAGATTACGAAGTTGTGTTGGTTGTGAGGAGCCTTACCTATTAACCAATCACAAAAAATTCTAATATTTTGGAATATACTTTTGGAATGGAGTACTTTGATATAAAATTTTTTAAAAAATTGCCGGGTAAACCCATTCAATTTTTAAACAGTGTTTGTACTGTAGCACTAGAAAAATCTTAAAATATTAACATCTAATAATTAAGATAAGAAAAACTGCCACTGATAGGTTAACATTTTTTTTAAATAAACCTTATCACTTGCTTACGTTAGATCAAAATAAACATCCCATCATCGGAAAATGTATTACAAAGTATTACCACCGATTTGTGGTATTACTGTATAACGGATGCATAAAATGCGGCTCCTTTTAATTCGCTATAATAATAATAATAATAATAATAATCTCTTAATGAAACAGTACATGAATAAACCGAATTTTTTTAATCAGAAACTTTTTATCACAATAATTATCACACATCAAAGAGAACACGCTATAATTGAGTTTTCATTATCAAATCGGCAACTTCTTTTTGATCGTGAAAATCAACAATTACCTTATATTATTGTTATTAATTGTTAATAGTGTGTCATTGAAAAAATTAAGGTAGGTCATTCCCTTCGTTAATAGTTGAACTGCCTAATCCAGTGACTTAAAAAAAAATTATTGACAAAATATGTCATTAAGATGTCACGTTTCACGGGTTATCGTACAGGAAAAATATTGCAAAAACAGAAATTATTATTTTCCATTAGATTATGTTATGTCGGTCAATCGTAGAGATATATTTAAGGTTAAGAAGGGATCGATGACATGATTTAGCACACAGGTGAAGGAGATGGCGTATATTCTATACGAGTACATTAGGGTGTCCGTTATTTCCCAAGTTGATTTTTTTCTTGCGACGCCCCCTAAATTTTTAGTCTATCGTCTAAAAAAAAATGTCAGACCAAAATAAGCCCTTAATATTCAGAATAAACCGTGCCCTTAAGACGATACATTTCCCATTTAAATTACATGGGATTTTGCCACTTTTTACAATTAATTTTTTTTTCTCGGACAAGATGACCTATAGCAATGGGACATACATATTCTTATAGGAAATTGAACGCTCTACAAAAAAGGTCTCTTATAATTTTTCGATTAATTCACTCCTTCAAAAGTTATTCAAGGTGAAATTTGAACTCTATGTAAATTTTCAGATTTTTTTACTTTTACGGCAAAGTGATTATAATTTTGAAAAAGTTATTAGGTTATTTCTCAAAAGAGATAATTCTGATGGTATTAGGGTAAAAAAATTTTAAACATGGGAAATAATATACCGCATAACAGGTAGCTGGTTCTAGTTTGAATCATTTTTGAGAGCATTCATTTATAACACGCAGTCAACTAATGTTTATTGAATTACATAAATTTTTGTATACTTTCATGAAATTTCCCTTCAATACAGTAAGTGACTCAAAATTACAGTACAAGCATTCCCGCCAACACACGGATTTTCTATTCACGCAAGCGCGCTAAGTCGCATTTAGTACCTTGAATAACTTTTGAAGGAGTGAATTAATCGAAAAATTATAAGAGACCTTTTTTGTAGAGCGTTCAATTTGCTATAAGAATATGTATGTCTCATTGCTATAAGTCATCTTGTCCGAGAAAAAAAAAATTAATTGTAAAAAGTGGCAAAATCCCATGTAATTTAAATGGGAAATGTATCGTCTTAAGGGCACGGTTTACTCTGAATATTAAGGGCTTATTTTGGTCTGACATTTTTTTTTAGACGACAAACTAAAAATTTAGGGGGCGTCGCAAGAAAAAAAATCAACTTGGGAAATAACAGACACCCTAGAGTACATATAGATCCTTTATACAAATACGTGTTATTCAACCAGCATTGTTTTGCTTATTATTCTTCTTATTATTTATTTTGTAATGCTGAAACAAGAAAAATAATGAATTAAACAGAAGTAGGTACTACTCATAGCAAAACATAAAATATTACCTTAATAAATTAATAATGAACGTAGAATTAATTCCATTAAATCACAATTAATTTAAATTTCTCCTGTTTTATAAAAAGATCCAACGTCACTGGGGGGATTCTCTGCCGCATTCCTAAGGTTGGAAGTCATAATTTCTATGTTTCACCATTATTATTAATCGGCTACTTTATCTAATTTAAATAATTATTCCATGGTTCTTGTCAGTTTTGCTTTGTACAGCGATACCGGTTATAATCGGCAATTTGGCTCAAAACGTTAAATAATGAACAGTGTGTTCCACTTAACATGGAAACACCTTGTTATCATATCTTCTATTGTTGAAGGACATGGTATCCGATTTTCTTAAAGTTTTTTTAACGGTATAAAAACAATAAGATTATGATAAATTCTCCCACCCCCCCAACACCCCCCCCCCCCCCCACCCTACAAGATTTTATCAAAATGTGATTGATATTTAATATAAAAATGGCATTCTGATCAAAATGTAATCCAAAAATTACGGTTCTAGACCTCTATTTTTTGGGGGGCTTAAGCCCTCGGTTTACATATTTGGGGGGGCTTAAGCTCCCAGTTTACATATTTGGCTATACATATACTAGGCTACTCAGTTGGATTTGGGTGGGCTAATCCGAGATTTGGGAGGACTTAGCCCCCCAAGCCCCCACCTAGAAACGCATATGGTAATAGGTATAGGGCAGTGGTTCCCAAATGTCTCGAAATTCTGGACCCCCAAAATTAGAAATTGGTAACATGCGGACCCCATGAACAGTTTAGCTTCAAAAATAATAAATGAAACAACCTTTGTTAAAAAAATATTTATTTCTAAAGTGCCGATTTATTTAATGCCTTTAATATGGCTTGGCAATTTGCACCAAAAGGCAGCATGCTATTTATAAATAAAAACGGCATCCTATAAAAGTAACTGAAAAACTGAACTAAACTGAACAAAATATATTCTCTTTTCTAGCAGAAAAAATATAATATATCAATCATCTGTTTTGGATTTTAATGAGAAAAATGAAATACTGTTTTTCCGGTCATAGTTCTTTCTAAATCTGGTCTAAGATTTGAACAGCCAGATTCTCCAACGTAGTGCGGACGAATTTGACAACCAAAAGTTTTAAACTGACAAGTGTAAGACGATTAAGTTTTATGCTATGAACTTATTTTTGAGTTTTCTCACCAATTTGTAAAGAAAAGGGCAATTTTAGTAAGTACTTTTGACAAAAATAGAACTCACTTCATTACAGCAACTCGTTCCAAGATGAAAATGATTTGGAAACCAAGCAAATCGGTGAAATATCAGAATAATTCATAAGTTTTTAATAACGACTTATTAACAATGACAGGACAAAAACCTGTCAAAACATAACTGACCAACTAGAAGATTTCAATTGAAACCAGTACTAAATCTTAAACCTTCTTAGTAAATCTGAACGGAAATTTTTAATCTTAGATCTGAAGCAACATTGGGAACCACTGGTATAGGGTATAGGTATAGCTATATAACATGTACCTATTGTTTTTTGTTTGTGTTTTTAAAATTACCGTTTTCTGTTTCGTTTGCTGAAGTTTCAATTAATAGTAATATTATTAAATTTATATTTTCTAATCCATTATTTTAATATTTACTGCATTTTAATTATTTACTATTGTAACTGTGTTACATCTGAACAAACAATAATGAAATAATACAAACCTAAATAAAATTCAAAAATTCTGACTTAAATCAAAAAAATCTGATTTAAATCAAAAAAATCTGATTTTTTTAAAGTCATGATTTTTGCCAACCCTGGTTTCCGATAAAGAAAATCGGTCAAGTGCAAGCTATACCTGCACAATTAGTGTTCCGTGTCATCAGCCCCCCACTTAACCTGAGCAAACATCGCCCGCCCGATCTCCGCCCATCTGCTTTCATCATTATTGCTTGGGTAGCTGATGGTGCTTCGGGTGATTTGGAAAAAGCCAGAGAAAATCATCACAGTCTAATCATCCTAGTACCATAGTTTCGCACTTGCTAGGTCCCTAGAATATAAATTCAGCGCAGTATATTCCGTTCTGGACGTAAATATAATCAACTTACCATTATTTAACCATAAAAGTCTCATTCCAGGTATGTTGAATAAATAGATATCCAGAAAGAGGTCTCCTGAGGAGTGAGGTGTAAAATTCATTGCAAATAAGTCACAAAAATCCGATTTTTCTTAATTATTTTGACTCATTTCAAAAATATATAAAAATAAAGCATTTCTACTTAAACTGGTCATTCTGAAGAGTAGGCTGGGTATTTACAAATTACTCTTGCCTTGAGATTGGGTTTCATTGCTATATTATATACATCCTACATAACGTACTACTATATCCCGTTAACGCTATTACACTGCAAAGACTATTTAATAAAATGTCAAAAAGTGGGTGTAGAACAGTTGTGGACACAATCTCTTCAGAATTAATGATTGATT
Source organism: Philopedon plagiatum (assembly GCA_963971165.1). NCBI lineage: Eukaryota > Metazoa > Arthropoda > Insecta > Coleoptera > Curculionidae > Philopedon > Philopedon plagiatum. The sequence goes on from OZ020195.1 coordinate 84,595,142, forward strand.
AAAAAGCTAATAAAATATAATGACATCAATATTTTTATTCTAACCTTATATGAGCGAGATTAATTTGATTTTGTGGCACGTAGACAATCTGTGATTTGAGTTTTTTTTTAACCTTTACCTTTAGTTTACTTCAATAGGTTAAAGCTACGGACGTCATCAACGACTAGTTTTGTTGTTAAATAAAAAACACCTCAAAATAATTATTGGTTTTCCTGTGGAATAACTTTTGAAATATACTGTTCATCATGTGTATTCCTAAAGTGAAATTTTACTCTGCCGTTTCCCAAGAGTCGTCACTCATCAATTTAGAGTTTGTAAAGACGGTGCCATACCATTACCATAGGCAGCGGGACTAGGGTTGCCAACTCTCCCGGACTTAAAGGTATTTTATACCCGTTCCGCAAAAAGGCCGTGCGGGATGCTAGTTGTCCCGGAAATCGTTTACCAACTTATCCTTTACCAAGATATCCTTCTGGTTAGTATATTTATTTTGTGCCTATGGTCTGGCACTTTGATTTACGAACGTCATCAAGTCATCATTAAAATTCAGGTGAACTAAAAGTCCAAGTCATTCTATTTTCGTAATGATATTTTCGTGGAAAATTGATATAAAAATAATTATTATATACGCTTTACTTCTGACGTCAGTAGTCGAATTGTAATTGGTCCGAACAAAAAATTTCTGCAATTTTAGTTGCAGCAATGCTTCGCCAAGTGTGAACCGGGCTTTAGATACCTGTATGAATGCAAATTTTTAAAAATAAAAAAGTACTTGCAGATCTTGTTTTTAACGGTTTCTTAACGCATGGATGCAGTGAATTCTGTAAATTAGCAGCAGTTGGTAGTTGAGAGAAGAAGAAAATTCTTTTTTTGGTCCATATCCATAGGAGCAAGTATAGACAACAAATATTATTAGATAAAACTTTGCAATGACTTAAACACAAAAGTCAAATTATTCTGTTTAAGAGACATAATTTTTTGAGTATTTTTTTTATTTATTGCCCAACATAATTTTAGGTGTATATGATACAATCATAGATTTAAAAACAAGGAGGAGATCAGATATTCCAGGGTTACTTTTAACCTGGCCAACTATATGGCCTCCCACCTACTTTTTGAGATCGGCTGTTGCCAGGCTTTTAGTTAGGTATGTGGCAAATTTTCAGATTCACGAACTATTCTTAAATAACGCAGTTACTGTAGGTTAATATCTGCAATCGTAAAAACCACATGCATATAACTAAGGATTACTAAAATATACCAATATAGCATTATTTTCCGTGATAATAAATTTTTAATAATTTATTTCCATTGCCTGGTGACGAAATTTAGAGTGAAAGTGGCAACGGCGCTTTCTCTCCGTAGCACGTGCTGCGTTCATTCATGGCTTAAGCAGTTGTCAAGGCGTTCTTGACAGGTCGGAATATACGTGTTGTAGCGAAATTTTTAGTGATTTTTCGAAAATTTTTCTTTTCATTTCCAAGTAAAGTTTTGTACTAGAATTTGTTGTAAAAATGGTTTGTTAATATTAATTTAATAACGAATTCGAAATAATTTCACATACTAAATTTAAATATTAATGTAAATTAGGTCAATTCCGGTACTAAACCACAAAAGTCCGCGCCTAGAATTTTTTTAAGTAAACATAACCTACCTGTTTACTGTGGTTTGATTTTCTGGTGTTTTAAATGATTTGGTTAAGTACCATAAATAATAAACAATAATATTAGTTCTCGAAAATACAAATTAGAAAAGCTAGAAGCTCCTGTAATACCGCCCAACTTTATTCATGGGACAGACAGAAATAAGCTTCATACGCTAAGGGTGCCCTCTTTATATCTTTACACTTATCCTGTTCGCGTAGATCCGATGCCGAATGAAACGTGGAAGTGATGAACTTTGCTATTAGAAAATTCAAATCTCTATTGGCATAATTTTTAGGTATGACTTGCTTCCACCCGCGACTTCGTTCGCGTGGTATGATGGTATAATTTCACGTAGTTTCACGGTACTAGGACCGTATAACAATTATTGTACTCCTTTACAAACTCTGAACCCCCATTTCACCCCCTTATGATGACAGAAACCCAGTTTACAACGGAGAGATCAATTATGTCTCTCTCTATCTCGGTCTTTCATGTTCTTTCTCCCTCATTTTTTTCTTTCTTGTCTTCTTTCTCTCTCATACTCGTAAAATTTTTACAACTGGAGAAAGTTAGGTTATTAGAAACATAAACATGACATATTAGAAACCTGTCCCATATAAATTGTTTTTGAAGTTTAAAAATATACCGAAAAAGTTTATATAAAGTATCACCAGCTTAAATTCCTGTGTTCTATAAAGCTGGGACTTACTAACAACTATTGAAATATTACGCAAGGTACACATTTGTTCTTCTTTACATTACTTGGGCCGGACGTTATGGGAACATGGATTTTATAAAATAAAAAGACGTTTGTGTATGGGAATGATTAACAGGAACGCCGACCCGATATAAAGAGGGATTACAGAAGATTTCTTTAGCTATTGAGGAAGAGGTGAAAATTGCGCCCTAGAAACGTTTGGTTTCAGATTAAAGCTGAAGTCACAGTGGCAGTACAAATTCTATCTATCAGGCGCGGCCCGTGAAATTTCAAAGTTGCATATCTCTGTTGCTACTTATGGGACCCATACCAAATTCAGGTTTTTTAATTGTGAGCCTACTAGGAATGTTTTGGTAAAGAAAAAAAATATTTTGCAATTTGCGAAAAAAAGTTGATTTTTTGAATTGACCCACCTGGGTAAAAAATTAACACGCTTAGATATTTTATTTATTATTTTTTCTAAACAAATTTTACATCATTTTGTCGACAATTCTTAAATTTTAAGAGAAAAAAATGTGTTAGTAGAAAGTTATAGTCATTTGAATTTTTTGCAACCGAAAATTTAAATTATTTTTCGGTTGAAAAAATTCAAATGACTATAACTTTCTACTAACACATTTTTTTCTCTTAAAATTTAAGAATTGTCGACAACATGATGTAAAATTTGTTTAGAAAAAATAATAAATAAAATATCTAAGCGTGTTAATTTTTTACCCAGGTGGGTCAATTCAAAAAGTCAACTTTTTTTCGCAAATTGCAAAATATTTTTTTTCTGTACCAAAACATTCCTAGTAGGCTCACTATTAAAAAACCTGAATTTGGTATGGGTCCCATAAGTAGCAACAGAGATATGCAACTTTGAAATTTCACGGGCCGCGCCTGCTATCTATCCTTCTGGAACTAAGACTGTCAACATTCACAGTTAGAAATTGTGAAACTACTTGGTATATTCATTCGGTTAACCAATTTTTATCGCGTATTTAACGTGACTGTTCGCAGGTTGGCTGTAATATAGATCCATTTTTATTATAGAATATATCGGAGAATAGGGAATATTTTATTTAACATTATTAAAAAATTGTTTATCTTAATGAAAATGATTAGGTACTTATTTATGCTATTGTTTCTTTATTTGTTTAAATTTTTTTCTACAATTCTTTTATTGCGAACTATTGGTTAGAGGGAGTGTTTCTTAGAGGGGTAGGAAACAATTAAAATATGAAGGTAATGTGGCTATGCTGACACGTTTTTGCTTAATAAAAACGAGATTTTTGCAAATGCTGTTTGTGTTCAATAAAAACATGAGGTATTTTGCTATAAAATCATATAACTTGCATAAGTATTTTGCCAGATTAGGAATTTATTTTTTATGACAATTTCGATCAAACTTTCAAAGTAGACAACCAGAACTACTTGCACAAACAAAGGCGGCTGTGATAAAATGTTTGATTATTCTTTTTTATTGGCAACAACATCGCTTTTATTTGTCTTTTACTAATGCCCCTTTTGCTAACAAGGATAGAAGGAAATCGGATTCCGTTGAGAATTTTATCAGGAAAAAAATAATTTGATGACTAATCTTTCAAAGTAGATAACCAGCAATACTTCCACAAGCAAAGAAGGTACGATAAGAATTTGATCATATTCTTTTTTAATTTGTCTTTTTCTAATGCACTTTCGCCAACACTGATAGAAAGAAATCTGATTCCTCCGTGATCATCAGGAAAGGAAAGATAAATACTGGGATTGCTAAAATATGTTCTGGTGTAAACTGTCCATGGAACTCGCCAATCAATAGGGTGGATTCTTGTTCAATTGTTTTTTCTGTCATCTATCATTCTCAAATTAAATTGGATAGAATATAGCATCGTCCGCGTTCACCATTTATTGACAGTGACGTCGAATGTGACAAGATGTCACTATGACTGATCCACAGTTAACTCGTCAAAACTTATAGATACTGATCTAACGGATAACGAGTCTACTGTGACACCTACATTTTATTAGTTTTTGCCATGCAAAAGCTCATAAAAAATTAACTAAAAATTAATTGCTACTCTGACATCACCCAGGTGAAATTCGCTAATATTTCACCGTAGGCGGACCGCTATAAACTTAAAAAGGATTGCAGCAACATTTTTGGCATGACCGTTGATCTACGCAACTAACAGATTATTATCATACGTAAATGGCCTGTGAATGGGCACTTACGAATTTTTTGTTTATTTGGATTGAAAAGGTTGTACGCCATGAATACGTGGCGAAAACGACAACGACGTGTTTAGGCGTTATATAGTTTATTGCACGATAGTATATTTTATGCCAGCCAAGCTTGGTAACGTTGGGGGAGGACATCAATGAAAGTACGTAGGTGAATAAAATAAAAACGGGATTTTTCTATTAGAGAAACTACGGTACCTCATTGTGGGTGTAAGGAGATAATAGGGTAAAGATAACGTAAGATTAAAAAAAAAAACGCCCTCAAAGTATGCCGTGGAATCAATAACGCATGTCTTGAATTATTACTTTTGAAAGGTAACATAGGTAAAAGGTATAAGTGAATCAAAAATAAAACTGTCAAGTTCTGAAGTTTTTATTTTTAAGAAAAGTATATTACAACAAAGAACCTAAAAATTATAAATTTAAACTAAATATGAGACGTATCCACCTTCTACTTCAAGACATGGTCATTATTTTTTTACAGCATCAAAAACATTGGTGAGCACTTGGGGGGCGTTGTTAATCTCCTGAAGTTTATTTATAATTCTAGCCCGTAGGTCTTTTAAATGTTCACAAGGGGTTTGTGAAAACCGAATTTTTAATGTGTGGTCATAAAAAAAGGCGCACGGCGTGAGATCACAGGACCGTGCCATATTACGACTAATGATTCGGGCTTCGAAAAATCCTTCCAAAAAAATTAAATTATGAAGAGTTACGTGAATTGGTGCGCCGTCCTGTTGGAAGTAGCCTAGTCGCATCTCTTCATCGTCTAATGCGTTTACAAAATTTTCTAAAATATCATTACGGTATCTCGCCGAATTGAGAGTCCCTTAAAAAAAAATCGGTCCAATTAACCTTCTTTTGGATATGGCCGCCCACACGCCAACTTTCAGAGGCTACTCTATAAAGAAATGTGGATTTTCAGATCTCCACATTCTCATTTGTTGAGAATTTATATGACCAGAGAGGTAAAACCATGCCTCGTCAGTATGAAAGGCTTTTTCAAATACGTTTTCATTATTATGCAAATTATCCATAAACCACTCTGAAAATTGCATTCGCTGCGGCTTGTCGTTGGGTAACAATTCTTGGACTAAGCTTAAACGATAAGCGTGCATATGAAAGTCGCATTTAAGGATTGTATTGCAGAGAGAGAGAGAGAGAGAGAGAGAGAGAGAGAGAGAGAGAAAGAGAGAGAGAGAGAGAGAGGGATATCTTCTACAATGGGCATAAGCTACAGTAATACTTTTCATATACATACATATATTCATCATTTATACTACCAAAAAATCTTAACAAGATGGATTTGACATCCGCGTCTGTTGACCGAACAGTACGACCAGATTCATTAGAGTAGTCAAACCTAAATGTATAGAACAGAAACCTACCCAATAAAGAAAATGCTTGAAAGGACCAAACCCTTTATTTTTCTGTATTGAAAAGTGGTTAGATATGAAGGAAATGAAATTGTTGAGATAAAAATATAAGGTAGGGTAAATGTGTAAGGTTGGGATAACAAACCTAAGCAAACCCGAATGATGATTTTTTCACGAGTATAATACAAGTAAAAAGACAGTACCGACTTACCGATTGCGATATTCTAGGTAGTTTAGTCCCAGACAGTGATTTTAGAATCATACACCTTGAAAAATCTGAATTCCGGAAGGTAAATCAATGGTTTTTGATATTTTTAGAAACCGGAAGAATCAGTACTAAATTAATTTAAAAAGGTCATATTCTTAGACTTTGCTCGGGCTCACAACAGTACCCGAGGAGAACAAAATGGAAGTATAATATTAATTAAGTATTTGGTTTCAAAATAACAAATGTTTCTATTAAAGAAACAGTTCCAAGAGAAAAGCGTCGACAGGATAAGGATAGGGTGCCCCCGCAGGGTAACAGCTATAATAGCTGTGATAGCTATACCGCTGGACTCCTCTATATCAAATCGCCTCCTCCCTTAGGTTGTGGGGAGTTAGGAACTCCCTTACTAACAAAATATTTGCATTTTTCTACATCACTAGAACCCAAATGACTAATCGCCAATCCATCTTTTCAAAAAATCACACGCAAGTTAGTATCTGATATCTTTAATAATAGCCGCACCGAAATCGAGACATTAATTTACATTTCAAGTTTTTGCTAATTAGCACATCCTGTCAATTCAATACGAAAGCGTTAAAGTGATGTACTAGAAAAATCTCCATTCGCAGAATATGAGGAAACTAACGGAAAAATATGCGATTCATCATTGAACGAAGAAAAATTAGACATACTTCCACTGATGGGTCATCAAAAATTATTTAGGTAGAGAAATTAAATACTTAACGTCCGGTAATTGAAATACAACGACTTTTGACATGAAGAGAGAGAAATTTGAAGTTAAAATGTACTCACTGTAGAAACTCATTGGTACGACTGTAGAATTTATTAAACTTGCATAATAAATCTAAAATAATAAAACTTAAAAGCAAAAAAACACAGAATAAAAAGTATGTACTTTTTATTATATATAATATATAATACGGAACCACAGAATATCAATTTGAAACATTTTAAAGTGTTCAGTCATGATTTGAAATAGAGCAACTAAGAATTTGGTAGATATTTAAATTCGGTGATAAAAGTGAAAACAAACGGTTCGTGGTTACGTTGAAAACATGCATTTTAAAGGTCTGCTATTGCTATTATTATACCTCTTTCAAATTTAGAAAGAACGTAAACATTATATTTAGAATTGACAAAATTGATAGTCAGTCATTTTTGATGGAATCTTCTGTGACAGACGGACCGGCGGACGGACACCGAAGTGATTCCATAGGTGTTCCGTTTGGCACGGAAGACTAAAAAGAATTTTAGAACACGAAAAACCAATTAAACCTGTGGATGGGTTATGAAAAAATCATTTGTACTTAATTTGTTTGCTTCAATTCAAACCTGTATTATTTCCCTTAATTACGCATTTTCAAATACTAGTCTGCTAGTTATAGTAACTTTATAAAGAACAACATTTAGCTAAGTATTATTTACATAGGTAAAATACATACATATGTCGCATTATTTAGAATTCTTAATAAATAGAAGAAAAATACAGATATGTTAAATTAATTGACAACACAATGTAAAAAGAGAGTTAGTATGTTTACTAAAGTATATAAAAGTTTCATTGATATATTTATTTTACTTAAAAGGACTAGTATGGAAGAACATTTCGCTTTAATATCTAAAATTAAAAATAATTTTCAAATAGTACTTAAATACATTGTAGGTATTATAAAAGTTATTATGTAACTTTGAAGCAAATATATCCATTTTTTTTAGTTTTATTAAACTTGTGCTATCCTGCCATCTATATAAATGAAGAAACTGACTGACTGACATATCAACGTACAGCCCACACTGCTGGCTCTAAAAACTTGAAATTTGGCACAGAGTTTTCTTACACAAGGAAGGGATTTTCAAGATTCAACCCCTAAGGGGATGAAACAGGGGTTCAGTTTTTGTATGGAGAAAAAATATAAGATGGTCCTATTAACTCGAAACTTCATGGTCGTACTCTAAAAAATAATGGCCAGATTCTCCAACGCTAGTCCGGTGTAATTTGACAACCAAAAGTTTTAAATTGACAAGTTTAAGAATAAGAGAACTAAGTTTTATACTATTAATTAGTTTTTTCGCAAATTTATAAACAAAAGGGCAATTTTAGTACAAACTTTCGACAATAATAAAACTAAATTCATTCTAGCAGCCCGTTCCTAGATGAAAATCTTTTGAAAACTAAGCAAATCACTGAAATATCAGAATAATTCATAAGTTTTTAATGACAAAAACTTGTCAAAACATAACTGATCAACTAGATCTTAATTTAAATCAGTATTAAATCTTAAACCTTGACATCTCAAATATTAGCTATTAATAAAAAAACTCAAAATTGAGTAGCGATAACTGATTTGTGATTTCTCTAAGAATAAAGCCATATTATACATCAACTTGGTGAACTGGTTGCCATGGCGACGATTACTATAGTGATGGTTACCATGGAAACCATTATGATGGTTGCCCTGGTTTGTTCCATTACGATGGTTGTCATGGCAACCATTACCGTGGCAACCATTACCATGGCAACTATATTATTACTTTAGCAACGGATGCAGTGGGCCATAAATAAAGTTAGTATTCATGAAGAAATTAAACTGGAGAAAAGGAAGAGGAATATAAGTTTATTTAGAAAAAAAAGGAGGAAAGGTGGTTCTGGAACATTTTAGAAACAGAAAGAAAACTTCTAGAACCATTTAGAAGCTGTTAATTTAGTTTAATCACTAGTCATCGCATGGTCTGTTTTTAGTTTTCTATTGTTTTAACCTAGCTATGTACGTTTATATAAGGACTAGATGTTGCGCGGTCTAGGAGCTCGAGTTACTACTGTTTATTTGTAAGTTCCAGATGAAATTATATAAAAATAAACAAACGCCACAAATTTTAGAAGGTCACTGATCAAATCGTCAACACAACGCCATTATTTCCCAAAAGAGTCCAAGGCACATTAAACTTATTTTTATTTTGACTCAATTTTTGTAAAAACACAGCAGCCATGGACCGACGAGCCAACTACTATGATTTACTTTTAAGAAGATACACATACAGGAAGGCATTGACTGTGGTGACATTGACGCTGCATCACAAAAACGAACACCCACACGCCATCTATATTAAGACAAAAAATATTACGCCGTGCGCAAAAAATCCTGACTAAACTAAATACTTATCTTAAGACTAGTTTATTGCTTTTTTATAAAAAAAAAATCCTGCTAATTAGGAAATCAAATCGAACCGTCTGCTGTTGAAAGTTGAAACTGTTAAACCGTACTCTTCATTTACCAATTGTGGCATCACCCTGTATACTTAACCTTCAATTTAAACTTATATACAACAAACCATAAAATATACACGTCCAAAGTAATTAAAAACCGCGAATGAATTTCAGTCTCAGTCGCTTCACCGCGGTTGGAAAGTCGACACGTTAATCTTAAGCTTAGTTAAACCTAAACTTAACTCCGCGCCGGGTCACAAAGAGCGTGTAGGCGGACTTACGACTCGTACTAATATTTGACTGCTGTTTCTTGTAATAATATGAAAATTTAAAACTTTTGTGAATTTTATCAGAATATATGGCTGTCCAGATTTTAGAAAAATTCCATAGAAGCTTACCACTTTAATCAAGCATTACATTACATCAAAACAAACCGGCGCTTATATGGATACACAAATTTTAACATTTAACATTGTGTTGTCAAGTTTTATTCTCTCAGTGTAAGTGGTTCAATATTTTACACGTGAAAAATTCGATTTTTTTTCGTAGCCTAGCTGAAGTTTAAAAAAATGAAACATTCCATTAATTCGAGTCTTAAAGCGTAAGAAATAAAGACTGCCAGACTATTTTTTAAGCAATTTTATATAAGAAAAATGGGTTTTAAGAAAAGTGATATGAAGGCTGTGGAATATAGAAATTTAAGTTTATCAAGAGCGAACGGAGTATCTAAAAAATGGTTGCAATTTTTGTTGTGAGTATTTTACTTTTCCAAATTAACGTTTTTATTGCTAATACTAATTATACTTCCGATTTATAACGATAAACCTTGAATACTGAACAAAGTCACGAACCAATGATCAATAGTTGCTAATTTTTGTGACAGAAAAATGTGAATTTAAAAAAATGTTACGGTTTTTTTTAAATTGCTCGGTTATTTGATACGAAAGACTTTCAGGTCTAGATCACATTAAAAAGATTTATAATTAATTAAAGAAACCAAAATCTTAGTTTTCGTTAAAACAGCGCTTCCCAAAGCTTCAACAGACAGTCGCGGTTTTATAGAAAAAGAACCAAAATAAAATATTGATTATATATCTTCTTCACTGATCAAATATACACCTAATTTTTACAAATTGTAGAAAACATCGTCCTCCTCTTAGCATTACATCGCTAATCTACCAAATATCACAATATTTGTCGACATTTTTAACAGTCAAAGTGTAAATAAAACCCAAACAAATGGTGTTTAAGATAACCTATGCCAGTGCTAAACATTAATATACATTAATTAAAGATAACATGGTGACCTAGTACGAGGTGCGATCACTTTTTTTGTATATCCATAGAAACCTGTTATAAAGTTTGACAGCTAAAACTGAAATTATTATACACGATTTTAGTTTTAAAATTTAGGTTTCCGCGATATACACAGGCAAATGCAACGTCAACTTTCAAAGCATTTCTTACTGTTTCTTTCGAGAAAGGTTTCCATATACAAAAATCTCTGTTTAGAATATAATATAATCCAAACCAAAATAGCAGCAAAGAAATATCAGTTGTCTCTTTATTTTTTAAGCACTCGTTGTATTAAGCATCTCTCAAACAGACAATACTTACACAACCTGGTCTTGAATATACATATGTACAAAATTATGAAACACGAAACACGTTTTACTTAATAATTATTTTAATTAGTGAATCGGAACACCATAACAAATTCATTAGAACATTGACCAAAATAGAATTTCGGATGTTTATACGAGGTGTTTCAAACATAGCACGAAAAATGCAGTTATTGACACCGAAACATGACGTGGAGTCGTGGAGGCATACGTATCAGATAGTTCAGATTTTTATTTCATTAATAATGACCTTGTTTAGATTGTTTTAAGAGCAGTAGTGGCGCTAAATAAAAATCAAAGAATTTAGATTTAAAATACAGAAAAGAGGCATAATAAATTTATGAATGAAAGAAAAATTGTATGTTGAACTTTTTCTTCTACTACTTCCTGATTGGTTCAAAGAACAATGAATAATAAAAACGCTTGGTGTGATTGGTCGCAGACCGTGACTAATGAATTATTGTTCACTACCCGTTAATAATGATTAATATTACTTTTCAAAAATTGCATAAAAATAGTTTGAGGGCGTAGAAAATAGTATATTATTCAATGAGCATAATATAATGGTGGCTGTTATTCACGCGGATGAAGTTTATGACACGAGCCGCAGGCGAGTGTCATAAATCATCCAAGTGAATAACAGCCATTATATGCGAGTAGAATACTATACTTTATCCAGGACTATCAAAAAAAATTAGATAATATTAATATATGATTTTATTTTTAAATGTTGATATTTTGAATTAAACTCGGAATTAAAGTAACCACAACAGCGCGACAACGCAACATGACGAAGCTAATGTTTTCATAGCCATCTTCGTTTTTTATTTTGTGCGTACAATCGCATTCCAAGCCGGTTTGGATCGAGCACAGCTCTTGTTTGGAGTTTGGATCGAGATATCCGTGGAAGCGGTGAATAATGAAACCATTATTCACTAGTGAATAATGAATATTATTATTATTTCATAAACTCATGTATAATAATCAAATTATAGACGAGTCGTGGATAAAATCATTTAATGTGTGGTAGAAAGTTAGTCATCCGAATTTTTTTTAAATTACATTTTAGGTTAAAAAAATTCAATTGACTATAACTTTCTAGTAAGACATTTTTCTCTCTTAAAATTTAAGAATTGTCGACAAAATGATGTAAAATTTGTTTAGAAAAAATAATAAATAAAATACCTAAGCGTGTTCATTTTTTTCATAGGTGGGTCATTCAAAAATTCAACTTTTTTTCGCAAATTACAAATTATTTTTTTATTTACCAAAACATTCCTAGTAAGCTCACTATTAAAAGGTACTACTAAAAGATTGTACTACCCTTTGTTTCTATTTTTAATTATAAAAATATACGTATCTAAAGTAAGTGTCATAAAAGAAGAATCATTTTGCTAAAAAAATAACCTCAGGACTTGCTAAGAAGGATTATTACTTCATGCTGATGCAGCAAGCAAATTTAAGTTTAGGATTTAGGATAGGTATCGTTTTTGTATAAAATAAACTTAATATGTATATGCATGGCCACAAACAAAATAACTAAGTTATAAATGGCTCACACGTCATGTCTTGACGTCTAGTAAATAGAAACTAAGAAAACCGGTTTTAATATCTTAAGTACCCTTTGACATAAATATGAACGTTATCTTAAAAAGATATTCGCAACGTCACAATGTCATTATACTGTGGAGTAGAACCATATTGAATGTATATGTGTGAACACTAGACAAAGAGGCGTAAAAGTCAAATCCCCCCTAATATAAAGTAATACATATACAAATACAATATATAAATGTCCTCAATGTTACGGAAAGCTACCGTGAAGTACCTTAAGTTTACTACAACAATTTTGATACTTTTGACACACTCCGTATACCAATTTTTTTCATCGATTTTTGTGAGTAATTTATTTTAATACTAATTTTATACGAGTCCTAGGAACGATCATTTATCTGTTTATACAGCTGTTAAAAATCTAATATGTAGTTACACTGTCTATAAAAATACTAAATTATTATAAATCATATGAGGAACTAGGACCCGATAAACAATGGACAGATATATCTAATATATAGCACATACATTAGAGCACTGTTAAAAATAGCTTTTTAGTTATTAACATAATATTTATTGATTTTCCATATCTCAAATAATAATTATTTTGAGTGGCGGCTGTATTTTTGCATGCATTACGATATTTGTAGTAGGTACAGCGTAACGGTATTTCACCATATCTGCGGCTCCGGGTCAATCTACATTTCGGTAAGTCGCATGCGTATCGAAATAATCTTACTTAAAAATTAATATAAAATTGTGTTCTCGCATGGGTCCTACCTACTCATAAATCTAAATGTGTCAATACAAAGTTCATAAATTATAATTTTTTCATATTTTATATTGTCTAACTAGTTGCTCGAAATTTTGAAGGAAAAAAAATTAAAAGCAGTGATTTAGTAAAAATAGTTGTAAGTTCGTAATTTATGCCATAAATGCCCGATTTATTAAGATTACGGTAAGTCGCATGGGTTTCAGAGCTTGAAGACTAGCAAAAGCCCTTTGGGTGCTTCAAGCCCTTTCAGCACTGTGCTCCTTTGTTAAATATGTAGTTGAGGCTTTATAGCTGAATTACTTTATATAAATGCTTGATAATTAGTAATTGAAAGAAGGCTTGCAAGCTCTTTTAAAGTTCTTTTCAATTCCTTTCAAAGTGTTCCAAGCCCTTTTAAAGTGCTTCAAGCCCTTTTAAAGTGCTTCAAGTCCTTTTAAAGTGCTTCATGTCCTTTTAAAGTGCTTTAAGTTATTGTGAAGTGCCTCAAGCCCTTTTGGGGGTTACCAAGCTCTTTATATTTATAAATAATTGGTAATTTGAAGTTAGTAATTAAGTTAGTATTTAAAGTAAAGTAATTAGTGCTTGCAAACTGCAAGCACTTTGGGTACAGGCTTAAATCTTGGGGCATGAAGCTCTTTTATTAGGTGGTTTGTCTAACTGTGGTTGGTATCAAATGGTATCAACATAATTTTACTCTCAAATTGCGTTCTTTTTTGGTGATAAGGGTGGGGGACAGCAATTTTTAAGCGTTTTTCCCAAAAATGTTTTTAAAAAATGAAAAAATACATACTTAATATATATTGTTGAATTCGTGCTTCAATAGGCTTTCATCTGACAACCTACACGATGTCATTGAAATTTTTTTTTCATTTCCCAATTTACCCCCTGAAATTAAATTGAATCAAAATTCAACTTTTCGATAACCACACTCTATAATCTGTGCTAAATTTCAAAATCGGCGGACGTGTCGAATTATCGCGGCGCGTATTACTTTAACAGCGGGTTGCACAAAACTTTTAATCAAGTAGTAAATTTAATTCAAGTTTAAAGTCATCTTTGGCAATGACGTTAACATAAGTGCTGTCACATTACATGTGTCTAATTAGTTTAATTCGTGATTAAATTGTTTGTGCAACCGGACGTCAGAGGGTTAAATCTTTCCAGAATAAAGCAACATAAAATGTCTTGAATACAGGCGAATAGGCAAACAATAATCACTGAAAAATTTATGAGGGAGTAGTATCGTACATGCAATATCTGTAAAAAAAACAACAAATCTGGACTTTGAAGAGGGATGTGCAGCCCCATAGCACCTCCTTCTCTGTGTGTACTCTTGTGGATAACTATATTCAATATTATTTAAATTTATTTTAAGTATTATACATTATTTCTTGTTCTACTCTTAAAAAAAATTTATTGGCCATCATTTAAATTTATTTCTAAAAAATACTGTTTAATTTAAATATTTTGATGTATCTTTAGGCCAAAAAACTATTTAATTAAACTTTTTTGATTTACTTCTTGGCTTCTGTCAATATAAAAATTTAATACAAAAATGGAAATTTCATGCCATTATCTTCTTGCGACATTCTCTGTTTTATTCCTGTCTAAATTCTTTAAATGCGATCCACACAAATGTTGTCGGGGTATATATAGTAAACCAAAGTTAAATCATCGTGATTAGATTATCAAATAGGGAACACTGTCTGAAACTAGTTTGCAAAAACTCCTAAAATTACTTATCAAAATGTTGTCGTCAATGGTTATCAATTTATCACTAAACGGGGTTCATTTCTCAGTTGTAGCTAAGCCGTCCATATATCCACGGAATCGCCAACACTTTTTGACCGTTTAATGCCAGTTAGACCAGATCTAAAGACCATTATGACTCCATATTCAACGGATATCACTCTGAAATGACACGTTGACAAACCGTTAACCCGGAAGACTCAGGTTTTAGTTATTGTTACAGTGGTGGTGTCATTTTGTAAACAAAATCTTCTGGATGTTTTCGCAATATACCTATATCATGGGACACAAGTCAAATTTTCTTAACAACTCTTGGCCTCTTAAAAGACAGGCGTTATCGTGGTATGTAGATTATTTTTTATAGTTTAATTTTAACACTAAATAATATTAGTAACGGTTTAGCAACTATTGAAATCGCCCCTAAATTGCGCAAAGTTACTCATCATCTTTCCTCGTAGACCTCATTATATTAACGATTTATCTTGGACACATTTATCTCAGTACCATTTTAAAAACCTACAGATTAGGACTGATAAAACTGAGTCATTAGAACTATCCATTTGTAACGAATAAATTCTGTTCCAGCGATAATTGTTTAGATGCAACAAATCGACATTCATTAAATACAAAAAATAATTTTCAAAAAACCAAGTTAAATCAATTAAAAAATGTACCTACTGGTTCCAACAAAGTGCTCACTTTGTCAAGTTGTGATTTTTTTTATCTGACCTCTTCAAGACTGACATCGCGCGCGATTTTTCGTCATCATAATTAAAATAACTTAAGAGCAATAGGTACTCAGCGGAATGACTTTCCATGTAGACGTTATAACAAATAACTAACAATGTTAAAAAATACCAGAATAGTAGTCATGTGCGCTGAATATTGCTAAGGATTGTTCTGACTGGTTTTCCTTCATGTTATGAAAATATAGAACTAGGCAACGGCAAAAATACAACTAGACAACTGCCTAATAAGCAGTTCTTGTGATTTAAGTATTTTAGAACTGCCCGTGTCCAAAAAACCTAATAAAAAATTGCAACACCAACACCACAATCATCGATAAACTTAGCCGAAAAAATATTTATTAAAATGTACAAAATGCGATCACGCGTCTAAATATAATGTAAACAAAAGTTATTGAGCTCATTAATAAAGTTAATCGATAAAAATATTTGTTTTAAAGATATTTATCAAGCCACAAATGATAGTGTGTTTAAACACAAATTCTATTACCTAATTGGTTGTCTTACAATAATAAATTATAAGCATTATAAAGTTTTAGGTACCAATAATGACATTTTTGAATCATTCAGAACAATTTGCATTTGATGCAATTACATCAATTTTAACAATCTAAACTGAGAAGTAAAGGTTAAATTTGTGCAAATTGTAACCCGAGTTCTCACCTTCAATTATTCAGTCCTTGAATTTCCATAAAATTATTTTCTGATTGATATGGAACCTGGAAGCTGTTCGTTCACATTTTAAGTTAATCAACTCCCAAAAATGCTTGGCTTTGTGCTATAGAAAAGTTTATTAACTTTTTGAGAAAATGTGAAGTGTTTTTGTAACCATTAATAAAAATTATTTACACTATATTTTACAAAACCGTGTAATATCCTCTAAAAACAATCCAAACAACTATCAAAAGCCTGTGTGGCAAAAACTCTTTTACTTGGGATTTTTCTTTATACCAGTACATGGATAAAACTCATACTTTTAATCATATTTAAAACTAATAACATAATTATGTATATACCAGTTTCAAATATCAACATTTTCTTTGTTTGTTGCAGGGAGGTCTACAATGCAATATGTTTAAGATTGGGGGACACTCTTCACATACCAGAAGCCTCAGTTAAGGAATTGTTCAATGACATGCATTTGTTTCCATCTGATACGCAAGGTAGGTACGTCTGTCTGTTTGCAAAGTACTTAAAATGAGCATAGTTTAAGTAAAAACGATCAAACATTACCAAACATCACAGACCCTCTATTATTTGCTTTAAAAAGATACCTTGAAAGATGCTGTTTAATTTTTATATAAATTTGCAACTTTCGTAATTATTTTTTTATTTTGATTTTGAATCAAATGCCATTCTTGCGTGTTTTAGCTAAATGATTACAGAAAAGCCACAACTTTGGGGGCTCTCATGTTCTCATCCTCCCATTTACCCAGATTGAATGACATTTGTTTTAGTACCTATATTCTTTTTAAATGAGGTTGCTTATGTTTACCTAGACTAATACAAATTTAACATAAGAATAACTTACATTGATATTTCCTAGTTTTCTTATTTACAAAATTAGACAAATACACACCGGTCACCGGTAATCTGTATGTCGCTGGGTACACCACCATCTTGAATTGTTTGAGGGATTTTTCAAAATTAACTTTTTGTAATGGTTGGCAAGAGTGCTTGGAAGGGTACGTTCGAGAAATTACCCTGTTAGTGTCAATCTTGAAATAACGCACACATTTTCAAAGATAAACTGAAAATTCCGTTAACATTTTAATTAGGACGCGAGTGATTTAAGCAAAAAATGATTAAACCCAGCACAGAAAACACAATTTACCTAAAGCAAAACAAAACATGGTACAGAACTCCCCCTTCTTCTGGTGGTAGTTGGTGACATTTGCAAATAGGACAGAAATCACAATAAACAAATCGTAACCTCAAAAAATCATGTCAACAAAGAAAAAATTTTGGAAACCCAAAAAATATTTAAAATGTTTTAAAAACGGAATATTTATTGCTAGTTACCTATATTAATAGAACCTAAGAAAGGTAAATTATGATACTGCTTTTTGAGAAAAGAGTTAGCCTTTTTCCACCCTAACTCATGATGTTTTCATTATTTCCTCAGACTTTACATAGTGTTTTCCATAAAAAAAAGCTTTATGAGGCTCTAGTTGTTCCTAAATTTCGTTATTATTAAAAAATCACCTTATTCTATAACTAAAATCGAGTTCACAATAGAATTTAATAATTTTCAGACCTTTGCATGTCTTATTTGTTCCTAAAATTTAAAACTGATTTTAATATCTATACTTTGTACGACAAAAACTTAATTACCACAATGTTTACGTCGATTAAAAGTTATAATTAAGATTAATGAATTCAAGGAAGTGCAATATTTTACATGCACGACAAGATATGTACTGAAACAAATAATATTAATTGCAACATTTTGACTATTTATTTCTACATTAAAATAAATGGCATTTTTCTTTTTTTAGTAACGAAAATGCTACAGTGTGCGAGGCAGTACAGTAGAAGAAATGGAACTAATCACAACTACCTTACGTTCGGTGAATTCTGTGTTTTTGTTAGGGAAATGCAGAATCACCAAATCCCAAGATCACATAGAAAGCCACCACAACAGAAGGTGAACAACAACAGTAAGTTATCATTTTAAATGGATCAGAATTGTTATTTCTTCTCTGCAATAAATATAAAAGAATTGATGGGTATAAAAAATAACACCAAGGTATTTTGTTTAAGAATGTTCTAACAACAAATGTGAAGTGTTTCTGGGAGGATCTTGTAACCCCACAACATGGAGAGCAGATACAGCAATACCAGAGTTACAGAAATATGGAATTAGTTTTTATAATCCTGTAAGTGATTTCTGTTGATGGCAATAAAGTTTACATATGTATGTATTTCCTCATTTATCTACATTACTGAATTTTTTTGCAGCAAGTTTCAATATGGGCCCCAGAACTGTTAGCTCAGGAGCATGACGCCAAACAGTCAGCTTCAGTGTTGCTGTTTGTAATAGACAGTCAGACAAGGAGCACAGTCGGTATGCTGGAAGTAGCTTATCTTGTGGCATGTGGAAGGTGTGTGATAGTTGTAGCCCAACCTTATAGGAAAGGACAGAGTATTATGGGAGAGACTATAACAGATAGGTAAGTTGTAACCTTGTAGAACTATAATACTAACTTTAATTTTTGTTGCAGTAAAAATATATATCGTCTTTCTATTTATTCTAGCGAATATTATGATTTAGTACAAGGTCAAAAGTCACTACTAGATCTAATAAAGTCAAGAGGAGTACAGATACATAGCAATTTACCCACAGCTTTGCAGTGTACAGCAGATATTTTAAGAAATGTTTCTGTGAATGGAACTAATCCTGAAGAACAAGTTACTTTTAAGTTAAAGTAAGAAATTTAATTTTAATAATTTAACTTTTTAAAATTGCTAGGTGTGTTCTTTTAAGTTCCAGAGCAGTGGCGCAGCCACGGGGGGGGGGGGGGGTGTTTGGCGTTAACCCCCCCCCCCCCCCCCAAGGCCTAAAAATTATACAATACCCATCTAAATCTAACGAAAATAAAGCAATATTTGACAAAAATTTTTGTCAAACACCAACCACCCCCCCCCCCCCCAGAGCGTATTCCTGGCTGCGCCACTGTTCCAGAGTATCACTGGTTTGAAAAATTTAGAGTGTTTGGGTGAACTTAAATTAACTTAATTCTTATCACTAAGATCTCTTGAGTAGTTTATAATTTAAAAGATTGATTTGGTCTGTAATTTCCAAAATTTAGAAATAGCAACGAATTTATTTTTGTCAAAGTTTCCTTTAATGGTATATTTATTTTTCAGACGCCTCCGTGAAGTCTATGACAGCTACAACGGTCAAATGCACCTCTACGACGTCATAGACGCCTACCGACTTTTAACGAATCGTTCCTTAGAAATTTCCAAATTGTATCACTACCTTAATTTGCAAAACGGCAACGTTGCTAATTATAGTACAACCGGAAATGGAGTGAGTAATTGTGGCAACAATGGAATTAGTTGTAGCAATGGAACTACATTAAGTTTTGAGAAATTTTGTGCTGTAATGGCGGAACTTAGTACAGATGGATGTGGAATGTGTAATGTTGAAGGTAAAGAACTGAATTAGGCAAAGGAAATTTAATATTTTGTTTATTTGCGCTGGTTTACCTACCATTGAAAATAAAATTTTCTTAGAAATTATTGGCATCAAAGTTTATGCAAGTTGGGAACTGGGATCCTAATGATTACTAATTTAACGCTTGTGGATTTCATTTTATGATATGATACATAAATTTTAGGTAGAGATTATATAAGACCTCTGTACTGGTCTTGCGCACTTTTGAAGACAAGATACATGGTTAGAAATATGGTTCTTCAACCTATATCCAGTATCTTAGGTATATTATTTATTAGGTTTATCTTAAAGCACGTTTTAGAGTTTTAGGTTTCACAACTTTTACTTTTTTTTCTAGATTTATGCCTTGTTAAATTGCAATTTTTACTTAGTTTCTAATTTACAACCTTTTAATTTATTAATTAGTGCTTTTTATTATATTGTCAGTTATTCTATTTTGAGTCAATCAATTGTCTAGCTTCGTCTATTTTTTCTTTGTTTTCAAAAGTGTCGCATGATCTTTTTTGTTAAACTTTTAAAACATGTTTTGTCTTAAAGGATGAGTTTTAAAATTGAGTAAATGTTGCCTTTTTTGTGCACTTTAAACAAGACTATAAAAAGATAACTTTAAGTAATGACATTTTAACTTTTACAACCATTTTTTTTATAACTTTGAGTGATTTGAGTGTTAGAAAATAAAATCAGGTGAATAATTTCACAACGCGACAAATTTTTTATTGCTGTAAATTTTTACTGCCAAATTCACTATTGCTAAAACCAGTTTCTTTGACAATCAAGGGTTTAAATTGATAAGCGTAAGAATAATACAACTATGGTTATATACAGTACGTCCACAGATGGGGTAGACAAGAGGACAAATGCACCAAAAAGAAGATATGAAAATGGTCATTCTTTATAAAAGTATTTGTTTGCTTTAAAAATAAGATCTACGATGCCAGAAATTTGTTTTTTTTGACAGGGTATGCATAAAATACAAAAACGTAACATTTGGTTAAGAGTAAAATTGCCTTTTTTTAAATTTTAACGCAAGAAGTTAAAAAAAAAAATTTTTCAATTTTAAAACAATTCTTATTCCAGATTTTCAAGTAAAAATTTTAAATTTCTAAATTACACTTTTAAAATCAATATTTTTCGAAGTCACATTGTCACCTTTTTATTTGATTACACCTTTGATAACTGTGAGGTATTTGTCAAAATAATAAATATGTTGTCTTTAGAGCAAAGAATATTTATAATCCAAAATTACCGACTTATACAAGTTAAAGAAAATTACTAATGGAGTATTAAATAATAATTGTAATATTTGAGAAATATTTCTTATTTTATTAAACTTTAAAAAAATTAAGGGCACATTATATTTATTTTTCAAAAACTTGTCCTCCATATTCAACGCGTTTTTTAACTGACTTCGAAAATGGCTAAAGCTTCTTATTTCTTCCAGTGAGATCGATTTTATCACTTAAAACTTAAACTTTTAAAACTTAACTTTTCTGGAAAGTCAGGGAATTCAAAAGTGGTCAGGGAAATCAGGGAAAGTCAGGGAAAACTAGTTGAAAACCTGGAAAATTTGCCTTTTCCAGTTTTAGATTAAAATAATTTAATTTCCTAACAAAATTTTAAAAAATCCGGGTGTCATCGATAAAAATAATTTCATTTTATAACAAAATAGAAAATAAGGTAATAAAAGTAGGTAATAAAATATATATAACTTAAAAATATTAATTTTTTTTTCGAAACCCATATTTTTGACAAATATTTTCATTATACATTATTTCTTTAAAGGCCCCTGTTACTATTGTTGGTATACGGAAAAACTGTACGAAAAATTCTTCATCGCAAGAAAAGTGACTTTGGTGGCTGGAAAAAGTCATTATAAATGGTATTATTAATCAGAATTTTGACATATTTGTTTTAGCTTACTCGTCGTTAATAATTTCCCAAGAATGCTCATCTGGAAGAAACATTAAATATAAAAAAAGAACAATTATTCCTAACTTGTGTATAGCAGTTCACATTTTCCCTGTTAAACTAATAGTGGGATTTGTGGCAGACATAATAACTGATCTGAGGCAGACATTACTCAATTGTGTCTTCAATGTGTTGTTAAAAAATTGACCAGTGAAGGCACAAGTACCGAAACAATTCCTGAATTTCGCCTTAAATATGTCGTGTCACGATGCTTCACTTCCCACATGTATTTTTGGTTAGGCACATAGATCCAAAACAGTTACGTATTTGTTCCTTAAATGAGACCAAATTTTGCTCACTGGGCTTCTTGTCTATCCCATCCGTGGACACACTGTATTATAAATTTATTTTTGAATTTTTTCTCAAATTTCTAAAGATGGCAATTCAAGTATGATTTTCTACAACATTCGTTTTAACAGATCACCAAGACAAAAATTGTTTGAAAATCAAGTAAATCGTAGATTTAATACATAACTCAGTTGTTAATGACGACTTATTCTTATTAACAGTGACAGGACAAAAACTGATCAGCTCGAAAATCTAAATTTAAACCTTTTTACTGAATCCCAGGGACATTTATTTCTAGGAGTAACAAAAAAAATTCTTATTTTATTGACGTGATTAATATACACCTGTTTGTGCAAGTTTGTCTAATTTAATTACTCAGCTATGAATTTTTGAAGATAATTTTTAAATTCCTAACATCCTGTAAGACCATAAAATAGTTTTTCTTTTCAATTATTTACATTTTTTAGATATACGCCCCTTCGCTAATTCCTCTACTAATAGTATGTTCTTTTAGCATGGGCAACCCAGACATTTTCGAGAAATCAACACGCTCAATGTCCGCCAGCTCAGCACCGAGCCAATTGCGCGGTAGATCCAACACAAGCCGTTCCACAAGTTCCAGCCAATCAGGAACCGCTTTATGACGTGTATTTGGGCGGTAGTCTTTCAACAGGGACGAAGTGGCGGGAAGATATTGCTGTACCATTGTTAAAGAAGCATGGTATCCAATATTACAACCCGGCTATCAGGTATGTGATGCTTAATAAGCTTTTCCCTTAAATTTTGAATCTGTTGCTGTTATACAGGGTGTTGGCAAACTCAAAAAACGACTCAGGATGTAGAAGCTTCAGTTCCATATTCTCACATTCTCTTTTTATTACAGGGACCAAGGTAATTCTAGCATAGAACTTCAAAACTCCACATCACAAGAAAATCATTCGGGAACCTGGCAAGATGACGTCTCGAGGTGGCGACAAGAAATCGGACAGTGCAAGATGGCATTATTTGTGATTACCAACGACACGAGGTCGTTAACGAGTATGATACTTGCAGCTCACTATATCGGCAGTGGAAAGGATGTCGTTTTGAGTATAGAACCGTTGAACAGCGAAGACTGTGTATTGGGCAACGAAACGGTGAGTTTTTTTTAAATAGAAATTTTCATTTCACTTTATTTCAAACCCCGTAATATAATTAAGGTTCGCAATTTTTTAAACCATCAGTATAACGAAGGGATCGGTAGATATGGAACGTTACATTGGCCTGCAATTTGCCCAGACCTCACACCTTTGGATAAATTTCTTTGGGGTCATTGGTCTTTGTTTTGCTGATAAGATATATGAATGATCCATAAAAATCCCCAAAATATTCATATTTAACATTTTTTTCAATATTTAAAAGTAAAAAAATGCATAAACACCTTTTTCCTTTCAGCTAACGAAAAACGCCATTAAAGACTATAACCGCGCCCGCGCCTACCTCCGAGATCTAGCTGAACGACGTCAAACTCCAGTTCTTGACAGCCCTGAACAAGCCGTCAAGTGCGTGCTGTCAAAACTGACGGGCGATGATAACAACAGGACTTCGCTAAACAGATAGTGAAGAGTGAGTGAATA
Organism: Philopedon plagiatum; assembly: GCA_963971165.1. Classification (NCBI taxonomy): domain Eukaryota; kingdom Metazoa; phylum Arthropoda; class Insecta; order Coleoptera; family Curculionidae; genus Philopedon; species Philopedon plagiatum. The sequence goes on from OZ020195.1 coordinate 84,619,037, forward strand.
GGATATAGTTTTTTTAGTCCCATTCCTTCCGATTTCTCTCTGTCTAGATTTTAACGAATAAGTACTAAATTATTTTTAAAAACTTCTTGTCGAGAGGTGTTTCGTCCCGTGCTGTGCACACGAGAAATTTTTATGTACAAAGTGGTTAAAAAAGTATGGATTTTTAATTACCTTTTGCAAGGTAATAAAAAGTTTGTTATCAAAATATTTTATACTTTTTTTTGGCACTTTATATGATACAGATAGAGCGTTTTTACATTATTTGATCCTCTTTATTGAGGGCAGAATGCGTTTTGGAGCATAGATAAATGCAAGCACACCAAGTAGGACTTTGTGCTTACTGAATATAGAAGGTTTTTCTTAAAAGTCAAAATATGTGTGAAAAACTTTTTCGTGAAATTACAAATATCTCTGAAGAAATACATTTTAAAGGGATATTTATTTACCAGATCTTGGTAAATCTATTAGGTAGCTTCTACTTGAATTTAATAAAGCTAATTGCAAAAAATTATATACCGGGGGTTCGAAAAGTCTTAGTCTGGGCAAATATCGTTGCTATTGGTAAACATAGAGACATAAATTTAAGGTGTATCTTATTAGTTAATAAATATACTTTTTTATGTAATTTTTCTTTTCAACCTCCTTCAAGGGTGACGCTGGAGAGTTGAGGTCAAAAATTTTAAATGCAAACCTATGCCGTGTGGTACCTCATTTTAAAGGCCAAAAAGAAACATTTTACCACAAGCCCAAGGTCCCTATTTTAATTCGTTTTTAAATGGTAAGCCTTTAAAAATTAAAAATTTAAATGCCATTATTTCTCTTATTATTTTAAAAGTTGTTCAAAATGACCAGCATGAACTTCTTGGCAGTAATAAAGTCGATTTTGGAACTCACTTCTCACATTTTCGAGAATGGCAGGTGTTACTTCTTGTCAGAGTTCCAAAATCGACTTTATTACTGCCAAGAAGTTTACAGCGGTCATTTTGAACAACTTAAGTAATAAGAGAAATAAATGTACTTAAATTTATAATTTTTTTCATGATTTTTCATTTTTATAGGCTTACCATTTAAAAACGAATTAAGATAGGGACCTCGGGTTTATGGTAAAATGTTTCTTTTTTGAAGACCTTTAAAATAAGGTACCACACAGAACAGGGTTGCACTAAAAAAATTTACCTCAACTCCCTAACGTCACCCTTTAAGGGAGTTGGATAAGTTAAATTACATAAAAAGTTGATTTATTAACTAATAAGATTCACTTAAAATTTGGTGTCTCTATCTTTACTAATAGCAAAGATATTTGCCCATACTAATACTTCTCGGACAGCCTGTATACATACATAAAACTGGATTATATATTCTAAACAGGTAGATTTTTGTATATGGAAAACTTTTTTAAAACAAAGTGCAAGAAATGCTTTGAAAATAATTGTCATTTTTTGCCGGTGTACGTTGAGGATAATTAAATCTCAAAAACTAAAATTGTACAACATACTAAACTTTTACTAAATTTGGTTCAATAAAAAAACACAAAAGTGCAATAAAATAAAAAATCAAAAAATTAAGCAAGAGAATAATACTAATAATAATAATAAATAATAATAATAATAAAGCACGAAATGATCAATTATGTATAATGCAAATCCGCATTGATCAATATCAGTAATGTCAACTCCATAGAACTAAAATAGCATTTCTATTATATATAAATAAGCACATTACAAATCTGCCGGTTTAAGAGTTAAGTCATTCATTATTTATTCAAATATATTTTATATATTTGAGTAAATTGCTTACAAAAAGCATCTTATAGGGTATTTTCTTTATACTCAATGTTTGTCGTTTTTTTTTTAAATCATACTGTTATTTACAAATGTATTGTCCCTATATTAAATTAAAAAATATTTTGATGCTTGTAAGAAGCCAGCATTAACTATTATTTTGGTTTTTTAACATTGTTTTTTCTCAGGTTTGTACTAGGAGTAAAAAAGTACAAAATCAAAGATTTCTTAATGCATTATATGTCTTTTTTATAGCAAATAACCTAGCAACAACAATGTTTAAAAATCCCAATAGTATTGGGCGCTAAATACCACTTAAGTGAGAGTAGAAGCTAACTAAGCAAAAAATTGTTTAATACCTTATTCCTTGTCATTTAATAAGGCTTACTTGGTGTGAGTTTTGTTAATGCGTTGCTCTCTTCACACCGGAGCTACAAACATAGGCAGCTATACAAGCTCTCTTCAAATATTACTGAGTTTTTACTATAAACTAAAATATACGCTTCCAAATAATGCATCATGTTGATAAAAAGTTATTATTTATTAAAACGTACGTACGTAACTGTTTTAATCGTTTTTTTCTTTACTTTTTTTGTTATCTAGTTGATATTGAGTATTTTCCACACAGTAGTATGTATTTTGTCGTTTGAGTTATTTCGAAGGTGTTTGAATATATGGACTTTGCAGATGGTAGATTTTTATAAAGAAAAAATCGTGTTTTATAGTTTTTTTTTAAGTTTTTAATGTTTTAACTGCATAACGTCAAACTATTTTAAAAATTTAGGTAATGTAGTGGTTAATAATTGAAAAAACACAGTAAATTAGGAATAGTCTAATTTAAACCTACTAACGTTCTAGATTGTCGATGGATTAACAATTTTCGGCCATTTTATTAACCCGAATTATTAAAAAACACGACTTTTTCTGCGTTTAATTTTTTAAATAATTTATTTTCACGGTAAAAACACATTATTTGGATGATTTTCTTGGGTTCCTGTTAATCGATAAATGGCAGTGTCCACAAGGATTCTGATTGTTTGGTGCATCAGATAGTTTATAATTAGAGATCGCACGATATGACTTTATTTTGCCGATACGATATATCGGCCGATACCGATAATTACATGCCGATATACCGATACCGAGATATCGTATCGGCAAAGACATTCGTACATGTTTCAATTTAGTTTTTATCAGGGTTGGAAAAAGTCATGACTTATAAAAAAAAAGTCAAGGCTTAAATCATGTGAATTAATTATTCATGCCAACCCTGGTTTTTATATCGAATATAAATAAAAAAATACAAAATACGGTTCTGAACCTCCAATTCGCTAAATCCTGTGCGTGTTCCGTATCAATTTCCGTTTTTCGTTCATGCGTTTTCTGTTTGGGCGAAAACGAAAATCGGGGAAGTCCCGGTTTATCATTCCGTCACGCGGTAACGCGGTATAACGTTTCTGATTGGTGAAGTTTCCGGGAAGTCCCTGTTTAATGTTTTCAGTATTGCTTTGTGAAATTCTTAATTTATTTCTTCGGAAAAAGCCCTCAGTTATACTACAGTTATGTTATAAATGATTAGATATTATTAGTGACATTAGAAGAGGCACAAAAATGTATTTTATTTTATTATATTTACGAGTATTACCTTTCGTAGGTATATGCAGTAAGAATCCAAAATTCTTCTTTTTATGTGTGCCAATATATCGGCAAGTTTCCTGCCGATACGATACGATACCGATAATCGGCAACAACCGCCGATATGCCGATATAACGATATCAATATCGGTATCGTGCGATCTCTATTTATAATACGAATAAGAGTTTTTTGTATAGAATATAAACTGTTCCAAATAATATGTTTTATTACCTGAAATACTGGCTCAAAAGCTCTGGCAACTCCATTACAAATTAGTCTAATATATATTTTTTTGTAAATAACTTAAGTTTTCTGTTGTTTCGTAAAATATTTCTTTAAAAAAATTATTTCGTCACATATACTAGTTTACATTTACTATTTTTTATATATAGATTTATGTTTATGATTGTGTTGGTTCATTTTTCATGTACCTATGTTTTTTTCATTAAAATTGGGGCGTGATTATTCAAAGGAGTTTCGTAAAATTGTCCTCTTAAAAACCTCTACAATTGAATCAGTTTAAAATATTAATTCACTAAGAAAACATTTATTTATCGGGCAAAATTTGAAAATATTAAATTAGGAAATGACATTTGTTACAATAGTAACAAAATAAATACTTTCCTAAAGAGATATTTTTTACATTTCCCCAAATGCAACTTTGATATTTTTTAAAAAGAAAAATATTATAAATTGGATATTTAAAATAGGTATGTTGTATACATTACCTCACTAGTGCTGTAAAACATTTGAGACATCTTGAGAGTTTTTAACAGATACCAAATTTAATAGGTACAAAATGTACCCACGGTTAACAAAATTAAATATCTACCGTTTTTGGGATATTTTTACCAAATTCTTGATTGATAAACACCCCATATGTTTAGTCTGATTACGGCAGCCATTTAAACTATAGTTCCTTTAAAATTGGGTCGGTTACTTAAGAAAAACTCGGATAATTTTACTGTGTAACGATTCTATGTTAGTTTGAATTCTGTCAGTCAAAAGATTAGCGACATTATAGTCGATAATCAACGTTTAAGAAAGATAATCAGCTTCCATTATTATTATTATGATTATTTTTTAAAAAAAAGCTTAGGTATGTGCCATTAAAAATTAAAACCATTGACTTTCAAGTGTAAAAACTTAAAAAAATGTATAATTCATATTATTTTTTATGAATTATGTCTTTTTAAGTGGGTATACTGGATAGTCATTGTTTTTTTTTATAGCCAATGACTGAGTATGGTAAAAATCATAATAGTAGTAACTCGAGCCGATTAATCCTGTTAACATATTTGTTGCTATGAGAAAATATTACACCGTTGGACAAAAAATCTAACGTTCCTTTTTTCCATACCCTTTTTGTAAATTTTTCCAATAATTCGAAGATCATCAGAGTTAGATTTATAAAAAAAACATCTTTAGGTTTTTGACAATCTTATTATGTTTTGTACATCATAATACTTAAATCTAATATACAGGGTGTCCGATAAGTATTAGTATGGGCAAATATCTTTGCTATTAGTAAAGATAGAGACGCCAAATTTTAGGTGTATCTTATTGGTTATTAAATCTACTTTTTTGTGTAATTTAACTTTTTCAACCCACTTGATGGGTGACGCTAGGGAGTTGAGGTCAATAATTATTTTAAATGCAACCCGAGGTCCATATCTTAATTATTCGTTTTTAAATGGCAAGCCTATAAAAATTAAAAATCTTGAAAAAAAAAATTAAAATTTATGTACCTTTATTTCTCTTATTACTTTAAAAGTTGTTCAAAATGACTGCCGTGAACTTCTTGGCGGTAATAAAGTCGATTTTGGAACTCTGTCATTCTCAAAAATGTGAGAAGTAAGTTCTAAAATCGACTTTATTACTGCCAAGAAGTTCATGGTGGTCATTTTGAACAACTTTTAAAGTAATACGAGAAATAAAGGTATTTAATTTGTCACGATTTTTAATTTTGAAAGGCTTGCAATTTAAAAACGAATTAAGATGCAGACCTCATGTTTGCGGTAAAATGTTTCATTTTTGAAGACCTTTAAAACGAGGTACCACACGGTATAGGGTTGCGTTTAAAATTTTGACCTCAACTCCCTAGCGTCTCCCCTCAAGGGGGTTGACAAAGCTAAACTACATAAAAAAGTAGATTTAATAACCAATAAGACACACCTAAAATTTGGTGTCTCTATATTTACTAACAGCAAAGATATTTGCCCATACTAAGATTTTTCGGGCACCCTGTGTATCAGTAATCATTAAGTTTGATCACCCGGATCCTGCACTGAGCAGTTTTAACTGCTTCTAACTAGGTCTAAGTAACATTATAATTCTGGCAATCCGAACGTTGTAACAAATTTACGTTATTTATTAATTTTTCTTTCAAAATATTAATTTACAAACAATTGTCGAACGTACTTGTTTTGTTTAAAATATGTTGGATGGGTAAACCAGTAAAAGACGGATCGAACCAAAAAATATACTTTTCAACACAGTAAATAATATTCCTTAATATTTCATGTTTGTGCTGATTCTTTAGATTTTTTCAGGTTTTCTTCCTAATTCATGTGTGAGCCATAATTTTTCTCCAAACATTGAGTCAGGTTATAAAACTTTTAGTTTTTGCGTGTATTGTAATACCTACATTCTATGAATTACTATTTAATTTTTGTACCATCGTAAGGCAAAGTAATGTTAGTAGGTTCCAGCTAAACCTGAGCATTACTTTGTCATATAATGGTACATATTATTTTAGAATATTCCTATACTAATAACTTTAACATATTGTTATAAATCGAAAAAGAAAAAAAAACTAGAACTTAAAGAGAGCATTTTATAAAAAATTTAAAGAATCAGCATAAAAGACGAGTCGGAAATGTCAAAAATATCGATATTATAAGTAGAATAAAGCATCACATGATTTTGTCACAAGGTAAACTAAATAATGTGTTATTGTAAATATAGTTTTGGCGTTATTTAAAATTAATAGTAAAATTATACATATAGCTGAAGAGCTTTTTTGGCTTATTCTTATACAGTTCATATTTTTTTGTACAGTGTGTATATTATGCATACATACACCTTGATTGTGCAATAACAGGTTTATAAGGATATTATATGAGTACTTAAAAATATTTTGTTTGATTCAGAAATGCATTGTTGCACGTGAACTTTAATGTAATAGACTTTTATATGTCAGTACACAGGGTATTTCAATATTTATTTAAAATATTTATAATAATTCGCGCTGTAGTAGAAAGAAATAAAATATTTATAATGAAAAATCGTTAAGAGCAGTATTTAGCTCTCATTACTATTTTGATTTTTTTACATTGTTACCAATCAGTTATTGTCTATAAAAAAACGAATGTCTCTCCGCCGTAGACACCAAATTAATTGGAGAAATCAACATTTTTCTACTTTTCCTTTAAAACCGGGCGTCGCAAAAATTCGACAGACTTATCGCATTTTAGCGGGGTGCGGTTTTTATGGAGAGATATACAGTAAGATATTAATTTCTTTAATGGAATGTATTATGTTTTTTTGAACTGTTTGCACCGAAAAGTTATTGGTTTTTTTTATAGTAAATAGTTGAGCAACAAAAATGTTTAAAAAACCAAATAAGTAGTCCTGGGCTAGTTGGGAAAGTTATATGGTTTTAGAAACATATTCCTATTTTTCTGCTACTACAGCTGTTTCATGGGTATGTTTCAGATAATTGGCGAAAACCTGTTAGAAGCTACAATCTAAATTAAGCAATTTTTTCTAACCATGGAAAGGTTCGTTGAAAATTTTATACAGTGTCCGAAAAGTTTTAGTATGGGCAAATATATTTGCTATTAGTAAAGATAGATCCGCCAAATTTTAGGTATATCTTATTGGTTAATAAATCTAGTTTTTTATGTAATTAACTTTTTCAACCCCCTTAAGGGGTGATGCTAGGGAGTTGAGGTCATAAATTTTGAAATGTAACCCTATGCCGTGTGGTACCTCATTTTAAAGGTCTTCAAAAAAGAAACATTCTACTGCAAACCCGAGGTCCGTATCTTAATTCGTTTTTAAATGGCAAGCCTTGAAAATTACAAATCGTGAAAAAAAATTTGAGTACCTTTATTCCTCCTATTACTTTAAAAGTTATTCAAAATGACCATCATGAACTTCTTGGCAGTAATAAAGTCAATTTTGGAATTCACTTCTCACATTTTCGAGAATGGCAGGTTGTTGACAGAGTTCATTTTGAACAACTTTTAAAGGAATAAGAGAAATAAAGGTACTTACCTCAATTTTTAATTTTTTTCAGGATTTTTAATTTTTAAAGGCTTGCCATTAAAGAACGAATTAAGATACGGACTTCGAGTTTGAGGTGAAATGTTTCTTTTTTGAAGACATTTAAAATGAGGTACTACACGACCGGCGTAGGGTTGCGTTTAAAAGTTTTGACCTCAACTCCTTAGCGTCACCCCTCAAGGGTATTGAAAAAGTTAAATTACATAAAAGAGTATATTTATTAACCAATAAGGTACCCCTAAAGTTTGGTGTATGTAGCTTTACTAAGAGCAAAGATATTTGCCAATACTAAGACTTTTCGGACACCCTGTATTTATTTTTTATAACGTTAAAAAAATTCCAAAATGGCAGACAAGTGGCCCAATTATATGAAATATACCCCTATACAGTTTTCGCCCTGTATACAAAGTTAATATTTTGCTGAAATGCGTGAACTATTTCGACTGTTGCATATTGTCAACATACAGAAATATTAGAATATTTATAGGAAAAACGTTATTCATGAAAGTAAATGAATCTAAAAAGTTGTATTATAAAGATTCTAAATACAACCTATAAAAATATTTGTCAAAATTTAATATTTTAAAGTATTTCTTATAGGCAATAAAAAAGAAATATATAGCTGGAACCCTTTGAGAGTCTCGGATTATTTCAAAAAATTTGGCACACTAGTGTTATAAACCTGTTCCCTGACAAAAGTAAAACTTGAAGATTGCGTTGAGTTGTAGCTCCAGTAACTAAAATTAAGTTATATTTCCCTTAGATCTTAAAAAAATCGAGGATTTTCTGAAAATTTGAACATCATTGTTTAAGAAACTTAAATTTCATAAGCTCGTTTTAAACATTGCTTAAAATCCACGATTCTTAATAGTAATCAGTAATCAGGAGGAGTAATCATGGGTTTTTTGACATTTTACTACAAAACAAGAACTTTTCGGCACCGGCACATAAAAAGACACAAATCACCAAAGAAACCAGAATACTATTTTATACTCTTGTAAAACCACGCACCGCAAATATTCGATAGACTTATCGCATGTTTGCAGGGCGCGATTTTAAAGAAAACATACACCAAATTTCGATTTCTTTGATAAATTATGTGTTTTTTTCTGTCTTGTTTGCTAAAGTTAAAAAAAAGGAACACAAGATAAAACTTGATGAGTGAACTTGTTTTACAATTTTTCCTATAAATAATTTAATGAATACCGTTGTAATTAATCCTTATCTTCATATTCTTAGTTTTAAGTGTTATTTTTTCTGTGTATTTGGGTGGGTATTTTCGTGAGCATTAGTTACTATACACTTCTTGGAAAGTGCGATTTCAAGCATGTATTAGTTTTGTTAATGTGATCGTTGTTTACGTAACATTTGGTGTAAAAATTTGCTCAGTTTTTTATTAAACTTGGGTCAAATTTTGATTGGAAAGGGTACGAGGTAATATATACACGTTGGTTATGAAATTTTTCTATAGTGTGACGCCGTTTTTTACATGTTTTTCATTGCTAGCTAGTTCTTTCAACTAAAAATATACAGCATTATTATTTCAAACAATTAAAATTTTATAAATATTAATAAATCTTATACTAATCGAAAATTTTCCTTAACAGAACTGTCGGTTTAACAAAAACAGCGTTACATGTTCGTCTTTTTTTTGCATATGAACGTGACCGCAGATAGTTTTAAATAACAATGTCTGCCACATACTAATAAATTGATCATATAAGGAACGCCAGTATAATGTATGAACAATATATGGAGCTTCTAATAGGACCAATTTTAAAATGCTTGAGAGGTTATGTTACAGTATTTTTGAGACATGTCTCACTGAGTACGGGTATACTATGTAGACGCATTTGATTCAGTTGATGATGAGTCTTAGAGCAGTGTTTAGTACTACTATTTTTATTTTTTTACACATTGTTGTCGCTTAGCTACTTGTTATAAAAAAGCAAAGATTTTCCATTGTGGAAAAGAGACATACATATATGTAATTCATTAAAGAATTCTAAATTTTATTCTGTACATTTAAGACCGAGTTTCTCTTTTTTTCTCAATTAAACATCAGTAAATTATATTAAAAAACGGATTTATATTTCAAATAAAAAAAATACCGATCAAGAGAGGTTGAATCCGATGTGAATATTGCAGTGTACCAGTACTCAATTACACTGTACTTGTACTCATAATTGATAGTGTTGATGTGTGTATCTTAGATTGGAACACTGTCAATTGTGTATGGAAGTCCACTGTAACTTAGAATTTAAAAATAATCGGAAAGCAGGTTAGAGCGACTGCCATTTTTTTGGGTTGAAGCGATGTAACTGGAAAGAAAAGGTTATAGTTTACCAGTAGCCTGATGGTTTGAAAAGAAATGTACCTGAATAATATTTTTGAAGTTGGTTAACTAAACGCAATGTATATAGACGGGTCGCGAAAGCATTTTAAGTAATATTTCGATATGTTTACCGCCTGTTTGTATTTTCTTGAAAACAACCGAAATACTATTTGAAACAGACTTTTTGCAGTCTCTGTTCGTTTTAATAATAAATAGACTACGTAAGTTTAGGAACTAAAATGTGAACTACAGAAATTTAAATAAAAATTAACAGAATCTCTGGTTACTACTATACTAATATGGTACACTAATGATTTTTTTGTTGAAGAATTTACTTTATAAAAATTCTTCTTCAAATTTTCAAAATATTTTTTATATCTTTATTTGTCCAAACAAGCTTATAATGTTAAGAGAGTAAAAATACATTATTATAATATTTAATTAAAAAATATACTTTATTGGCAGTGAAATAAATTTATTAAAATATGTTATACGAAAAAATACTAATAATAGAAAATTAATAAATACCTTGTAAAGTTTTTTTCATTGAGGTTATACTTAGGCTAATATTTTACTGTATATTTTTAGCACTTACATTATTATTATTATTGTATTTATTTCTTTTTTTAATGTACAATTAAAAATTACTAAAAAATATTATATTTTATTCTTTCCCACGATTTTTAGACAGTGTTGACTTGGCTTCCCACTTCCATATCCGTAGAACAAAACCAACCCCTCGAACTGCGAGGTGGGCCTCAATTAATTGAGGCCCCCCAAGTTGATGTAGATAAGTCCCAAATTTAAATGTAGGGATGCCCATACCTCCTCTGTGGTCTTATGTAAAAAAATCGCATCAAAATCCATTAAGACAGAGATAGTCAAAAATGTACATTGAGTTCACAGTCTAAACTCATCTTAAGATACGTTTTAAGGGTCTATATGTAGATTTAATACTTTTTTGTCTACAGAAATATGTATGTACAATATGTACATACATACATACATACCTAGTTAGAGACAGATCAGTAACGTAGCTGACTCTGTAAGTCTGCTTTTATTGTTTTTACCCTTACAGTAAAAATTAAAGACTATGTCATCAACAATTTTTTCCGACCGCACATTGGTGTGCCTGAGACCGAATCGTAAGTAGGCACTTAAGACTAACCTACAGAATTTGAAATCGCTTAAGAGTAGAGTGAGCCCGATATTAAGTATCTGAGACCGGTTTTAAAACACAAAGGAACTTTTCTCATGACAAGATTTTGTAGGTGTAGCGTAATAGCTTAGGCAATCCACTATACCTTATGTTTGGTTGGTTGCCTATAAGTATAGTGGATTGCTTAAGCTACTACACTACAGTAGGTTTGGACATCGCTATCTCCTAGTCTATAAGTACAACATATGTTTCATACAAGTCCTGGTGCAAGTGGCCATTGGAAACTTGAGCAAATTCACATGTGACAACTCCCACCGCCTGGTAATCAGTGGTAATACCCGAGATACTACAAACAACGGCAATACTTTGGGCGCCCTTCTTGTGCGCCCAAAACCCAGTCTTTTTCAAAAATATTACTAGAAAAGTGCACGTGTCCCTACACTCCATCGGAAATTATGCAGAAGACGATTAGACACACAATGGCTTACAATTAATTACACTATTTGACGAATGAAGTCAAACGCAATAAAAACACGAAAGTTGTACGGAAAAATACACATAAAGAAGAATGCATTAATAATAAATTTACAAAAAATTAGATACTTACCTACAGACTACACGTGATTAAAAATCCTGTCGCCAGTACATATGTTTAGTGCTCAAGGCATCCACGTATAAAAGCACTTCGTCGTGTCTTAAAATTGTCCATTTTCTTGCAATTTAGAAAAACCCAACACTCCCGGATTTAAACATTTTTACATAAAAATTAACTAAAACTTTACAGCGTCATTTTTAATTATGCGAGAAAAACGCTGACGCCTGCGAAATGTCAACGGAGGCATTTGTTTTGTTTTGCCAAGCATGGCCTTCTATGTTTATTTTTATATCATTTATTTATTATTGGTTTGCAACTGCTGTGTTTTGAACTAATGGCTGTCATATTGGCTCATCAAAATATTGTTAAAAGATTCAGCAGTTTCGTATAGGACCGTCAATTTCCCGTGGGTAAGTTTATTTTTATTTTCCGAACCACGACCCAGAAATTCCGAATAGCCATCGCGTCGACAGGGTGAAGTATTATTTCGTTATTAGTGTCACGGTTATGCCTAAAACACGGCGCATCCGCCAATATGTCACATAGGCGCCTATAGATTCGGCGCGGCGTATCAACCAAAATGGCACCGCTGGACCCGGAGGAGTACATTTGTAGTGGTATGTCTGTATCGGTACAACAAATTCGTCCCCATCATACATGACAATGACAATAGTACTCAGTCTAAAAAAGGATGCCATTCTGACATGATGTAAAATGCCATTATAAAACGCCTTGTGGATTTGTTCCGAACTAAAAGAAAAAAACGTGTTTTATGTTTTTTCCTACGAGCGTACGGAAAAATGCATTTTTCCACACTGTTTTGGATGCGGAAATACATAAATTAAATATTTGTGGTCATTGTAGTAATTGTTTTTATTAATTTGTTTTGGTCTTTATTAACAAAAAAACGACTTTCTACTGCAAATTTTCGCGCGAATTTCGAAACTTGTGAAACGTAATCCCATTGGCTGTGACGTCAAGTGTTATTATAAGGACATGGCGAATTTCAGTATTGTAGGGTCATCGAAAAATCAATAAAAATGGCATTTAATGCGTAACTCATTAAATGAAATATCCCTGCACTTAAAGTAGTAGGTTCCAGGGACGTTTATAAGCACACGGAGTCTAAGTGGCGATATAAGTATGTAAATTGTTGACGTACTGCTTCCCGCGTCAGTAAATATTTTTAGTACTAGTGCGGAAAAGTGCCACTTTCCGCACTTGTTAGATAAATAACTATAAATAAAACAGATATTCTTTAATTAAATTATTTATTTACAATCTAATTGCAACAATATAAAAAAGTATACTATAACCTACAAAAATGTATAAATCAATTACAAATATTTGTACACAAACTTCAATCATCAGTTTTTAAATAAATACTACAAGCACACTACATTCTACATTCACGCAATTGATTTTTAGGCTCACAAATAGGAATTTTAAAATTTTGAAAAATTATTGTTTTCAATAGTTGGTACTCTTGCCGTCCTGTACATGGTGATATCGATATCGGGTATTTTTTAAAGTAAATCTGATTCCTATCTTATACAGGGTATTCATAAACCCGTAGTAAATATTTTAAAGTATAATTCCTAGGCTGATTTTAGGTAATACAGTTTATACAGGTTGGGTTGGTTAAAAGATACACAACCCCGGAATTTTATTACCCTATATCTTGAAAACTAATCATTTTAGGACATTCATTTATATAAATTTTTTTGTTTGAAACTGGGCCAGGAATCGCACTTAGAAATAGTCACCTGAGGTTAGGAAGACCCTGTATAATCAAACCAATTTAGCAATCCAATTACACTTCTATTTCGGTTTCGTCACATGTATACACGGCATAAACGCCTTTCATGAATCAATATCTCCATTAGGGTGCTTCGTTTTACACGACTATTTTTTTTTTGGTCCATTGGCGGAATAATGTTATAAACATATAAAAAAAATTCTCACCAAAGATGAGCTCTTAATTTTAATTTTAAGTACTCGCTGAATGAATTTGAAAATTTCCCATTTAATTAACACGTAAATTTTATTTTTTTTTTTCAATTATCTATAGCTTTGCGACATTTCGTGATATTTAATTGGCAATTGGTGGAAATTACAGAGGAATCTTTCCTCTTTAAAAATGCCTGTAGCCAATTTATCTTTTGTAACCGACCTCGCCATTGAAGCCAATTTTTTCTCGAATTTCATGTTTTTTTTTATTTTTCTCGTAAACCACTAACTTTACAAAAATTTGTGTGTGAGTTTTTATAGGGAATTTAATTTCCTACAAAAAAAGTTATGTAAGCTATAACCGTAGAGCTAGTAGTTTTTGAGATAAATCCAATTAAACATCTCAAAATTTGAAAAATCGCTGTTATATCCAAGATTTTAGTACTTTTTAATGAAATCATTGCTGAAAAAATACATAATGTATAAAAATGAAATATAAAAATATATATTACGCATTGGTAAGTAATCACCAAAAATATTTCGTGTAATATGAAGCCGTTTCTTATTACCGTATGCTAGATTTCAATATTTTTAATAATACTATGGCTGAAGAAATATATAATATATACTGGTAAATACATATTTACCAGTAATACGCTAATAAGAAACGGTTTCATATTACACGAAATATTTTTGGTGATTACTTACCAATGTGTACCTAATATATATTTTTATATTTCATTATTATACATTATGTATTTTTCAGCAATGATTTCATTAAAAAGTACTAAAATCTTGGATAAAACAGCGATTTTTCAAATTTTGAGATGTTTAACTGGATTTATCTCGAAAACTACTAGCTCTACGGTTATGGCGTACATAACTTTTTGTAGGAAATTAAATTCCCTATAAAAAACATCAATACAATTTTGTTGTAAAGTTAGTGGTTTACGAGAAAAATAAAAAAACCATGAAATTCGAGAAAAAATTGGATTCAATGGCGAGGTCGGTTACAAAACATAAATTGGCTACAGGCACTTTTAAAGAGGAAAGATTCCTCTGTAATTTCCACCTATTGCCAATTAAATATCATGAAATGTCGCAAAGCTATAGATGATTGAAAAAAAATAATAAAATTTACATGTTAAATGGGAAATTTTCAAATTCATTCAGCGAGTACTTAAAATTAAAATTAAGAGCTCATCTTTGGTGAGAATTTTTTTTTATATGTTTATAATACTATTCCATCAATGGACCAAAAAAAAATAGTCGTCTAAAACGAAGCAGCCTAATCTCCATATTATGTCTTTTCACAGACAGTCGCATCTATAAGGGAAACTATAAGGGAAAAAGTACAAACTTTACTCCCTGAGCCTCTTGAAACCAGGAGTTAATTCTCAAAGCAAGATTATATAACTTTCCCTCGAAACAGAAATAGCAGGCAATAATTGGCGTCATTTTGACGTAAATTTTCCTTAAGAATCATTTTCTTCGTTTTAAGAATTGCGCTCCTATTTATCATTTCTGTCACATGACTGAAATTGACGTAAACAAGACAAATATGGAGACAGTATCATGAAAAGCGATGCTAGCTTCTTGTAAATGCAAGTTTTTTTAAAAGGCATTGTAGAAGTAAAAAATGCGTAATATAAAGCCAGAAATGGTGCTAAGAAAAAAAAACTTTGGTGTTTTAAAGCAAAATGTGTTTTAAAAGCAGAACTAATTAACAGTAAAATACTACAGGGTGAGAGCGTCTTATTATTAGGTTTTATAGCATAACGCAGATTTGTTAATTTAAAAATACTCTTAGAGCATTATTTTTATTTTCACTTATTCTTTCTAGCCAATGGCGTGTTAAAATGCAAAAGGTGTAGAATCTACACTATTGTAATTTTTTGGAGTGTAATGTTCACAGTACAAAAACATTACATCAAGCTTTATATTTAATTAGGACCTATGTAACTCTTTTCATATTTTCAATATGGTAAAGTAAATAAAGATACACCCTGTATAAAAATCACAAAATTATTTCCTCCATTGAAACAATAAAAGTGCAGTCGATAAAAAGTAACTATCACTTTTCGAACATCAGTGACTGAAAGTACTGTTAGAAATATACACTGGCCAGCAATATTAACGCACCACTTGAAATTTGCAACAATTTTAATGTTATATTTCTTCTAAACCGATTTCTAAGAATTTTTTGCGTATTGTAGGCTCATTCTTCAAGAATATTACCGTATTCGTAATTTTTATTAAAAAGTTAATTGTCACTGTATACCTAGTGTAACAAACAGATAAACACAATATGTTTGTTACACCCCGTATACAATGGCATTTAACGTTCTAAGAAAAATTACGAATACACTAATTTTTTTTACAGAATGAGCCTATAATACGCAAAAAAATCATTTAAATCGGACAAGAAATTTAGAAGAAACATAACATCAAAATTGTTGCAAATTTCTAGTAGTGCGTTAATTTTGCCGGTCAGTGTATTTTATAAAAACTGAAATGTGGTATTCCCAGAGTGATAAATTCTTTAAAATTCGTGTTTTTCTCGAAAATGTAGAAAATTTGCAAGGTATAAAGCACGGATATTTTAACAAAAAAAAAACAAATCTGAAAGAATTTCGTACTTACTTTCGGAATTATCAAGTATTTAAAAGTGTTTTCTGCAAATAACAAAAGCTAAGTATATGTATATGTAAAAGCATTGTTAAAATTTGAACACTAAGTGCCTTACGTTATTACTCTTTTATTAGTTAGTTTTTGGTTAGTGTCACAATTTAGTGCTAATTTTTTACAGCCTAGTAAATGAGATAAAGTAACTTCAGTACTGCCCATTTCAGAAGAAAATGGCTTTCTTATGTTCGCCAAAAACAGGATACAATTTTATGGTCGAGATCAATTGATAAATTGTACAGGGTGTCTCACGTAAAGAGAAAATCTAGACTTATACAAGGTGCGTTTCTAAACCCCAAACAAAATTACACCCACATCAAACCCAAACAAAATTACACAAATGTAGTATTCCAAACATAACAAACAAATAAACTCGAGAGGACTGCTGACGTGAGACACCCTGTACACATAAGATAGTGACAGCTGTTCCGAACCTTACAGTCATCACCAATAAGTTCGGATTGTCCGTGAAAGAGAACCAAAAATTGTACCTCAATTTTTTCCGAACATTTATCTATATTATACTTTTACTCGTTGCCAAAAAAAATCCCCATCCGAATTCACAAAAGTTTAAATTTAAATGCTATTTGAAAGGCTGGAACACGTCCTACAAATTGTTTCCTAAAGTCAGTGACAAGTGACAAGCTTCTGGGCGGAATTTTCCTAGGGATGGCGGCGCTTATGTTGGCGTTTGTCTATGTACTAAATCACTGGTATTAAGCCATTTTTGCTGAAAAAAAAATCTTTTGAATTTGAAAAATTAATAAATTTTACCGATAAATCAAATTCACTTATTATTATTATTCGTTTCCATGGAAATGCGTTATTTTTACTTAAGTCAGTTTTAACGATCGTTATCACTAAGTTTATTGCTAGGTCCCCGGATTTGACCACCCTTGACTATTTCTTATGGGATTTTATAAAGGGCAAAGTAATGGCGACTGCACCTACAACTTTAGATGATATGAAAGACGGAATCCGCTTTACTTGCTTATTAGTGACAGTGACACATGAAATGTTACAGCGGGCACGAAATTCATTTAGAAAAAAGGTGAGAAAGTGGTTGGAAGTTGAAGGGGGACATTTCGAACAACTTCTCAAGCATAACAGACAATCAATAAGTTTAAATTAAACGGTATTTTTTAATTTTATAACCTAATAAATCAAAATTCCCATAATACTATTGTCAATATTTGCGATACTGATGATGATATTGACAATAATATGGGCCGTTCAAGGACTTATATTTAAATATTGTCAATATATTAATGTATTTTCGAGATCCTGAAATCGTTATTTGAAAAATGTCGTATACAGCAATCATAATGAAAATATTGAAGCAATTCAAAGGAAGGTGAGAAATGAAGTAAGAAATCTGAAAGAAAATGATGCTGAAAGTATCACATTTCAGAGGCAGAGAAGAATGTATGAAAAGTGCGAAAAATTAAATTGCGGACATGTTGAAAATTTGTTTTGATATTTATTCGCCAATGTTATTGTTTATAATCACTGGTCATTGCTTTCAAATATTAATAACTAATAGAAATCAACATTTGTTGTTTAACAGAATAACTCATTTTGCATAAAAAAATTATAAATTCACGGTGACTAAAGTATTATTGCCAACCTTGACATTAACTTTGACTTACCTACGAAGAAAATTTAAAAAGGGAGCAGGTATTTCGTTCGCAACCTGGATAGTTACGTTTAAAGTATATTTATGCGAAATAATTTTTAATTTGAAATATTTCAGAAACGACTGGAAAACCGCATAGGGTATGTTATACAAAATATGTCTAGAACTTCTCCTAGAATCCAAAAATATGATAAAAATCATACCATCCAATTTAAAATAAGCGAGAAAATCGACGTTTTATACTATATATTTTTTATTCGATGCTCAATTGTTTTGCTGATAAGATATATGAATGATCCATAAAAATCCCCAAAACTTTCATATTTAAGTTTTTCTGTTTGGAATATTTTTTACAGGGAAATTGCCAATGGTAAAAGATTAACAAATTTTGCATAGAAAACGTTATGTTTACCTTTTCAGACCTTAAATTTGCAACAACATTTCTCCCTGTTTAAATTAAATCCTAGTTCGCCAATTGTAACCATGGATGATCTAACACGTCTTCCGCAGAAAATCGCAGCTCTGGTAACAGTTGCAGCATATTTTGTATCAATTCTTTAGCTAGAGAGGACACGTCCTGCCAAAATTCATCCGGAAAGTCGTACTGTCCTAAAAAACGAAAACTTGTGAAGATCTTAGGAGGAATTTGCAGCACTCCTCCACCTTAAAATATGAACTTTCAATATTATAAGCTGATCTATTTGTACCAGCAACATGATCTATTATCAAGTTTGGAGACAATATGTAAGATGTGCTGACAGAAGTCTATTATTTTTTACTTTAAACTCCTCTTTTACACAAATTAATCGTAATATGTCAGTCCCGTGCTCGTTTTAGTCCAGAGTTGAAATAAGAAGGAAATTCCTAATCTGTTTTATTATTTCATACTTAAAGAATACCCAAAGTTTTGATTGTGAGGAACAGTATTTAAAAACCAAAAAATTCTTCCGTAGCGGCCAAAATTTGTTCTTAGTTAATAACGTCAGTACCGTGTCACCATGTAAAAACTGGTGGAATAGGAAGGCTAAAAAGCGATTTGTAACTTTAATCTCTTAGCTGCACAAAAGGTTAATTTCATAATCATTTTAAGATATAACAAACCTGAGCAATCAATCATCCTTCAATTTTAAAAATTACATTCTGACGCTGTCAGGACAAAGGAAAATTAAATAGTTATTTTAAAAAATGGCATTTTATTTTTTAGCTTAAATAAGGAAACTGATGTTTTATAGGATTATAATTACCTGATAATATGCAATCAAACAATTTCTCCTGATCATTGTCTTGACTGGCAAAAGGTGGATATCCACAAAGTAGAATATACAGAATAACACCCGCCGCCCAAACATCAATCTAGAAGAAAAAAATCTGCAAAAGCCTTTACGCGGAACTTCTTTCGCGACATAGAACTAAGTATAACAAAATTTGACAACGAACACAACTTTCTACAGAAAAACTTGCTAAATTGTCTAAAATACATACTATTTCTTTTAAGTTAATCTTCTAGAGTTATTTATGCAACAAAATTTAATTTCCAAATCCTGTAATTTATTACCTTAAGGCCGTATCCACTTTCAGCTAATATTTCGGGAGCTACATACGTCGGAGTCCCGCATACAGTGTAAAGTGGTCCCGTTACTTCACAAGCTAAACCGAAGTCGCCTAATTTTAAGCACTTTATTTTACCATTGTCCATTTCAACCTATAAAAAAGAAAGCTTACTACTAGGGCTGGGCGATTATCGAAAAAGATAATCGATTTTTGATTATTTGAAATAATCGATTATTTCCGATTGATCGATTAGTCGAAATTAATCGATTAATCGAAATTGGTCGATTAATCGAAAAATCGATTAATCGAAATTAATTGAAAAATCGATTAATCGAGAAAATCGATTAATCGGACTAAATCGATTATTGAACTAGTCGAAATTATGTCATTACTAACGACATAATGAAAGCGACTCCAGCGCTTACCACTTGCCTATCTTGAACACAATTCCGGCGAGCGATTTAAATTTTAGACCCTTAAAAATTAAAGGAGCGCGGATCGAAAAACATTCAAATTTATTTCGTTGAATACGTGTTTCATAGTCGAGTTATGATTATGAAAAAGAATCGATTAATCGAAAAATCGATTAATCGAAAAAATCAATTAATCGATTAATCGAAAAATCGATTAATCGAAAAATAGATTAATCAAAAAATTGATTAACCGAGTAATAATCGCGACAAAAGTGTATGAAAATGAAAACCTTTAATTAAATACTTACTAAGAGATTCTCAGGTTTAACGTCCCTATGCACTATGTTTAAATTATGTAGATAAGCTAAAGCTGAAACGAGATGCTTTATCATCAAGGCAGCTTGCTCTTCGGAAAACTTTTGATGTACCGTTATGATGTCGAACAGATCTCCACCTAAAAAATAAAAAAACAATATGTATCATCATTTCCCTACAAATTAAAAACAATGTAACCATAATTATCTTTTATAACTTACCAGCAATATATTCACAGACTAGATACAACATAGACTTCGTGTCATGGTCTTCTATAAGAGACATTATGTTCGGATGACTGATCATCCGTAAGATCTTTACTTCATTTTCAATCATATCCTCCTATAACAGGAAATAAAAGAAAAATCAGTAAAAAACATTGTTATAGTAACAAAACAGTAGTAAGGGAAGCTGATCACTGTTCCATATTATCTAGTAGTAAATAAATAATCATTACTGTTTCCCCTTTCTTACCGGACTTACCTTTCCTTTGCACTTGGATTTATCTATTATTTTTAAGGCATATTCGTTTTCTGTAATCACGTGTCTAGACAGCCGTACTACCGCAAAATTACCTAGAAAAAATTAACTTTAAACTTCCTGTATTCCAAACCAATACATAGTTTATTACATAGAATATGACAAAATAAATACAGGGCGAGGTTTGATCCACTGTTCTGGTAAATTTTAAGTAAGAAAACGTTCTTAACTACAAAATTAAGAGTCTTACAAAGTCTAAATTACTGACATTTGAGTGATTGTCAAGACAAGGCGTCAATGCTTGGAAAAAAATCTAAATAATCAAAATATAAAAAAATACAATACTCTTAAAACAAAAATAAACACAAACCATCTCCAATCATCCGCCCAACCGTATATTTTCCCTTCATTCCATGGGGTAAGGCAATATTATCATCTAAGCTTAATTTTTTTAACAGACTTTCTTCAGAGTCGTAGGTCCTATTCAGTTCTTTTTTGGGCATTTTTGGTTTCGGTCCTGCTCTGAAAAATGTAAAAAAATATTTATACGAAATATCCCACAAATGTGGATAGTTTTTCAAAAGATTTCAAATGAAGTTACATTAATGTTAAAAAATAATAGGGTGCTTTTTAAACCCCTATTTCAGGGTGTGATTCCTGTGTGTGTGATTTTAGGTAAAAAATGCTTTATCATAGTTTTAATTAAATTTTTTCTAGTTCTTTCATTTTATCTAACTAAAACAATCTTTAAAATATCCGTCTTAAAATTTGCACAGAGCTAAATTTTAGCATTTTTTATTAAAAAAAACTTCGTAAAAATACAGGGTATTTTTTCTGGGGTCATGGTCATTTTTACCCTCCGGAACTTTCTTTTACGACGCCACTGATTATGGTTTTATATCATTAATAAATAAAACTACAAGAGAAATAAAATAACATAATTATTGTATGATCATATATTTGTAAAAACAGGGGAACACTGAGATAATTTTAAATCTTTAATTTTTAAATATCAAATCACTGATCATTACCCAATAATTTTACCAAAAAATCTTATTATTAATAATAATATGGAATCTATTTCAGATTATAAAAATTACATTAATTATTCAAGACTTAAAAAAATATGACAACAGTCGATTGGTCAAACTACTACTCTTATTCAGAAACGGAGGATTTATCTAATAATTTAATTAAAGAAATTCAAAATAATGTAGAAATAAAATCAAAGTAAAAATTAAAAAAACAAAAGAATGGACTACTAATGGATTATTAAAATCCATTAAGACAAAGAACGAACTTTACAAAAAAAATGATCGATTTTAAACAAGCTAATAAAAGAGACGAAAATTAATTTTTATAAATCTCAAATTGATAAATGTGAAAACAATAATAAAGATCTTTGGAAAACTATTAAAAAATTATGTGTGAGTGGGAGAAAAATTAGCGAAGAACATAAAGAACAGAAATAACAGTTATTCATTTCTAGATAAAAAATCAACAACATAGGTTCATTTAATTTAGAAATTGTCGAGAAGTTGAAGATATGATTAATAGTTTAAAAATAAAAAAATCACCTGGTGTTGATGGCATAACTTCGGAAATTTTAAAATGTATTAGAACTAGTATTTCTAGACAACTTACTTTTCTTATAGATGATATTTTTAAAACAAGTATATATCCAGAGGCTTTCAAAATTGGTGTAATAAAACCTATCTTTAAAAGTGGAGATTCATTCATTAATATCATTATCACTTCATTAGAAAGTTTTTGAAAATTTTTTTAAAATAATAATTAATAACTATTTTAAAAAATTTAATTTTATTTCTGAAAAACAATTTGGTTTTCAAAAAAAATGTCAACGCAACATGCTATTTGCTATTTAACAGAAGAAATATATGCTACATTAACATTAGATAATAAAAAACCTTGTATTTTCCTGGATTTAGCAAACGCTTTTGATACTGTTAGCCATAATTTACTTATTAGAAAATATTGCATTTAGAGGAATACCATTAGAGTTAATAAAAAACTATCTAAAAGATAGGTCAAATCATGTTATGATAGATAAAAAAGAAAGTTATTCAAAAGTATTTAAATACGGTGTTCCCCAAGGAACAATTTTAGGAAAACTATTCCTTACCCATTTCGTAGACCAGGCGTTCTTCTATACTGTTGTATCGTTTTACTCTCCTCAAAATCCAATTCAAAGTCATCCTGAGAATGTCTTTCGTTGCCGTAAATAAAAAATACATCATCTGATTCGAAAAAGTGGGGTAAAGCTGAGACAGGCTGACCTAAAATTATTGATAAAGTAAACCTCTCAACTCTGGAGATTGGTATTCAAGAAAGTTCATTATTACTTTCGACTTTAAGCCTTCTTTCTAAACAAATTAACCGCAAAATGTCAGCCCCGTGCTGTGTCAGTTACGAGTTGAAATAATAAATTCCTTTTAAAAGAAAGTTTTAGTAGGTATTTTTTATATTATATCCTGTAAGAATGTCCAAATTTTTGTTTACGGGCAATTTTTTTTTAAATCCATCGCGACCGAAAATCTGCCTTAGTTTAAAAAGTCAGTACCGTACCACCATTTGAAAACTTTAAAATGTGGGAGTGGTATAAAGGAAGCCTCGCGTAATCAGGTTAAAACGCCTTTTATATCGTTTAATCTCCTTTCTGTAAAGGTATAACGCTAAACAATCTTGTCGTTTCCATTCTTGTACGGATTAAGAAACTTACCTGACAGCGTATATACTTTTCTTACTGCTATTTGAGCCAATTCTGAAAATGCACTTAAAACCGATTCCATATTTGACGAATTTCGCTTATTAAGAAGTATCCTCAACACCTAGAAAAAATATAAAATAGCATTATATTTTTTTAGTAAAATATTAAAACCCTCCTAAATATGATTTAACAGCAGTAGCAGTAGATCCAGAGGAGTTGAATCGTTAAAAAAAACGGTTTACCTTCTCTATATAGCAAATTTAACACCAGTAAGTAGTTCTATGGCAATGGAAGAAAGTTATCAAGACTAAGCAAAAAACGAACACCCGGGGTAGGGTAAAAAAAGGAGAAAGAGAACGCTAAACTTCCGACTTCGCGCGACGCACAATTTTATAATGAATCAGGACAAAAATCATAACTCGGAAACAAATTAATATTATCATATAATTTATTTGCCACGAAGTTGTCGGCTAATTAGTCTATATTTAAAACAAAACATATTTATTTTCTATTGTAACCCTAGACGCTCTGACTGCCCTAGAATGTAAATAATGGTATCTCGTTTCTAAACCTATGGTTAAAAATATAAAAAATAGTAGGGAAGGGAGCTGATTATTCCTTTTAACTGTACACAATACAACTAAAGTAAGTACCTTTCTAGGTTTTATGCCATGTTTAATAATAGTAACTATCCTCGGTCGAACACAATCGGGCGATATGATTTTGGGTGTATTGTTTATTGAACTATTGTGTCTATTAACTCTCTTCGATTTTAAAGTGTTTGTTTTTGAATAATCCACTTTTTTAAATGTCTCCCCTTTGCCGCTGACCACGTATTCTTGGCCGTCTTCGAGTTCTTCTATGCCCAAGACCTAAAATTGAAATAATATTGGTAAATCACAAATTACAGACAAAGAAAATGAGCCTCATTTATTATTTATTTTAAGATAATATTACTTATTTATTCCCGCAGTTATCTGTTTGACTATTGTACTTTAGCCTTACTAACAAGGAAGCCACATAGGCATATAAAAACCCACTTCCTGGACTGGAAAATTTTCTCGAAAAACATCCTTTTCAAGAACACATTTTTTCGAAGCCTAAGCAAACTGACAAACCCATAAAAAGGTGAAGGCCCACCCATGAAACCCAAGCAAACCCAACCGGATCAAACCCAATCATGCATTTTTCTACGAATTGAGTCTTTGTCGCTTTCGTCAAAACACTTGCTTTTACCAGCATCACTACGTACTTTTTCGTTTAATTTGCTTTGTCACAATATCTTTAACTGTAGACAAAGGAGTTTTCGTTAATGAAGACGTTTCTGCTGCAGCTGCATTTACATTAAACCCCCTGTTCAATAAAAAACATACACATTTTCAACAATTTGCTTTTAAAATTAGCACTACCGGAGGCACTATGATCAACGCCTTTCTAAGGACGCCACATTTTTTTAGCTTGTTAGGAATAACAACAAATACGATCGAAATCATATAACAACATTCAACTCTGAATTTCCGTCCGCTGAAGTTATCGTCCTAGGTGACTTCAACGTCCACAGCAACAAATTATCTCCACCTATAAAGGGAAAACTGAACTATTTGCCAAACAATTCGCTGCCAATTCCATCCTAATCCCTCCCGCCAATTTCGCCCTTCCAACCGTTACGTCTGTACCCCACAAAATGCCCGACAATACTAAGGTCAAACGAGTTCAAAAAATGCTTCTATCCCTTCACACCAAAAAGTCGTCCGGTCTGGATGGCATACCAGCAAACGTTCTAAAAAAATGCGCTCCAAAACTTGCACCCATCTTAACTCGTCTTTTCCAGATCTCTTATGGCAAGGGTATCTTCCCAGATAGCTGGAAGGGTCTCCAAATTATGGAACAAATTGCCTGCAGATGTTTTCCCTTCCCGTCCCAGCCTCCAATCCTTTAAATCTCGTGTCAATAGACTACATTTCCCTTCTCTTCCGACGCCCACGGTACGTTAGTACCTAGGCTTGAAGTCTACGTGGTCTGTCTTAGATAAAAAAAAATGTTGTATAAGGACGCTGTTACTGCCAAATAGTACATTTTTAAATTAACATAAAGGCGAGATTGTATTAAATGTAATGGTAAGATTTTTTTTAAATTCCCCCTCTGTATTGTCACGGTAGAGAATTTAAAACTAAAGTCTTTAAACACTGTGGCCGAGAGTAAAAAAATTAATTTGGCCAAAAAATCAACTGTAAAAATTTGTCGCTAGAATTTTGAAACACCCTGTATCTTAAATTGTATTGAACACCGACACCGCATAGTTCCTGTAAATGGATAAACAACTTAAACATCTAAAAAAAATCGGACAGCGCAAAGCATGAAAATTATAATACAAAAAAAGACGGGTTTAGTGCTTTCTAAATTATTTATTTATTTTTATCTCGAATCGATTAGTTCTATTTTTCTTGCATCATTGCTCATTAAGTTCTAGATCTGTATATTTTAGGTTTTTGTATAATTCTAATTACTATTTTTACTTTCGTTTAGATAAAAAATACCTGAGCTCGGTAAATCTCTCTGCTTCTTGCGTTTGGTTTATTTAATTACGCTGAAAGTGGTAACCTAATTTTGTTTACCAAGTTATATAGAAGGAAATCTTATTGAGTAAAACGCTCGGGTTTTTACATGAGATAACCCTGTTTATTCTTTATTTAAAAAGCAGTGTTAAAATCGACACTCCAAATTTTGAAAACGAAGTCATTTAGGGCTCTTACTCATAAGGCCTTTCGTTTCCGGATTAACCCAGTTTGCTTGTTTGCCTATCCCATAGCAAATTTTCTGGAGATTCTAAATACATATAACTTATTAAGGTTGTGTTAAAGATTCTTGTAAAAAATTCATAAAACTAAATAATATCAAACAATTTAATCTCAAAAAACTTACTACGAAGATATTATTATTACAAGCCAACAACCTTGAAGCTTACTATATACCTATACAAACTTAGTATTTTCTTACTGTAAGATAAGTTTCTCAACAAAAAAAAATATTAATATTTTGAATAGAATACGGCTGAGTTTGCTAACCAGTATACAATATGGAATATGGAAATACCAGATTAGAATAACTAGAATAATTAGTTCAATGTTAAAAGAAATGCATATCTAATTAAGGAAGTAAAACTGTAACAGCTGTATAATATAGTAAAATATTTCTACTATTACCAAGATCCAAATTCCTACTAAATGACTCATTAAAGCGCACAATAACATATTAAGTTTTATTTACATTCAACATTTAAGTACATGATTAACTTAACAGGTGCTTACTGAATAGCAATTAGTAGAAATAATTGGAAGCTTGCTTAGGAAAAAACGGATCCATTTGTTAATTTACTTATGAGGCCATAAATTCGAATTTACGCTAATTTTTTAAAAAATATTTGATCGAAAAACGATTTTTTCAAATTTATTTTTAAAAAACATATTTCGAAAATATATTTTTCCAAAAAGCATCATTTTTGAATGTACATTTTCTAGAAAAACATTTTTTTCGAATATACATTTTTTTCTCAAGAAGCTTTTCCAAAAATATAATGCTGATTACGTATTAGATTTTAATGGTTTAGATGTTTAGAAGATGTTGAAAAAAAGGCGGAAAAAAACTACCAAAAACTAAAGCAAACACGGCCAAAATACTTACACCCATTCACACACATATACAGGGTGTCCGAAAAGTATTAGTATGGGTAAATATCTTTGCTATTAGTGAAGATAGGAACATTAAATTTTAGGTGTATCTCATTGGTTAATAAATCTACTTTTTTATGTAATTTAACTTTTTCAACCCCATTGACGGGTGACGCTAGGGAGTTAAGGTCAAAAATTTTAAACATAACCCTATGCCGTGTGGTACCTCATTTTAGAGGTCTTCAAAAAATAAACATTTTACCGCAAACCCAAGGTCCATATCTTAACTATTTTTTAAATAGCAAGCCTTTAAAAATTAAAAATTGTGAAAAAAAATTAAAAATTTAAATAAGCACCTTTATTTCTCTTATTACTTTAAAAGTTGTTCAAAATTACCACCATGAACTTCTTGGCAGTAATAAAGTCGATTTTGGAACTCACTTCCTACATTTTCGAAAATGTCAGGTGTCACTTCTTGGCACAGATCCAAAACTGACTTTATTACTGCCAAGAAGTTCATGGTGGTCATTTAGAATAACTTATAAGAGAAATAAAGGTATTTAAATTTTTACTTTTTTTCCACTTCTTAATTTTTATAGGCTTGCCATTTAAAAACTAATTTTTTAAGATACCTCGGGTTTTCAGTAACATATTTCATTTTTGAAGACCTTTAAAATGAAGAACCATGCGGCATAGGGATTCATTTAAAAATTTTGACCTCAACTCCCTAGTGTCACTCCTCAAGGGCATTGAAAAAGTTAAAGTTAAAAAGTTAAATTTAATTAAATTTATAAGTAGGTTTATCAACCAATAAGATTCACCTAAAATTTACTGTCTCTTTCTGTACTAATACTAAGACTTTTCGGACACCCTGTATAGATAAATACATACACATATTCATGAGATGATTAGGAAATCAAATAAACCCAGAAAGGATAAGAAAAATAGTACGTAATTAATGGTGGTTAAAGATAGGTTCTGATTGAAAAAATTAAATAAAAATCAATTTTTACCCCTAAACATGCTAGACTGTCCTCTTTTTAAACGTTTTGTCCATTACACTTCTTCCTGTTTCTTAAGAAATGTCCCCTTTTCAAATTTAGTTATTTTTATATTCCACTATTTTCTGGGCTTGGTACCCAAAAATAGATGACAGTCTAGTTCTGAGAGAATTTGCAGGAAAAGGACATTTAATTCCGGGGAGAATTTCAAAAAAAGATAGACAGCTGATGCTTCCCTGAGTTTTCTTTTTCGGTAAGCTATGTTAAAATATGTTAATAATCCTACCCAGAAGCAACTTTTTTTGAAAAAGAACAGAAATAAAATTGTTTTCATTTCATTATACAAAATTTAGCAAAGTCCTAACGCATTATGCATTTTTGTGGACTTTTTATATAAAAGGTTTCCCCATTTGGAATTTACTGCATTTAGCTGCTTCTCACATTTGCTGTATAAGTACATAACATTTTTGTCAAAATTTCTGTTAATTATAAAGTTACTACATTACTTCACTAGCAATAATCTCAGCTAGCTATAAAGGTAAAATCATAAATCTAAAAACAGATAAGCATGCAATAAAAAAAAGCCATAAAGTTTACACAGCCTCAATTAGATAATTTTTAACTTACAAGAAACTTTTGTGATTTCTAAAAAAATGTTGTTATACAAATTATAAACAATTTCTTTACACAAGGTATAGTTAATAGGAAATTTGGATTTAAAGTATTTTTTCCTGTGACTGCAGCGTCTAATTTTTGTTATAACTTTGTGAAAAGACCTTAAATAACCATTTCAATTATATTTTACTGTACATATCTACTTTAACTCTGTTCCTTCACAATATAATACTTCCCATTTTTAAAAATTACACTGCTGTACTTATAGGTACCTTGGTTAAAATTTAGTCCATCAAAATTAGTGGTACCAAGAAAAAATCTCTAAGAAATCAATCGTAATATAATTATATGAGAAACTGTTTGTATGGGTAAGGTACTTAAGATTAGACAACTACCTACTGACCTTTTTGCCATCCATTGAGTAAACATGTCTAACGCCATTGGGCAAGGTAACACTTTTGCCTATAATAGATGTAAGTTCATTAGTCAGACTATCAAATGATCTATATCTTTCTGGAGCCACTGGAATCACTACACCATTGAAAAACTTATTCCCATTGTGAAAAAACCTAAAATATAAAAGTATTGTTACGTCAAAGAATTAGTACTATCCATAAGAAGCTACACTATAATCTATAATCATTACTCGATAATTCTTTAAATATACTTATTGAGCAGCTTCCCAGTATTAGGAAAACTTGTAGGTATCAAAAAAACAGTCTTTGAGAGGTGTTCTCTACTTACTAATAGAAGTATTGATACAAATTAAGTATTACAAATAAATACAAACCTAACTCTCTTCGCTTTAGTAGTTCTAGTGGTAGAGGAAGGTCTGTTTTTGGGTTTTAAAGAGTCATCTAATCCATTTTCAAATGATTTCTCAGAATCTGAGCGAAGTGAATTAAAACTAGCTGGAGAAATACTTCTGGAACTGATGAGGTTATTTTTAGACATTGTTCTATATTAGTTAGGATCTATTTCATTAGTTTATAGTCATAATTAGTATAACTGTGGGGAAACAGTCATATAAAATGGTCTTTTCCTGGGGTAAGGTACCGCCTAGCACAGCTGTCACTTGCGGGAGCACTAAAAAGGCACTTAAACTGTCTCTTACGATGGTTTTAAGCTTCAGCGGGTCGCGAAAGAGTAGAAGACATTGTTTAACCGCGAAAAAAAGGTGAAATTGTTTTAAACTAACTGTTTATTTCGTTAAAAAGTTAATAACCTCTTTTTTGTCAGGGATGGGAGGGAGAAATTTGTTACGCAGAGTTACCAACAGCTGTCTGTCACTAACATTTTTTTCATAGGTCAAATTCTTGTCAGGTGACTAACTTCGATAACTTTCTCGGGGGAGGATCGCTTGGACGATATGGTACCCTATTTAGGTGAAGCAACTAGAAAAGGACAACACTACATCGGTGGACAAAAATGTGGTTCAAGTTGCTAAATGCTTAATAAATTAATTAATGAGCTATTGGCTACCTTGAAATTACCGTTTTAACACTGCATTGTTACCGTTACCACCTAGAGTAGAGATGTATACCACCTAGAGTGCATTGGGTTGTGAGGTTGAGTGAAAAACTAAACAATTTCTACCATAATCTACTAAATTATTGTGACTTGAGTGTTCCTACATCTCATTAAAAATATCAGAAACTTCCCTGTTTGTATTTATGGTAATTTGGTATACGGTTATTTATTCCAACATAAACGGGATTGCTTGGGATTTATCGTACACCTACTATTCCGGTACGGTAATTATTTTTCAGGACGTCACGTTTTTTGACTTTGACATTTAAAGTGACGTTAGCCCCCACGTGCTTTATTTGACTTTCCTGTTTTGTGAGCTAAGTATTTGTTTTGATTTGTATCCGTAATTTTAATTATTTTTTGTGAAAATGGTTCGAAAACTGAAGTATCATGAACAGAAGCTGCTTAAAAAAGTAGATTTTATTTCATGGGAAGTTGACAACAATTTACATGAAGTGAAAGTACTGAAAAAATACCATATACAGAAAAGAGATGATTATACAAAGTAATTCAATGTTCTTTGACGCTAATATACTCGATCTAACTTCTGTTTTTATTTTGTAGATATAACAAATTAAGTAGGAATATAAGAGAATTAGCTAGAAAGATAAAAGAGATTGATCCTAAGCATCCTTTTAGGACAGAAGCCAGTGCTCAACTTTTAGAAAAACTGTAAGTTTATAAAGTTATTTTATTAATACGTAAGTGTTAAAAAACTAATGAAATTAAGGAATCTTAAATAAGTTATCCTAGTTGATTTACTGGTGTTGTAAGACAATATTCTTAATAAAAGTTGTAAAAGATTATGAGCAAATATAGTATTAAAATTTCTGTCTTTTTTAGGTATGTTATGGGACTTATTCCTACAAGGTGGGACCTGAGCTTAGCAGAGAAAGTAACAGCTTCTTGCTTCTGTAGAAGAAGACTTTCTGTAGTAATGACTCGAAGTATGTACTTTTTTTATTAAGATAAAAATCATAGGCCTATTTACATCATACATTTAAAATAAAAATTAAATAAGTTTACTATTAAACTATTTTTTTTTAGATAAAATGTCAGAAACTATAAAAGGAGCCACAAAACTTATAGAGCAAGGTCATGTAAGAGTGGGTCCAGAGTTGGTAAAAGATCCAGCATTTTTAGTTACCAGAACTTTAGAAGATTTTGTCACGTGGGTTGACAGCTCTAAAATTAAGCAACATGTTTTGGAATATAATGGAATGGTAAGATTTTTAAATTTTATCTATAGTATATATACAGTATGTACACAGATAGGGTTTAGATGAGGACAAATGGACCAAATTTTGCAAGATATGTAAAAATGGCACTCCTAATAAAAATTTTTGCTTGTAAAATAAATAATATTCACGTTATGAAGAATTTAATTTTTAACACAGGGAACATAAAAAATACGAAAACGTTATTTTATGTAAGAGTAAACATATGTTTATCATTTTCTACTAAACGAACAAATATGAAATATGTTTTAAATTAAACCCTGAGCCAAAGTACAAGATTTCATTAAAAAATTTGGATATTAAAATATACAACATAAACAAGTTATGTTTACTTTTACGCAAAATAACGTTTTCGTATTTTTATGCTCCCTGTATAAAAAATCATTTTTTCATAACGTGAATCTTATTTATTTTATAACAAAAAACTTTCATTAGACTTACATAAATAAAGAAATAAAATTAAGGGATACTTATTTGAACATTTTACTTATTTTTTTAAATCTGATGCTCAAGAAAAATGTTAGTACTGATCATGGGCGCACCCAGGATTTTGTATTTGGGGGGGGGGGGGGGGGGGGTGGGGCTGATGTGTCTGGGGGATGGCTGAATAATGCAATTTGGTGGATTTCTTCAATTACAAGTGCACTTTTTAAAATTTTTGTGGGTCTGGTATGTTGGTTGGGGGGGGGGGCTGCAGCCCCTCCCCTGGGCGCGCCACTGATGCTGATGAGTTTTAGTTTAGTGAGATAATTCATAAACAGTTCTAATAATTAAATTATTTGTTTCAGCGAGATGACTTTGTGCTTTAAATCTAAAATCTAAGTAATTTATTCTACTCTACAGATATTAATAAAACCCTTTGTAAATTGTATATTATATTAAAATATGAAAATGTATAACTATAATAAACAAATATAAATTTGTACTTAACAGTATTGTTCTAAAAAAATAGATTTTACTATGAAAATTAAACAAGAGTTTTTTCTTAAGAAGTAGCAATCTCAAGCATCTTATTTACATCAACTACTTTTTCCCTTGGTTTCCCCACCTTTTCTCCCTGACTAACTTCATATTTATCTATCTTTTCCCAACCTGTCCAATCAACTGTCGGTACATTCTTTTTATCAAGGATTTTTTTTACTTCACTAAAACCCGGCCTTGGTTGGTCTAATATATTATCTGTCTGAATATCTTCTACAATAGTTTCTGCTACTGCAAAAGCATTTGACATAGTAGTCAGTATTACTCCAACTGGACCAGTACCTGTGAATAAAAAATGTACTTATTTTGGTTATACATATAGGACTTTATAGTAAATTGGCAACAGTGCAACAAATGGAATAAAAAGGTGTACCAAAAACCAAATTATTGCAACATACCTAACCATCCTGTAGTATATAGTCCAATGTCTACTTTTCCTTGTTTATTTGGTATTAATCCTTGCATATCATCAAACGGAATAGATGGATCTGCCTGTACACTTTTATATCCTGGAAAAAATATGAATGCTTTAAATATCTACTACTTAAACCTAAAATCAGAAAAACTGGGACATTTTCATTATTTATATTTATAAATTTACACACAACACTAATAGACATCTTTACCTATGCTAGAAATTGCTAATTCACATGGTAACTCTTCCTGCTGATCAGTTAAAACTGCCTTTTGTGCCAGAATACCATCTCCTTCTAACTTATTAACACCTAAAACTAATTTTTCTACCTTATTTGTCCCGAATATCTCTACTGGCGACCTTAAAAACACAGGATTAAATATCCTTAACTCCTCTGTAATTTTCTGCTCCTTTACTGATTTTAGCATTAACTCTGTTATGCGTTTTTTTGGCCTTGCCAACTTATCCACTATATCACTACTTATGTCATTAAAATCATCTAATTTCCATAGAGTGCTACAGTTTTTGAGTTTTAACATTTCTCTTAATTCTTTTATCGTGTAAGCTGCTTGCAAGGGCCCTCTTCGACCTATCAGATAAACTTTCTTAATTTTTGACTGTGATATTTGATCTAGTGCATATTGAGTGATGTCAGTTTTCTAGAAACAAAAAATCTTGATCCAAATTTGCATATTATGTTTGTAAAATAAAATACTACAGTCAAAACATTTTAACGGATTTTGTTTTAAAAAAAGTAGATTCACCTTAACCAAGTAAATATCCGTGGATAACAATAACAATCAAAATGATTGATGCTGGGCACCCTATATTGTCAAAAACTAAATACTAATTACCTTCAGTTCATCAATGGAACTTAATAAAATCCTTGCTACATCTATAGCAACATTTCCCTGTCCAATAATACCCACTGTCTCGCGACTAAGGTCTATTTTTAGGTTTGTATCACTGGGAACACCATTATACCAACCTACTATTTTTCGGGCTGGTATAACATTGTGTAATTCTTCCCCTGGTATATTAAGTTTTCTATTTTCTTCAGCACCATAAGTCTAAAATTTGGGCGCATAATCTTGGGTCAAAGAAAATTTTTTTTTTAATTATTACTGTAATATATATTTATTTTTACATAAATTAGTGTGTATGCTTAGAGTTTCTAAAAAATTATGTGACCTAAAATTTCTGGCTTTTCCTAGGGCTCAAATTTTTCTGCAATTTTTTATAAAAACAAAGATTAAAAATCAACGGTTTTGATTTGCTTTTCCTGGTCCTTTTATTTAAAACTCTAAATCCAAACTATCATCCCTACTATTTTGTTGTTTTTTTTAACACTCTTGTTGCTCAGTGATTGGCTCTAGAAACCAGTGACTCTACCTACAGTGTAAACACTTGAATGTCCTTTTTTATGGGTCGATACCAGGAAGTCATTGGATGTGTACAACAAATAACTGGGCAACAAAACTATTAAAAAAAACAAATAACAGTTATGGGTGCTAATGACTCCTTTAAAATCTTGTGCACAAATTTTAGAAACACCTTTTTTAGATACCTACTTACAAGTAAAACAACATGATAAAAACGCCTAAGTTCTTCCAGAGAAATATCTTTTCCTAAGTGCACATTTCCACAAAAATTTAAACAAGAGTTTTGTGCTGTTTTTGTGAATGTATTGATTACATTTTTTACCTCTGGGTGGTCGGGTGCTACACCATACCTGTAGAGGACAAAACTCTGACAGTTTAAGAGCCATTTCACACACGACTGATCATCAGGACTGACCATCAGTGGTGTGAAACAGCTCTAAAGGTTTTACACGAAATTTACACAAAAGTAGTCTATTCTTATTATGTTTAATATTATTTTATACCAAATGAGAAAAATACAAAATGTGTACAAAAAAGTTCTCCCCCACAAAAACTATTGTTTATAAACATGCTATCATGGCCATGACGTCAAAGATTTATTACTGATCAATATTAGGCAACAATAACTACATATTATAATAAAAATAGTTATAATCTCTATCCTTGCGAAATGCAAGCTAACACTAGCTAGACACAAGTTATTTTAATAAAATATAAATTTTTGTACTGTAAAAAATTTAGTACCTACTTAACATTGTTTAGAATTTTTTCAATTCATATTTTATTTAAATTAATAATATGACTATAAACTTACCTAACAAGCCCAAAAGGCACTGGAAGCCTTTCAAATATATCAATTTCTAGATTTCCTAATTTTTTAATTAAATGCTGGGCGGCATAGAAACCTGCAGGACCTGCCCCAACAACACATATTTTTGGTTTAACCGTCGGTGTACTGGAAAAAAGCCTTTTTAACAATAAACTTTTAGTTCTTATCATTGTTTTGCATTTTTTGTTTATAATTATTAGCACGGAGACAGCGGTTTTCAGGTTATACTTGTCGCACGGGACACGGTACGAATACGTTTATCGGATTTCTCAGTGCAATTTCAATCTGTTCGTTGGCGATGCACTACTTGCACTTTTCACACATGGTAGGTTCTCACGGTGGGAAGAAGCGGTGAGGCGCCTCGTGATATGATTGGTTGAATGCCGCCATCTTTATCAAACATGGCGGCATTCAATCAGTCATACATTGTTTTCGGCCGGCTAGTGGTTCTGTGTTCTGGTTGACATAAAAGTGATTGGAATTTTGACAGCGGTCAGAGGTACCATGATGACATATGGTTCGCCGGCCGAATACGCTGGTCGGTAAGTTTGTATTGTTCATTGGTCGTGATTTATTTGTGGTTTGCTTGCTAACTATACCTTTTAATAACTGGACGCATATATCTATAGTTTCTATTTTCATATGTAAACAAAGGGTTTCTCGCCGAATTCACACGATCAGCTGTTGTAAACAATAAGAAACCGCTATAAGGAGGCCGGTTCTTAGGGTATGGTCCGAAAATAACCAACCGTAACCATGGTTAGCACTCATGTTTTTTTTATAATAATTTGTAGTGGTGGTCACATAATATCTGTCATTAATGACAGCGATTGGTTACTTTCGGACCATAGCCTAAATTGACAGACCAAAATGATACCATGACGTCACCGTTTTCCATCCGAAAACGATTGGTATAGTTTTGATCGGCCTCGACGATGAACAGAGGCCAGCCGAATTCGCTAATAAAGGCTGTGTACCGTTGTCAAACCTGGTTAACCGCTCGGTTTCTTCGGTGACATTAATGACAGATATTGCGTTTCCAATCTGCCAACTTTTCAGATTACCGATACTTACGGGACACAAAACCGTAACCGAAGTTGACAACGGTACACGCCCAAAATATAACGAAGTGCCTGTCCACTGTTCCGCCCGTGAGGACCCACCATTAGGCGTAAAGAGGAGCTTTCGGAGCATCAGAACCAACAGAAAAGGGTAAATCGAAATATAGAAGTCTCGAGGCAAACTTCTACATACTAGGGCATCTTAAAGATATCGTTAAGGTAAGCTAAAAGGGTTGTCGACAATTTCAAGACAACCGAAAAGTCATCCAAACCAAAACTATTATAAAAGTTATTTGTCACAATTTTTGATGACGTTTGGACTTACACAGAGTTGTTGATCCCGCGGCGAAATTAAGTTAACAAAGAGTCATAGTGTTGTGTTTGGTGCTTTTTTTTCGTGTATTGTTCAGTTGTTCGCTTATATATTTTTTTGTAATGTGTATTGTAGCATTTTCAGTGATGATCTCGAGTTTTATTATTCCTTGTTTTGTATGTAAATATGTTTTTAAATAAATTTGTCGACAACTTTATAATGTATATTATAGTTTAATATTTTTTTCCTTATTCTGCCATTTTACTACTTTCCTAATTAACTAAGTTATAAACTTGATTGAAGTAATGAAATAAATTTACTATTTATACCTATCTCTTCCAACAAAAATGAGCAAAGTTTGTTAATATGCAAATAGCTATTTAAATACTGGGAGCAGAGATGTTCAGCTCGTTTTTATAAAGAACAAAAATTCAAATGTAGGTATATAATTTAAGAGGGTTAACACTAGTTATTCTAGCAACATTTTTACAGAAAGAAATAAGTTAAAATTTCCAAAAATAATTGCATTTTAGCCCGCAAACCCAAGTTTAGTGACAAAAATCTTGAATTGATATTTAAAATGTCCTGTCTAGATTTGATATAACAGCAAGTGCAAATTATTTTTGTTAATTTCCAGTGACTATTTTGCTGTAAAAGACTTTCTAAAATGCCCAATGCGGACTATCTTAAATTCCTTGTGTTAACTGGGTGGAAACTGAATGTTTTCAATTTTGGCGAATTTTAATTCTTAATATTTTAGTTATTATTCGTCCAACCGATGTAATTTTTTGTTAGTGTATTTCGATTGACTGATTATGAAATAATATAAACTAATTTATTGGAAACGCGAAATGGCTGAACAAGCCCATTGTCCACCAATATTAACTAGGTCATTCGATCCCCGAAAAATTTATCAAATAAGCAAATTTATGCAATTATGTTTCCATTGGTGGTGGTGTAGATTAACACCTTCAATGAGGGCCCTACATATTTCAAAATAAAAAATATGAAAAACGCCTTTATTTCTACGAACGAAATCCACCTTATCTAATAGTTATCATCATTTTTTAACTTTCTGTTCCATTTATTCCAATTTCTCTTTAAGTCTTTTTCTATAATTTGCTTCTATTTTTTTCATTCCTGTTTTCCAAATACCTCCCTTTTCTTCAGATAGAGGTCACTTATGGTTCTTCTCTTTTTATTCTTATTCAACTTTTCTTGATACAAAACTTGCTGTTTAACCGAGAACGGAACGTCTGGAATTGCGTAAGCTAGAAGTCCTTTAATTATTATTACTACATGCTAAAAAGGAAAACCATAATTTTACACACTGTTTAGATTTTAAATTCTTTCTCTTTCCTGGAGAGTTTTGGATGTGTGACCTTGGTTAAATGACATTTTTGTTAGGTGGCCTGGTGGCCATAAATGTTATTTACACACTTGTTCTAAAAATAATAATATTACACGTTGTATAGCGATAACCTTGATCGAAAGTATGTGACTTATTGACCTTGATCTTGAGAATCGTTTTCCATAAGAACAATGCTTAGCTATAGCCAATTATTAACGTTCTAGAGAAACGTCCCCTCAAGGTCAGTACCCTGGTGTCTACTGTTGTATTGTATTAATCATATATGAAACACTTTAGTAAGAACCATAGACGTCTAAAAAACTGTAGACAAAATTATTTACTATTCAAAGCAATCAATCATTCGATTTGCACTAAAAACTGGTCGATTGTATAGTCTGGTCAACTGCAGACGGTTGCCAAGGTGTAGGAACAGAATGCCCTAATTGATTCTATCCAAGCAATACAGTATTACACGACATTTATTTGACCTTACCTTTATCTAATAAAATTAACATACATAAGTATTAAGTAATAAAAAAGTAATACATTTTGTTCTACTTTATGCATCATAGCCGAATAAACTCTTATTCCCTCCTTACTATGATAAATTATTAAGTTATTAAGTAAAAGTGACTACGCTATTTTACCATTTACTAACAGTTTTACTACGCATCGAGAAGTGACGCAAGTGGCCATTGTTATAATTCGCTGACGATTGCGAGGTTAGCCGAGAGTGGAGTTGTGTTTTTTGTGTTTGTGAGAGCGTTTAAGTGTTTTCTTTGAAGAAGCTGACATTATTTTGCGAAAAACATTTAAATATGGTGCGGCAGTGTCAAGTTAAACCCAGAAGTTTCTTTTCACAAGTAAGTGAGGTTATATTCACTTGTATCGAATCCATCGGTGTAGTTCGGTTAAATTTTGGACAGTGTTGCCATTTTTTCCGCTGTGTCTACCCCTCTTAGTCGTATCCATTCCCTTTTTTAACGCACGATTGATTAGTGCGAAACTATTTTATGAATGAAATGCTCTATCTATAGTTTTTTAGACGTCTATGGTAAGAACCACAAAGAATAAATAAATAACCAGAAGGATAATTCTCCCGCGGCACGTTTGTTTTAAGCCTCTAACGTCGAGGAACCTTGAGTGAGTGTTGAAGCAAAATTTTATGATATTGCCATAGACGTACCTAGGAAATAATATGTTTTAATGTTAAACTAGTAAAAAATACGCTTTAGTTAACAAAGTGAATTGTGAGTTGTCTTAGGTAGTGCGCAACGCCTTAAAATATACTTGGTATCATGGTATCTATATCCCACGATATTTTGACGTGTTTTACACAAATTGCTCTTTTCACAGAGTTGTTTACTTGCAGTTATATAGGGAATGAGGAAAAAATATGAACTGTGATTTTTTAGATTAAATTTACAAAAACGGATGGATTGAAAAATGCAGGAAATAAAATGTACTTTTTAATTTTATTTTAAGTTACACAGGAGTCAGCAATGATAAAATATTTTAAATAGAAAAATTATTTGAAATTAGGTGAATAAAACAGGTGTTAAGATATAATAATATATAATATAATAATAATAATATAATAATTTTTACAGTTCTAAAATTTATATTTATATATTTAAGACCGTAAAATAACCTTACTCTACCATACAACCTAATCAAACACTGGTGCGGAAAACTTTTGCAAGGATGAGCAAAGCAGCTATGTTTATAAAATATTTACGAAATGGGTAATAACATCATTGTTTAAAACAATGTGTTCAAAATTCCTTTGAAATATTATTTCTAATAAAGATGTAAATTTATTAAAACAATAAAATAACCATTTGTCTAGACACGTATCAAATATTATTCCTAATGTTAATGGCACAAATAATAGCAAAAGCTTTGTAAAATGTAAATTTGATAACAGTGTGGGCAAAATTTCTAATGTAAATAGATAGCTTTATTGTATTGTCCAGACAAGAAGCAATTAAGTAGGCTATGAATGGTTGGAATATTTAGGCTGTATGGTGTTAGGATATTGTAATTTAAATATTGTTTGTTATTTCGGGGTTTTATGATAATATATAAAGTAAATATTAAAAGATTCTTTTTGAATTAAAAAATAATTAGATGTTTGTAACTAGACAATTGTATAAAAGATATAAAGATAATATAATCAAATATAGGATACAAATATTATCATATGTGAATTTACAACAGTACCTAACACTCCGAAGATTGCTACAGCACTGACCGTTTCAGGGTATCGATGGTTTGGAGGCCATCGTTCGCTTAACTACAAGGGTAGTTATCTTTCTGGTTATTTATTTATTCTTTTGGTAAGAACTATGACTTTCTTTAAATTATTACTGATGTATAAAATATTTAGATACCTCAAAAATAACCACAACACCAAATTTAATTCCTAAGTGATGCCAAAAGTCTTTTTTTCTTTGGTATTTTAATGGATGATCCGGAGGATATCTTTTTCCTTGATAATAACATATTTTTTCCGTAATGTTTATATTAATTTCATCCAACATGTGAAATTCATCTATATTGAACACTGAAATAAAGGATATTAGTCCATGAGTCAAACCTGGCAGCTTTGTAATCGACATTTCCTACCTTCAGAATTACCAGAAATGTTTAAAAGATTTAGACTAATTTTATACTACTAGCACCAGTGGCGCACCCAGTGGAGGGGCTGGAGACTACAGCCCCCCCTAAACCAACATTCCAGACACACAAAAATTAAAAAAGTGCACTTCTAATTGAAGAAATCCACCGAATTGCATTATTCAGCCCCCCCCTAAGACACATCAGCCCCAAAAAAATCCTGGGTGCGCCCATGACTAGCACAACAGTTGTGTCTTTCTATTGTATCACTTAAGTTTTTATTACAACACATTCTTATTTTAATTCCAAAACTGTTAAACAGATTATAATAATTATAATTTTAAGCATGCTTTGTCAATAAGATTTTCTTTGGACAATAAAGCTTTATTGATTTGATTTGATTTGATTTGATTGGTCTAAATCCCCATCTTTCAGTAAATATTGAAAACAATATGACATCTGTAATATCTTACTTGAAAGTGTTTGGTTTAAGAATCCAGGTTGATTACTACCATGCATACTTTTAAATATGACCTTTTCCATAAAATTACTGGTAAATGCTATGACGAGAGCCTAAAAGAAGCTGTTATATTTTATTAAGATTTAGTAGCACCTACAGAGTACTAATTCAATCAAAACCAGTATTTAAATAATATTATAAAAATATTTCTTTAGCTATTCTTTTACAACAGACCTAGGCTTGCTCTTTTCAAGTTAGTTTCATCATATATCTGTGTGTTATTTAAAAAAAAAACAAGTCTTACGTTTGTTACCACTCCAATATAAGTCATTGCTTGTAATATTCCAAACCATGCACCTAAAGTACAAAAAGATAAGTATAAGCTTAACATGGCCTACCTAAATTTATTTCCAATGATCTACCTAATAATTTATATTTTAAAATCAATCAAAAATATTATCTTTCTTTCAAAAAAGTGCAAGTTCCATAGGAAATCCCCCAAGAAAGAATCAAGCCAAGCTTGCTCCGGATTCGCCGTATTTTAAATTGACCTAGGTGTATATGGACTATATAAAATGTATTAAAGCTAAGAGAGAAACAAATATACGCGCTTTAGGTAGTTAAAAAGAGATACAATTTGTCGACGGCCCACCAATAATATCCCTTTCGGGGCGCGCGTGGCGTGTCGCAAATTGTGGCTCACTAATTTAAATCTGGCCAATTTATTATTAGAACAATATTCGCGATACATTTAATATAAGCTTACGTAATTTTATTTAAGATATTCAGGTAATTACTAGTAATAATAATAATTGTTACTGTGCCTTTAAACATTAAAGCCTACAGTAATTACGATTTTGACAATACTTGGCAGCGCAGTATCCGACCCGTCCATCGATTAAAAGCCGCGGGCTTGCGCTCTAAATAGGTTGTGTTTTTCCTTTCTTGCCGATATGCCAAAATTCGTTGCGTACATAACCACAGAATATAGATTTATTTAATAATAATAATAAAGTTTATTTAAATTAATTACAATTTAAATATGTTATATATATATATATATATATATATATATATATATATATATATATATATATATATATATGTATATATATATATATATATATATATATATATATAACATATTGTTGGGGGCAAATCTTATATTTAACATTACATTATTTAATTATATAAATTACTCAATTGAAAAAAATATATATTCAATACATACATACAATTTATTATTATACTTGAATTTTTATGTTGATTTGTTCCCAAACTTTAGTATAAAGAGGTTCCAAAAATACTGTTTAGTTTTGCTTTGGTGTTTTGTGTCATTTGTAAAATACTTTCATTTGTGCATGTGGTAGTACTGTTCTGTTAGAGAGTCGTTAATCCACAACAAGTGTTGAGGATGAGAATCTAAAATGGCACATCGTGAGGCATCTAAATTGGATTTCTGTAAACACTCTAACCTGGGAGCTCACGTTAAAAGGAATCATCCAGGTACCTACATTCCTATTATGCAATAACTAGTGTTTCTATAGAAAATAATTTATGTTCCAGATAAACTGGATATAATTGCACCAATAACTAGAAATCCATGTGGTTCTGGTAATTATTCATGTAGAAAATGTAATAAATGCTTTGTAAGGTTTGGTAATCTAAACTTTCACGGTGAGTGAACCATACTTAATATTTATTAACGAGTTCAATAATAACAAGTAAACAAATAGTTTCGTGCCATTATAAGTCCATTTTCGTGTAAAAATTTTAAAAATTTTAAATTTCGGTGATCCTTAGCGATTGGCAGAACTAGGCACGTTATTAAAAAAACTTTATTAATTAAAAAAGTGAATTTTGCTTGTTACGTTGATATCACTAGTTGCCGCAAAATTTGCGCCACCTATAAAAAACTTACGGGCCACGCCTCTGACAATAGTTACCAATTTTGTAATTAAGAATTAATTATATTAAAAATACAAATAAAACTTAAATTTACCTAAACCCACAACTCTATTTGGAACGGGTCTTCGATAAGTTTTGGTTACCTTTGAAGCGTCCACTCTTAGTTCTCCGATGTTATTAAAAAGTGCAAGAAGGGGAGCCAGAGGAAACCCCATAATAAAAAAGTTGACAAATCCATACTGGATAACTAAAAAAACAACAGTAAATTCTACCTTCTCCCTAATTATTTATCACATCTTACCCATATCCGTATACTCTCCAACAATAAAGAATTCATCTGCTTCGGCCATAAGATACTCCTTTTCCCACTGAGGAATATCTTCTTTATTGACATGTGCCCTTCTCAATTTATATATTTTTTTAGCGATCCTAAAAAAATGTGTTTACGCTTTTATGTTTGCGCTATAAAAGAATTTTCGAATTCGTCATATTCGTTCGAGCCGTTAGTGTCGCTCACAACAGATAAACTATGGATCCAAATACTTTTCAAACAAATCAAGCAAGGGATTATTTTACTGTCATGGCCGCCATAAACGACTTGAATTATTATGTATTTAATATGAATACACATTATACAGACCAAATGTTGGTCACAAAAATCAAGTCTAACGTACGGGGTGACAATTTGAGTAACATTACTTGCAATTGCTTTAAGGGCCATTATAATAATTAGCAACATGGCTAAATCTACAATACATCCTGTAGGATCACACACGTCCGTGTTTAAGCCACCTAGATGCGAAAACAACTCTAGATCTGCTGGATAAGTAAAAAACTTTCCCTAAAAATACAAGTTTCTCTGTTTACAAAATTATTA
Organism: Philopedon plagiatum; assembly: GCA_963971165.1. Taxonomy (NCBI): domain Eukaryota; kingdom Metazoa; phylum Arthropoda; class Insecta; order Coleoptera; family Curculionidae; genus Philopedon; species Philopedon plagiatum. The sequence goes on from OZ020195.1 coordinate 84,662,839, forward strand.
CGTAAAGTAGGTAGCACAAATATATTCTTACCTTAAAGAAGGCAATGTAAAATATAGCAGAATAGTTATTGGTAAAGGCTAACGCAAAACTTTTGTAGATATACGCATTACTATATTCACTCCACGTCCTGTGATTCTCCAAGTTGTTTAAACCTAACGCTATTTTCTCATAAATCTTAAAAAATATGAATAAGGTTATTTTCAAAATTGTTAAATGCCTTTAAAACAGTTTATTTAAACTGAATTAATATAATATGTATAACTATAACATTTAAATTTGACATATTCAGCATAGCCTTACAAGAAAATGGTGGAGCAGTATAGTAATAATCAGGATCCATCATTAATCAATGCAATATTGTTATCTACATAATATTCTTAGTGCATTAATATTTAATTTTCTGTAAGATATTACGATACAAAAGTTTTCATAATATGATAAAATGAAACAAAATACTTACGTATTGAAAAATAAATATAAAAAAACCTGACATTAAGCCTCCCGTGACAGAAGCTATTAGACCTCTATATAACTTCGTTGTTATGATATCATCTTTCACTCTTTGAGCTAAAACGATATTTACTGTTACTCTGTAAACCATCACACCAAATGTACCAAGACCCATTATTATTAACTAAAAATTTAATAAAACGACTAGTAACTGCATAATTGATTAATATACCAAGTAAATAAATTGATATGTTATTATGTCGATAATTATATGTAAATAATTTATGGAAATCTAAGAAAAACGTTTACGATTTTTCTGTGCATACCAAAAGGACTACAGTGACTAATGTTATGGTATATCTACAGATCGTTTGCTTCATCGGAATGTACGGTTCCATTTTACCCGTTACAGAAGAATACCGCTGCTTCGTTGCTCTTTCCATAAATTCAGGTCTAAAATAGTATCATATACAAATATATATGTAAGTAAGTCAAATGGTTTTCTGGATGTTTTTTTGTGTTTTGTGAAAAATTGTCGCTGAATATAGTTACCTTACACTGATGGTATGTTCCAAAGATTTTAAATTCCACTGTAGTCGCAATACTGATTCTTCCCTTTGCCACATTTCCATAAAGACGGTGGCTGAAACAGATAATATTTTTAATTTATGATAAGCTCGTAGAAAAATCAAAATTATTTCAGGTAATAGAAGTTAAATCGAAATAATAGATTTAATTATTTTTTAACCTTAAACTAAACTCCAGCTTATCAGTATGCTTACCCCAAAGAGACATGACTGCGGAAAAAATTACAGCACACCAGTTGTCGAACAAATATGTCAACTTAGCCATATAACATGAGCTACTTAGGTATTCTAGAGGACACTTAGAGAAATGGCATCTTGGACACATTATTATGTTGCTTGTGCAAATTTCTTGGCTTAAAAGATGCAAAGGTTTAAAACATCAAGGAAATAACGAAAATATGTAAATTATTTAAAGTGATCGTTCAGAAAAGTATGTTAATTAAAAAATCAATATTGGTGAATATTTGCTGTATCATTGGGAAACTTTTTGTTAATAACTGAATTATATTTGTATACCTTTTGCAAATATTATTATATTTAATATAATTACTTACACGTGTGAATTTAATGACGTGAACATAGTTATTATGCCATAAATTATGACAAGAAGTGAAAGCGCTGCCGCTGGAAGCAGAAGATTTATGTACATTCCCAACCAAGCAAAGTATAAGGCGTATTCAGTTCCGAAGTATTTTTCTATTAAATTTAGTGGTTGCGCCTTATGCCAGCAACGACCGGATCCCCAATAAAGAGCTAAAAGCTAAGAACAAATAATGGTTCACATTTTTCCGCTTTTAGTACCTAATTGTCTTCATTCAGAGCAAGGCAGGTAAACTCTGTCTAACGTATCACATTTGTGTTAGCAACGGAATTGTCCGCTATCTTGAAAATATAAAATTACCACTGACTATATTTGTCGCCCAGGGTTGGAGATTCTGGAACAAACCCTCTATTTTTCTGTGATTTTCCGGGTTTTCGGTATTTGTCAGTCGTTTTTCTTGTGTTTTTACGTGTTTTTGGTGTTTTATTTGGTTTTTTTGTGTTATTAGACTTCATATTGTTACTTTTTGTCTGTGGACTATTTGTTTCTGATATTTTTTTATACATAATTCATCATGTTTTGGATAAGTTGTCAGTTTGTTTAAAAATTAATAAAATTTCATAAATAATAAATACTTTTTAGAATATGGATCACAATAATTATTGTGTCCCCAGTCCAGAAGAGACTCGAGGTTGATCTCAAAGTTGTGATGGAGCAAAAAAGGCTTGGGTATTAAACAACAAAAAATTGTACTAAAAAGTAAGCCTAGTTTTAACTTTTTTGGACCAAAAACCATAATATGGCATTAAAGACTCTCGTTTGTCAGTGTTCAGTTTTTTTATAATGACCTAAAATAATTTTTGGGTTAAAGTTTAGGTTAGAATAAATTTTGGTTTTAAGGTTTTGTTAAATATTGTTCTAAATTTATGTTGTTCTTTTGTAGAACGGGGCCTATTAGTGCAACATTGGTGTTGAAACACATTTAATCAGGTATAATTGCTTCTAACGAAGACTTTTGGTCGATGCACCTACATAACACACATATCACTCAATGTATCAGGTATACAGTTCTGCATAAGCAAATTAACATGAGGTCCGTTCAACTAAAAGACTTTTAGGTATGGATTATTTTCCTATTTATGTAAATACTTTCAGGTAAGCTGGGAAACTCACGTGTAATAGTACAGCAGCATGTGTTCTTATATTTTTTAGTTACAATAGCAGTTCTGTGACAGAACTTCTGTCGTCAGAGGCGCGAATTGGCGAGGGCAGGCGAGGGGGCAGGTAGGTAGCCCTTACTCCAAGGGCTGGATTTTTCGATCTCCCCCTCCGTACGGGGGATAAGCTACCTCCAATTTAATTTCCATAATAAACTTCTACTAGGTGGCGAATGCGCTGGTCGCCCCGGAGCTTTATATTTAACAATTCGTAAAACCGATCGCATGTTTTCTGAAGATTGTTATAGTGTATACAAAGCACATAATATTGTGCGAAACAAACATAATACAATTAGAACCGACAAAAAAAGTTGTTTCTTGATCAAATTTAAATTTTAAAAGTCCATTACGGTCCTGATTTTTTTATTTTGCCAACTTAATTGGAAAATCAAAAATCACTAGTATTTAGGGTTTGTTTTGGAATGCCAACACAAAAGTGTTACGTTTTAGACAGAGTTATAGTCTTTGGTGTCCAAAAGAATACACAGGCGATATCTTTACTTAAATAATATACTTAATAATAAATTACTTGACGGTCATTTAATGGTCCATCCACTGACCACTTGTAGTCGCCGTCATGTAAAGGAAAGGCGTCGATAAAAACCTTGGCCGCTATAAGCCTAAAATTAACAAAGGATTTAACTTCAACAAAAGTACTTCCTGATTTTAAAATTAGGAAATAGTCAGATCTGGCGTCGGAGAGTTCCCCATCCCAGTGTGTCTAAGAGCTCATATCATTGGTGCTACTATGCTTGCTGGCGATATCGCTTTTAAATCACGTGATTATCAAATACAAGTACATCAGCGTGAATATAAGGCGATTTTAAATCAGTGACCTAGTCATGATTACGGCACCTTATTTGGCAACGTTGCTCCATATACCATTGATTTCTAATATGGATCCGCAAACAATAATCGCGAAAGTGTCAAATTTCTGGCCTTGCGCATGTAAACAAAGCTGATCGGCCATGGGCATGCGCACTGTAAAATTTGTCAGCTGTGATGGTCGATCCCACTCTGGCTGTGTACCGTTGTCAAACCTGGTTAACCGCTCGGTTTCTTCGGTGACATTAATGACAGATATTGCGTTTCCAATCTGCCAACTTTTCAGATTACCGATACTTACGGGACACAAAACCGTAACCGAAGTTGACAACGGTACACGCCCTCTGATTGTCAAGGAACATAAAAGGGTTTCTTTCTTTCTTCACCTGTTATTGGCCCTCGTCCATGGGACAGGTTGGCCAGCTCTCCACCCGGTCCGGCGCTTAACCAGAGCCCTAGCTACCCTTAGGGATGGCTTACACGTTACTTAGCCGATGGGATATCTCGAATGAAAAATAATCGATCATTCGATTATTCAAATCACTCGAGATATCTCGAGAAGTCAGCGCGATCATTCGAATGATTTAGCCGAGAGATTATAATATAATAATAATCGCATTTCGCCGCTTCGAATGACGAGACGAAATACGAAATGATGCCGCCGCCGACTCGGCACTCGACGTTGCGTTACGATGCGATTGTCTCGGATGTGTTTTTCATTCGAATGATTATTTATTTCGAATGATCCTTCGATATCGCTCGAGCATTATTTCATCTCTCGACAACGCATAGCATGTTTTTAATATTGTCTGGGTCTCGGATGATTTTTTCATTCGAATGATTGTTTATTTCGAATGATCCTTCGATATCGATCGAGCATTATTTCATCTCTCGACAACGCATAGTGTTATTGCATGTTTTTATGATATATACAGGGTGTTAGTAAAGTATGTGGCCAAACTTGAGGGTATTATTCCTTACTTAATTTTAAGACAAAACATAGGTCCATAGGTCCTAAAAGACTTTGTTTTTAATACACAGGGTGTTGAATTTTTGTAAAAGGTTTTTCCTAAATAACTAGAGGACGCAAATTAGTATAAAGTTGAAATTTGGTTACAATTTTTAATGCATAAATGGGAGTCATGCTAATTTGTTTAAAGAAGTGTTTTTGTTTTCATGGATCTCTTACTTTTTTGTTTTTTTAACAAATTATACTAATAAATAATGTTATGTATAACTTTATATTTTTTTGTTTTTATCGAAAACGGCCAATCCAAGCAAAAAAAATTCAAGAGATGATTTTGGTGTAGTTTTATTTGCTATATTTTTTGATTCGAATGATTATTTCGAATGATCATTCGATTATTAAAATCATTCGAGAGCTAATATTTCGATTATTTAAATCATTCGATTATTCCCAACACTACACGTTACCCAGTTTGGGTGGTAATTCCCTTAGAATCTCCGATTTGTCGGGTATGTACCCTCGGAGATTCCGAATACAAACAATAACAATGATTAAAAGTGACAATACGTCAATGTTTTCGGTTTGGCACAGTTGAGGTTATGGAGTTTCCCGCCTCTGGTAGAGTCTATTGCGCATGACCTTTTCTTTCAGCCACACTTCCGCCCTACGCTCCTCCCACAACAGACATGGCCGTCACATGTCTACCTTGTGTGGATGAAAAAACGCAGCACGAACAGGGATTTTAGGCCTCATCGCTCACACCCCTTAGATTTGGTAAAGACTCCCCTCAACAGGCCGTGGAGCTTCCCTTCGTATTCCGTCACAGAACACTCTACTCACCGCTTCTAGGCGATCTAACCCGAAATCTAACTATGTAGTCGACCGAGAGATGTTAACGCAACGGAAGCCAAACTCCATAAAAACGTTTGCTGATTGTTTTCCAGCTGGTTATGCAAACCGTGTAGCAGATGACAACAAGCGAGTTGTGCGCATGCCCCTCGCCGATCTGGCTCGAGAAATATGACCGGTGGCCGTGCGTACAAACACACTATTTCACCCTGGCAACTTAACTTTTGTTTGCGCAGGCTGTCAGGTGTACGGGTCTATATATAAAAGTCAATGCCATATACTCAATGTTTAACCTAAAAATCAAAGAATTAAGATTAAATGAGACAGTGTTGCCCAATGGTCTGACTAGATCATGACTTGGTCACTGATTTAAAAATGGCTATAGTAGCGGCCAAGGCGTCTCTAGGGATCTGAAGGGGGCAATGAAGTTTGTATAAACGTTAATTTTGACAATTTAGCATAAGACGCTAAAATCTGTTTCAAATATTGTAGGTAGGCTATGTATCATAACTTCTCAGCTTACTTATTGATTCCATAATCTCCCCGTCCTTCTCCCCATACACATCTGATTAAAATTTGGTGCACTATCATAATTCTTTCCGCGGATGTTATTGTCTTTGGTATTTCTCCGCTTATTGATTCTCTAAAAGTAAATAATGTTTCTCAGTGCAAAGTTTCCTTTTAATTTCTAATTATTATAATTAATCCATATTTTATAAACAAAAATTATGTCATGTTATGCGTTTGAAACATTTTTAATAAACACATATTGTATACAAAAGATCTTACGGTGCTCTAGCATATATTGGATCGTTTACATTCGGGTTAGTAAGAGGTGTTGCCAAAAACGGTGGGGGCGGTGCTACATAGGGCCTATAATCGAAACTCTGGCATGCCAAATCAATATCAAATAGACCACTATATGATAAGATAAAACTGTCGGGTATGTGAAGTTTAATAAATACAACATCTTCATCCGCCTGAAAAGCAAATAGTTAATTGTCAAGCATTAATAATTACACCCTAACTTATGCATTGGATATCGTGACTAGACATTTATTTAACAAAAACACCACTGTTAATTACTCCGCCATTGAGGATTGCAACTAGTGACCAACGATTCGATGATCGGATGGTGCTAGTGTTCGTGAAAATATTGGGCCAGAGTACGACACTTGACTCGATCGTCGGGTTGACAATGTTTCTTTATTTAACACATGAGGTTAATAAAAGAAGGTGGTAAAACTCGATCATCGAATCGTACTTTGGCAGATTTTTATCCAATTTTTACTTAAGGATTTTGACAATCGCTCGGATTATCGTATAGTCGAATATCACATGAAAAGGTTGGCCTTCAATCCGCCTGTTCGGATTTAAAACCCGAGAAGAGCAAATCAGAGAGAAGCGACATAATCGAGCCCGGCCGCTGTGCTCGCGCTCGCCAGCATATTTAGTCCGGTGGTCGATGAGTTTGTTTTGTACTTGGAAAACTATTTTTGATGCTTAGTTTTAAGTGTTTAATTTGTTGCTGTAATTTATAAAAATTCTTAAATTATGCTTGGTATAGTCTGCCCAGCGGTAATTGACACTCGAAAGGAATGAAAAATAAATCACTATGATACCGTAGGGAATTTTTAAAAATTCGGAATACTAAAAAACTATGTAGTACGCGTACGCCTATAGTTTTTTAGCATTCCGAATTTTTAAAAGTTAACAACGGCGTCACAGGAATTTTTTGTCCTTTCGTTCCGAGTGTCAATTACCGCTGGGCGTATATTAATACCTGCACGTTTCGTGGGTGCCATTCAAAAGAGGGACAATGATTTAGCATGTTTAAGTTTCCAAAGGATCCTGGACGGTAGGTACATATACACCTTTATTACACCAAATTATACCGGCCACCTGTCTATTATTTAGACTCGAGGTTACAAAATTTTATACCCCCAACATCAAAGGTGCCGACGTATTTTGTCGCTTCTCTCTGGTTTGCTCTTCTCGGTTTAAAACCATACCGTGTCCGTGAACTTTGGCCTCGAGGCGCGCGCCAAATCGGCGACCGAACCTATTGAAGTGATTCAATCATTTTCGCCTGACCGAATGTACGCAAGTGGTTCTGTCTTCGCGGAAGCCACTTTATAGCCCACAGTGATCTTCTTTTGCACTATCTTCCACTTTTATATATCATCGGGATGTAAAATTCTTGTCCTCTCCTGGTGTTAGCTTATTATTATTGGCAAGACTAACGCGGTAGATGCCGCTTAGGGCTACGAATTCCATCAGGCGAAACTGTTTGAGTTTGGTCAGATCGATCAGTTAGGCCTCTCCATGTATGGGGCCTTTAGGATTAATATCTGGTAATGTTTAACAGTTCTCGAAGTTAAATGGCTTCAAAGGCAAATGACGTATCAGATTATTAGGCTCTTAATCCTGTATTTAAAAATATTCGCTGTCAACGCAAAAGCCTTATTTACCGAAAAATGTTCCTGTTCCTGCGCCACGCCCAATTTATCCAGGCCATCCAAAAATGTCTTGTGCATTTTTCCCGTTGGTTCTGTGAGTATTGCAGAAGTCTTAAATACCAAAATATAATCTATGGTTCTTTTGCCATCTCTAAAAGTTGGATAAGATGACATCGCGTTCAACTGACATTGTCAATTTAAAAATTGTCAATACTTGACTTGTAATTTTTCAAAAATCAATTTAAATGTCAAGATGATTTATACAGGCTTTTTGTTGAATAAATATCCTCTTTTAGAGGGAGATGAGCAACTTTAGATTTTAATACAGTGTAGATTTTATATTCTTTTAATGTTCATTTTGAAACAAATACGGTCCTGTCATTTTATGGTTTATGGGCGAATTATTTGTAATGTTTTCAGTTACATATTGCCACAATGATTAAGTACTAGCTGTTTTAATGATGTTTTAGTCAATATACAGGATATTTGTGAACGGTGAAGTGCTAGACCAGCTGCCAGACTTTCAGTAAAAATATTGTATTTTAGCAGATAAATGATGTATCGTTTTTGTCGCTCTACTACCAAGTTTACCGAGTTTCTCTTTTTTGAACATTGCTGCATTCTAAGACTACACCGTGCGACGCACTGGTGTGATCATCACCTGATTAAAAGTTAGGTTTTTAATACTGAGTCACGTGACAGTCACAGTGGTAAGTCGCACGGTGTAGTTCTTGAACGCCCCAGAGCAAGTATTTACAGAGCAACAGTCGCCAAATGCAACCGTTGTTCATGTGAATTGTTAAAGGTCCGTTATTCGTCTCTTTAGCAAGATCAAATATTTAAATTCTTGAAAACATGCAATATTTTTAAAAGCTAAACTAAATATAATTTAACTTTTAGAATAAAGTGTAGGCAACATATATAATCCAAAATTTATTAACTATTAAGTTTTTTTAATTGTGGATTTTCTAAGTGTCGTTATCCCTTTCCAGTTTAAACATGTGACAAAGATAGACGTAGCACGCTGATAAACTTTCAACATTTAACAATATTTAATTTGACAGTCATGGTCGCCAACAATCTAGGCATTTAGGAGATTGGAAATATATTTTTAAAGTCATTTATAAATCTTGCGATCACAGAAATTTAATTTTATATTTTGAACTAACTAACAGATTCTTATTAACTAACCAAAATTAATTCGGATCAGAATGGAATATTAAAAATGAACAATTGTAGTTTAAACAACTCAGTTGGTAACATGGCGACGCCATGTATCTGAGGATCATGGGAAAGTCATGAACGTCTCTTGACAAGTGACCATTGTTACGCATTTTCATAGAAAAATAAACATTGTAAACTTATTTGCAGCAATTAGCTGCCATAGAATTTACCACAAACCCATTACAAGGTTTTAAAACCTTAATTGTTTGCTTAGTGCATGATGCTTTGACGTACAAACTTTCGGAGGCAGCAAATTTCAGGTATTTGCGAACCAACCCAGTTAAGTGTATAGCTGTCGGTAGACAACAATAATTTGTTTAGCGCTTCTCTACAACAAAATAATTTTAATTAATGTTTAAGCATTCGCGTTTGGATAACTAAAAGTGCATCATGTATGAAGCAAGTGACACCATGGAAGACTCCTCAACTTACTCGAAGGGGGACATTGTTTGGGTCAAATTAAGCAGTTACTGGTGGCCTGGAGAAGTTATCAGTGAAGATGATTTGCCCAGCGACTTGTCAGATTTTAAAAAGCCTCCTTTAGTTATTGTCAAATTCTTTGATGAGGATTCTTAGTAAGTATTGTAGTCATAGAGTGTTTTTTTTTCACATGTATAACTTATATTTAGCAACTGTTCATAACAATACGTTAAAAAGTTTACTCTTAGCTCAAAAGTCTCAAGTTTCCTGTAACTAGGATATCAAGTAGGTTGTTACTTTAATTTGCCAACTCAAAGCTCAAGTAAGCTCGTGTCAGTTATAATCAAAAGTTAATGTCATCCGGTTGTCTGGCCATATAGAATTTGTAAGCATTTTTCACAGAAAACCCTAAAATATAGTATGTATTCTCTAAAAGCAAAGCTAAAGAAAAGTTTTTTTATATAAATTTTCAATAACATGTAGATAGTCAAATTTCCAGATCTTTTTTTTCTGCATAATATTGACTGGCACTCTTATGGCTAGTAATATTACTGATTATCTCTGACTGTTGCCAAAATAGGATACTCTAATTATTTACTGTATACTGGACAGAAGCAGATCAATTTTTTAGGCAAATCTTAACAGCCACATTCTCCAATGCTAGTCCGGTCTAATTTGGCAACCAAAAGTTTTAAACTGACAAGTGTAAGATAAGACAATTAAGTTTTATACTATGAACTTATTTCTGAGCTTTTTCGCAAATTTATCAAGAAAAGGACAATTTTAGTACCTACGTACATTCAACAATAATAGAACTAAATTCATTACAGCAACCCGTTCCAAGATGAAAATCATTTGGAAATCAAGCAAATCGCTGAAATATCAGAATAATTCAGTTTCTTATGACGACTTTTTAACAATGACAGGGCAAAAACCTGTCAAAACATAACTGATCAACTATAAGATCTGAATTTAATCCAGTACTAAATCTTAAACCTTCTTAGTGAATCTAAACGTTAGAGTTTATGTTCTAGTTCACACTAACAGTAACGATCCAATTTTGTTTTAACTGACAAATATTTTATGTTATAGACTTAAGTACATTATGTTTAACAGTTTTGCTTTATTTCAGTTCATTCTTTAGTTCATTACAGAATTACAAAATTACTCTTTTTACTATGCATGATTTTTGTTAATACTACAAAATAGTTATAAGTTATATCACAGAAATATAGAATATATCAGAAATACAAGCATAATCATAATATATTAAGCTTAAAACAGATAATTGCTTTAAAACTATTGGTGTTTTTTTTTGTTTGCGTTAGGTACCTATATAACTACAGCAAACAATCTCAGTTTAAAAAATTACTGATTTATTAAAGTACAGTGACCGGCAGAATTTGTGCTCCATATGGTAATTTTTTTTATTATTAATGTCTCAGAAAATGTTATCTCTATGTATAAAAGAAGAATCTGACATATCGACTCACAGCCCACACTGCTGGATCTAGAAACTTAAAATTTTACACTGAGGTTTCTTATATAACATAGGCATGCACTAAAGAAGGGTTTTTTAAAATTCAGCCCCTAAGGGAGTGAAACAGAGGTTCAAACTCTGTATGGAGAAAAAATATTAGATGGTCCTATTAACTCGAAAGTTCAAAGAAGTACTCAAAAAAATTAATTTTAACAATTTTACTCCATTACAAACTCTAAACCCCCATTTCACCCCCTTAGGGGTTGATTTAGTACAGACTGTAAAACACATGTTTAAACATTTACGTCCAGATTCACTAAGAAAGTTTAAGATTTAGTACTTAAATTAAGATCTTCTAGTTGATCAGTTATGTTTTGACAAGTTTTTGTCCTGTCGTTGTTGATAAGACGTCATTGAAAATTTATGAATCATTCGGATATTTCAGCGATTTGCTTGGACTTCAAATGATTTTCATCTTGGAACGGGTTGCTACAGTGAATTTAGTTCTATTATTGTCGAAAGTGCACACTAAAATTGCCCTTTTCTGTATAAATTTGCGAAAATGCTCCGAAATAAATTCATAGTATAAAATGTAGTTGTCTTATTCTTACAGTTGTCAGTTTAAAACTTTTGGTTGTCAAATTAGACCGGACTAGCGTTGGAGAATCTGGCTGTTATTTTTTAGAGTACTTTAAAGAGAAGTTTGTAGTTAATAGGACCATCTAATATTTTTTCTCCATACAAAGTTTGAACCCCTGTTTCACCCCCTTAGGGATTGAATTTTGAAAAAACCCTTCTTTAGTGCATGCCTATGTTATATAATAATAATAATTTTATTGTGTCAAAAGTTCACAAAAGGACAAAATACACTCATGAGCTATTGAAAATTTTGCCCTAAAAACAGTGTTTTAAAAAATAGTATAAACAAATCTAACTATAAAGTATAAATAAGTATAAATACACTAACCAGACTCCAAACCAAATTAGATATTTAAAGAAAAAAAGTACTAAAGAAGCCCTAAATCGATGCCCCTGACGAAAAGACAAAAAGTCTCATCTGACATTGCACTACTTAGGTATTTTATTTTTGAGATTAACGCGCGAGTCAGGATATTTAGCAAGAAGGCTGTTGGCTACAAGTGGTGCAAGATACATAAAGCTGGACCTAAAAGAGCTGGTGAGATACTTAGGCACCTCAAATCTTCTCAGTATGTCCCTCAGGTCCCTATGATGAATACACCCTCTTGGTGTTAATTTGTTGTATAGATATTTACACTACCGCTCAAAAGTGTTTGGGCACCCTTGTTTTATTGCTCTGATTATACAAAAGACTGGTTGGAAAATCCCCTTTGGGTGGTGCATGTAATTACTTTATCTGAAATGCAAGTGTATCACACAGGAATAAAAAATCAGTAAATAGGGTTAGCCTGAGGGCCTTATTACCTGTAATATTTAAATTCCTATAATAGAGTTATCGAACATACACGAAAATTCAGGTATGAATTTATTTAATATTCCAAATAGTTGCACAAAATATATCTTAAGCCTATATAGGTAATGTAAAATTAGCGATATTAGAATGGTAGCTAAGTAATAGAATTACTTGTAATGTACCAGAGCCCCATATTTGGTGTTATATATTATACTTTATATTTATACATAAAATTGCTTGCTGATTACTCCATACATATGGTGAATAGAATAATGTTTATTTGAACGTGTTTTCGAAAAGTCTAAAGTTTCGTTACCAATGGCTTCTACGTTCAGGCACAGATTACTCCTACGTTCAGGTTTGAATTTATTTGTACTTTGTATAGTTTTTATTTTTGCCGAAATCATGTTATATATTTTAGGCCCTAGTAGGCAATGCTTTTTAGATTAATGTTATTGTAGTTTACAGGGATAACCGCGTCATTCATTCTAGCACAAGTGTGGTATCGGTGGTTAACAGTATTCTCAAATGACAGATTTCTGCGAACAAATGTCACTGTAAAATATACAAAGTTCTTACATTACAAAGGTCCTCTGAAAAAAGTAACTCTGTTAAGTCTATTCCTCCTATACTTATCTTTAAGTATATATATTTTGAGTGATGTTCAGTCTGTGGAGGGCACTGTCATACAGTCCCCCCAGACCAAGATTCCATAACGAATCAAAGACTCAGCAAGGCCCTTATAAATTATGATCAGTGTTTTTACATTCAAGATCTCTCCAAGAAGACGGAATTTGTGAATCAACACGCGAATTTTGTCAGATAGATATTCAATATGGCGGTACCATTTCAAGAATCTGTCCACTATTACTCCAAGATACTTAGTTTGTAAGACCTCATTCACTTGTTGATCATCAACCTTGATACTCGAGAAATCAATAAAATCATGATTTTTAGAAACAAAAATCGCTGATTTGTGATTTTTTTAAAAAATCATGATTTTTATCAACCCTGCTTGCTTATGGTCACACCATAACATTTACACCCACGTCGTAAAGGCAATTTTCATTTTGTTATTTTTCAAAGTGCATTAAGCAAAAAAAAAATCACTCTTTAAGAAACCCTGTATCTCCTTCAATTACTAAGAGATCAAAATGTTAAGAATAGATAAGGCTACAGCCTAGCTGAATCGGTTTTTTTTAAAAGGGCGTAAATCATCATTTTTCCGATTTTGCTTTTATTTTTTTTCTTGCGGTATTTGGGTAGAGCTATTAATCTCAATTAATAGGAGGTTTCCAGCGCTTTTTAATACGGCAGTAAATTTTGAAAAATAGTTTGGTTTCATTTAAATGGGCGCAAGTCACTTTTTTTTTAAAAGAGCGTATGTCAGCTGCATATCTCCCAGGCCGCTGCTTTAAAACATGACGTAAGCCCTTTGGTTCCACAAACATGGGTAGAACCAATGTGCCGTCAGCTGTATACCTGAATATTTACCTAAAATATAGTTTTAAAAAAAATTCAAATGACTATAACTTTATACTAACGCCTTTTTTTCTCTTCAAATTTAAAAATTTTCGACAAAATGATGTAAAATTTGTTTCGAAAAAATAATAAATAAAATTCCTAAGAGAGGCTCCTCAAAAATTCAACTTTTTTCGCAAATTGCCAAGGGCGACATTTCCCATTTTTCTATGGTCCGTAAAATCTTTATTTTTGGTCATAATAAGATGAAATTTTATGGATAATAATATATTAGAATCAACATATATTATAGCGTAAATAATTCAAAGTTAAAGTTTGTTCAAGTGAACAATATTTATAAAGTTTTTTTCAGTTTCTGAGAAGGTTTGTTTTCTTGACACGATTCAGTTGTGAATGTGAATCGCAGTTATGGCTGGTCTAATCTAGAGGGCGCTACAAACTTTAGGGAAAAAACACCTTATTGTTAAACCCCTGTATTCTGTACAAACTTACTGGTATACTTACATTCCTAAAGAATGAAGCTACAACCTAAAAAAAGTTTTTTAGAGTCGAATTAAATTAAATCTTTACCAAAATTATGATAAATTCGTTGGGGTGCTTTAATTAATTGGAGTAGTGTATGTGATACCTAATATATTTTTACATCTAAATAAAATGAAGTCAAATCCAGAACCAGTTTATATTTTATACCATTTAAAATTTTTATATTTGTTAGAGTAGACGAGTAGATTATAATAAATATATTAATCCATAGTTTTTGTACCTATACCATTTTTGATTTATACTCTCTTTTACTGTCCCTACCTGTAAAGCTCCAAAGGTTTTTTTATGGGTTTCAAGGAACAATTTAAAAAGTTATCTAGTTTTTTTATTCCATCACATATTATTTTCATTATTTTGTACATTTATTGAAATATATTTAATGATAATATAATAATCATTTTTTTAAATGGCGTTGATAATCCAGAAAAAAAGATGAAAAATTACTTTTTCGTCACTTTTTGGTACCTATCTCTTAAATGATACTCTCAAATATGATGGTTTATGAATTCATTTTAAAGGTAATGCAATTATCTACAAATCAAAAAAAAATTGCCTCGCTATCTACATCTGTTCAAAAGATATAGGTAATAGAAGGTTGAAAAATTCGAACAAAAAAATTATGGAATCAGAATGTTGTGATATATCTCAATAATTATAAGTTATGATTAAAACTGTTCATTATTTTCAAAAAGTTGACTCAATTTCAAGCATAATGAAAAAAAAGTTCATCATTTTTCTGGAATAAAACCAAAGATAGGATCGTGGGAAACTCTGTGTCCGCGCCGCCGACGTGACAGTGCCAACCGCGTAGAGGTAGAGCGCTGACGAAATGTATATAATAGCTGTATTATGGGTTTTTTCGAGATTTACTTACTTAGTGAAAATATAAAATTGATTCCTTTGAATTTAATTTTCTTTAATTGAATTATTTTTAATGTATCCATAAAAGGACAAAATGATACACTTAGTCGAGGCACACCATGATTAATGACACTGTATTTTAATTGCAATTCGATTTTAAGTTATACAGTCGGTAAGTTATTAAAAAAGTTTCCACTTGTGCAAAAAATTTTAATTTCTTTGTTTAAACATATGAAATTTTATGAAATTAATAAGGATTTTAGATAAACATTTCAATTAAGCTTCGAAAGGATGAACATTTCAATGTAACTTTAACTGAAATTTCCAGTTGTGCAATAAAAAGGCCAGGGAGGTGGCAAATGAAGTTTTTTCCTATATATAAATGTAATTCCTTCAAATAATGTGAAACAATTAGTATGCATCATAATTACCGAGGAATACTTAAGTTTCTAGCCGGGACGGTTTCATATTTTAAAAAATGTTATATAAAAAAAGTTGGATAGCTTCTCCCCAGGTACTTCCATCTTGGAGATATTTTCATTGATTGGGGATCATCCATTGATATGATCACAACTCTGCATAAAAGAAGCAAAACGTGTTGGCATCTTAAAAAGACATAAAATATATCTATGACCTATGGTCAGATAAAAACATGTAATTTTGCTTTTAGTGAGTACGTGAAGAATTCCTCCAACGTGCATCCCTACAATTCCCCCAAAAAGGCGGAGTTCATCAAGAAAGGAATGGGTTTGTATTTTTATAATTTAATATGGGTATTATTTCAAATAGCTGTTTTGTGCAATAAATTTTTTTGGGAGCTTGAGTATTATTTTTATTCTTAATCACTTCACATTTCATTAAAAATAATGCCCATGTAAATTGTTCTCATTTAGTAGCATAACTTTTTGTTAACGATGAAATGTTTTAGCTGGTTTTCGTGCAAAACTGTCCCATATGGCTAAGTTTCCCAAGGATATTGGAACTGCCGAGGAGAGAACCAATGGAAACCCTAATATTCTTAGCCAGCAAGAGTATTTACCTGTAAAAAAGATTAACTATGATGATATATTTGGGACTCCCAGCCCAAAGAAGGTTACTAAAGGGAAGGGGTCATCCTCGACTAAAAGTGAGTACCAGATTCAATGTATTATAATAATGCCAGTTAAAAATAATATTTGTTGTAAAGGCAAAAAAGTCAAGAAATCGAAATTTAATCGTCGATTGCTCCCTTCCTATGAAGAATGAAGAAACTAAAAAATATGGATGCCACGTATTTCGACGAGGTATATGGGATTTTGATATGGATTCATTTTGACCGCGAAAAAAATTAAAAACAGTTAAAAATCTGGGTCGGAAATCGAAATTCCAGTTTTTCCCAAATAAATCCATTTTCCAGCCATTTTAGGTATAGGTAATTGTATTGCAAAAAGAAAGTATTTGAGATTTTGAAATTTCACGTATGAATCCGTTTTTCGATGCGACGTTTCGTTTTCGAGTTTTAAGATTTTTGCTTAAAACTTGTGTGATAATAGTACATTACTAACGAAGCTACTGGCGCCGCTAGTACTAGCACGACACACTACGCAGTCTATTCCCTTACTGGCGGCACTGTACAATTCTTTAATGACCTGTTTCTCCGTAAATGCTTATCGCATTTTAGTGAAATGTTTGTAATATTAATACCTAATAGGAAATAGTCTTATAAGTAAAAAAATTTGATATTTTAGAAACTCAAGCTAAGGATAACAACCAGCCGCACATCACCCATCGTCGTTTCCTTGGCAACGACGATTATCGTGCCTACATTTGCATCCAGTACCCCGGCAAAGATCGCAAGTGGGACAGCGACGATGAGGAGATCAAAAAGCTCAATGAAGAACCGGAAAAAATCCTTACCTGCCATTCGTGTGCGTTTAAGACCAAGAGATTGGAAGTTATGATTTTGCATACTAAAATGCACATCCAAGGTAAGAATATCTAAGATTTTTAAAAAATTATGGATCATCAGTTATACTTCCATCAATTTTTATAATTTTTAAATGAAAAAGGTGTAAGAATTATGACTTTATACAGTATGTCCATGGATGGGGTGGACAAAGGACAAATGGACCAAAAAGTGAAAGATTCGAAAAAAGGTCATTTTATAAAAAAATTTGCTTGATTTAAAAATAGGATTCACGATACCAGAAATTGTTTTTTTTGTGCAGGATGTGCAAAAAATACAAAAATGCAAAATTTTGTTAAATGTAAAGTGTTAAATTTTAATGCAAAAAATTTTAATAACAAAACTTGGTTTAAATTTTAAAATAATTCTTATTCCAGATTTACAAATAAAAATTTAATATTTCTGATTACGCTTTTAAAATAAAAGTTTTTCTATCACGTTGTCACCTTTATTTATTTGATTACACCTTTGATAACTGTGACGTATTGGTCTTTAGGGCAAAGAATATTTATAATCCAAACTTACAGACTCATACAGGTTAAAGAAAATTACTAATAGAATATTAAATAATAATTGCAATATCCGAGAAATATTTCTTATTGTATTAAACTCTAAAAAAATTAAGAGCACATAATAGTTATTCTTCAAAAACTCCATATTCTACACATTTTTCTAACTGACGTGGAAAATGGCTAAAGTTTCTTCTTATTTCTTCCAGTGAAATCAATTCTATCGCTCTTAAAAAGCTCTGCTTTAAAACTTCTTTGTCATTTTCAATACTCAATACACAATACTCTTTATTTTGCCATTTGTAAAAACAATTACATACAGAATATGCATTAGCATTATTCATTATGCATTCAAATTTTTACTAAAGAATCTTTTAAAATTTAAAACAACTTTTTTATTCAGCGTTTTGAATTCAAATTTAAAAAATGGTACTTTACTCTTTACCAAATTTTACGTTTTTGTAATTTTTGCATACCCTGTACAAAAAAACTTTTGGCATCATGGATCTTATTTTGAAAACAAGGAAATTTTTTTTATAAAGAATGACCTTTTTTTGTATTTTTCACTTTTTGGTCCATTTGTCCTCTTATCTACTCCAACCGTGGACATACTGTATATTATATGAACATACTAAAACCATTTTAGGTATATACATAACTTCCAAACGTAAGGCTAAAAAACCCAAAGGCCAGGATGAGTCGGATTCAGAATCGGAAACCGTGGCGACAAAGTCTCCCAAACCGAAGCAACGAAAGAAAAAGGACGTTAAACCCGAAATGGCGGACGTTTTTACTAATCTGTTGGAAGAATGGGATGATACGGATGAAGAAATGGAAGGAGAGACGCCGTCGATCAAAAAATCACAAAAACCCAAAAAGAAACTTGTTGAAGTTACGAAACTCGCGTCAGATGATGAAAAGGAAGGTAAGTATACTCTGTGTGTAAAGAATAATGGCCTAGCTAGTCTAGTACTAAAATAATCTTACTAAATACGTGTTTCTCAGAAATTCAAGATGACAAAGACGACCAAGAATCCAAGTCGACTACTGAAGAAGCTTCGAGTACCTCCGAGAGCACCGACGTCCGTAAGCCTCGGTCTTCCCTCAAAAATACCCAGGATGACATTAAGAACTGCTTCGATTTCGACGAAGAGGAGGAAGACGATGATATTTTGTTGCCAACTTCGGTCGGTCGGAAAATACCGAGGGTCATACCGGAAAAGCCGAAACCGAGCATCTCGGAGCTTTTAGAGCAGAGTCAGAAGGAAGACGAGTTGGAGAAAGAAATGGTTTCTGATCCTGTTGGTAAGTTACTTTATTTAGCGTTTTATATGTTGTGTTTTTCATTAGTACATTACGAATATTTACCCCTAATTAACTTTTTGTCCTCTTTTAAGGTGAAACAGAAAAGCAACCCGAAGCTCCAATCGCCACCGAGAACGGAACTGACATAAACAAAAAAGAAATCCTAAGAATGAGCCAAAGCTTCAACAGAGCACCGGACGTTGACGATAACATCGAAAATTCGTTTAAGGAACTCATGGCGGAAACGGAATTACCTACGTTGGTCGACCTAGCACAAAACTTGAAGCCGGAGCAAAATTTTCATGATGCCAGGACCGTAAAATTTCCTGACAAAGGGGGTACTACTTTAAAGGGGGGTACGACCTCCAAAACCGGTACCTCCAAGAAGAAATTCATAACGTCGTTCGAGGATTTCGAAGCGGGGTTTAGGAAGTTGGAGGATGATGAAAAAAGGACAAAGAAAATGGACAGTGATAAAGAGGTAATGTTAACTGACTTACCTTTATTCTTCATGCGATGTAATGTTAAATAAATAGGCTTGTAGTGGCAAGATTTGTGCTATGTTTTATTTATTTCAGAATACAGCTGTATTTAAAGTTTTAGAGTTTTTTGGTCTGTTGTAATGAAAAATTGACTCAAAAGTTGTTGTATGTTGATAATTGCCACGAGACTGAGTCATTTTAACACTATTTTAGTTCTCCATAGAAAATATGAAAATAATAAACAATGCTTTTACCAAATACGGTAGAACTCTCTTGTTTTATCAAGTCCTTAAAATATCGCTAATTTATTGGATTATTTTCTAAATCGTGTTCGAAACTGACTTTTTCGTCTAATTGGACAATAAAAAAAGTTTTGAACTACACTACCAAAATTTATGTGCCCTTGCCTGCAGTAGAAAGGAGATCAAACGATATACAACGAGTTGTAATCTGAATACGCGATAGTACTTTTATATTATCCCTATAGTTTTTATCTTGTGACACGGTACTGACTTTCGGTCTAGTGTTACGGTACTGACGTTCAGTCTAGTGACACGGTACTGACTCCGTCGTGACACGGTACTGACTTTCAGTCTGGTGACAGTGTACTGACATTCGTTCTGGTGCCACGGGACTGGCGTTCGGTCTAGTGTGACGGTATTGACTCGATCGTGACACGGTACTGACTTTCGGCCTGGTGGCACGGTACTGACTTTCGGTCTAGTGACACGGTACTGACTTTCGGCCTAGTGACTTTTGTTACTAAAATTCTTTATTTTAAGGGAAATTCCTTGATAATCATTTCAACTCTCTACGGGAACAAGCACGGGACTGACGTTTTACGGTTAATTTATCAATGAAAGAGGTTTAAAGTAAAAAACACTAGTAAACTTTTTTCAGTACATCTCATATATTTTATTATCCAAACTAACACTGAAATTTTTGTTTATAGTTTGATTTTTTTTAAGTTTTGAGTCAGTCACACATGTAAAAACATATATGTTGCTTCTTATTTAGCCACAACTGATTTTAACTAGTTAATTTTTATCTTAAGGCTCAACCTACTAAGGTGGATGAAGATAAAGACGAGATCCCTGTGAAGCCAACTGATGAACCTAAAGAAAATAAGGAAACCGATAGAAAGTCTGTGGAGATTCCAAGTGAAACTAGACTGGAGGAAACTAGTAGTAGTACTGAAAAGCACACCAGTAAAAGGTCACAGCAAACTAAGCCCAGCGAGGCACTAGCAGAAGCAACTTTAACTGAAGCAGTCGAACTCCAAACTGATGCCATTTTAACCCCGTCTGTAGAGCAGAAGAGTACCAGTCAGTCGCATACAGCTGATGATATTGGTAGACGGAAAACGCGCCAATCTGAGAAGGAGAAATCATTAGAACCTGTAGTAGATCAGCAGACAGATGCGAAGGAAAACCAGAATGACAGTAGTACCGTTCAAGAAGATGCAGTTCAGAGTAAGAGAACCTCCAGAAGACGGACTAAACAGTTTGTGATAGAAGAAGACTCTGAAGAAATTATCGAAATTACACAAGAATATGATAGTGATAATGTTGTAAATAGTTCCGAACAGGTTGTCGATCGTCTGGACGAGAAATCAAAAGAAAAATTAGCAGCCATTGATTTAGAAATTGAAGCTTTAGAAAGAAGCCTAGAATCTACTGAGAGTAAGATAGAAGAAATTGATCAGTCTGAAAACGTTGCTGAATCTTCAGTCGAAGAAATTGTTGAAGTTGAAAGTTGTGGGGTTGCAGACAGTGCTGCTGCTTTAGAGGAGATAGTTAAATCGGCTGTGGAACAAACGAAGAGTACCAGAAGATCTCAGAGAATGACTAGGCATTCGCTTGGTAATGAAAATCTACAAAAAGTTGATGAAAAAGTGGATCATCCGGAGAAACAAGCCGCATCTCCTGAAGAAGCACCTGAAAAAGGAAAAAGAAGGACCAGTCAAAGAAGACATGAGAAGGAAGAGCCACAAATAGTTGTAATAGAAGATAAAACAGTACCATCATCTGAGATCTCTAGTGATGAAACTCAGCAGGTGGAGAAATATGATCCCGCTCCTGCCACACCTGAAAAATCTACAAGTAAAGAAAGGAGAGGTAGATCTAGAGGGCGCCAAAAAGACGTAGAAGTCGACTTGAAAAAGGAAGATGAAACAGAATCACATCTTGTAGAGAAACTTGAAGATACTGTTCAGAATACTCCAAGAAATGAAACTTATTCTAAGATTGATGAACCAACGTTAGAGACTGTTTTGGTCGAAACCCAGGCTCAAGAAGTAACTGTAGAGACTATGGAAGTTATAAGTGATCCAAACATTGAGAATCAGCAAACCTCAGAACCAGCGGAGACTGTCTTAGAGTCGTCGAATCAAGTAATTCAAGATCAGCTTGAAGAAAGTGATAAAGTTTTACAGGAACCTATTTCACCAGAAAGCACGCCTCATGGTAAGAGGAGCAGAACTCGCAAGCATACAAAGCACCTGGATAAAACTACCTTAGAAGCAGAAGCACCAATAGATATGTCAAGTGTTCCAAAACCCACTGTTTCAGCTGAGGTTACAACTCAAGAATCCACAATACAGCTTCCTTCAGAATTAGAAGCTAAACCTCCTAAGCAATCCTCAATTGCTGTAAAAATACCAGATATTTCTCCTGAATCTGTTCCTAAGCTACCTGAAGAAACAATCGTCAGAGCACGACGAAGTAGAACTCGATGGGATATTAAAGAGAGAACGCAAGACAAATCAGTTCCTGTTTTAACTGAGGTTACAACTCAAGAATCCACAATACAGCTTCCCGAAGATCAAACCGCTGTGCCAGAATGTGCTTCTTCTAGTTCTGTTTCTGAAAATTTGGAACTGGAAGCCACGAGAACTAGAAGGGGTAGATCACAAAAAAACGCCAAAGAGGAAGTTGTATTAGCCACTGTTAAAGAAACTATGAAAGAAGTTTTGGCTAATATACCAGAAACTGGGATTGTAAAACAGCCTGCAGACACTGTTGTAGTACTTGAAAAAAGTACTGTTGAAGTTATAAGTGATCAAAACGTTACGAATCAGCAGACCTCAGAACCAGCGGAGACTGTGATAGAGTCGTCGAAAGAATTGACTCAAGATCAGCTTGAAGAAAGTGATAAAGTTTTACAGGAACCTATTGCACCAGAAACCACGCCTCATAGTAAGAGGAGCAGGACTCGCAAGCATACAAAGGAGGAACACCTGGATAAAACTACCTTAGAAGCAGAAGCACCAAAAGATATGTCAAGTGTACCAAAACCCACTGTTTCGGCTGAGGTTACAACTCAAGAATCCACAATACAGCTTCCTTCAGAATTAGAAGCTAAACCTCCTAAGCAATCCTCAATTGCTGTAAAAATACCAGATATTTCTCCTGAATCTGTTCCTAAGCTACCTGAAGAAACAATCGTCAGAGCACGACGAAGTAGAACTCGATGGGATATTAAAGAGAGAACGCAAGACAAATCAGTTCCTGTTTTAACTGAGGTTACAACTCAAGAATCCACAATACAGCTTCCCGAAGATCAAACCGCTGTGCCAGAATGTGCTTCTTCTAGTTCTGTTTCTGAAAATTTGGAACTGCCAGCGCCGATGACTAGAAGGGGTAGATCACAAAAAAACGCCAAAGAGGAAGTTGTATTAGCCGCTGTTAAAGAAACTATGGAAGAAGTTTTGGCTAATATACCAGAAATTGGAATTGTAGAACAGCCTGCAGACACTGTGGTAGAACTTGAAGTTGCTACTGTTGAAGTTACAAGTGATCAAAACGCTGAGAATCAACAAATCTCAGAACTAGCGGAGACTGTGTTAGAGTCGTCGAAAGAAGTGACTCAAGATCAGCTTGAAGAAAATGATAAAATTTTACAGGAACCTCTTGCACCAGAAAGCACGCCTCATAGTAAGAGGGGCAGAACTCGCAAACATACAAAGGAGGAACACCTGGATAAAACTACCTTAGAAGCAGAAGCACTAAAAGATATGTCAAGTGTACCAAAACCCAGTGTTTCATCTGAGGTTATGACTCTAGAATCCACAATACAGCTTCCCGAAAATCAAACCGATGTGCCAGAATCTGCTCCTTCTCGTTCTATTTCTGAAAATTTGGATCTGCAGACGCCTAGAACTAGAAGGGGTAGATCACAAAAAAACGCCAAAGAGGAAGTTGTATTAGCTGATGTTAAGGAAACTATTGAAGAAGTTTTGGCTAATATACCAGAAACTGGGATTGTACAAGAGCCTGCAGACACTGTGGTAGTACTCGAAGAACCCACTCCTAAAACCAGACGGACTAGAACGCGAAATCTTTCGAAAGAGGAGGAACAGCATGCAACTGCTGTTGGAGGACATACTACTGGAAATATAGAATTAGAAGCTAAGCCTCCTAAGCAGTCCTCAATTGCTGTAAAAATACCTGATATTTCTCCTGAATTTGTTCCCAAGCAACCTGAAGAAACAACCGTTAGGTCACGAAGAAGTAGAACTCAGTCTCAAGTAGTAACTGTAGACACTATTGAAGCTATAAGTGATCAAAACGTTGAGAATCAGCAAACCTCAGAACCAGCGGAGACAGTGATAGAGTCGTCGAAAGAATTGACTCAAGATCAGCTGGAAGAAAGTGATAAAGTTTTACAGGAACCTCTTGCACCAGAAAGCACGCCTCGTAGTAAGAGGAGCAGAACTCGCAAACATACAAAGGAGGAACACCTGGATAAAACTACCTTAGAAGCCGAAGCACCAGAAGATATGTCAAGTATACCAAAACCCACTGTTTCAGCTGAGGTTACAACTCAAGAATCCACAATACAGCTTCCTTCAGAATTAGAAGCTAAACCTCCTAAGCAATCCTCAATTGCTGTAAAAATACCAGATATTTCTCCTGTATCTGTTCCTAAGCTACCTGAAGAAACAATCGTCAGAGCACGAAGACGTAGAACTCGATGGGATATTAAAGAGAGAACGCAAGACAACTCAGTTCCTCAAGAAAGTGAGCATGAAAGTATTTCGGCATCAGAACCTCGTATGCAGTCCTCAATTGCTGTAAAAATACCCGATATTTCTCCTGAATCTGTTTCCAAGCTACCTGAAGAAACAACCGTTAGGTCACGAAGATCTAGAACTCAGTCTCAAGTAGTAACTATAGAGACTATTGAAGTTATAAGTGACCAAAACGTTGAGAATCAGCAAACCTCAGAACCAGCGGAGACTGTGGTAGAGTCCTCGAAAGAAGTGACTCAAGATCAGCTTGACGACAGTAATAAAGTTTTACAGGAACCTATTGCACCAGAAACCACGCATCGTAGTAAGAGGAGCAAAACTCGCAAGCATACAAAGAAGGAACACCTGGATAAAACTACCTTAGAAGCCGAAGCACCAGAAGATATGTCAAGTATACCAAAACCCACTGTTTCAGCTGAGGTTACAACTCAAGAATCCACAATACAGCTTCCTTCAGAATTAGAAGCTAAACCTCCTAAGCAATCCTCAATTGCTGTAAAAATACCAGATATTTCTCCTGAGTCTGTTCCTAAGGTACCTGAAGAAACAATCGTCAGAGCACGAAGAAGTAGAACTCGATGGGATATTAAAGAGAGAACGCAAGACAAATCAGTTCCTCAGGAAAGTGAGCATGAAAGTATTTCGGCATCTCAAGAATCCACAATACAGCTTCCTTCAGAATTAGAAGCTAAACCTCCTAAGCAATCCTCAATTGCTGTAAAAATACCAGATATTTCTCCTGAATCTATTCCTAAGCTACCTGAAGAAACAATCGTCAGAGCACGAAGAAGTAGAACTCGATGGGATATTAAAGAGAGAACGCAAGACAAATCAGTTCCTCAGGAAAGTGAGCATGAAAGTATTTCGGCATCAGAACCAGCTACAGATTTATCAGATGTCGATCTGCCAAATAAAAACAATAACATGGATGTAGAACAAATAGCATCTGAAGTTAAAGATAGCTGTAATGAAAATTTAATCTTGGTACCAACACAAGAAGTGTCCTCAGCAGACATAATGGATAGCCAAGATTCTAATCTTTTAGACGAAAGTCAAAATACAGAGTCGGTGCCTTCAAAGTCTGACATAGAAGCGTCTGTTGCCAAACCTAGGAGCAGAACGCAGAAGCTTATCAAAGAAGATGTCTCAAGTGTTATTCAGGAGCACATCACGCAAGATTTAGCGACAGAACCCCTAGAACTCAAAGAGATTACATCAAATTCCGCATCCTTAGACTCCTTTAATCAACCTACAGAAAGTCAAAATATGGAATCAGAAAAGCCTCTTGTTGAACCTGCTGTTGAACAATACCCTTCCAAAACGAGAAGTAGACACCGAAAACTTACAGAAAAGGAAACCGAGATAGCTACAGCATCCCAGGAAGCGAAAATTGGAGATGTAACAGTAAATGAAGGAAAAGCCCTAGAACTCGAAGTGATTACATCAGATTCCGCATCCTCAGACTCTGTTGCTCAACCAATAGAAAGTCAAAATACGGAATCAGAAAAGCCTCTTGTTCAACCTGCTGTTGAACAATACCCTTCCAAAACTAGAAGTAGACACCGAAAACTTACAGAAAAGGAAACCGAGATAGCTACAGCGTCCCAGGAAGCGAAAATTGAAGATGTAACAGTAAATGAAGGAAAAGCCCTAGAACTCGAAGTGATTACATCAAATTCCGCATCCTCAGACTCTGTTGCTCAACCAATAGAAAGTCAAAATACGGAATCAGAAAAGCCTCTTGTTCAACCTGCTGTTGAACAATATCCTTCCAAAACTAGAAGTAGACACCGAAAACTTACAGACAAGGAAACAGAGATATCTGCAGCGTCCCAGGAAGCGAAAATTGGAGATGTAACAGTAAATGAAGAAAAAGCCATTGCTAATTTTTCAATACCAGAAGTTGAGCCACAGACTGATAAAACTCAAAATGTTGAAACCAGTGTTCCCGATTGTGATGTAGAAATGTCTAATGAACCCCAATCAAAAACGAGAAGGGGTAGATCAAGAAAGTATAACAGAGAATTCGAACACACAGAAGTTATCGCTAATTTAACAGAATCAGTAGAGTGTCCAGCAGAAAACCAAATCGTTGAGGTAGAAACTTCTGTTCCTGAGCCAGTAGAAAAGGTCATTGATTATCCCACACCAAGGTCTAGGAAAAGTAGAGGACGAAAACATTCGAAAGGGGAAGCAGTATCTACTTTACAGGAAAAAAATGCGTCAGAAGTTCGTTCTGATCCTTTAGTAATGCACGAGGAGCCATATTCCAGGACTAGAAGGGGTAGATCACGGAGGCTCACAAAGGAGGAGGAAGATTTCGCTAGGGCTATTGAGGAAAGTCTTAAAGATATGGCCCTCGAACGGAATCATGTCGAAGATACAGTCGGTCAAACAGATTCAACAACTGAAATTAATAAATCTGTGGCCGACTTTGCTGTTCCTGTTGCTTCTGAGCCTGCTGACTCGCATTATACTCCTAAAATGCGTAGAACGCGGAAACACTCCAAAAATAAAGAGCATATCGAATCTGTTACAAGCGAGATATCATCTAAAGGTGCAATTTCTGAAGGTAATCAGACACAAGCGGATTTAGCCTTACCAGGCAAAGTTAAAAGTGTATCAGAACCTGTTGGTTCTGATTCTGTTCCTGAAGTTCCTGTTGGTAAAAGGCGTAAGTCCCGGTCACATGCCAGTAACAAAGCTGTATTAGAAGGAAATTTATCTAAAGATCTAGGTGCCCATAAAACAGCAGACCACGAACTTATAGAGCATACTGTCGAAATGGAAAATACTGCTTTAAAATCAGTTTCTGACCAGCCGTCGCATGAAATGCCCGAAGATTCCAACGTTAAATGGGACAAAAATCGAAAGGACTTTACCGAGGAACCACAGACCGATAATGTAGTTGAAATATCTGAGCAACCAACACCAAAGTCTAAAAGGAGCAGATCACGAAAGCAGGTGCAAGAAGAAATGCAAATACCAACCATTGTGGAAGGAACTTCCAAAGCCACAAGTGATAAACAAGCCAAGGAGCTTACAGCTGCTTTGGAATTTACAAAAACTGTATTAGAGCTTGTTGAAAACCAACAAACTGTAATGAGAACAGACATAGCTGTTGAGACAGTAATTCAAAGGAATGATGTTCCAATCGAAATCAGTTCTCACAAAACGCAATTTGAAATAGGCGAGGAACCTGTTAAATCTAGACGAGGTAGATCCCAAAAACATGCAATTATAGAAGAAATTTTATCCAAAGATAATATGGAGGAAATAGGGCATTCTCTTATGCAATATACTGCTTTAAATAAAACTGTGCCTTCCGTCGATACGTCTGATAGTAGTTCTTTTAGAAGTCCAAAGGATGAAACACTAGCTCGCTTAACAGAGCATAAAGAACAGCCGTCTGTCGAAAATCAAAGAATCCGTTTGGAGCCAGGTACATCTAATTTTGATAAAACGACTGATGATTCTACCTTTAAAAAGAAGAGAAATAAACGGCGGAAGCTTATAGTAGAAGAAAATGCTGAAAGCACTGTTAAAGAAAGTGACTCCCTAATTTTAGAGCCAGAACTGAAACTTGCTTCAGTTGAAATTCAGCCTGTGGAAACTTCTATTTCCGATCAAAAGCGCCCAAAGGATGAAATCTCCAGTACTAATATAGAACCTGTGGGAGCGGAGATGGGTTCCATGGGCTCGATAATTGATAAAGCTATAGAGCAGTCCGTTGATGCTTTAGTTACCATACCAAAATCAAATCTTTCTGAATGGTTTGGTGGATTACTTGAAGCAGCTATTTCCCGAGAAGAAAAATCTGAAGCAAGTAAAAAGGGAGAGCTTTTAAAAGATGATGTCAACAACCAAGGACGTGAGAGTATGGAAGCAAATCAAACTGAATTAGGTGTTGCAGTATCAGTGGATGAAATGCCTGTTGAGTCTGTTAACAAATACAAAAGTCGCAGATCAAAACAGGAAGCTAGCCTTCTTTTAGAAATTAGTCAGTTAAATGCAGCTGATATTCAGGATAATAAATCGACTACCGCTATGGGAGGTCAACTTGAGACGGAAACTCTTACCCAAGCCGATAATTCAGAAGGTATTCGAGCAGAAGCTAGTAACGATATTAAGCAACCCAAATCGTATATTCCTGTGGAAACAACATTGATCACAAAGACTGAACAACTTGCCTCAAGGAGCAAAAGACGAAGGTCAAGAAAAAGCTTTAGCGGTGAGTCTTCGCTGATACCGGAAAGTCCTAAAATGGATCCCATTTCTGCACCACATTCTAAAGGCGAAGTTGAAGGAAGAGAACGAGACGCAGCTTTTGAAAAAACAAAAGATTCCCAATCAGAAGAAGATAGTACCAAACCATCAAGCAAAGGTATTGAACAAGCGGTAGAAAAGGTTTTGTTAGATACAAAACTGATAACTGCTGAAGAACCTGCTATTGAATGCCAAAAACTTTCTGATGGCGATAATAATGTGAATCCGTCAGTAATTAACGACGATGTACAAGCAACACTTGAAGCTGTTGTTCAGAGTTGTATAGATTCTGAACAATTAAGAGAACAAGTAACCCCAGCATATCAAATGGCTCAAACCGACGCTAAAGTTTCAGCTCAATTGCTTGAGCATGTGCCTGAAGTTAAGTTAACAACACTAGTATCAGGAACTACTTCTTCAGCTAAACCACAAGAAGTACAAAATTTTGTAGTTAGCTCAGATCAGGTCATAGATGGGCATGAAGTTGGTAAAGATACTGATAAATCTTCATCTAGTACTGTAACTTCCATTAAAATCAAAGGTAAAAAAAGAACATTTTCTGTAAGTGCCCAAGATAGTGAGTTTGGTGAAAAAGACTCCGAGGTTGATGAATTGGTCCAAGAAATGGTTAAAAAAGTTATTGAAGATGAATGTAAGAATATTGTTTCTGCCGAAGAACAGAAAATCGTAGAAGCAAAAGAGCCAACACAGGAAGAAAGTTTTAGAAATAATAGTTCAAGCCTGCCACTGAATAATGCAGAACTTATTTCTGAAATCGCAAGTGAGGTAAATTCCACCGAATTATCTAAGAGTAGCGATAATTCGGCAATACCTCAGATTGAAATACCTGACCAAGTTAGTGTTGACACGTCTAAAACAGTGTCGTTGCCGGTAACAGATGCTGAAACATCATTTATAGTTTCTAAAGAAGAATTGGCAGATCAACCAGTTAAAGAAGAAACTGTAGAATTGGTTAAAGAAGCCGAAACATCAAATGACGAGGCCAAAGTAGTCGATATGCCAGTAGCAAGAACACAGGACGAAGCAGTATCGGACCACGGTACAACTGTATCTGCTGAATATAAGAAAAGACATGTGCCACCGAAGAAAAGCAGGTGGTCAAGACGAGGAAGCTATGCCAAAAAGGAGGACGACGCACACGATGCTAATCTTTTAAAGGAACCAATAGTTGAAGACGTACCTGAAGCCGTAATCAGTGAAGAAGTTGTAGTAGAGGACCAAATTGTCGAAGTTAACGAAACTGTGATAGAGACCAGCACAATTGTAAACGAAACAGAAAGCTTAACAGAGGTTAAAGATCATAAAAGTACGGTTTCAATAGAGCCTAGTCCTTCAGGGAATGTTTCTGGATTTGCGGAAAATTCTTTTGTTGATTTAAACGATAGTGAAATCATTTTACCGCCAAAAAAATCGAAAAGGGCCAACGAAATCAAATTTAATTTCTTAAATGATAGTTTTGGCAGTGATTCATTGTCTCTAGAAAAGAGAAACGATAGTGATAGTTTAAGTTTTCCTAGCTGTGATGATTCCATTATGTCCACGTCTTTGCGCAATAATATCGAAGGACTTATTAAAGACATTGATAACTTCGATAATAATTATTCGTCAGATATTATAATTAAAACACAGGAAGATGATGAAAAAGGTGCTGCCACTTCAGATGAACCAAAGACCGAAGAAGTGAAGACTGAAATAAATCTATTTTCTTTATCGGAGCCGCGGGAATGCATAAGGGAACCCTCTCTTTCCAAGTGCGTCCCGCCAAAGAAAAAGAAAATTGATTTCCCTCAACAAGATTTTATCAGCTCTTCCACTAACAGCCTGCTTCAAAATGATAATCTTAAAAACGAAGGGAAATTAGGAGATGCAATTTTACAACCTCCCAAGAAAAAGTTGCAAAAATTGTTTGAAAGTAGTCAAGCGCTCGAAAAATCGGGAAAGGGCAATGATTTACCTCAGATGTCACCTTTAGCTAAGAAGAAAAGCTTTCTGTTTCATCCAGAGGACTTTGCACACAGTCGAAATACTATTGAAATTTGTCACCAAGCCGATGTCACTGTAACAGCACCTAAAGGAACTGATTCGGGTAAAGTGTTATCAGAAGTGGCACTAGATAGTACAAATTTAAAAACCGAGGAACTGCCAGTTAGTTCTCAGGATAGTAATGTAGCTGAAAGCGATGTAAGTAAATCAGCTACTTTACCCAAAAAGCGAAAGAAGAGAAAATCTTCATATCAGTCGGACCACTCACATAAAGAAAGGCGAATAAGTTTTGAAACCATTGACTCAAACGAGGGACAAGAAGGCCAAACAGAGGAAAAACATATTCACGAAATAACAACTGCCAACGTTTCGGTTCCCAGTACGCCTACAGAAGACAATTTAAAAACTGCCGAAGAACATAAAAATGAAATGGAGGTGAAGCTTGAAGATGACGATTTCAAGTTTTGCATACAAACGAATTTGACTAATTTAGCAACCCCCACAGCTGAAGAATTGTCCGCTATAGCGCTAGCTACACTGTCAGAGATCAAGAATGAAGTTATTGTAGAAAGTACTTCTCAAATAACTCCGGTAACTTCGGGCGAACAAGCTAAGCAAGCACCGACGATGGCTAAGGAAGATAGCGTAGAACCAATGATCAAAACTGAAACTACTGCCCCCTTGGAGCCTGTTATACCAGGAGGTGTTGAAGTGTCTAGTCAGTCAGAATTTGTCCCGATCTCTATAAATCCTACTGTTATGTCTGAAATGGATCTAGCAGACGCTCAGGTTGAAATAACAACCGATAAAGTCATCAACGAAAAAAAGCCCACGAATTTGGGAATGTTCTCGATGGACTTTTTAGAATCCGGTCATGCCAGTAAAGCTACGCCTCTTAAATTTAAGAAAAAAGAAGTGATTTCCACAAAAGTGATTCCCACAAAATCAATTCACACTTCGGGTACCGAATTTACCTTTAAAGCGATGACCAAAGAATTCGACAATCGGCCATTGACTTGTCAACCTAAAGCGTACGCTCTGAAGTCGGAACTCCTGGATATTTTAGAGGGGAATTCGAATTCTTCGACGAACTCCAGCGGATCCGAGCAGAAATTTAAGACTTCCTTTGACAACTACGATAAACAGACTGTTGTCCAGGGGATGTTTGATTTTGAGGAAGCCATTCCGTCGCAAATTGTCTTATCAAATAAGGTGAATCCCGAAACGGTACTGATGGATTCTCCGAAGCTTTTGGAGAGGCTGTCTATGTCAAATGATGCTTCAAAGGTAAGTCATTGTTACAGTTTTTTTCTTATTTGTAGGAGAAGAATCGCTTTTCAGATCCTCATACTACAATAACTAATTATCACTCTGTGTAGGATTATTAAAACCCAAATTTAAAATTTATTTTTCAGGTCAAATCTAAAAAGGTTGTTATTCAAAGTGACATAAAGGTATCTGAGGGTGTGCCGAAAGGTTTGATAACCAAGCTAACCAAGCCTCTTGGAACTCCTAAGCCTGGACAAAAAATCATCATAAAAACAACCAAAGCCACAGCTATCTCAGCGCCTAAGCTGGCCAGTAATAAGCCAATTATACTGTCGGAACAGATAATAAGGTAAGGGTTTTTAAAAATTTTTGATTATTATACAAACCTTTTTCTTTTTAACACTCTTTTATTAAACTGACCTGTAACTGTGTAACATTGTAATGGAATCTTACAAGAGACTTTTCACCCACTTCTAATTGTCGTATCGATTTGAAAATTTGCAAACTTATGCAGTTCTGGTGACAATACAATATATCAGCTCACGAATAACACTTTGAGTGACTTCTCTCAGAGTGTTACCCCTAAATAATTTTTTAAAGTATATTTTATGCATATTATTATTTTGCTTTAAAAGAACATAACAACATAGATATAAAAAACATAAAATGTGTTTTTAAAAATAAGTTGTCCATTCTGAACGATTTCCAGGCCAGCAAATGTTCTTAAAACCGTCAAACCTGCTATAAGTCAGCCACAGGGAATCAAGAGACAATATGAAGACATTGAAGATGTGGAAACCGCCTTTATAATTCCAAAAATTGCTAAGAAAACTGCCGTTGAAGAAGAAGTTCTAGTTGCTCCGGAGAAACCGCTAAGAGGGAGAAACATTAAGGGTAGTGGAAAAGCCAAGATTTTACAGCAGACCATTATCACTCCTAAAGGTTTGTTATAACTATTACCGATAAAATAAGGTTATATAACTTGTTATAATAGATATTGCCAAGGAAGGTACAAATTTTAACCAGACGTTACTTCTAGATAGGTCAAAGGAAACATAGGGATCAACACATATAAATACTTTTTTCTTTAGCAAGAACTCGTTAAGTATTTTTTACCTGTAAATTGTTTGAACATATTTCATAACAATAATTGTATTTAACAGGGGAAATCATTCAACCAAAAACACCCACCACCACAACTGCCACGTCGAGTATCATTCAGTCGACTCAAGCGCAATCTGACGATACAGTTTTCGATATTAACTCGATGCCTATCGTGCTTTCAGACGACCTTTTAACCCCGGAAAGTATACAGAACATGCCGGTCGTTCTATCGGAGGACATGTTACCGCACGGTAAACCTGTAACCGTTAAAACCGAAGAAAAGATCATCCCTACGCTGGCGAAGAAGATTGTGTCTACTGTAACACCTAAGCAACAGGTAATGATTAGGACTGGGCGATTATCGAAAAAGATAATCGATTTTTGATTATTTGAAATAATCGATTATTTCCGATTAGTCGACAAAATCGATTAATCGATAAAAATTTATATTAATCGATTAACCGAAATTAATCGAAAAATCGATTAATCGGACTAAATCGATTTTTCAACTAGTAGAAATTATGTCATTACTAATGACATAATGAAAGCGACTCCAGCGCTTACCACTTGCCTATCTTGAACACAATTCCGGCGGGCGATTTAAATTTTAGACCCTTAAAAATTAAAGGAGCGCGGATCGAAAAACACACATATTATTTCGTTGAATACGTGTTTCATAGTCGAGTTATGATTATAAAAAAGAATCGATTAATCGAGAAAATCGATTTTAAATTTTTTTGTAATCGTTCAATCGATTAATCGATTAGTAATCGATTATTTTGCCCACCCCTAGTAATGATATATCACTCATTCGCAAGAGTAGTGACACATCTCGAAAAACATGTTTGTTCAGGAGATGTAATTTTCTTGTTTCACAATTTATAACAATATGTAACTTTGACAGATTATCTTTAAAACAACGCCCTCTGTTGCTGCTGCGCCGTCACAAGCGAAACAAACAACAAAACCAAGAATTTTATCAACTACCCCAGCCTCTGTGAAAGTCCCCAAACCTGGTACTACAGCGTTACTCGCGACGGGTACTTCTGCCGACGGTAAACCGACAAAATACGTGTTGGTACCGTCAACTGTGACTCCAACTGCAGCACAGGTAAGATTTCTGCAGTCAGGAAAAAAAGTATTGATTTTCTTACAATTCTTTCTGTTATTATACAAGGTGTTTCAAAAATATTAAACCTGGCACACGTCTTTTTAAACAGTCTGTAAATGGATTTCCTTTGTGCTTTAGGTAAAGCCTGTAAAACCGCCTGTAGTAAAAAAACCGCCCCCGGTCCAATCGAAACCTATCGTGCCAGTCGCCGAACCTCCAAGTCAAATAATGGGCAATAAAATTATGATTGTGACCAATCAGCATGGTCAGCAGACGAGGGTAGTACTTACTCCTGAACAACAGAAGGCGTTTATGCAGGCGCAGCCCGGATCGAAAACCAAAGCAATAATCAAAGGTGCCATTCCCAAAGCCCTCTTGGAGTCGGCAGCTGCTGGACCAAGTGGGGTTGTTCAGAAACCTCCACAGCTCAGTGTCCCTCAGGGTAAGTTTAGTGTTCTTACAGTAAATCTAACTTGCTCAGCCTTCTGCCCTTTTTAGCTTTATGGTATCTGTGATGACAAACATATGGGTAAAGTTCTTGGGAAAGAGCTTTTAATTAATCTCTCTAAAATAATCTAAAGCAAACATGTGGCCCTCGTAAATTAAAATGTGAGCTAGACCCAAAATGATTTTAACATAAACCTTTTGCCCTTAAATTTATGGCATTTCTTAACATATATGTTAGGCTCCAAGAATTTGAGATAATCTCACTGATACTAAGGAGAATATTCTTTTTTTTTAACTAAAAGAGGTAAATTAACAAAGAGAACGTGTTAAAAAACGGGATACTAAAATATCTGCGATTTGATATTTTTTATTAACATAATGATATTTCATTGTATAGGGACGACAACTACAGTTTCTAGTCAACCAGGAGGTCTTTTGATGACCGTTGGAAAAAGTGTTAAGACACCTGTCCAGCCCAAAAAGAGTACAAAATCTTCCAAGCCACAGAAAACTATACTAATTAAAAATCAAATGGGACAAACGGTAAGATTTTTTTTGTATTCATGACATTCTGTATAAGACACAGACTGTACTGTTAAATATCTTTAAGAACAATAATTATACGTATTTGTTGACTTTTTAGGTTAGGAAAATACAGGGTACGGATGATGACGATCTTGACCGACAGGTTGCCGAACAGCTCGAAGCAATTAAGGCCAGTGCGAGGCTTCAGCAGGCAAATAAGTCGCCGGAAATTATCAATTATACAAATCGGTGAGTTATTAATGTATTTTCTTATTGTACGTAAATAACGATCACTGGTTTGAATTTATACAAGACATAGTGGACTGTATTTTCTTTTGTAATTTTTATTCCTTAAACCACCTTTTCTTACAATAAATTGTTAAAAAACATTAGACAAAAAATAACAGTTCGTCTTCTGCCATAACTAACTTTCAAGAGCTCGAGCGCTCCCTCCTTCACACACGAATTCGGCTGCGACAGCTGACTTTGGACAGTGTTGGCGATGTTGCCATTTTATGAAAGTCCTTTAAATAGATAACTGCATTCAACTTTCGAAGTTAGGAGGTAATTTTCGTCCATACTCCCGGCGTTGAACGTTTGCGTTCAAAATTATTATGAGTTTATTAAGTTTTCTATGAAGACCACATTAAGTCACTACACTTTGATCAGGCAAAGGACACAGTTTGTTAATTGAACGTTTTAATATTCCCTTGCCAGTCTTTAAGGTCACCACTCTTACAATATCGTCCTGTCCAGGGTGAGTATCTAGCACTCGTCCAAGCAACCACTTGCACGGAGGTAGATTTTCATTTCTTACTAAAACGAGTTCACCGACTTTTAAATTATTCTCCTTTGTTCTCCATTTCGATCGAGACTGAAGCTGAGATAGATATGACTGAGACCATTGCTTCCAAAAGCGTTGCTGAATTTGTTGCAACAGTTGAAATCTTGATAACTGGTTCACACGAACGTCATCTCTGAACTGTGGATCAGGAACAGCTGTGTATCGCCTTCCAATGAGAAAGTGAGATGGGGTTAATGGTTGGAAATCGTTCGGATCAGCGGACATAGGATAAAGTGGGCGGGAATTTAAGATTGCCTCGACTTGCACAAGAACAGTTACGAATTCTTCATATGTCAGTAGTGTATCAAATAAAACCCGTGATAAATGATGCTTTACTCCCTTTATATTAGATTCCCAAAGGCCGCCAAATGTTGGAGAATTTGGTGGAATGAAATGCCAGTCAATGCCATCCCCCGCTAATATTTGAAATATTTCATCATTAGATTGTTGTAGAAAATTATACAACATTTTAAGCTCTTTCTGAGCGCCGGTATAGTTTGTTCCATTGTCCGAATATATATCTAAAGGTTTTCCTCGTCTGCAAGTAAACCTTCTAAAAGAAGCTATAAATGCCTCAGTAGTCAGATCAGTAACTAATTCTAAATGAATAGCTTTTGTACTGAAACAAATAAATAGACAAATATAAGCCTTAAAAGTTTTACAACCACGACCTTTACGATCTTTAAGAATGAAAGGTCCTGCATAGTCAGTACCAGTATGTGTAAAAGGATAAGAAACCGAAACACGTGATTGAGGTAAGTCAGCCATGAAATTTGATTGTGACCTTGGTTTAAACTTAAAACATCGTAAACAATTTCTGACTACTGATTTGGTAAGATTAATTCCAGATATTGGCCAATATTTTTGTCGAACAGATGAAAGTAAAAGCTGTGGCCCTGCATGTAAAAGCTGTTTATGTTCATGTTCTACAATAAGTCGAGAAAGTTTATGTTTTCCATCAAGTAACAATGGATGTTTTCTGTCAAAGTCAAGTGAAGAGTACCTTAACCGACCACCAACTCTCAAAAGACCATTAGAATCTAGGAATGGTGCTAAAGCTTGTAATCTATGTTTTGATTTCAACTCATTGTTCGATTGAATAACTGAAATTTCATCATTGAAACTTTCCATTTGCGCCAATCTTATTAAACTGAGAGTACTTTCATCTATCTCAGAGACAGATAAAGGCCCCAACTTCCTTTGCGAGCTTAAAGTCCGCAAATTGACAATGAAACGCAAACAATAAGCATGAACATGTACAAGCCTTATGAAGCTTGAAAATTTATCAAAAATGTCATATTTAAATTTCACTACAGCTGCCAGTACACAATGATTCCTTTTAATTTCAGGAACTGAAATTGAGCATGATTTTTTAAACTTTACTGGAACAAAATTTTTATCATAGAGGAATTCTGGACCAAACCACCATAATTTCTGGTCAATTAATGCATGAGGCATGATGCCCCTTGAAGCCAAGTCAGATGGATTAGCCTTTGATGGAACATAATACCAGTTTTTTATATCAGACAATGTTTGGATTTCTGATATTCTATTTCTAACAAAAACTTGAAAAGAATTTGGCTCAGAATTTAACCAATGAAGAACTATCTGAGAATCACACCAATAAAATAAGTCAAGTGAAGTATCAAATGACCTTAAAGCCATTTGCATTAATCGTGCCATCATTAGAGCGCCACACAGTTCTAACTTCGGTATTGTCAACGCCTTTAGAGGAGCTACTTTTGTTTTGGCACATATTAAATTAATAGAAATGGTGTTGTCATCGTTTATAGATCTTAAGTAAACTGCTGCACTATATGCCTTTTGCGATGCATCACTGAACCCATGCAATTCACCTCTAACAGCCTTATTACTTGAAACAAATCTGCGAATTTTTAATTTCTCTAAAAGGGGAAGTTCAGATTTAAAATTTAACCATTCTCTTGATAATTCTGAAGGAAGACTAGCATCCCAATCAAATTTCATTGTCCATAATTTTTGAATTAATAATTTTGGAAGAATTGTACATGCACTGAGGAGCCCAAGGGGATCATATATCTTTGCAATTTCAGATAGTATATTTCGCTTAGTAACTGTTTCATGATCTTTGATTGAAATATTATAACCTAAAACATCTAGTTTAGGAAACCACTGTATACCTAATGTTTTGATAGAGTCACATCCACCTAAATTTAATACATTTAGAGCGTCTGATGAATCTTCGAAATTTTTTACTATATTTGAATTGTTTGACACCCATTTTCGCAAACGAAATCCTGATAAATTTAAAATATATGAAACTTCTTGACAAGTCTGTTTAGCTACATTAACATCATCAAATGAAGTGATTAAATCATAAACATAGAAATCATTTAAAATGACCTTTGAAGCAAAAGGAAAAGAATCCTGTGCCTCCAACCCCACTTGTTTTAAACACCTCATGGCAAGATAAGGTGCACTTGCTGTGCCGTATGTAACGGTGTTAAGTGTCATAACTGATATCGGCTTATTAGGATCTCTTCGCCAAAGAATTTTTTGCAAAAATCTATCATCTGGATGAACCAAAATGCACCTGTACATTTTCTCGATATCTGAGATCACTGCAAATTCATGAAACCGAAACCTCAACAGAATTTGAAAAATATCATTTTGAATGGGAGGGCCAATATGCTGAATGGAATTTAATGATTTGCCCGATGTTGTGACAGCTGACCCGTCAAACACTACTCTCAACTTAGTAGTCATGCTGTTATCTCTGGTCACTCCGTGATGTGGGAGATAATAAGCAGAAAGTGAATCATCATTAGTTTTATCAGGAGTCATGTGTCCAAGATCAAGGTATTCTTGCATAAATGAAATATATGCTTGTTTTAAATTATTGTCTCTTTTGAAACGCGATTCCATATTAAGAAGTCTCTTTGTGGCCAATGATTTTGAGTCTCCAAGCTCCTCTGGCGAGTCCTTCAAAGGTATACGAACTATGAATTTCCCACTTTCATCTCTCGACACAGTATTTATAAAATGTTCTTCACAAAAATCATGATCATATGACTTTGAATGAATAGCACCAACCTCCTCAATTTCCCAAAAATTTTGAAGGTCATCATGTAATGAATTAGTTTTTGAAAAAAGACACTGAATGTTTGACATGGGTTGTGGAGAATTTCCCGCTACAATATAACCAAGAGTAGTATTCTGAAGAATGGGTAAATTCTTACCAAGAACTATTTTTCCATCACAAAGTATATTCCAAAAAAGATTAGAGCCAATTAAAATGTCTACAGGACTAGAAATAAAAAATTTGGAATCTGCAAGAACAATGTTGTCTGGAATGTTTAACAACGAAACATCAATATTGTACAAAGGTAAATTTTCAGAAATTTGAGGCATAACAAAACACGTAACATGATATGAGGCATCACTATTTAGTGAACCGATGGAAATAGTGCATTTCGATGAAAGGTGTGAATTGACATTGTTGATACCAATAACAGAAATATCAGCCATGCTTTGCTTTAAGTTTAAACGTGTACACAGTTCTGTTGTAATAAAACATGATTGACTTCCACTGTCCAAAACTGCTCTTGCTTTGTGAAGTTGTCCGTTCGAATCTGCTATATATACAACAGCAGTAGACAGCAACACATAATTTTTTGAAATGGAGTTTGAAAAATTAACAAGAACCTTATTTTCATTATTAGTGTTGCTTGAAGTATTTATAATACTATTATTACTTTGTGCGCAATCATTTGCATTTTCAGTTGAAATTAACACAGCTTTATTTTGTGGTTGAGTTTGAGAAGAAACATTTGAATCCACATTAGGCCTTACTGGATGATGTAATAAACTATTATGTCTATTTTGACAATGTTTACATGTTCCATATAAACAATCTTTGTTAAAATGACCTTTGCATAGACAGTTACTACATAACTTTAATTCTTTTACTTTGTCCCATCTTTGTGAAACATTTAATTTTAAAAATTTTAAACAGTGATAAATTAAATGCTCTTCTTTACAAAAATGGCATACCTGTTTTTGTTGATCTGAACGATCTTCAGCTCCACTAAGAAGAGTATATCTATGCTTCATCTTTTTATCTTTTTTATCTTCCGAGAAACGTGGTGAAATTTGTGTTTTTGCTTCCATTTTTTCTAAGAAATCAGCCTTATTTTCGAGAAATAAAAGAAATTCATTAACAGTTGGTAAATTACCTTTTACATTGTGTTTTTCCCACTCTGTAAGAGTAGCTTTATCTAATCTTTCAGATATTAAAAACACAAGTAATGCATGAGATAAAAATTGATCACTTGGTAAATGTAAATTCTTTAATGCATGCAAATGTTTACGAACAGTATCAATAAGTTGTCTTAATGCCTTTGCGGATTCATTTTGTATGTATTTTAAATGAAAAAGAGCCTTGATGTGGCTGTTTACAAGCATGTGTTTATTATCGAACCTATCACATAAGATTTTCCATGCGATTTGATAGTTACTGTCTGAAAACTCTAAATTATCAATGATATTACTGACACTGTCACCCAACGAGGACCTTAAATAATGAAATCTTTGTATATCACTTAACATAGTATTTTTATTGATTAACGAGTCAAAAGTGTCTTTAAATTCTATCCATTTTTGAAAATCGCCATTAAAACTTGGTAAAGTTATAGGTGGCAACCGAATTGTATCATTTGAAACATGAATGTTTGTTGGAACAATTTGTGGTGAGGAGTTTATCTGACTGTTTTGAGATTTTGTACTGCTCACATCATCTGGTACCAATTTTGACAAAATAAACTTAGCCTTTGATAAATATGTAGCGTGGAGTTCCAAAAAGTCAAAACGTTCCTTATAATGTTTATCTAAATCTGCCTCATCACAAATTTGTTCGATTTGTGTTTGTATCCCTTGAAACTCATCTACAAGCAACCCCAATTTTTCAGTTCTCTGTTGCAAATCAATGATGGTTTGATCACCTATAGAAATACCACTATTAAAAGATACTTCAATTTTATCAAAAAATGTAGAAAACCAGGTAAATGTCTTTTTTACCGAGCCTCGTTTGCGTATTAATGCTTTTAACTCTTGTTCAGATTCCATATTTATTATGTATTGTAAAGAAACAATGAAAATTGCAAGTTAATAACTAAGTGTATTGCAGCTCCTTAAAATCCCTTATGTAAAAATACCTTGAAATATACTTATCGAACAATGCAGAACGTTATTCATAAATCATTCACTGACAAATCCTTGTGATAATTCCCCAATATTTGGCGTAACACTAAATTGCAATGCTTTGCGATACGTCCCTAATCAATCATGAACGAACCTCAAAGGTGAAAAAATCAATAATCAAGTTCTTTGAAATTTGAACGTACAAATTAGCAATTTTAAATATGAAAATGTCCTATATTTTCCTTTAAACATAAACCACTGACTGAAAAATGTGAAAATATACATTAAACATAACAATCTCATGAAAATCGCTGCAAACTTAAAGGAAAATCAAGGAATCAACATGAAACGGACTCACTTGTTGCAATGGCGAACGTCTTCTCTTCAATACTCGACATTCCAACTCACTTAACAATCTGCTCGAATGACCAAAAATGTACGTAAATAACGATCACTGGTTTGAATTTATACAAGACATAGTGGACTGTATTTTCTTTTGTAATTTTTATTCCTTAAACCACCTTTTCTTACAATAAATTGTTAAAAAACATTAGACAAAAAATAACAGTTCGTCTTCTGCCATAACTAACTTTCAAGAGCTCGAGCGCTCCCTCCTTCACACACGAATTCGGCTGCGACAGCTGACTTTGGACAGTGTTGGCGATGTTGCCATTTTATGAAAGTCCTTTAAATAGATAACTGCATTCAACTTTCGAAGTTAGGAGGTAATTTTCGTCCACTTATTATATTTTTAAAACTTTTCATGTACAGCGTGTCCAGAAACTATGATAATAAATGGGAAACTTCTATTTTTGACTACGTTTTACAAAAGGAAATAATTTCCTCTTTTTTTTAGAAATATTCCTTCTAGTATAAGCGGTACTAACAGGACACCCGTGCGGCGAACTTTTAAGAAGGTCGAGCCACTCAAAGTTAAACCTACTGTATCTCTACCTCAAACTTCACCTCAAACATCTCCAGATACAGTAATGCCTGCTTTGGCTCCGCTTTCACCGCAATCGAGAATTCCACAGGTTTGTATAGCAAATTTTTAATAGTAAGTTTGTGGGGGGGTACTGTTATATAATGGGTCTGTTTCACAATTTTGTTTATTTGCTTCTTAAAAAGCGCGATTAAAATTACATAAAAAGAAATTTTTTCGAGCCCTTATATCTTTTTTGCAGCTCGCGAGTGGCAGTATTTTGATGGTATTTAGCATTAGATTAGACAATACGGTGCGATTTAGTGAAACAGACCCTTCGATCTGCAGTCAAAAAATATGCATTATTTTTATTATATGTATTATAGGTACAAAGTCAGCATTCACCAGATCTTCCGAAACAAGCGCCGCCGGTGAAAGTAGATCCCCCGTCATCTAGTCCAGTTAATAAACCTGTTGAAACGGTGTTCCAGCAACAGCCCCCAGCGGTATCGACTAAACCAGAGACTAAAACGGCTGTAGCGCCGAAAGCAGCGGTACCAGCCCCTGTAGAATCCGAACTCAAACCTGCTGATAGGCCGTTAACTCAGCTTGTCATTCAGGATGGCCTCGGTAATCAGACGACAATTACCGAGGGACAAATCCTAGGTGAGTTTCTGGAAAAAACCTAAATTAGTATTAAAATAACGCGTAATGAGTTCTTTAAGCTTAAATTTTATTTTTTGCGAATAATCTCAGTTAGAACATATTTTTTGGCTTTTACGCAAAAATAACTAAATATATAACAATTAGAAAAGACAAAGAAAAAATTCTATGTCGTTAGTATATAAAAGAGAACTAAACAGTACTAAACTTTACTCTCCGCTTGGTTTATAGCAATACCAAGTGAAACGGTTGACGGCCAACCCCAATCCTACATGCTGGTTACCCTGGACGAGATGGGTAACATAACACCTCTCAACAACGAAGCTTTAATGTCGCTCGATCCAAGTTTGGGTTTAGGGGGTGATCTTAACAACGTGGTGCTTCAAGTGGATCAGGGCCAGGGTACAGTGGCAGCTCTTAAGCCCGCAGAACCAAGTGTACCTGTTGCTAGTACTGTAGAGCAAAATAAGGTGAGTTACAGTTCTTTTTTTCAATACTTCCCATCAAATTTTTTAGAGTTGTTAATTTTTACCTACTTATTTTTCAATAAAAAGAAACACTTTACAGATACACAAAATCCAACACTATACTGCCAAAATATCTAATAAGCTCAAATTAATAAAAATAATGGCAAAATGCTTTGTGAAAACACCGAAAACCAACAACAATATTTCTAAAAACAAGCTTTGATTTCACACGTCATAAATCAGAATCGCACGGCTTTGTAAATGAATAGATATAGTACATATCCATCTCTCACCAATTTAGCGATTGTCTGTGTCCGTGAGGCATTTTCTGAATTAGGTTGAACGTTTACATTATAAGTTGGCAAATATTTTGACGCGTCAACGACCGACATTAAAATCCTGGCTGATATTGTGTATAACAACAACAATGTACAAAAAATTGAGATAATTTCTATGGGAGCTGATCAGTTCTCTTGAAAAAGAGAAGATATCCTGAAATTATTATGCAAATAAAAAACTATTATTTTAGATTGAAGAGAGGTTACATCCTCAACCCCCGAAAATCCTTCAACCCGCTCTAGAACTAAAACCGTCACCTGTGGAACAGCCAAAACCCCAAGAAGTACCCTTGGCGGTTGAGCAACAGATCGTTATTGGCGAAGGTGTATTACCTGGAGCAGGTAAAAAACAGCTGTTTAAAGTCCCATATATTCAGTTTTCTGTTTCACGTTTCTGCTTTAATTAAAACATTTTTTCTCAGTGGGAAAATAGAAAGAAAAAAACAGGAACTTTATATACGCTTTCTTGTAGATATTGTCCCATAAACCAGGTATTTTACTGACGCTGTTTTAGATGCGGGTGGACAACAACTGATAGTAACCGGAGACCCGATAGCGACCCAAAAATTCCTCGAATCTCTCTCAGACGGCTCGACTGACTTGGCCAATATATTGGCTAACGCAGAGGGCGGTAGTGTTCTGATACAAGCCGACGGGCAGCAAATATTGATAAAGACGAATACGGGCGGACAGCCTTTGTTAGATATGGCAGAAAATACGGAGGTAAGATGAGTCATCGGTAAAAATACATTTGACCTGATTTTTTTTTAAATCGACATATTAGATCTTACAATTCATAGAAAAAAATTAGGGGTTATTAGTTACGACAGTTTCACCGGTTATATAAATATATAAAATCTTGTTTTACCTTCAGGGTGGTGGTAATCCGATCTTTGGCACCCACAAACCCAACCAAGACATCTTAGCAGCTGCTTTAGCGAACACGGACGTTTTCCAACCGTCAGACCAACCCGTGATCCATCAGTCACCTGTCAAAGGGTCCCAGCTGAGTCCGGGTAGTGGTGGCGGAGTACTATATCCCATGCACGTGGGAAACGTGCTAGAGACTAGTCTGACCCTGAATTCGCCTATTATGACACCGTTAGAGGTTCCTAGCATAGCAAGTAAAAAGATAGACGATGATGTCGATATTTTAAGTCAGGTAAAGTATTAACATATGAACACCCTGTATAACTCTTTTTAATGATTTTTATTTATTTAACTGTTCAGGACTGACCACTT
This sequence comes from Philopedon plagiatum, assembly GCA_963971165.1. Classification (NCBI taxonomy): domain Eukaryota; kingdom Metazoa; phylum Arthropoda; class Insecta; order Coleoptera; family Curculionidae; genus Philopedon; species Philopedon plagiatum. The sequence goes on from OZ020195.1 coordinate 84,707,830, forward strand.
TTATTGTTTATACGTTTATTTTCAGGTTCCAAAGAACGTAGATCTACCTATTACCATCACAGATCCAAATATTTCGCAAACTGTGGCCCATCAACAGGCGATAGGTCTCATGGAGCTTACTTTACCTATTTCCGAGACGACTGTTTCGACCGACATCAACAGTCCGTCATATACGTACTCTTTGCCCACCTTGGACGAGTCGGTGGGCCACGCACAGAAATCTTTCAACGGGAGTATGCCGTTGCTTACAGAGGATGTAACAGAGGTATATTTTTACTATTCATTACACTGAGAGTTGATTTGGTACAGGGCTTGTGAAGAAGATCTTGTTTCCTTGTTCAGAGAAAACGAAAATAATCAAATTATAAAAATAAATTCCCTTCTCACTGTTTTAAATTATTAAGTTATTAAGTAAAAATGACAACGCTATTTGACGGTTTACTACCAGTTAGTACAATACGTTTAAGGGAGATTTGTAAAACTATATGAATTTGTGTCTAGTTCTAAATTAATTGAAAAATAATTTCAGATGGAGAGCAGTGACTCGTCGCAAATAGGTAAAATTAGAGTAGCGAAAGGTCTACACACTACTGAAGCCGGCTTCAGTTCAAACTTCGGTTCTCTGCCATTGCTTCCAGAAACCATAGAATCATCCAGAGAAGAAGTGGTCAAAACGTCCTGTTTTGGAGAAATAGAATCATTACCGATGCTTAATGAAGATGTGATAGAGGACAGTGGTTCCAGTATAGGTTCTACAAAGGCACCGAGGTTAGTTAGGGTTTTGATGTAGAAGTGCTTTGAAAGCATTAGTGATATTCCTTGAACGATTCTGGCCAATCCACTGTGGTCCGAAAAATTATAAAATCGGAAATAAATGGTATTTTTTCATATACTAGGGTACACGAAATAAAAAAATAATCCGAATTATTTCCGTTTTTTCTAAAATTCGCACCACAGTGCAATCCAGCGAAAAAGGCCCATTTTATCCGGACTCTTGTTATTTTCAGATCTTCATCTAAATCGTTAGAACGCGATATCGTCGACGAGGGCCTGTCAACGCTCGGAGGGGAAATGTGTAGTTCCCTCAGCGAACCCCCACCGGATATGTTCGACTTGGCATCGATTACCCCCAAGGAAGAGGAAGTCTCCAGCGATATGTCGTCGGTACCAGAGCCGGACGGGGAAACTCTCTCCTTACACAGCGAAAATTCGGGAGAGATTCCTTTACAGCCTCCGATCGTGGCTAATCTGAACGATCTTAAAAGGCCGGGAGAAGATATGCAAGAGCAGGATGAGAAAAGGCCAAGATACGACTGATCAGACGTAAAGTTGTTAAGTGTATATAGATTGTAAATTTTGGTGGGGCTATTTGCGCGGAGAAGTGGGACTGATAATTCTATTTTTGCAACAGGTTCGGCGGTATCCGAATGTTTTGAAAGGATTTTCGCGAGCTAAAGTAATTTTTTTGCTGCACAAGGATATCAGGAAGTTACCCAGAAGTGTAAAACCGTGCTTAAAGGTCCCGGACGCCGGCTAATTATTTTAAAAACGAGACAAGTTAGCGTAAAAATGTTTAGGGTAAAAGTTCTGGGCTTTTCAGAAATCTATAATTTGAAAATTAGTACACATGGTGGCTGAAAAAGTTGTCATGGATTGAAGTTATATTCTATTTAAGAAAATATAACTTTAATAGATCGCAAATTTCTGAGCAACCCTGTATATTTACACTAATTTTCAAAATGTAGATTTGTGTGTGTGGGTAAGACGGAGACGATTATTCCCGAAAAATAAAAAAATGGTACTTAATTGGGTGCGCACTTATTTAATTTTTGAGATACAGATTGTCAAGTATTCATTTATTTTAATAGAAACTGAGCACGTATATCATACAGGGTGTCCGGTAAGTATATGTCAAACTATAGGCAGTGTACAGACGTCAAAATAAGCCTAGTGTGTCATATATATTTTTTTCCTAAGGTGCTCCATAACGAAGATATGGGGCCCAAAAGGAGTACCCAGTGATTTACCTTTTGGGCTGTAACTTTTGACCAGACTTGTATATTTTATTGATATTTTGGCATGTTGTATGGCCGATAAAGACCTACAAATCCAGACCATAAACAACCTTTGACATTACCAAGAAGGTCAGGAACGGACTTGCCACCACACTCGTGGGCCCAAGATTTTGACAGGTGTCACTTTGCATAGCCCGTTTTATTAGATACTTTGGACAATTATTTAAAAAAAAGGTACTTCGAAAAAATCAACCATTTTTGAGAAAATCATGCATACCCTCCTAGTAATAGCAGTTATTGCACATTATACGAAATCAATTAAACTCTTTGTTATCAACTAATTAATAATTACTAAACAGAATCTAATAATAAGCTACTACTACACACTTACTTAATACTAGTTATCATTAGAAAACAATGCACTTAATAATTTAGAGTATGCTAATTTTATGGACACTGGACAGTCACAATGCAATTCTCTACAGGCAAGAAGAATTTATGTCCAAAAATTTCAGAAAGAGATGAAGCGTAACTAAAACTTGCACACAAATAAAAATTTCTTTTTAATCAAATTTTGGAAATCCCTAAATTGTCGTAAAACTGTGCAAAACAGTTAAGTACAGCTTTTTTGTGTTTAATTAAGCAGATATTCAATATGGGCGCCTTGTACACTACACTGTGGATTTTTTCTCGCTGTACTTGAAACAAGATTCCAGGATCATTTCGAAAAAGATGGCAGTAATGGGTTATGCTTTCAAGCAACTTTTCCCTGGTGTTCACTGGCGTTAGATAAAAAAAGTCCTTTGAGATGCCCCCAAAAAAAATCTAACGGATTTAGGTCAGGAGATCTTGGTGGCCATAAAACAGGTCCGCCTCGGCCCATCGATTACAAAAAGTATCTGTTAAATGGCGACGCACTAAATTGTTAAAATGTGATGGAGCACCATCGTGTATAAACCACATCTCAGCTCTAACTTTCAAGGGTATATTTTCTGAAAGGTTATTTAATTTTGTTGTAAAAATGGTAAATAGAGTGCACCAGTTAATCTTTCTTCCAAAACGAAAGGCCCAGTCCAAATAATTCCCAATCCCCGCCCAAAGGTTAACCATAAATCTTTGTTGGTGCCTAGTCTGTATACTGCATGGGGATTTTCTTCATGCCAAAGATGTAAATTATGAGGATTTATAAAAAAAAATAAATGTAGAGTACCTTTGTTAAGATAATTGTACAAAGTATATAATAAAACGAGTTTTAGCTCTGAAAAGTGACACCTGTCAAGATTTTGGGCCCACGAGTGAGGTGACAAGTCCGTTCCTGACTTCCTTGGTCATGTCAAAGGTTGTTTATGTTCTGGATTTGTAGGACTTTATTGGTTATACAACACGCCAAAATATCATTAAAATATACATGTCTGGTACAGCCCAAAACGTAAATCACTGGGTATTCCTTTTGGGCCATATCTCCGTTATGGAGCACCTTAGGATAAAAAACTATATGACACACTAGGGTTATTTTGACGTCTCCTGTACACTGTCAAGAGTTTGACATACACTTACGGGACACTCTGTATAATTTTGTTAGAATTTACGAAACTGTTGATTTGGTAGCTTACAAATAAACACAACCAGACACTACTTCCTTTTCACCCAGAACTTCAAATGGCGTCGGCTCGGTTCCGATCGCATAGTTGCCGTTCACCCACTTTTGCCAGACGTCCTGAGTGCGCGTGCCAGTATGGGACCGACTTTTACAAACCTAAACAAAACCTAAAAAAACTAATTTTAACATTTTTTCTCACAGTGTTCAATGATGATGCCCATATCCCCACTATTAGTTAAGAGCCGTAGTCGGCGCTTATTACTACTATTTTTTGTTGTTGCCTATTTATTTTCTATAAAAAGTCGTTGCTTTTCTGGAGCAAATAACTGAATAACAACACTATTAATGTTGATAAAAACCAAAATACTCCTCTAAAATTCAAAAATGAAGGTTAAACCATACTTTTTTAATACGAGGGCAAAGAATCATGAAATATGAGTTTTAAAACTATTACTTTATGTCATAGGTTGAAGGACACAAAAGCCTCAGAGTGAAAGGACCTTAGACCACGCCAGGGGCCGTATCCTTCATCTTGAGAGAACGTTGCTAGGCTTCAACCAATCATGACGGCATTCCCGCCAGAAGCGTTCTCTCAAGATGTAGGATACGGCCTGTGGTGTGGTCTAAGGTCGTTTCACATTGCTACTACAGAGGGTAACGTGGGCTCCTAAAAGTACAGGGGCGTATCCAACACTACTTGCTAGGCTTCAACCAATCATTGTTCTCGCGGGAAGGATTCTCTCAAGATGTATTATACGGCCCCAGTAGGTTTAGAGGTTGGGTTGGGTTTGGTTTTGGGACGCGCTGTCCATTGCATTGGTTGATCTCGTTTGTAGGAATTCAAAGATAGCACGTTCAGTCCCTTCTACAACTTGGATGTGTACATTAAAATATCTAAATAAAATGTTTTTTTCGTGGTAAAGACTGATAATAACCAGTCGTCAAAACTTTAGGTACTGCTTCTTACCTATTTGAATTGTCAGTACCACTCCAAACTGTCGAATTTTGTATCTGTAAGACAGTTTACAAAATATTCTATTATTTTAGAGGACATTGTAATTTTGTTTCTTTTTGTAAATAGTTGTTATTGTGTACGGTTGTGTACATAAATGAAAATCATAAATCCTTTTATTCATATCTTTTGTATCAATTGATAATGTTCAGATATTATTTAGGCTTGATGCTTATATTTTCATCGCCCAGGCCAGGAAAAAACGTACATTTGGAAAATGATATTCCTTATTAAAATGTATAATTGTTTTTTATGTTTGACGTATGTTAAGTGATTTATTAGTTGAAATTTTACGATAGAGTGAAAATATAAGCATTAAAATGACAAGAAATAAGCACTTTAAATAATAGAGCTGTCATTTCTAGGTGTTAGAGTAGTGCTATTTGTAACAGGAAATGTGACCCTGAAATAATTGATTTGACTTAATTTTTAAGATTATTGGAATTATCCATTATAGTTAGACGTTAGGAAAATTTCAATTATACGTTTATTAAAATAATATATTATTTATAATAAATCATATGGCAGAGTTTTTTTGCGTGGAATCTTCTCAGATTTTTTAGAATTGATTAATTTATACACCGTGTGTAAAAAGTTCCAAACTGACCAAGTATTACATAGTATTACTATTATTATTACGACTTTTCCGTAGTTGCTTATATACAGCGCCGCCACTAATGTGGCACTCCAGTGGGCAGCTTTAATTATAAATTAGTTGGAATATACAAGGTTCCTCAAAAAGTTGTGTCGGATCAGTTATATTTTCTTAAATGAGATACCATATTTTTTGTGCTAATTTTTAATTCTGCGTAATATTATAGGCTAAGTTCCGGGAAAAAGTAAAAGAGAACTCAAATTCATTACTCTGAAATAAATTTCGAATATACAGGATCGCCCAAAAAGTTATGGCTGGACAATGTCTATTTCTGTTATGAAGTTCAAACAACATCAATTTGTATTTCTTTCATTTAAAATATTTTGATATCTTTTTAATTATTTTCTTAGAACACGATTGTACATACAGTGCCCGTCAGATAAATTCGTACGGCGTTAGTGCTTCAGTGTAAATGTAACTTTTTATACCTTTATCACTGACAAATTATTTGTCACTTATGATGTAAGTTATAAAAAAATAATTTAACAGCTGTACATACAGATTTAGACGGCCTAGCCTTACTTAGCAACCAGAGACATTGATGGCATGGATCAGGAGGGGCGGTCCGGATTTCCCCGGACATGCCCGGGTTTTAGGAATGTCCGGGCGGGTACCCACTGTGCAATAGGACATAATATTTATAATATACCACTATGCATGGAGAGAACGTAATACACGGTGCTAGGACCAGCGCGCAGCAAGTCCTCGGAAGTATATTCTGAATTAATAAAAATATGCCAGTTTTTTAATGCGCTAACAGCATACAATGCAATTAATGCAAATGTCTAAGGATATTCTCTCTAATCGCTGCTCGATGGACTAATGAGCGAAATAGACTGTAACTTGACACCATAAAATACATGAGTTTTAAAATGTTGGACTTTACACTTGTTTGGAACAGTTTGTACAGACAGTGCAGTCAAAACTCTTAACAAAGGTCCATTCAAAGATTTAATATTTGTAGATCAGGTTGGGTTGGGTTGGGTTGGGTTTATTTTGAAATATTTATTAATTTTTACCTTTCTTGAGAGATTATTTTTTGTTTTAAAGAGGTTTTTGAGTTTTTTTTTTTTAGTTTGTGCAACAAATTATAATTACATTTTATAATACATTTTTATATTACATGTGATTTTTCAAATATCTTGGCCGTCCGGATTTTTATGTAGCCTAGGTTTTTAAATTTCATAGATGGAAACCCTACACAAAAACAAAATATATATAAAAATATTTTATTAAAGAATTCTTACTTATGTATACAGTTTAAGTTTTAAAATAACATAAGAACATTGTTGTTTGAGATCTTTGTAGACTTTTTTTTTATTTCAAATGAATTTAAAAAGAATTATGTACTACGCATTTACCGAATTAATATAAAAATTATCAAGCTTTTTATAAACTAAATCAATATTGTCAATAGATTTAACTGTCCTCCAACTCTCGCTAGTTTGAAAAGGATCTTTTGTAGAAATATCAATATCTTCTACTGGGTTTGGAAGTACTAGCTTAGTGGAATGCAAAAACATTCTTGAAGGTCCTTTATCCTTTCCATTACTGTAAGTGTAATCACCAATAATTGTATGTCCTAAAAAGCAACAATGTACTCGAATTTGGTGTCTTCTCCCTGTTATAGGTCGACATAAGACTTTTGTTGCAGGATAATTATTAAAAAGGCCCTCTTCTAATGATGCAATTATGGTTCTAGCCTCCCTTGAGTTCCTGCAAAAGAGAGGCTCCCTGGTTGTGCACATTTTCTGAATTTCTTCTCTTCGCAAATCGTCACCTATTGGTATATTTACATCTATTATGTCCTTGGAAAGTAAACCATAAACTAAAGCTATGTAGTACTTTTTAGTTGCTCGACTCGAAAAAGCTTCGGATACATGTTTACAGGCTTCTTTGGTTCTTGGTATGCAAAGGATTCCACTGGTAGCATAGTCTAATCGATGTGGAAAGTAGTATTCATGAAACAATTTTTTATTTGCGGTATTGGGGTAATTTTTCTTTAGGAACGTTTGAACGGTTTCCTCACTCTTATTGTTACTGTTTATTTTAAAATCAGCTTGCTTACTGATTATAATAAAATTGTCACTAGAGTAAATGGTCCTCGTAGCACTTTTACCTCGAAAGTTTTTAGGAAAAAACAGTTTGTAGACAAATAAAGTAAATAAAAAAGAAACAACTGTGATGCTAAACATGATAGTACGAAATTCATAATATCTGTAGAATACTTCAATGCTTTATTACAAATTGGTTTATCCTCTAGAGCTCTAAGTACTTTTAGATACGATTTGAGTTTTCATTCAATGAAAGCTTCTTTATTTTTTTCTCCATTTTCCACATTTACTTGCCCACAACTAAAATAAGGGAATTATCCAGATAGGAATATTAAGAGTAAAGCTAATATTATCTGATAAAGAATATGATGTTGCTGAAAAATAATCATTGCTCGACAAATCTACTATTGTACTGAAATTATTAATATCTGCTAAAACTTAGTAAGTTTTTTGATGTGTCCAGTTTTTTTTCAAATAAAAAAGACATCTATATATAGTAATATGAATAAACCTGGATAAAACAATGGTGAAAGTTGCTGGTGTATTGTATGTACTGTATAACAAGCAAGTGGTTGTTGTTTTTTACATATATTCTTTTGTGAGATTAGATTATTATATTATGTTAGATTCAGTGTGAATGAGATGTTCACTACTATCATTTATGTCTTACCGTACCTTGTTCGGAAGATTAGAGTTTACCTATAATGTCCAATACTTTTAATGCACAGTTGGTTGATAGTGGAGACACATCTACTTAGTAGATGAAAAATTTCACATCCTAATCTACTGTAAGTGATAACAGACAGCAATAAACACTTAAAACACTTATTTTACAACATATATTACCTAATTTGCAAGTTAACTTCACCAGAGAAAATCTCTGTCCAGTTGAGCAGAGTTCTTAGCTCATCACATGGATTTAGTATCAATCATTTAATGTTAAAATCGCTTTCTCTGCCGTTTTCTTCTGTTATATTCTAAAATATCAACTAATTTGGGTAACATTTCATGTTTTCATTTGCGATATAAAGTGGGGTTGGAATCACAGTATTTCGAGGTTAGATTACTCATGACATTAGCGGCTACGGCTCCGACAAGCGAACTTTTAATGCCGTAGTTAAATGGCCGCTCGACGGTCATATAAGCATTGGATTAAAAATACACGACTAAGCCGCAGCCGCTAATGTCATTAGTAATCTAACCTCGAAATATTTGATTCTAACCCCACTTTATTTCGTACATGAAAACGGAAAATATTACCGAAATTGGTTAATATTTTAGAATATATTGCTGAAAAATCGCAGAAAAGTCATTTTTAACAAAGTAGAATTAATAACAAACCATTTCAGTGGGCGAAAAAACCTGATAAACTGGATTTAGAATTTTTATGTGTAAAGTTATTTGTAAATCAGGTAATGTAGGTTTTAAATGCAGTGTTTTGTATTTTATTGCTCATGCAGGATTTCAACCATCTTACTTGTTTCTCGACCACAGGTTGCATCAAAGAGCCGTCATAGACCACAATTCCCAGCGGTACTTCAGGATTCCATTCCAGCGACCTGGTGGAGACCCAAACAAAAGGGGTTGGTGGTATGCCCACTTCGATGGGCAGAACGTGGCAAGGCAGATGGAATTGTATCCCGAAAAGCAACCTATTTTGTTAGTAGCAGGTATGGATATATGCGTTTTTAAACAATTTTTACAGTGTCCCCAAAAAAGTTCATGACTCTGACATCTATAGCCGAGTCTGAATCTGAATGACTTTTTACGGTCGCGTCGAGCGCTTAGTATCCGCGCTACCCCTTGGCGAGGGAGGTTACCGTGGCTTGGTGGTGCGACAGCGTCACTTGGCCATCTGTTTTTACGTTATCTAAAGAATTTGACCTGGAAGATCCTTAAAATGCAAACTTACATTTTTTGACGTTTTTAGACTATTTTAAAGCAGAGGCTGCTGTACTTAATCCTATTTTTTGTTTTCGGGGAAAGATGACATGCAGATGTGTGAATTGTCTCTGGAAGAAACAGACCTTACGAGAAAAAGAGGCACTGAAATCCTGGAAAATGAATTCAACAAAGAATGGGAGAAAAACGGCGACAAGGTCTACATTAGACCAGGAGATAGAAAATAAAACATTTATTTTAATTTTAAATCACTTGCAGCTCTGTTAACACACAAAACAATCTAAATACTGTATTCATTTTATTAAGATCGTATTGAGATTGTCTAAACGTTTTTAGGGGCCACTGTTGTACATCCTTTTTTACAAGCAATTCGGGGCTTTATTATATGTTATACAATAAAATTGTTGCAATCGTGTTTAGCTTTACAGTATTAGAATTTATAGTGTGATTTAAATAATGAAATATAAATTTATTGATAAATAAAATCCGTTGTTTTATTTATTTAGAACCGAATAGATACTTAAATTAGATAACATGCAAAATTTCCTAATTTTTGGGGTTGGGTTGGGCCTAATCAACTAATCAGCAGTGCGTAAAAATTCCCTATTTTTTTTTAGATAAAAATTCCTTGCCCTTCTGTGCTTCTAATGAAAAAGTCCCTAAACATTAAGACATTTTGCACAATTTGGCAACATTGTCTATCAGGACCAGAAAAAAAATTCGAGGGGTTTTCGCACAAACTATCAGGAGTAGTTTACCTCCTCGCACTTCTGCACTCCTGATACAAAAATAAAAAATTTGCCTTTTATTGTTCACTGTAGGTGCAGAAAATTAGGATTTTGACCAAAATTTAGACAGCAAAGATCAAATTTTTCGATTTATTTTTTACTTTGGGAGCAAAATATTAAAATTTTTACCAAAATTTGGGGAACAAAGATCTGAGGAGTTTTCGCACAAACTACCAGGAGTCGATTACCTCCTCGCACTTCTGTACTCCTGATACAAAAATCCAATTTTGCGTTTTATTGTTCACTGTAGGTGCAGAAAATTAGGATTTTGACCAAAATTTGACAGCAAAAATTAAATTTTTCGTTTTAATTTTTACTTTGGGTCCAAAATATTAAGATTTTTACCAACAATTGGGAAGTAAAAATTCGAGGAGTTTTCGCACAAACTATCAGGAGTAGTTTACCTCCTCGCACTTCTGCACTCCTGATACAAGAATCCAATTTTGCGTTTTATTTTTCACTGTAGGTGCAGAAAATTAGGATTTTGACCAAAATTAGACAGCAAAAATGAAATTTTTCTTTTTATTTGTTACTTCGGGTGCAAAATATATTAAGATTTTTACCAACATTTGGGAAGTAAAATTTCGAGGAGTTTTCACACAAATTATCAGGAGTAGTTTACCTCCTCGCACTTCTGCACTCCTGATACAAAAATCAAATTTTGCGTTTTATTATTCACTGTATGTGCACAAAATTCGAATTTTGACCAAAATGAGACAGCAAAAATCAAATTTTTCTTTGTATATTTTACTTTGGGTGCAAAATATTAAGATTTTTAGCAACATTTGCCATAGTGCCATCTCTTGGTCAACCGCGAAACTAAATTTTAAAGGTTTTATTATTGAAGCGTCGGAAAGTAGCAGCAAGTAGTAACTGGTGGCGCTATCTGTTAGTCATTTTCAGAAATATCGCAATACTTTGTTCCTGAACTGGTTAACAGATGGCGCCACCAGTTACTACTTGCTGCTACTTTCCGACGTTACAAAAAGAAAACCTTTAAAATTTAGTTTCGAAGTTCACCAATGGATGGCACTAGTCACTACAGCTTACTGCAACTCTCCGATGTTTTAACCATAAATGTTTTTAAATTCTATTTCTACAATTGTCCAATAGATGGCGTCGCCAGTTACTACTTGTGTGCTACTTTCCGATTTTTGAAAAAAACTCTTTTTTAGCCAAAAAACATATTAGCACAGGTAGGGTCCCGGGGCTCTGCATTTGCGAAATCTCGGTTTCCGGATTTTTGCTCAGGTTGGTTTGGCGCTTTAAAAATATTTTTTTCTACAAACGTGTTAAAAATGCATTTTTTAACACGCCGCAGACGCCTTAAAAATGTTACTTTATGGCACTAGTGTTAAAAGTACTTTATAGCACTAGTGTTAAAAGTACTACTATGGCAACTACGACGCCAACAATGGTTGTTAGATTTTTTGACAAATGTCAACTTCATAATTTTATATTATATCTACGATGCTACTTATTAAAACTATGTGTTTCGAATATGTTAAACTTTCTAAAAATTGTAATTGTATTTTTGTTTTTTATTGTCGTTTGTAGAAAAAATTTTGTATGATATTTGTGTTAAAAGTACTTTTAAGGCACTCATTTGAATTGCAGAATTCGCTTCGCTCATTCTGCAAACTTTCAAATTCGTGCCGTAAAATTATACTTTTAACACTTATATCATAAATAACTATTCCGTTTGCTATTACCTCCAAATTTTTTTCCAGTTACAAGCACGATACACTATGACGTCACTTCGAGGGAAAATCGTAAATTGACTAGACGCTTGCACCCCTTGTACATACGAACAGGTCAGCTTATTGTTGGGTAGTGTGTTGAGTTGACGTTTATTAAAATATATTACAGGTCAATTTATTGTCGGGTAGGTGTTGAGTTGACGTTTATTAAAATATCATTGTCATATTTCATTTGCTCAGGTAAGCGCCTAGTCAATTTAAGATTTTTCCTCGAAGTGACGTCACAACGTAGCATACCGTTGTAAGTGTATCGTGGTTACAAGGAAGCCTCCGTTAAGTGATCTTAAAATCCCTGACTCCTGGCACATTCAGAATCGTCGCCGGGTGTTCCCGGGTAAACAGCTGACCGTGAGGCCAGCCGTTGTTTCTTATGGCCGTGACGTCATTGACAAGTCTACCTGGGAACACCCGGCGTCGATTCTGAATGTGCCCCTGGGCGCTTTAAAAATATTTTTTTATTATACTTCTTTGAAAACACCTTATTTTCATCTGTTTTAGTAATAATGTAAGATGGGCTTTTTCGGGCTAGCGCACGGAAAGAGCGCACGGAAAAAATTTTCCTGGTCTCCAGTTCTTTCAGTGTGCTGAATGAAGATACCGACTATTTTTTGGCTTTAAAATAGAAATATAGGTATAGGAAAATAAACTAAACTCAAGAAAGTCTATATGCTATCTGATATTTAATATGTACCTATTTTGTATTTTATTTCGTAAATATTTGAATATTTAGATGAATTTCTGAAATATTTTTTGACGTTTTGTCAATCTTATCTGACATAGACAAATTTAAATCACCTTTTAAATGATTTGAAAGTTACCATGAAAACGCATCATACCTGCCAAAGACCATATTGTCAGCGTTGTTAATTTTCTGTCAATTAAATTCATTCTAATAAAATGTTCTCAGAAGAAAAAGTATAATAAAAAATATCGTTCATTACACGTCCAGAAATGGATTTTCCGTGCTTGCTTGACTTCCCGTGTTCGGCTGCGCCTCACACGAGAATTTGTCAAGCGCGCACAGAAAAATCCTTTTTTCCGGACTGGTAATGAAATATACTATTCCGGTTGCTTTATTTTTAAACATGCAAATTTTCAACAAAGGGTGTAAATATGCCACAATAAAAAATACTTATCTTTGTCATTATGAGAAATTCCCGCGAATATTGCTTTATTCAATAGGAAATTTCCGGGGGATTCCAAAAATGTATAACTTGTTAAGATTTGATTAAAGATTCTGCTCCGAAACTAATAAAAACCAAATTATAGCAGAAAATTTTTATGACCCTCTTTTCAAAAAGTTTTTATTCAATCAACTATATCAACAATATCTTCTAATCTAAAGCGAATTTCCGCGAATATTGTTTTATCTGCGCGAACCCGGACGAATTTGACCATTACCCTATGAAATAATAAATTTTTATTGATCCTTTTTAGTGTGAGTTTTTCCCTTAAATTGTCTTTAATGTGGTACCAAAGAGAGGTTAAGGTACATAGAACGATAACTATGCAGCTAACCTGACGACTACTGACGAGTTGGTGGCAATATTTAGCCGTCCACTCGCTTATAATCCGGCACCCACATTAGAGTGAATTTCCTGCCAGTTGACTAAGAGATTTTTGGCATTTTTAGTCCAGGTTGGACTCAAAATTATTTTGTACCACCTGGTATCGCAGAAATCAATAAATTGTGAGGATGGTTGGTTGCTTGTCGCTTTAGTTTATTATTTCAAATAATTCGGCGTTAGAAAGTTGGATTTAATTTAAAATTATTTTAAAAAAACTTTTGCCACCCTTAACGGTTAGTCAGTATTGCTGTTTGTAAAGTTAAGGTAATAAAAAAATCATAATAGCAGGAAAAGGTGAGATATTTATCATTTCATATTTCAAAGTTGTAATGAACATCATCAAGTTTAAAATATAAATAAAAATAAAGAAAAAGCAGGTACTTAAGTAAATAATTAATTATTTACTGACTGTACAATCATACAATTTACAACGTGTATCATACTTTTAAAGTAACAATAGCGCATAGTTTTAAGTTGTAGTTTCTAGTCCCCTCAAATTTATTTCTTGCCGTATGTTGCCTACACTTCACTAACATTAATAGCCAGTAGGACCATTTTGATATAAGGAGCTTCATTAACCTTTTCGAAGAATACTTCAATGCTTTATAGCAAATTGGTTTATCCTCTACAGCTCTAAGTACTTTTAGATACTATTTGAGTTTTCATTCAATGACATCTCCAAGCTTCTTTATTTTTTTTCTCTATTTTCCACATTTACTTGCCCACAACTAAAATAAGGGAATTATCCAGATAGGAATATTAAGAGTAAAGCTAATATTATCTGATAAAGAATATGATGTTGCTGAAAAATAATCATTGTTCAACAAATCTACCATTGTACTGAAATTATTAATATCTGCTAAAACTTAGTAACCTTTTTGATGTGTCCAGTTTTTTTTTACAAATAAAAAAGACATCTATATATAGTAATATGAATAAACCTGGATAAAACAATGGTGAAAGTTGCTGGTGCAATGTATGTACTGTATAACAAGCAAGTGGTTGTTGTTTTTTTACATATATTCTTTAGTGAGATTAGATTATTATATTATGTTAGATTCAGTGTGAATGAGATGTTCACTACTATCATTTATGTCTTACCGTACCTTGTTCGGAAGATTAGAGTTTACCTATAATGTCCAATACTTTTAATGCAGAGTTGGTTGATAGTGGAGACACATTTACTTAGTAGATGAAAAATTTCACATCTTAATCTACTGTAAGTGATAACATACAGCAATAAACACTTAAACACTTATTTTACAACATATATTACCTAATTTGCAAGTTAACTTTACCAGAGAAAATCTCTGTCCAGTTGAGCAGAGTTCTTAGTTCACCAAATGGATTTAGTATCAAACATTTTATGTTAAAATCGCTTTCTCTGCCGTTTTCTTCTGTTATATTCTAAAATATCAACTAATTTGGGTAACATTTCATGTTTTCATTTGCGATATAAAGTGGGGTTGGAATCACAGTATTTCGAGGTTAGATTACTCGTGACATTAGCGGCTACGGCTCCGACAAGCGAAATTTTAATGCCGTAGTTAAATGGCCGCTCGAATACGGGCTGGTGTATGATGGGTTGCATATCTTGGGACGATCATATAAGCAATAGGTGTCTTCCTTTCCCCCCAAGGAGGAGCTCCCGTACAGCACCAGAGCAGCACACAGTTCCATTCAACTGGGGCATCAAGCACCTGAACCGTTCGAGCCCTATCCCCCCTGCCCTCTCGTGCATCACTTGTATGCACTTATCACTTGAGCTTAATGTCAAACTTGTTAATTGTTCCTTTCGGAACGGTGTCGAGTTACTCCGGGGCGAGTTGCTCCGGGGCGTCAGACATCTGAAAGGAATATTACTATTGGATGCGAAATACGCTGTGACTAGAGTCCCGACTCGGGACCCAACCCCAGTCCCGAATAACGTCATCAAATTACGTCATTAGTAGTTTTGTCGGGACTGGTGTTCCGCGCCCCGACTCGGGACCCACATCCGGTCCCGAATTTATAAGACGAATCGTACATTCACCTAAATCACCAGTTACAAACATGATATACACAGTCACAGTATCTATGTCTACTGAAGTTGGCTACATAGGAAAAACTTTTTTATTAGTAATCTTTCGGAAAAAAACTTTCTCCCTATAAAAAGTTCTGAATGGTCTAAGTCTAAATCTTATAATAAAATCATCAGACATCAAAATTATAAGTCATATATACGAGGTGTGTAATAAAATATGAATTTGGCGTAAGAGCAAACCTTATGTAGGTATTTAAAATTTAAAAGAAACTCTTACGAAAAAAAACTGTTTGGAATTAGAAACTATGTACAAATATGCAGTCAAGTTTATCTATTGATTTTTAAATTTATTTTATTATTTCGCTTTTAATTGGGCGTTTGGTGTAATTCGACGAAATAAATTTAGCATCACGTTTCCCAAACTTAGTATATACATATACTGTTTTCATATTGATGGATAAAATTCTTTACATCCGAATCCGATAAGAGCTAAAGTTTTTTCAAATTTCTCACCTATAAATTAGCATTAGCAGAAATTAAAGGCACACACACTTGCGTATACATTTCTAGTTGTGTCATCGAAACGTCCTACTACTTTATCAGGTAAAGTAAACCACATACAACTTTCTAATAACAATAACATTATTCGAACATAACCTCAAAAGCCGTCGGGACCGGATGCGGGTCCCGAGTCGGGGCGGAACACCAGTCCCGACAAAACTACTAATGACGTAATTTGATGACGGTATTCGGGACTGAAGTTGGGTCCCGAGTCGGGACTCTAGTCACAGCGTAACATTTAATGGCATTGGTGGTACATTATGATTGCTAAACTCTTCAAAAATAATTGTTTGTGTCGCTGGTGAATTCACTTTCTCGTTTTGGAAAAAACACAAAATTCAAATTTGTAAATAAAAATGTTATGTTTATCAGTGACCCCCACTAACTTTTCAATTTCTGGCGTTAAATCTTTGAATTCCATATGACGTAATTGCTATGACGTCACTCGTAACTTTTGATCTTACTTTTTGCTAACTTAAGTAAGAACTAGTAACTTCGCCAGAAATCACCTAAGAGATGTTTTCATATGGCTTTCGTCACGGTAGCGGTTGACAGATAAACAATGGACTAAACTTCATTTGTCAACCAAACTGGTGGCAAATGAAGTTTTATTCCAAGGGTACTTTAGTACCCTTGGTTTTATTCATTACTTAACTGTCAACCGTAACTAAAACTAGAGCCACCTGAAAATATCTTATACTAATTTTCACATGGCTTTGGTCATGGTTGCGGTTGACATTTAAACAATGGGTTACACTTCATTTGTCAACCGATTGGTTGACAAATGATGTTTAACCCATTGTTTAAATGTCAACCGCAACCATGACCAAAGCCATCTGAAAACATCTTATGTAAATCCCTATGTTATTGACCGAAAAATCGTCGTCTATATACACGCACAAGCACGAATCGGCGACACAGATGTTTGTGAACTTTAAATTATGTGTGTTCAGTGTTCCCTTTATTTTTCTGTGACAGTGTTGTCATAAGACAGTTAGCTCAGTAATTAGCTTAACCCTGAGCAGACTATTGAGTAATATTCCTTTCAGGTGTCTGACGCCCCGGAGCGACTCGCCCCGGAGTCACTCGACACCGTTCCGAAAGGAACAATTGACAAGTTTGACATTAAGCTCAAGTCATAAGTAATGCACGAGGGGGCAGGGGGGATAGGGCTCGAACGGTTCAGGTGCTTGATGACCCAGTTGAATGGAACAACTGTGTGCTTCTCAGGAGCTGCACGGGAGCTCCTCCTTGGGGTGAAAGGAAGACACCTTTTGTAAGCACCTCACCTGACTAATTTTGCTTTAGCGATATGGAACGAAATATTTCAACTTTATCGGTATTTCTCGATTTAAAACTTTTTTATGTATGGCTATATTTCGGTTGACGCCATAGAAAAATAAAGGGTTTGGTCAGGTTGAGCGAGCTGGTTTCTGATACTTTTGATGCTTCAAGCGTTCTCTCAACGAATACTAATACGTTCTCTTCTCTCTATAACGTTATTGTGATCTGGTGCTCCCTCCGCATCCTCGACCGAGAGCCAGCCGAGATGGACCCGCAACAGAAGCCGAACGGGCAAACCATCAATTGAAATATTTATTTACTGCTAAATGATTTTACAAAGAATTATCATTGGCAAATGATAAATTATAATATTTATTACTATTTATTATTAGTATAATAGCCTAGAATTACAAAATCTAAATCCTGCCTGCGCTCTTTCGATTCGCTTTTTCGATAGCAGCACATGAATACTCTGTCGTTGTATTGTGACGCGCCCTAACGTTCGATTGTAAAAACCACGATAGTAAAAACCATATGGTAAAAACCTTCAAGGTAAAAACCAACGAATACTAATACAGGGTAAAAACCAACGAATACTAATACAGTAAAAACTATTATATCCGTTTGACGGACTTTTAGGCACAACCATTTATTTGATTAATGATTAGCATTATAATATAACCTAGAAATCGTAGTCCAACAGTGCTAAAATTATTAAAAATCAGTTTAAAAACCATGCCAAATTTAATAAAAGACCAAAAATCATTCGAAGATGCTATCAAGTAAGTATATAAAATGTTATAAAATATCATGCAATAAGTAAAAAAATTTCCAGGGAGCCCCATTTAACAGTCGTACATTTTCAAGCGGACTGGGCAGACCAGTGTTCTCAAGTAAATGAAGTTCTTGACGCTTTAGCTAAACAAAACAACTATGCCAATGTAAAATTTTATTCATGTCCGGCAGAAGAGTTAAGTGAAATATCATTAAAGTACAACATAGAAGCCGTACCGACAGTTCTCCTATTTCACTTGAATAAACGAATTGACAGAGTAGATGGTGCTGATGCGTCAAAAATAACTGAAAAAGTTAACTTGCATAGTAAAAACAGCAATGTTGGGCAAACAGGACAAGAACAAGGCACTCTCGAAGAGAGGTTAAAGACTTTAATCAACCAAGCCAAAGTGATGTTGTTTATGAAAGGAGATAGAAATACACCTAGATGTGGCTTTAGTAGGCAGATGATTGAAATTTTAAACAGTACAGGGTAAGTTTTTTTTATTATATTTCTGTGACCTGTTTCATACAAGTCAGTATTGTATGTAGTTAAATTTAAATGTACAGTATTTAGTACATTGTTAATTTTTAACTGTGTATTTGCTTAAAGTCTGTTTAAAGATATACCATTTGACAAATGACTGCAATAATTTCTGAACTGCTTTGTTGCCAAACCAGTATTTTCAGGGAAAAGTATAACATTTTTTTCATGTACTTTTTGAAGTACATTCTTTAGGCACAGGGTAGTATCAAGCACCAGGGAATAATATAATTCTTTTTTTTAGAGTATCCTATGACACATTTGATATTCTCGAAGATGAAGAAGTCCGCCAAGGTTTAAAGAAATATTCAGATTGGCCGACTTATCCTCAGCTGTATGCCAATGGGGATTTACTAGGAGGACTGGATATTGTAAAAGAAATGTTGGCAGGAGGAGAACTAATTCCAGCTCTAAATGACTAAAAGTAAACTAATTCAGTGTTAGTCATTTTTCTTTAAAATATTTGAATAAACTATTTTGGAGTTAGATCAAAGCCTTAGTTTTAGAGTTATGCATTATTTACATTGAATATTGATATCGGGTTAAGGAAAAACAAGAAAACTTCTTAACTTAGGGTTAAATTAATTAATGTTACATGGTGTGTACTAGGAGTTTTTTTGTGAGTTCCCTTTTAACCTTGTAGGTAAAAAAGTAAATAATATTGTTGGATTGTGAATTATACATATGCAAAATTTCATATCAATTGGTTCAATAGTTTTAACATAAAATACAAACATTAATTTTTTAACCATACTATATTAGAAGCAAGGTAGGTAGGATCAGTGGTAAATCTAACTCTAACATAGTTAACAGGTTTAACTTGCCTCAGTTCTTTATTAAAACAACAATTTACAAAGAGCTTTTAATATTTAATTGGATATCTTTGGATGAAATAAAGTCTGACACAATATTATTAAAATCTTTTGCATATTTCAAATGTATGTTGTGTTTCCCCTCGGGGTATCTATGCAACCTAAAAAAAAAACAACACAATAGGACAAAATAAACATTTAGAGGGTTGATTTTTGGGTTCTTTTGATACTAAATATATTTAATGTGCAAGTCAATATGTTCTATTTTTGACTTTTTTAGCATTCAAAAAATTTAAATAACTTATTTTGGTGCGGTTGCCAAAAGAAGAAAATTATAAAAATAATTTGAAAATGTAATATAACAAGACTGAACAAATTTAATATTGTTTATTTCTATTTCCTTGTTAGATATTATTGTCTGTCGGGTTTTTTCGGGGGGCAGTTTAAAAGGAAGAGTTAAAAAGAAAGTTTTGATTTTCTAATGAATTATTATGTATTTAATCTTTACATTGAAAAGTCATAGGTCTGTTTTATTTTATACAAAAATTTGGATGAACTTTGTGGTAACCCAAACAAGACTTGTGGCCTCTGGGAAATCTGACAACAATGGTAACTTACTTTGCATTTTTTATATTCTCCAGTAAATATTGGGGATGTTCTAAAGGAACTATAGGATCTTTATCACCATGCAAAATCAAAGTCGGGCAAGTTATGTCTTTAAGACTAGTCTTGCAAATATCTCCGCCATTTTTAAAAATCTCCGCCATCGTATCGCACCAAGCGTTCCACATTTTTTGTAAACCGTCTTCTGTATAAAGGGCTATTAGGGGGGCTTTCATTCTGTCTGACCATTGACTAATATCACGAATTTCTAAAAGAAATCTTTAGTTTACATGGGAGACTTTTGCACCTTTTTTAAATCTTGGTTCTTAGTGTAAATTTCTTTAGGTTTATAAAAAATAAATGCCAGAGCACTTTCAAGAGCGTGATGTGTTGAAAGTTATGAAAAAAAAAGATTGTTTTAAAATTTAAACCTGTAAGACATCGGTAAAAACTTACTTTCAAAAGACTGAATGTCTTGGGGTAGAATATAAGAATTTGCACCCCAAACTATAAGTTTATCAACTTTTTCTGGATACTTTGCAGCTAAAATCAAACTTGATATGCCTCCATCACTCCAGCCTAAGATTGAGAATTTCTCTATTCCCAAATGCTGGAAATAAATTGTCAAAAACGACTTTTATTTTGTAAAAAGATTTTTAATATGTTGTTACCACTTTTTCCAACAGCCCTTTAAGAGGATGTGTGGGGTGGTACCACCTTGGCCAAGGAAGAATTCCTTTACCACCTTCCACTGGTAGCCACATACAAAAATATACCAGATGTATAGGTACATCTCTATGTATAAATATAATTCTCCCTTACATTACCTGCATTAAATCGTGAGCTGCATCAGCGTCATTTTCATAAAATTTTACATTAAACAACCTGTTTGGGGGCCTACTTAAACCGTAGCCAGGGGGATCCCATGCAATAGTGGTAAATTTGTCTCTATCGAGGCCTTCTATTTGAGGTTTAAAGTCGCTCCAAATTGTCCCTAGAGCTCCAGGAAAACATAAAATCTTTCTATGGCCATTTCCAACTCTGATATAGTTTATTGACTGACCTTTGATGTCGATTTTTAATCCCTGTTAAAACGTTATCATTTTTTTTTGTTTATTTTATAATTCATTAAAATTACTAATTTACCATGCTAAATGCTCGCCCAATTACTTGGCTTTTTTTGCTAACGGTTGGCGACTTAACGAGTAAGATTTTACTAAAACTAATAAACATTTTTACTTGATAAATAAAATTTTTAAACTTTGCTCTAATAAACACTTTCTAACCACGAACTTTAAATGGAGCTAGCGACATCTCTTGAGAGTCATCCGCATGACCACCTTAGTCTGGAGATAGTACAAAACACAGAACAACAGGAACAAAACGAATGGCAAAAAACTACTAAACTAAACCGATTACTGTGCTTTTCTCATTGTGTAATTTGCTTGGTCTGCAATTACACTAGTTACACTACATGCACGAGTGGAGCACCGTCCTACGTCAGTGTATAAAAAGTCTGAACAAAATACAAAAGTTCAAACGAGCGCCTTTAAAAATGTAACGTATTTTTTCGGTCGGTTTTTTAATCTGCAGTCTTTGGGGTACTTCTATTGGAATTTTAAAGCTATTTATTAGGGTGGCTTAAGTCTTAACTCGTCCTAAATCCTGCTAGCGATCCAATATAAAAATTTATATCCATTTACTGTAAAACTGGCCACCTCTTTTAGTCTACCTAATTCTTGAAAGTAATATCTCGACATTTTGTTATTTTCTACCAAATTTGGAATTCTGACCCCCGTCTAATTTTTTTAAATAAACAATATGTCATACGCCATGAACTGTAAAAGTGAAAAACTGCGACAAAATGTCTGGAGAAGATCTGCTTTTAGATCTGTTTGATACAGTCTCGATAAAAACTACATCCAGGGACATCTTAAAGATATCTTTAAGATAACATAATAGGCTTTTCATTGATTTTAGCCCTCGTGACCCTTTTAAATTGTTTTAAAGAAATAAAAAATACGTTATAAGCCGCGGATTGTTCCCTTCTTTCATATAAAGGTAAAAAACTGCGACACAATGTTTAGTTTTGGGGAAGTCCGCTTTTAGTTCTGTTTGATGCAGTCTCGAGGAAAATTATATTCTGGGACATCTTAAAAATATCTTTAAAGTAACCTTCAATGCTTTTTTATTGTTTTTGCCCTTGTGGTCCCTGTAAATTGTTTTAAAGAAATAAAAACTATGTATATATGCCGCGGATTGTTCCCCTCTTTGATGTTAAAGTAAAAAACCAGTGAGAAAGATTTTTGATTTGGAAAAGACCTGCTTACAGTGTATTTTTTTTATCAATCTTGACTGCTCTTTAAATTTTTTTTTAATAAAAATGATGTCATAAGCCACGGATTGATCCCTTCTTTCATGTTAAAGTAAAAAACCAGTGAGAATGATTTTGGATTTGGAAAAGATCTGCTTTACAGTGTATTT
Source organism: Philopedon plagiatum (assembly GCA_963971165.1). NCBI lineage: Eukaryota > Metazoa > Arthropoda > Insecta > Coleoptera > Curculionidae > Philopedon > Philopedon plagiatum. The sequence continues at coordinate 84,730,269 of OZ020195.1, forward strand.
TTTGTGTATTTTTATCAATCTTGACTGCCTTTAATTTATTTTTCATAAAAAATATGTCATAAGCCGCGGACTGTTCCATTCTTTCATGTAAAAGTGAAAAAGCTGCAACAAAATGTTTAGTTTTGGAGAACACCTGCTTTTATTTTTTGTTTGAGGCTGCCACGAGGAAAACTGCACATTGGGACATCTTAAAGATATCTTTAAGATAACAATATAGGTTTTTATAGTTTTTTTGCCCTTGTGGCCCTCCTAAATTGTTTTAAAGAAATACAAAATTTGTCATAAGCCGCGGATTGTTCCTTTCTTTCATGTAAAAGTGAAAAAACTGGTTAAAAATGTTTAGTTTTGGAGAAGACCTGCTTTTAGTTTCTGCTTGAGGCAGCTTCGAGGCAAACTTCACCTACATAGTGTAGAAAAAAGTTTATAGGCAGGCAGGCTTTTGCACTTTACTAACGAACGTCTAAGCGTAAAAAGTGTAGGTAACATATCACTTTAGTGCCACACGCCTTGAGCCAACGAATACTAAGCCTTGAGCCTTGATAGACATGTGAAAAAGCGCTTAGTTTTTGTGGCACTAAAGTGTTATGGACCAAAAGTGTAAATAGTACACCGCTAACGAACACACCATACACTAATCTACTAAAAGTTTCCTTCTTTTGATGAAAACTACCAGAAAAGTAGATTCTACGACGTCAGTTTAAACGTCATTAGCTGGAGCTGTCAGAAACACTGACTTGTATTTTGTGGTTAGGAGATAACTTCGTTTTATCTTTATCTTTTTATAATGTCATAGTCATCATAGATTATCACAGATTTATAATTGCTAATAATAACAGCTACTAGTACTAGATCAATTACCCAAAGTGATACCATTAAATTTGTTACATATATGTAAAAAATGGCTTTCAAAATTAAATATTCATTTGAAGGAAGTGCAGATTTAAGACCTGAACAAAATTTTTCTGGGTCCAGTAAAAAAATTACCAGGGATCTTTTAATCCAAAAGACACAAGAAGAAAGACGTAAAAGACAGGATCAGAGACTTAAACTTCAAAGTGCAGAACTTTTGCAGTCATGTATTCGTAGCTTTCTTGTAAGGAAGAATGTGAAAAATGAAGAAAGAAATAAGTACATTTCCTGGGAAAATGGTTTAACTATCAATGATAAACTAGGAAGACTTTTATTTTTTTATGATGCAAAAATTGATTTTCCACATGTGTGTAATTTAGCTCAAAATATGTTGCTGGATAGATATCAAATTAATCAAGTCATGGCTTCCGATATGCAGTTATGTTGGAAAGTTAAAAGGTTTCTTGTCTTATGTATGAAACATTTTACCAATAAGGAAAGGGCAGCTCTTATGATCGAAATGGTAAACATATTCGGTGACAGTCCTGAAGTCACTTTCTATTTAACAAGAAAAGGTTATTATAGTTACTTACGCACTCTTCTTGATAGCAGTTTAAATGACAGTTTAGAACAAGTTATGTTTTTAATTTATCGACCATTTAAATATCTAAATGACTTGGTGCCATCGCAAGATATAATGCTGGCAGAGTTCTGCAATAATTTTTTGAAACGGATTATGACCCAAAATGTGAAGTTTAACCTTATTCCCTACCTAAAGGAAAAACTAGATTCTGTGTATTATGAAAAGATAATAAGATACCTAAGTACTGTGTATTATTTAAATGCAAGTAATAGTTTTTTTTATTGCATGATTGCACTAGAACCTGATGATTATGAACCAAGTTACGAGAGTATTCAGGTATTTTCGAGGCTTAGCAGAGATCTACATAAACTAAAACCACCTTTAGTGCTGACAGAAGACAATGATTATGAGGAAAATGCGGATTATGAAGTCTCAGAAGAAGAAACTTTGCTTTTGGACTACCTAAATATCATGAACAACTCGAATAAAGTCATAAAGTACCTCCAATTTTTCAGGAACAATTCAGAAAATGAATTGGTACTCACTGCCTTTGTAAATTTCTGTCAAAACTTACTGTTAGTGTGCAAAGATTCAATCAGGAAGTATTTATTACTTTACAAGCTGGGTCTTAATAGTATATATTTAAAAAAACTGTGGAATACAATGGAAAAAAAGCAAACAAGTGACCTCCAAATAAATGGAGCATCTTTGGTATCTTGGAAAGACTGTCATAAGAAACTTTTGGTATTTTGTGATATGTTTGCTTTTTACACGGAAACATTAACTGATAAAGAGAATTCTGATACTAGTGAAACTTTTACACAATGTGATCTTCAGACTATGTCAAAATTATTGAAAACTGTTGCTGTCGATTTAATAGAAATTGCATTTCCAATGTGCAGAGCAAGTTCAGTTTTAACAACCCTGGAAATATGCCACCTGTACCATTCTTGTTTAAACTGTGTTAAGATGCTGTACACCCTGGATATGCGTAAACAGTTTTGCCCTCCTGGGTTCTGGACAGCTAAAAAAATTCATATATCTCCTGATTTGGCAAAAAAGGATTATTTATCAAAGAAGTATGTACCATTTGGTGTTATAGTATCTAATTTAGATGACAGTGAACATCTGCCACCCTTATCCACGATAGAACAACGATCATTAGCAATTTTACAGGAACTGCCATTTTTGGTTCCATTTAATACCAGAGTTCTTTTGCTCAGAGATTTATGTCGATATAGCCTCGGTGAAAATGAATATCAGAGAATGCACCATGAACTGCTTAATGACAATACTGTGACAATTCGAAGAAATTATCTTTACGAAGATGCTTTTGAAAAGATATCTATTAAGAGTGAGTCCGATCTAAAACACCGAATAAGAATTCAGTTTATTAATAACGCAGGCCTTGAAGAGGCGGGCATTGATGGTGGAGGTATTTTCAAAGAATTTGTTAATGAAGTGCTAAAAACTGCATTTGATCCTAACAGAGGATTTTTCATTATGACTGCTGATAATGCACTCTATCCAAATCCTAATGTTCATCTTATTGTAGAAAATTTTACTAAACATTATAATTTCATTGGCAGATTGGTTGGAAAGGCAATATTTGAAAACATACTAGTGGATCTTCCTTTAGCAGAGTTTTTTCTAGCAAAGTTATTAATGGATAGAACTAGCGCCTGCTATTTAAAATCTTTGGATCCGGTATTGTACAGGAATTTACTATATTTACGAGATTATAATGGAGATGTTAGTGATTTGGGATTGGATTTTACAACTATTAGCAATGATTTAGGAGAAATGAGGATAACAGAACTAAAACCAAATGGAAGAAACATTCCAGTTACAAATGAGAATAGGCTGGAGTACATTCAAAGACTGGCAGATTTAAAATTAAACATACAATTAAAAAAGCAATGTACTAGCTTCAGGGATGGTTTAAACAGTGTTGTCCCCTTGTTATGGCTGAAATTATTTAATCATAAAGAACTTCAAGTTATCATTGGTGGAGATACACAAGAAATTGACGTTGATGACCTGAGGTCTCATACTGTCTATTCAGGAGATTTCACGGCTGATCATCCTACAATGTTACTTTTTTGGAAAATCCTCTACAGTTGGACGGACGTTCAAAAGAGACAATTACTTAAATTTGTCACAAGTTGTTCCAGACCACCGTTACTAGGATTTAAGGAATTGAATCCACCGTTTTGTATACAATCATCTGGAACAGAAAATAGAATGCCTACTGCAAGTACCTGTTTAAACCTTCTAAAAATACCTGTTATTCGAGAGGAGGAGATAATGCGTTCAAAATTGTTAGCTGCAATACAACAACAAGCTGGCTTTGAACTTTCATAAACCTTTGTTTCGACTATCGATCTTATTATTTTGTGATTCTTTTATGTATATAAATTAATAAATTTTTTGTTAATCAGAAAGTTTTTTCATTTTTTAGTAGCCTAATAGCCTAAAACTTGTTCTTTTGTGTTGCACGAAGCTGCACTAACCTACACTTTTTTTTATTTGTGGAAGACGCCCATAGAAAAAACCCGTGCAGGTTAGTGCAGTTTCGTGCAACACAAAAATCAAACCTAGAGTATTTTTAATGTAACTGCCGATCCTCACTGCTTACAATGAGTGGATGCAAAAATTAGAAATCGGATTTATTCCAGTTTATTTCTTGTCGGGAACATAAATCGGCCCCTTGGGTGCTTTGGTTGTAGTTAGGGTTTGCTTTGAAAAAGTTAGGTTATCACGAACATCAAACATTCTCTCAGACTGCGGTCCTTAAGGAATGGTTGGCCAGCTCACCACCCGGGCTGGCGCGTAAACTAGAGCTTTAGCGATTCAAGGGATGGCTTACATCCGGAGTTTTCAACCATTACCCACTGCGGGTAATGGAGACGGTGTTGCTTCCCGCGGGCCGCTTCATTTTTTTTTTGCGGCTCGGATACAAAAAAATAAATACCTAAATTCGATAAATACGTAATAAATTACCCAAAACTTTTAAATATTGTCTACTCCAGGTCTATTTCCTCGCTTAGACGAAATCTGAAGAAAAATTTACGGAATTAGGTAGAAGTTGGGTAAATTCTTGAGCGTGACCCCGAAAAACTTTCTGCGCTCTTCCACCTTCTCACTTTCCGCTGATTCTGGCCCACCGGTCGATAGAGAAACCCAAACCTAACCTTTCAATAAAAAAAAGATTGTTGACCCCTGGCTTACACGATCCCAGTTAATGTATATATGTTTATATGCTGGAATCTCCGGATTGTGGGGTTCGTACCCCCGAAGATTCCGAACAATATAATGACGTCACAAACATCAAAATTTAATGCTGGACCGCATGTCAACCGCACTACGTCCCCACAACGAACATGGCCTTCACATGTTACCATGCGCTGATAATAAAAAACCCAGCGCGGACAAGGATTTTAGGGTCCATCGCCCCATCCCCCTTTAGATTTGGTAAAAGACAACCGAGTTATTTCCTTCGTATTCAATCACTAAACACTGCCGCTAGATCTAGATGCTCAGACCCAAAGTCAAACCCTGTAGCCGAGCGAGACGAAAGCAGCATACCATTTAGAACATTTCGTCAAAAACATATCTTTCTCATAGATATATGGGAATCCATCCATCTCCATTGTCTCTCCTAGTGGAAAATTAGAGCTGGTTCTAAGTTTACACCCCCAAATTTTGCCAAAACACCCGTGAGGCATAAATCAGAATCCCGACCCCGACAGTCGTGCGGATTTAACGCAGGGTGAAATGTTATTACTGCACACATATAAGGGGAAGCCTCCGTAAAGAGGAAGAGGAGTAAATTGCTACAGCACTGCTACTCCGGGTGGTTGTAGTTTTCTATAATCGACACAAAGCGAAAAAATTTCGCTTTGTCTCTACAAATAGAATTCTACGACCCCGCGGAGTCCCACTGCAGGTTCACAGTAACAGCATTTTATTAACGACTACAGCCTATGTTGCAAGCGCCAAGAACTGACCGTCTACGCAGAGCAACGCCAAATGTCTATGTGGCCAAAACGATAACTACGATCTGTCATTTTGTATGATGGCTGGTCCATGTGGTATGTGATTGCCAGAAAATTGTGAATTTTTGATGAAAAAGCATTAAGTTTTTGCGTAAAAAGTAGTTAAATATGAAGCTTAACGTGTCTTATCCAGCCACTGGCTGCCAGAAGCTGTTCGAAGTTGTGGATGAACACAAAATCCGTATCTTCTATGAAAAGCGCATGGGACAAGAAGTTGAAGCCGATCCATTAGGAGACGAATGGAAGGGCTACGTACTAAAGATTTCCGGAGGCAACGATAAACAAGGTTTTCCCATGAAACAGGGTGTTCTTACTAACTCCAGAGTTCGTTTGCTGCTCTCGAAGGGACACTCTTGTTACAGACCAAGACGCCAGGGTGAACGCAAGCGGAAATCGGTACGTGGTTGCATTGTAGACGGAAATTTATCCGTTTTGGCTTTGGTAGTTGTCCGTAAGGGAGAACAAGAAATCCCTGGACTTACTGATACTACCATTCCACGTCGTCTTGGACCTAAACGAGCATCGAACATCAGGAAACTCTTCAACTTGACCAAGGAAGATGATGTAAGGCAATATGTTGTCAAGCGTCCTCTTGCTCTTAAAGAGGGCAAGACCAAGCAACGTTACAAGGCCCCTAAGATTCAGCGCTTGGTAACCCCAGTTGTGGTTCAGAGGAAACGTCATCGTTTGGCACTCAAGAAGAAGAGGTGTTTGAAACGCAAGGAAGAAGCTGACACCTACGCTAAGCTGTTGGCTCAAAGAAAGAAGGAGTCCAAGGCACGTAAAGAACAGGCTAAGAGGCGTCGTTCTGCTAGCACTCGTGAAAGCAGATCTAGTACTCATAGCAAATAAGTTTATTTTGTAATGTTTTTAACAAAAAATAAATAAAAGTTTCGAAAAGATAATCTTGGTTGTTTTTATACCCTCAATCTGTGTAGATTAGGAATATGAATAAAAAGAAATTGTTTAGATACCTACTTTTGAAATAGTTTAGGGTTGTTTTCATGGTCTTTTAAGGGAGGCTTAAAGTTAAAGAGCACATAATATGTATTAGGTTAAAAATGATAAGATTGTTCAAATGATGCTTGTTTCTTAAGCCTCCCCTGAAGAATCTGGGCGATAATACTGGGCAATTTTAACTTGTGCATCAGCTTTACACTCAATAAGATGACTGGTCTTTGTTAAATTAAAACTACATGCAATAATAGTTAAGTGCAATGCTTATTGAAGCAAAATTTATTTATTGTAACTGTTATTGCATATAGTTTTAATTTAACAAAGATCAGTCATCTTATTGAGTGTAAAGCTGTAAATTTTGCTTCAGTAAGCATTGTATTTATTTTAAATAACTGCAAAGAATAAACAATATTTATATTTGTTTTTCCCGCCAGAAGCAACCAACCATGGTTCGAAGTATATAAAGTTGCCTATTCTTAAGTAGGGTATTTGACAATAATTATTTTAGAGCACGTTGAGATCTACTAGATCGTGCTTCGAACGGTAAAGGAGAGGTTGTAGCGGAAATTACCGAAACGGTACTATTTTATCATGCCATAATTTAGTTGACATTGACTATCAGAGCAAATTTTTATTTATCAGTTGCTTATTTTAACAACTTAAATGTATACTTAAATAAGTGGTTGAAACGTTAACATTTTTCATTTGTGCTTGCACTGCCATGGGCTTTTGATGTTTTACTTAAAGTACACACGGCGCCCCCTAACCTAACATACTGAAAATTTTCCCAAAAGTGAAAGGTTTCCCATCACTTTACTTCAAAATAACTACTTGCTATTTGTTAAATTTTGCTTTATTATCCACAGTTTTGGGCAAGCACTCTGTTATTCACGACCTGTGGTTAAAGTTAACAAAAAGTTTACAGAATATTGATATTAATATTGTGACCGAATTTCATCCTGCTAGGTAAGTAGAATTATTATTGTTACTAAGTTTACTGATTCTATTAATTTTATTGCAGAATAGATGTTACAACATCTGCTAATGTTTTTATGTATGTTCATGGCATATTTTTTTAACATACACCTGCCATTTGCAAGTAAATACAATTTTCAAAATGTTACATAAGTTAAGAGTGTTTTTGTCTGATTGAAACAGCTATAGGTTTAATTACTATTTCCTTAATAATAGGAAGGTTGTATTCATTTGATTTATACATCAGTCCGTAACTATTATGAGCAAAGTCATCATATATTTAAATGCTCATCTATGCTTAGAGCAAAAAACGGAATTCCATGAAAGTTAAATTCTGCTCGTAGCTGCTAGTATTCAGGAGACATTATTTTAGGGTAACGTCCATTTTACGTATTCTATAAAATCATATTTAGAATTTTTTTGATTTAACAGTTATTGCTTTTTGAACTTCTTAGGGATTTAGATGAAAAATAAAATGAATCTCCAAAATGTATAACTATATCACCTAAATTAACAAAATTGTACTGAACGCTTTGCCTTTACATGGTCTATTATAATGAAATATTCTAACTTAATTGTTCATACTTATTTAAACTCAAAACTAACCATAAAGTACAGAGATACAATATTTTTATGGTAACTAGAATAATATAAACTCAAATGGTTTTCAAAGTATTAGCACAGTTTGCTTGGGTTTGCTTGGGTACCAATAAATATAATTTGCTTGAAATCCGACTTAGTTAAGTTTATCTTCATATGGAGACCGAAATTTAATCGTCAGTTGCTCCCTTCCTATAAAAAATGAAGAAACTAAAAAATATGGAAATCACGTATTTCGACGAGCTCTTTCCGACGAAGTATATGGAATTTTGATTTGGATCCATTTTGACCCCGAAAAAAATTAAAAACCGTGAAAAATTTGGGACCAAAATCGAAATTTGCAGTTTTTCGCAAATAAATCCATTTTCCAGCCGTTTTAGGTATAGGTAAATGTATTGCAAAAAGAAAGTATTTGAGATTTTAAAGTTTCACGTATGAATTCGGTTTTTGATGCGACTTTTTGTTTTCGAGGTATTAGGTACCAAAAAAAAAGTCTCAAGTATGCCATGTGATCATAGAATCAGCGCGAGAAGAGTAGTCTATAAAATACTGGTCAGACCTACGGTAATGTATGAAGCGAGAACATGGCCAATAAACAATGAATAAGGATGTTAAGATGGATGCGTAGAACAATAAAAAGACTCGTTGTTTGAAATAAAAAAAATAAGGACACCAAGGTTGTAGAAATATCTAAGAAGATGTAGGAAGGAGGACTGATAGAAGTGATAATGATTATGTCGGTTTGCCCAGGAAAGATAAAAGTCGATATGGTTTAAAGAATAGAAGATTAAATTTAAAGAAAGCAGGTTTAACAGTTGAAGAATCTCAGAACTGAAAGTTGTGAAGATGATTAACCAGGAACATCTACCTATTACAGAGTGTGAAAAGACGACATCACCGAAGAAAAACTCAGTGTAGAATTATTTACTGATAATAAACTACCTAAACTCTACCAAATTTCTTTAGGCCAAGATTTCACAATAAACTACTAATGTTTTCACAAAACTGTTTAGAATGTTGCTTCACTTTTCTTGCACCATTATTTCATTTTCATTGTTAGAAATTGTTGCCAATAGGTTTTGTTAAATTAAGCTTGTTTATAAGTAACTATTTATTTACAGTCAACTTGCCTCCCGGGGCACGTGCCCCCTTTTGCCCCCCCCCCTCCCCCCACCCCGTAGATCCGGGTCTGCTTCAAAGCAAAGCGTTTCTTTCAAATACTGTTTTTAAGGTACTTCCATTTTAGTTCCTATTAGATAATCATTGTCTAATTTTATCTTATGTAATTCTCAATAAGTTCAATACATTATCAGTCTTAGTTTGAATCAGGACAAGTAGTTCCAGACCCTAATTAGTAAATTGTAATAAATGAAAAGTCACGAAAATTCAGAAAATTGACAATATACAGTAGTACCATAGACTAAATAATACCTAGGCGAACACTGACGTGCAATGAACAGCGGGTCTCCCTTGAGACATTTGGTGGGTTTACTGGTTTATGGTTTAAAAGTTTGTTTGTCTACCATTATATAAATATCTATACTATCAACGATATATGTACACATATCGTTGATACTATGTATCTGCAGGTGTATATATAATGGTAGACAAACAAACGTTTAAACCATAAACCAGTAAACCCACCAAATGTCTCGAGGGAAACCGGCTTATCGGTGTATTCGAGTGTCTGTCTATATTCTTTATAGTCTCTGGGAGTACGCAGTAAACGTCCCAAACAACATAAAGTTGGTATATTTTTCTAGGTTCACGGTCATTTTTGCCCTCCCAATTTATTTGTGACGTCACTAACTAATGCTAATTAGATAATTTATACTCCTAAATCCGAAAATGTATTGAAAATGAAGTATTTTAGGGCGTATGTTCATAAAAATCAACCCGAAAATCATTAGACATGCTTGGACAACCTGTATACCATTTAAAAATTGGACATTTTGTATGGCTACGTAAATTCGTGATAATGTAGTAATAAAAGATAATTTTAAAAAAACCAACGGCAAATCATTACTCCATTAGCTATAATGTGGATTATTTATTAAATTTCTGATTCAAGGTCATTAGCAGCAACCTTAATAAAGCAGTGTAATTTAATATAATATTCATCAGTTATTGTTAAAAAAATACACGTTTTCGGTATTTCCCTTCTGGGGTTTCTTTTAGCCTCTTCCGTCCTTGTACAATAACATTTCTTGGTAATATTTTTCAGTTTTGCCATCGAATATAACAAGAATTTGCCTTTGCTGCGACCACCATTGTGCTCTAGATATCAAAAATTAATAATACTTTTACCAATCAATTTCTCAATATAATTGGTATTCTATTGATTAGGCATTGTCTGATTGCTGGACGCTTTACATTCTTTAATTGGTCATTTTCAACAGTCATTTTCTTTATCATTACCTAATAAAAGTTGGCGATATGGACTATAGAGACTTGGATTCCATATAATAGTCATCGTTTTTTTAGGCATTTGCCTGGGTTTACAGAATTTTTGAAAGTACATTTTTCGAAAGTACCTTTTTCCCAAAACACATTTTCCAAAAATACTAGATATTTTTTGAAAAACTATGCAGCGAAAAAAGCGTTTTGCCAAAAACGTGTTTATCGCGAAAAACGTATTTTTGAAAAATGTACTTTCAAAAATTTTTCGAAAAAATTTTCTTGGATTCGATGCAGCATTTGTACCAGAACCATAGGAAAATTTAAAACCGATTCACCGTTATCTCTATATATGTATACTAATTTATAAAATTGTAAAGTGACTGACGCACTGCCAAAACTACTAATGCTAAAAAATTGAAATTTTGCACACAGCTTTATTTTACGCCGTAGACGTCCACTGAGAAAGGATATTGCAAAACTCACCCTCTAAGGGGGGTAAAAGCAACCCCTAAAAATTAAATTATTTTGAGTTTTACAGTTTTTAATAAATCAACTCCTAAGGGGGTGCAATGGGGGTTGAAAGTTCTAAACGGACTGAAATTGTTATACCGCGGACGAAGTCGCGGACGAAAGCTAGTAATATAGGTATTATATAAACTTAACGCAACTACATAGCTGGGCTAATATTAAAATACACTTAAGTATTTTATAATATTATCTTAAAAGTGAAAGGTAAAACGTACAGAAATATCATAAGTAGATCGAATTCTCGGACGTAAAAAAACAATAAAGAATCGTACTGATGTATTTAAATTGGCAAGTAGCGAGGCAAGTCAAAGCTTAACCCGAACTTTCATGAAACCATAGGCCTACCATATGAAACTACAAATTTGCATTGAAATTTAAATTAAGCAAAACAATGGAGCTTGCGTTGAAAACTATGGACGAATATTTAATGTGCGCTAAACTCGGCTCTGATATGTCGCTGGCTCTGATTATTAAAAAAATCTCTCTCAGACTATCAGATTCATTAAAATATTATAGTTATTAAATATAAAAATAATTTTATCAGAAGAAAACAGGATATTTTTATTATTATTTTTCAGTGATAAATTAGGATCAGGCAACTTTGTATAATAAAAAGTCACTGACAGTGCACAAACCTGCCCTATTCAGTAAAATAACGTTCAATAGTGTTTTATTTTAGTCGTCTTTTTTGTCTTATTTTTTAATTTCAAAAGCAAATCTAGGTAAAATTATTAGATTTAGGGGCGGCAAAATTTAGAACCCCCTCCCCCCCCCCCCCCCAAAAAAAAATATTCACGGAACAAAAATTTATACGCCTACATTTATGATTAATAGCTTTTATCGTGACACACCTTGTATATAAATACCGTCAAGAAAAATTTTACACAATCTGAAAAAAAAATGTTTAATCTCGTCTGTTGGTTATCCAGGTGCTGAGTAATAAATTTGGGGGCCACTTTCGTGGCATTTGATGAATGCGCCAGGTTTCACCCCGGATGCATATTTACAGATGCTAGCATGTGTTGACACCAGGGTGTTGAAATCAGCGAGGGTTTGGAAAAACAGTACATTTACAAATGCTAGCAGATTTGGACACCAGAGGCGATCAGAGTGTTGAAACCAGTGAGCGTTTGCAGTGGGCATACTTACAGATGCTAACTGATGTTGACACCGGTATTAAATTGACACAATAATAATATGTAATTCCGCAATCAGAGATTCAACTTTTAAGACTCTGGGAGGATTTTGCCATGATTAAAAGCAATTCCAAATTAAGATTACTTCATGTCCCGCAGTTTTAATGTTTTTGATGCGAGTGTTTTGATGGAGACACCGTGTTGCCAAATTTACTAGTGTTTCCCACAAATTTTTATATCAGCTTTAAAAGGTGTATTGGCAACGGGTTAGGGCTCTGTTACTACATATTTAATTATTTTTTGTGAAATTTTGGCATTAAAGCTGTTCTTAGAAATAATATAATTTCTTCTTGTGGCCATAGAGTTGTAAAATACGTTCTCGAACAGGTTTGCTCAGTTTTAGGTTTCATCAGTATATTTTTTAAATTTCTTATCTTTGCCGAGTTTTTTTACTGCGACTGCGCGATTCGTATTGGTATAAAATTTTGGCAGCACCGCATACACCTGACATTTTATTAAAAAAGATACTGATGAAACCTAAAACTGAGCAAACCCCGAGAGCGTATTTCACGACTATTATGCAATTTTAATTTCTGCACCTTGTAGGGCCGATCTGGGTTAGCTTTTATTTCTTATTCATCTTAACATCTCACAAAACCAGCCTAATGCTGAAGGGCATGGATCTGCTCATTAACCTAATATTTTATTTTTATTTTGTTCGTTTGCTTTAATAAATATTTTTTTTTCAATATTCCAACAACGTTTTATTGTTATTTTCCGTACAGGCACAATCATGGAAAAAGGTTATCTACTGCTCAGGTTATCTAAAACTGGTTTCAACACTATGATCGCCTCTGGTGTCCAAATCTGCTAGCATTTGTAAATGTACCGTTTTTCCAAACCCTCGCTGATTTCAACACCCTGGTGTCAACACATGCTAGCATCTGTAAATATGCACCCCGGATTATATACCCTGGAGGAACTACCTACCCAGTCGGGATAAAAGAGTAGCTTATATTCTTTTCTGTGACGTAAACTTCCTCAGTGTCAAGTTTCATTGCAATCAGTTGCCCGATGACACCTGATTGAGTAACAAACAAACAGATTTTTGCATTTATAAGTCAGATTACTTTGGGATTTTCCATAGTTCTTTTTTCTTATCAAAACTTTATTATGCCGATAAAATAATCTAAAATTGATTTGTTTCTTAGGATCTACTTACCACAGACAAAACATGTTATTTTGTGGTTACCAAATTATTGTGAAAAGAGACCGATTATTGTTTATTATTGAACGAAATTTGAAAAAATGCAGCTTTTTTTATATAGCCTTTTGTTAATTATTAAGGTTAATATACAGCGAATAATATAAGGCAAATGTAATCCCGAAGAACTTACTAATTTTTATGAATAAACTAGCTTTCGCCCGCGACTTCGTCCGCGGTATAACAATTTTACTCCATTAAAAACTTTGAACCTCCATTTCACCCCCTAAGTACCTTTCATATTAACGCCAGAAAAAATTAAATCAAAATTCGAAAATTTAGTTTTCTCAAAATATCTGGAAAATGATCATTTTATTAGTTTTAATTAGGCAACTTTTTTCCCATTCAACCAATTTTGTATTTCTAACTATTAACGAGATCCCCATATATACTGGCCCTCCTTATGTCGTCGTGTATGTACACTTACGGACAGAAAATCGTACACCTAATTCACAGTACCTGTAAATTAGATATAAGTAAGATTTTTTTTCTTGTTCATTGATGTTTGTAGGAGGTCAAGGGTCAGGTGTCCATTTGTAGGCTTGCCTCTGGGCCCAGGTTAAATTCGGTGGTGGTGGTAGGGTTCTTACCATTTTGCAGTACGCCATTGAGCAAATTTAAATCATTTTTAAGAAAGCTGCTTTTGTCTAAGCAGGACTGTGTTATAGTGATGGCTGTGATTTGTTTCAGTTGACAAGATAAAATGGACCATTCTCAGCACCACGTAGAGGCAGGACAACGTGCGGCGGGCCACAACCACGATATAACGACAGATCACGGTATGCACCATGACATGGCCAGCCACGGTGCTGGGGCCCACACCGGCGGAGGAAGTCACAGTATGCACATGGATGGTATGAATATGTGGGTGCGTGTTTTTGATAGTAATTATTTCGATTTTTCTATACTAGACTTAATTTAGCTTTTCAATTGACAACCATCTTCCAAAAAAGTCGACTGTTTTTTTCCTCATGACCAAAACTTACTTAAACATGATCTTAACAAAACCATCAACAAACTGACAACAAAAGAACCTATTATTAGGGCCAAAAATAGTACTAGTGTTATAAGTGAGACCCATTTTTTCGCGTGTAAGGGTAAGATATTTTAAAGGCAAATTCTACATCTAAAAATATGAAAATAAGTTTATATAAACATGAATCCTCTTTTTCGAGATACAGGGTGTTTAATATTTTCACACCTCAAGTATTCCGAAGAGTTAGGAGAAATATGCGAAGACGATTTAAAGCATGTATTGAAGCACAGAGAAGCCATTTCCAGCATCTACTATAAACGTAAATCAAAAAGCGCCGTTTTGTGAAGAAAACATATTTTAAAAAATGTATTTTCGTTATTTGTTCTTATTGTAAAGAATTAATTTTTGTCTCGAAAACGGTGCGTCAGAACAAAAAAGCTCAAGAGACACTTTTCACGCAGAATCAATTGGGCTTAAAGAAAACGATATCAATTTTGCCAAAAATCAGTGGCATACTCCACGGACGCCACTGATGCAAGTACTTTATATACATTTTACTTTATATACATTTTTAACGTAAAGGTACCCTTTGATAACATATTGGCGTGTACCAAAATTCATGTCAATATCTTAACGCATTTCCGAGAAATTAAAAAGAAACATTGAAAAAAGAAAATATTAAACACCCTGTTTCTCGAAAAGGAAGCGTTTAAGGATCCATGTTTATATCAACTTATTTTCATATTTTTAGATGTAGAATCTGCCCCTAAAATTTCTTACCATCTTTTTGTAACACCCTGTAGACACCTTCATACAAAATGATGAAATCATTCTCTTCGCTTCGCTAGTATCGCCGCTCTTATCGTTTATCGTTGCTCCAACATAAAAGCATCCTAAGCTGTTTTTAGCATCTTGTGTCAAAATCTGACAAGTGAAGTTTATCCCTATGTATAAACGTCAATTTTGACAATTTGGCATAAGACTGTTACAGCCAATTACACGCAACAAAATGCCCACATGGATATATTCTTAACATCCCCTTTTTAATTTTAGTTTCAATTTTCAACAGATGCCACTGTTTTATTTGAACCTTGGCATTTTTCCACCGTAGGAGGACTCATCGGTTCAATGATAGGAATTTTTTTTATGGCAGCACTGTATGAAGGACTCAAATATTACAGGTATTATGTTCAATAAATACTTGAGCTGTTTGCCGAGACTTAAAAATACGCATGTGAACAGACTGTCTTAAGCATAAGACAGGAAATCACAATTATATGATGGCTTACATTTTTTTTCTTTATTTCACTTAGAAATTTTAGGTTTAATAAGTTTTAGCACCAAAAACGCATACTAATCTTTTTATTTTAATAAAAGCATGTTAATTTCAGGGAATATTTGTTTTGGAAAACGTACAACGCTTTACAATATAGAGCAGTTTCATTACCTGACAAAGGACCAGTAGGACCAGATGAACCACAAGTGGTGCAGTAAGTTTTTTTTACATTTTAGTGATTATAGGACGAGTTACATATAAAACTTGTAAATAAATTAATAAAATTCTCAAGGCGGACTACCGAGTTAACAATTCCTTAAAATTATCGGGCAGATTTACGGTCGCTAAAACCGGTCTGATTGGGCAATTAAGGGTCATTGGCATGTGTAAAACATAAATTTTTGTAATATGTTTTTTCGCAAGTATATAAAGAAACGGAAAATTTAAATATAACAGGGTGTTTTCTAATTGAATGTCAATATTTAAGAGGGCGATTTTCGGGTCCATTTTAAAAATAAAACTTCATATGAACGTATGTCCTAAACGTCTTAACTTTTGAGATACAGGGTGGTAAAGTTTTCAAAAATAAATAGTTTTTTATTAATATCTGTAATGCCACTTTAGATATTTTAATTAAATTTGGCATACATGTACTATGTATCAAGAGGCATTATTTAGTGTACCACAATTTTTTTTATTTCCACCAGTGGCGTTCGTACGGAATTTCACCTGCCTATTTTGGCAGACATTGATGGTACGCCACTGATTTCTCGTGTGTGTGTGTGTGTGTGTGTGTATGTAGGTTAATGGCACTGGTTAAGACCAAATGGCCAGTTGATTTCTCGTAAAATTAAAATTATTCCTGAAATCCCCAATCATTTCTAAGCAAATTTGATCTCTTGAATTTTTTCAATCCGATGCACGGTTTTCGCTTAAAAAAATAAAAACCTTTTCTCTGCATAACAATATCGTTAATATGACAATATCACCAAGCAGAGAAATATATTTTATTTTTTTGATCAAATTTGCTTAGAAAGGAATAAGGATCTCAAAAATTAACTTCCTTATTCATTTCTAAGCAAATTTGATCTAAAAAATAAAATCTATTTCTCTGCATGGTGATATTGTCATATTAACGATATTGTTATGATCATGCAGAGAAAAGGTTTTTATTTTTTTTAAGCAAAAACCGTGCATCGGATTGAAAAAATTCAAGAGATCAAATTTGCTTAGAAATGATTTGGGATTTCAGGAATAATTTTAGTTTTACGAGAAATCAGTGGCGTACCATCAATGTCTGCCAAAATAGGCCGGTGAAATTCCGTACGAACGCCACTCGTGGAAATAAAAAAAATTGTGGTACACTAAATAATGCCTCTTGATACATAGTACATGTATGCCAAATTTAATTAAAATATCTAAAGTGGTATTACAGATATTAATAAAAAACTATTTATTTTTGAAAACTTTACCACCCTGTATCTCAAAAGTTACGACGTTTAGGACACACGTTCATATGAAGTTTTCTTTTTAAAATGGACCCAAAAATCGCCCCCTTAAATATTGACATTCAATTAGAAAATACCCTGTATATTTCTCATAATAGAAGAGGTACGTTAGATCTCGAGGGTCGAAATAAGCAAAAAAAATTATGCAATGGATGATGGGCCCCTGAAGGTGTCCAGATGATCGTATGAAACTCTTTATAAAAATATCTTGGTAAATTTTTTTTTATTAACAATTTATTGCAAAAAAGTCGTTTTTTCCATGTTTTTCCCCGTTGTTTTCGTCATATCTCAGTTATTTATTAAAATAGCTGAACGCTGTTGCGCCATCGAAAAGATGAGAACATTTTACACAAGCCCTGTGCCTACAAGCAGTGCGTACAAATTTCTGACCGTCAAAAACAACCAGTCACACTGAACGCATGTCGCTGTGCAACATGTAATATTAATCTGGGCAACTTTATTTCTGAGACGACCACGGACTCTTTGTGGGAACAAACCTACAGTTTTGCTACTGAGCACTGTTTTCTATGACCAATAGATTCGTCAGTATTTAATAAATAAAAAACGTTTCAAAAAGTACGCGCGCGAGGGCGCAGCGGTATATATTCATAAGCGTCGCGTGCTATAAACAAATGCTCATCACTTTAATTAATTAAAGATATTTGGATACAACAAAATTGCATGTATAAACAATCGCCAAGACAAACAATTCATCATATTTTGAAAGTATTTCAAATGTTTGAACTTCCGGTATTCTTGTTTAAGTGTGAAAAGCTTCCACTTTGTTGATTCAAGCTCTGCATTTGTAACCAAATTTTGAAAAATTATAGAGTTAGTATTGTATTCACGTTATGAAAAGTTTAATCTTTTATACAGGGAATTATTATGCGTAAGAGTAAACACTTGTTTATCATTTTCTACCACACGAACAAATAATATAAAATATGTTTTAAATTAAACCCTAAGTCGAAGTACAAGATTTCATTAAAAAATTAAATATTAAAAGTAACAGCCCAACTATTCTCTCACACCTTTAACCAGAGTACTATTTTCTACATATTAAACAATATTGACACCTATGGACATGTTTGTCAATGTCTTTATTAAATGAAACGATTATTTAATTTAAAATACTTCTCATCAAAATGCTATCTACTGAACAAAGGATTTCTATAGTCCAGTGTTATGGGGATGGCCAAGTATAATACCGCTAAATTATGGAACAATTTAGCGAGAAATTTGTAGAAATCTCAGTAACTGAAATGACACTCTACAACGCAATAAAGAAGTTACAAAGAACTGGTTCGGTTTTGATCTCGAGAAGAAAAAGAAGAAATACGACCAAAACGATGCTGCCCAGTTTTAGTTCTTCTGTCTGTTAGATACTGTGATGTCCCTTAGAAATCCTGCTAAACATCTTCTAGAAGTTGTGAAAAAAACTCATGTTTAGATGGGAAAATAAATTATTTCCTTTCAAACCCCACTTTAACCAGCTAACTAGATTTTTGTTTAAAATTTAAAAAATAATGTGATAGAACTCGTTACTAATATATACATTTTTAATGAAATCTTGTACTTCACAGTTTTCATTTTTATTAGTATGTGACTTTACTGACAAATTAACTTTATGTCATTAACTGCACACATATTAACACATCTATTTTCATTCATTTTACGCAGAGTTCCTGGAGGAGTGATGCACAGAAAACCGTAAGTTCCGTTTATCCTGTAGAAATTCGAATGTTGTTGTTTTTTGTAGGGTGGAGAGTACTTGTATGTTGACTTATCATTTTCAAAAGTTTTGGTCTTAGAAAGTCATAACAAATTATATAAATTTCAAAAGTCTGTTCTCTTAAAACTCGGATTTTTGAAAATAAACGCCTTTCTTATTTTGTAGTATGTGCTGGCTGAAGATCGCTGTCTGTACCAGCAAAGTCGTGATGTATGATTTTAAAGTTTATATATTTTGTTTAATGACATTTCAAGGTCAAAGGCCCGAATTTTTGAATAAAATAGTATTACGTTAGTTGCTTCAAATAAATCTAAAAAATATTTAGAGCCTATACGGTGCATTTTTTTAAAGCAGATAATATGATTTTATATGTTAAATTTTTAACTCCGTATTAGTAGGCCCTGTTCTATTACAAGTATAGAGATAAAACTTGACATAGGTAAATTTCAAAGTATTAAGATTATGTTAATTTGCCAATTATACCAAAAAAGCTCCAAAAATACCTAAAAAATACATTTATTTATTTAAAAACATTAATTTTTCACACCCCTGGCTCTGGTATTAGAAGTCAATGCTGACCACAGAGGAGATGATGTCTCTAAAAATGTATACTCGTATGAGACAATGCCCAGAACGTATAAAAATAAAATTAATGAGTCTAATCGTAACGCTCATGATAAATTCTTACAACAAAATTAGAAACACATGGGGGTTAGTTAACTACGAACGGAATAAAAGTCACACCAAGGTGAGATTGCTAATACATAATTCAATGATTACTTTGTATCAATAGCGAGAATATCATTATGATGACTCTCCCCGCTATCGACCATGACTTATTCATCGGCGATAGTCCTAACACGTCTTTCTTCCTCGGTCCGGTGACTAAAGTTGATATCATGTATGCAATCAGCAATTTAAAAAACTCAAGTTCTCTGGACATCTGTGGCATAGTAAAATCATAATGGTGATAATCTGGCACAGCCACTCGCGTAAGATAAATAGGGTGCCCATCTTTAAAAAGAGAAATACTAATGATGTAAATAATTATCGCCCTATCTCTGTTATCCCCGTTTTCGGTAAAATTCTTGAAATAATACTTAAACCTAAAATATGTCAATTCCTAGAAAAAAATTAACTTCTTAACCATAATCAATTTGGCTTTAGACCCGGTCACAGTGTTGCGCGGTATAAGGGATACAGGACAAAATTTAGTGTAAGCTTAGTTTTAAACAAATAAATTTGTCTTTATTTTTATCTCGATAACTATACAATTACATACAAACCACCAAGAAAATTTGGATTTTTTTGTAATTTTTTTAGGTCAAAAACTAAGAGTAAGTACAGAAGTTATGAAATAATAATAAAAACTTATGCTTGGCAAAATTAAAGAACACACTATTAATTTGCAGGTTAACAATAAGAAACACTCAAATGCCTGCTTTGTAAAAACTATCCAATAAATTTTGTGTCAAAAGTATTAACCGTGAAATTTTAAAAGCATGGTTTATGTTGCTTTAAAGTCAACTAACTTTGACACAATCCTCACAGATGCCTAAAAAACCAAACTAATCCGGGATAAACCTTTTATAAATGATGGCGAACTTTGACGTCAAATTTATTTGATTATACGATACTTGCTATACAAACATCCAAGCAAAATTTAGTTGGACTGATCACATTCGCTATCAGTACTTAATTCTTTAGATAGGTCCAAGGGAAAACCTGAATCTTCCAAAGAATTGTGTGGCTCTCCTGTAATCAAATATTGCCTTAGTTCATCATCACAACTGATATTTGTGGTTCTTTTTGTAGATTGTCTGTAAGAAAATAATTCTGGGTCTGAAGTCAGTAAAAGAGTTTTTATGATGTCGGTATTGGCATCTATTCTTACAGTTTTCCGGCTGTTACACAATGGTTTTTTTCTGAATTCCTTATATCTGGCCTCCAAAGCATCCTCTGGGGTAAAAAAGTACCAAAAAACATACCATTCTTCAAATAGTATGTTTTTGGTACTTCGTAAAAGACATCTAAAAAGATTAAATAACTTAGGGGCAGATTGGGGCAGGAAAACGGCATAATGAAGCACAATATTGAGGGTGGTTTATCACACAAAATCTCAAAAGACATTTTCGGACATTTTTCTTCAAAATTCTTCCAAAAAAATTAAATTAGTATTAATAATAAGGGTTACGTGAATTTGTGCGCCGTCCTGCTGGAAGTAGCCTTGTCGCACATCTTCATCGTCTGATGCGTTTACAAAATTTTCTAAAATTTCATTACGGTATCGCGCCGAATTGAGAGTCCCTTAAAACAATCAGTCCAATTAACCTTCTTTTCGATATGGCCGCCCACACGCCAACTTTCTGTGAATGCAGAGACTTTCCTATAAAGAAATTTGGATTTTCAGAAGCCCACATTCTCAATTGTTGAGAATTTACATAACCAGATAGGTAAAACCATGCCTCGGCAGTAAAAAAGGTTTTTTGAAATACGTTTTCATTATTATGCAAATTACCCATAAACCACTCTGAAAATTGCATTCGCTGCGACTTGTCGTTTGGTAACAATTCTTGGACTGAGCTCAGACGATAAGCGTGCATATGTAGGTCACATTTCAGGATTATATTGCAGGTTCCGTAGGATACATTTACCTGCAACTTTAGATCATAAAAGATTTTTGTTCTGCCGTGATTACTATATTTAATTTTCTTAAAAATAATAGCTTCAGAACTTGACAGTTCTATTTTTCATACACCTATACCTTTTACCTATGTTACCTTTCAAGGGTAATAATTCAAGACATGCGTAATAATTGATTCTATGGCATACTTTGAGGACGTTCTTTTTTGTTTTTTACTTTGTCCTACCAACTGAAGATAACACACATTTTCTGACATTTAAAACTTTATTATCACAATTTGAAATTCCTGATAGATTTTTTTGGCATAATTGGTAAATTAATAACCTGACTGAAATTTACCTATGTCAAGATTTATCGCTATACTTCTAATAGAACTTTACTCTGGGGTTAAAAATTTAACGTGTAAAATCTTATGGCCTGCTTAAAAGAATGCATGATATACATAACAACCAACGAACATTTTTCTGACCAAGGGCTCGGGCTTCGCGGTCTATAATGAATGTCTCAATGAGGTTGGCATATCCTTACTTTTAGAGCGCAATACCAGTCAATAGAGGTTTACAGCAAGTAGATATACATATTTATTTAGAAATGTGGTAGGTATTAGATTAAGTAGAAAAAATATCAATTAGAAAACCACAAGTTACAGTAGTGTTTTCCATAGTTTGAATAGAAATTAGAAAATTAAAATTTATAAAGACGATAATAAGGGAGTACACCGGTAAACTAGAAAAATATTTAAATGTCCTAATATGTATAACTTGAGAAGTAACATAGTACTTACACTGTCACTATTACGAGCGGTATTAGGCTTTCATGACTTTTATTTTGGGTTTTTAACATTGTTACTCAGCTTTTGCTATAAAAAAATGAGTGAAGACACGCAAAAAGATATAAATCATTAAAGAAATCAGAATTTTATTTAGTGGCTTACTGATAATACAGCACATTATATTTTTATTGTTATCTAACTTTGCTGTAAAACTCTAATTTGTCACGATTACTAACTTAGTCACATAGTAACTGCTTATCATTTTGTGTATCAAGATCTAAGCAACCAAGTATGTTTTAATTTAGTTTCCTTAATGTATTGAAAGGATGTGTGCAAGAAGAATTAAAAGAGGGGGAGTGCTGATGCCAAGTGTAAAACAGAGACGCTGAATACCACTTTATCTTTGTCTTTTATCTGAGCTAGACGTCATTCGATTCATGATATGCATCAAAATATTTGTAGTTACATCACAGACAACCTATCAAAATTATTAAAAGTTTTATAGACCCTTATATGTACAATATTTAGACTATTGTAGTCTTGGCGGTCTAGGGTTGACAGGTTATGGGAGTTTTGATAATACCTTGCCTTTAAAATATTATGCTTTATGATTGTGTAACTAAAATATCGTCTAGAATTAGCTAAATAGATGAATGTCACAAAAGTGAGTCATTTTTACACTGTTTTGGACCTCCATAAAAAATTGGGAGATAATACAAAAGAATGCTTCTAACGAATACCAGTCGTCAGTTTTGTGTTCACAGGTTCACTTGGTGACACGGTACTGACAACAAAGAACAGACCTTCGGTCGCCATGGAAAAAAAGAATTTTTGATTTTGGAAAATTGTTGCCCGTAATAGATATTTTGGACATTTTTTAGGAAGGAATATTAAAAGAAATTACTAACACGCTGTAGTTTTAGGAGTAATTACTTGATTGGTATTTCAACTCGTGATTGGGACAAGTTCGGGACTGACATTTTATGATTATAATTAATGGTTATAATTAAAAATGACACTTTCTTTTGGCTACGAACTAACAATGTGCAATTTTTGTTTATAATGTGATTAATTTAATTTTTTCTAAGCGGTAACATAGGATGACTCACTTTTAAGGCAATTACCCAATAACTATCTATACAGGGCGAGTTGTTCGGCGATATCTCGAAAACAATTTACAATATTTTCATGAAATTTTGGTAAATTAATAGGGAGAAGGGGGAACGACATATTTAAATATATTTTTGACATTTACCCCCTCTCTCTATTTTGTTTATAAAATTCGAAACTGCGTCAAAAACTATGTGTACATTTTTTTTATTTGCTCTTTCCGTTACGAATTTATAGTTAACTATAAATTGATTGAATTTAAAAAATAAATAAATTTTATCTAGACAAGTTTACCTATTTCAGAGTTATTATTCGTTTCCATGGAAATGCGCTATTTTTACTCAATCAGTTGAAAATTTTGGCGTTTTAACATTTCTCAGTTTATTGCCGGATTTGACCCCCCTTGACTTTTTCTTGTGGGGGGGGTTTCATAAAGAACAAAGTGATGGCGACTGCGTCTACAACTTTAGATGATATAAAAGACCGTATCTGCTTTGCCTGATTATTAGTTGCCGAAATGTTACAGCGGGTGAAATTCGTTTAGAAAAAGAGTGAGAAAGTGTTTGGAAGTTGAAGGGGGACATTGTGAACAACTTCTCGAGCATGACGGACGATAAATACGTTGAAATAAAATGGTATTTATTATGGTATGGTTTTTTTAATGGTATTATTTTTTTTATTTTATAACCATCCATCATAATCCCGTAACCGAAAAAGCAAATAATTTATATATACACGGTAATTATGTAGTATACGGTTTTCAGCTATTTTTGCGTTTTTTGGGAAAATTCTTTTATGGTCACATTCTACTGTCTTTCCTGATTGCAAATATAAGTGCGCACATAATAAATTATGAGCAAAGCTGACCACCTTTGTGCTCACCAACCTGAGCAAAAAGGTGGTCAGGTTTGCTCAGTTTTGATATAGATACATAATATGTATCTATATCAAAAAAATTACCTCAATACCTAAATTTAAAAAAGCAGTAAAGAAATTTTTATTAAAATGAATATAACTAAGAAACTTCAAATTTTAAATGTATATGTTGTATAATGTATGTATACGTATGCATATCTCTATATGTATATAGTATATTACAGTTTCGATTTTATAATAGTATAGTATAATAGTATTATTTTTTATTAATATATGTATTTTTTTCATATATTTCATTTACTTTTTTATTTAGAGTTATAACTTTTGACAATTTATTATTTCAACATTCCCTGTAATGAACCACTAGTGTTAGTTGGGAATGAGTAAATAAATAAATAAAAAAAATTATTATTAACTCACCAAAATTTCATGAAAATAGTTTAAACTGTTTTCGAGATATCGCCTTGTAAAACTTTAAAAACCTCATCCTGTATAAATGATGAATAAATATAAGATTGATTATATCTTTTTATATTACAGACCTACAATGATGAGCAAGATCCATTTTTACCAGACATTCCTGCACATGATCCAGATGATTTTAAGTTACTTTCTAATGTTAATTTTTATGACGTACAACGTATGGCTGTGTATAGCTGTAGTTTTAGGGGCAGGAGTGGGATATTTCCTATTCGGATGGAAAAAATCTGTTATAGTTGACGTTACGGAACATTGCCACTGACGGAAATAGTGAAACTTAAGATTAAGCTAATGACAAAGTAAGATAAAAAAAAATAGGTGCAAATCTACAGGGACATCTTCAGTTATACTTTAAGTGCATGAAGAATATTGTCACGTAAGCTTAAGGCATTTAAAATCATTATGGATAAATTTTCTTAACATGTGTCGGAAGAAATGGAAGGATGGGACAGTCACATGATCGCAGCATGAATCACGTTTTGTGAATTTGCTGCGCGCAGGTTGGCTCAGATTGTAGCGCTGCTAAATCGCGTCCCATTCTTTAATATGTCTTAATTCACCTAGGATATTTGATAAACAAACTTTTACTTATGAACTTTACATCGACCTTCGTTGATATTTAATTATCGAATATCCCTGGTACAGATTTTGAAAGCCAGTCCCTGACGAAAACAGCTGACGCGCAAGTGTACTCTCTAATAATTTACGAGTACTCTCTAATTAATACACTCCAATAGATAAGAGCCAGTAGAAAAATCCAAGAGTTTGGAACTAGAAGTACAGTTCATGTCTTCCATTTCCATATGCACAGGGTTGTGAGAGAAAAATAGGTCATATTAATGTGTGACCTTTACAACTAGTGGCTTATTTTTGACGCATTAAAATCTCCAAATATTGAACTCTGAAATGTTCATTTAGAATATCTATAGTTACCATATTTCGCTACTGAGGATTTTACTAGATTATTTGCAATATTGGGTTTATATCGAGCAATAGTATAGAGTTACCAATTATTTTATGTTATAAAAAGCTATTTTACAAGCAAGTTTTATTGCTCGAAAGAATTCTGCTCGGAAATCAAGAGTTTTGTGTAGCCTTACATATTTATAAACCAGTCTCAGTTACAGCGTTTTCTGTTGGTAAATCTGGTGTCCATTAAGAGCAGATTGTGTAGGTAACATTATAGTAGTTTTCCTGTTGTGAAAATGTTTCCTTATTTTAATTTTGAGGGCAGAGCAGAACAGCATTGTGACTCTAGATTTACCATTGAAACGTGGCATACAACGGTGGAATTGACGGTAGGTCTACAGTAGAACACGAAAGTGGAGTATGACGCATACTGTGGTATCAGTAGACTGAAAATTTGGACAGGTGTTTTTTACTCTATCTTGGACCTACCCTGATTTTTGAAGGGTAAACATACCGGGTGGAGACATCTGAACGAACCTCAGGTAAAAGGTGTGATTCCTGGCCCACCAAAATTAAACAAAGGCAATATATTTGCTTATTTTACCCGTTGACCAACCTAAACTATTTTTTGGAACGTCACTGACTTGGCTTGATAACTTGCTGTATTTAAGATGTTTTTCGTCTTTTGATCTCTTTGGTATCTTGTACAGTTTATAAATTATTTAGCAAAATATCGGTTTGTAACAATGTCAGAATTAAAAAACTCTTGGTTAGCAATTTTTAGCACATATCCTTAGTTGTCTAGCAGCCTGATAGAATTTGCCTATAATGTATGTTATATAATTTGCAACATATTCAGATAACTATTTTAATATTTGTAGCATAAGGTACTACTTTTACAATATTTTTTTTACATTTAAAAACGAACTGATGGACTATAAAACAGCTATTTTACTTTAATTTAGACACTTTATAGAAAGACGTAAGAGTATGTGAATCAAAATTTTGCAATGTTAAGAGTCAAAGTCGAACTTGCCAATATTTATTTCGATTTTGTAAACTCTTAACATCACCGCATTTTTTCCATCTCGTAACTGTTATGTCAGATCTTCATTCTTAATACGTATATTTTACTGACGGATGAAATAGCTGTTTAAGTAATTTATTAAGTATTATTAGACTGTAAATAAGACACAAATAAACTTTTTTCTCTATTAATTTTGCAAATATTTTTACGTGTGTATTTAAATATTGTTATTTGTTATATCTGGGAGGTTATATAATAAACAAGGTAAAATTGAACAATGCTCGAAATTCTTTTATATATACAATTGTATATTATTGTTAATTAGTATATAGGATTTTTAGTTCCTAAGGTTTTATAAAATATCGGACGTTTTTAAGTGGCTTCGGTCACGGTTATCAGAATAACAATAGATTAAACGTCATCCGTCACCAATTTGGTTGACAACTGAAGGTTAGTTTATTGTCTAACTGTCAACGTAAACCATAACCAAAGCGACATGAAAAGGTGTACTACTATCATGAAGTAATTTAATTAATGAAAATTAAATGAAAATAAATATATTATTGACATCAAGGACGACTTTTAAATAACACCAAAGTTTATTACGTACCAGTAAAAATGTCTTACTTGTTTTTGGACACCATATATACGCCTCTAAATGCATGGAAGCGCATATGGAGTATTTAGTTTTTATATGTTGGTGTAAGAGAAATTGTTTTGGCAGCATAATTTTATCGGCCGCTAACATAACATAGTAAATGGTGTGGCCACCTATTTCCTGTTATAGTGCTATGCTCCGATCGTTTTTGAGCCTTCTACAGGGTGTCCAGAAATGGATTTCCCTTTTCAAACACTAATAGTGGATAGATGTAGGTTATTTAGTAAAAATGGAGCGTTGGTAGTCAAGTTCATTATCGAGGCATACTTCAAGAGTAGCGATTCTTACTGGAGATCTAAACTGGCCGGCTAGGTCTCCCGACCTTACCCCACTTGAATATTTTTGTGGGGATACCTCAAAAGTAAAATTTATGTTGATAGACTTATCACTTTGCAAGAGTTAGAACAAAAAATACGGGAAGAAAATATTGGAATACCACCTGAGATGTGTTTAGCAGTTTTTGACCACATGAAGACGGCATTGCAAGAGTGTTTTGACCGAAATGGAAGGCACCTCGACAATATCATTTTCTGTGTATTTTTTCCTTAATAAATTCTTTTTTAAACTTAGGCCCCTTTCATGAAAACTGGCATACCTAAAAGCCTTATCAATTTACAGTTTAAACTCCTAATCATTCGAATAAATTTTTCCGAAGTTATAAAAAGAAATAATTGCTCGTCAAGAATATTAGTAATTTTTAATTATACTGGATGGCTAGGTAAAGAAGTGCTTGAAAAGCTATATTTTAGTGTTAACTGTAAAAAAGATTATAATGCTTATGTATTGTTTTTGTACAGGGTGCGTCAAAAGTTGTCTTCTACTTTTAATAGATAAAAAAAATTGATTCAGATTTTTTTATTCGATAAATTAAAGAAGTAACAAAAATAAACAATTCTAAAAATAAGTTAATAGTAAATATTGTAAAATATGAGTTAAAACTAAGTCTAGATATTTTAGAAAAGTATTAGTCGAAACTTCACTCTTGACCGAACTCAATAACAAACTACCTGAACTTAACTTAGGCTAAGTGTAGCTTCTCATTCGATCCTGCGCTGTAATTACTTTCTCTTCACACATATAGCAATGTTGTATTACAACGCCACATTGTCTCGGTGGATCCAGCAATGACACTTTTGTGTTGGGTAACCTTTTCTTAAGGCTACTTAACAGCTTTGACATAGTTATCGGTGCCAAACCTTGAAAAACATGCGAATAATTTACAATTTTTGGCGAGTTAAGAGGAATACTCAGCTCCAATCCCTTTTATTATTTTTTTTGGAAACATTGTTCTTGCTCGGGTTTGTTGTTAACAGAAGAGATTTTAAAACAACTACCAAAGAAAGGTATAATTATGCTGACTTAATTAATGCAGCATTTAGATTAAAACACGTCTCTAGTCTGGAAAGTGGCAAAGTCAGTCATTATGCTACCAAAACCAGGCAAATCACCGAATGAAGCCAAATCTTACAGGCATATATCACTACTACCAATTATTTAAAAATTATTCGAAAATTATTCTTAAAATGAGTTAAGATTACAATAGACAACAGTAATCTAATCCCAAATCATCAATTTGGCTTTAGATGTAAGCACTCCGTGACAGATCAAGTCCATCAAATAACCAACATAATAGAAAAGGCACTAGAAGAAAAGCTAATCTACTCAGGTGCAACGGCTCAGGTGCTAACGGCAACAAACCTAACAAAAAACCAGAAAAACTTGATGTTTCGAAAAGAACGGGATCTTCAGTGAAAGAAAATGTTAAGAAACAAACTAAACACCAGAATGTATCTAGAAGTTCTAAATTGGACGACTCTAGGAGTACGCGAGAAACGAGAAGTTCCCTGGGCACTAACGGTTCGTTGAGGAGCTCCTTAAGGAGCTCTGACGCTGGTAAGAAGCTCAATGCCAAAGAAGCTCTTAGAGAAGTTACTCCAAGAGGTAATTTTATTTATTTTTTAAAGGTTTCTTTAAAAATTCTCCCCAGAAATCAAGGAAAACTGAACTAAGGTAAAATAATTATTTTCTATTGCCCTTTCGAAAAATGTTTAGAAGGAAAATAACGTTGGCTTTTGTAAATATGTAGCCTTCAGTAGGCCCAATGATTCCGTTACAACATTTTCTATCAACTTTTATAAACTGCAAACAAAAAAGAACTATAAATTTCGGGTATTATTGTTTCAACTGTCAAATATTTTTTGAGCGGACCTCGTACGAGTGCCTCATTTGAACTACTACTTATACGAGGGCCGATCAGATATTTTTGGTAATGTTTTACTAAATTTCTTTATTACTATCTAATTATATTCCTTGACGTAGCTCAAGCTTCTGATAAAGTTTGGCACCAACGGATAATTAACAAATTAAACAGAATGTTACCAAATATGTAGGGACAAAATCTGACAACGCTTACCCCATCCACATGCCTACAGAACAATAAAACAAAGCCCTACAGAACAATAAAACGTTCGATCTTGTTGGCGTCGCTTTCGAACATGATCTCAGCTGGCACAAACACATTACTTCAGTAGCCACATCGGAAGCTAAAAAGCTTGGCCCTCTTTCGAGTCAGAAAATACTTCTCCCCTTCCAACTTATACACTCTCTATGTTTCCCACCCAACCCAACCAAATCAAACATAGTTAATGCACTGTGGTATATACCTAATAGTGACGTACATCGCGATCTTTATTATTCTTTATTGTTTATCGCGCTGACCTGCACCTCGAAGTATTCGCCCAGATCGTATTTGACACAGACTGTCCGGAGCTTTTGCGGGATGTACTTCGGCGGCGGTTTGCTCAGCGGAAAGATTTTGCTACTTGGGTAGCGAAATTAAAAGATTTGCCATCAAACACGAGTCTCGACTCCATCAACATGTTGATGTCGAAGCCATCAGGCTTCTTGACAACCAGGACCTAGTTAGAAGGCTGAAGAAGCCTTTTGAACTAGTATAGACTTTTAAAAAGCAGAGTACAGTGCGTGAGTGCTTAGTGCCACGGCCATAAGTCATAACAGATAAACCTCAAAGACTCCATTGGGTGAAATTTAGTATATAAGGAGAATTTAGAGAAAAATTAATGGTTAATCTAACAGACCAGTATTTTTAATAAAAAAAATGTTCTTGCGCAGTTCTAGCGCGTTTTCAAGGCAGTACACAAACATATTTTGATTTCTATAATGAATCATATGCCTTTTTTATGCGTCGACATCAGAAAGTCACTGTTTTTTTTACAGTAAATAACTGAAGAACAACAATGTTTAAAAAAACTAAAATAATCCAGATGGGAGCTGACTAATCCCCTTAAAAAGAATATCCAACTCATTTTAACAATTTTGAACAAAACTGAAAAAATTATAATTATTTTTAGGATTGTTTTTGAAATTCTAAATTAAAACATAGTTGAAAAATACCTTCAATAAATGGAGACCTGGTTCCAACTCTAGCATGCTGTTTACTTCTATCAATTTTAAGTGCTGTTGCATTATCCAGATGATAAAAATCCTTTACACTGGATAAACCTAAATTTTGAATTAAATATAGGTATACCGACAGCCGTGAAAAACGGACACCTTAAAAGTTTGATAAATTTTTTCTTCTGGGCGGATTTTAATGATTCTCTAGACAATTTGTAGATAAATTGTTCCAATTCATAACTTGTTTTGGAATTGAGACAAAAACCGCATATGTACCTTGACGGTAAATTACTTGTTAAATTTTCCACCAGGGTTGATAAAAATCATGACTTAAAAAAAATCTATCAGCGATATTTTTTAAAAAATCATGATTTTTTTTCTAAAAATTTTATTTTGGGCTAATTGTTATTAATACACATATTTTCTAACTGTTCATATCTTGTTTGGTCAAACTTATAATGAAAACATATTTTTAAGCGCAAATAATACAGAAACGAAACCAAATTGGACAAGTTGAGTCGGAAAAACTCCGTTCGCGGAAAACGCTCGGTTATATAAATGACATTGACTATTCCAGTTATCAGTAATTTTTTTCTTATGTTACGAGAGTAGTGTAGCATGAAATTTTGAATTATGACCAGTCGGGGTAGAGACGAATTTAGTATTTGACAACATTTTACTAAAACGAAAGTGGTTGTCAAACTAGGATAGAGCGGTGCGTAAAAAGTGTGGTAAAGAAATACAAGGTTTAGTGGATAGACTGAAAAGTCTCTGGGAAACCTGCAAAAGTAAAACTAGTGATATTAGTTGTCTTGAAGGTGATTGTGAATTCCAGCCTGGAACTAGCCAAAATGAAGTTATCCAGTCGGCAAAAAAACAGAGAAGGGACAAGGGGAATGGAGGTGGAAGTGAAAATAGTGGAAGTAGCAGCTACTTGGGTTCTTTTGTTGTGCGAACTTGTCAAGATAAGAAGAAAGAATTAGGCAATGCACATAGCTGAAGCCGTTTAAGCAACAAACTGCAGTTTTAGATCGATGGAAAATTAGTTAGAAATGTTAAGACCGGGTTAGGTTCCGCCGTCTAGATCCCAGTTATCATCAACGCTGCTAAATGAAATGTTTGAAGAAGAAAAATCTAAAAGTTTTAACAAGTTATCTGGACAGTCTATTTGCATGTCCTTGGATGGATGGTCTAATGTTTATAATGAGCCCATAATCTGTATCGTTTTAACGCAGAAGATGGAAACGGTGTTCTTTTAGAAAGCATAGATACGTCCGGTCATCCCCATACGGCTGATTGTCTTGCAAAATTGGCTATTGACTCAATAAATAAGTGCAAAAATGAATATAACTATAAAGATACTAGTGTTGTGACAGATAACAACAAAAGGAGTGGAAGGTTTTATTTTTATGAATAAATATGTTTTTAAGTATTCTGATTTGAGCTTAGTTTTTTAAATAATTTTAATCATGATTTTTAAATTAAAAATTACTAAAATTAGGATTTTAATATCTGATGTTAATCAGCTGATTTAAATCTTCTCAACCCTGTTTTCCATTCTGTCAAATGACTCCACAGGGTGTTTTAAACTTAAGCCAAAAAATCAGCATTTTGTTTTCTCTTGTATAATATGACGGGCGGTTCTTTCTTTTTAATTCAAAAACAAATTGTAAAGTTGAATAATTTATAGACAAATTGCTAAAGAATCATTAAAATCCATCCAAAAGAAAAAGGTTATCCATCCTTAAAATTGGTCAAAATTTTAAGATGCTCATTTGGAGCCTGAAAGAGTAACTTGTTTAGTAAACTGAAAAATATAGGGTTTTCCTAATCAACAAGAACACTCTGAAACTTTTTTTTTGTAAAAATTCAATTTCTTCATAATTTATACCTGCACTGTCCATGATCCAGCAAAAATATTTCAAGCTGCCTTTGAGAGCTGTTACTCCATTAAAAACTTCACTATTTTCTAAAGCAACATCCAGAACGCTGCTGTAAAACACCACTCTATATATAGAAATCGTTAAGTTTCAATATTATGACAGTTCCCTAATAGTCTTCCAAAACTACTGGTTCCAGCACGGGAAATTGAGATATTTAGCAAAATGAGTTCTAAAAAAAATTTACTCTTGAAACGTTCATTGTTTTTAAATTAATTTATTGATTAAGATCCTATAGACCAGGGGCGGATGGTACATAAGGGCTGCAGAGCTGCAGAACCGCCAAAATTTTCAAGCTACTTGACTAAGTAGCGCCGCAGCAGAGTCACTTCCAAAGTAATTTATACAAATTAGGAAAAGTAGATTTGTGTACTGATTTTTATGTAACTTTTACAATTTGACAGAAAAGACTCCTATTTCCTAGTCCAAGTCATTACCTTTTACACTTGGCAGATCCTTGATCTTGTCTAAAATATCATATTCATGGAAATAAGGCAGATCATTTATTTCTATCTTTCTTAGATGTTTAAGTCCTTTTATATGAAAACTAGAGTCAAAAAGTCCAATATCCCACGAAGTACCTAAAACAGACCTTATGCTCGTAAAATCTTTGATATTTTTTGCCCCTTGTGGATTAATTTGTCTATTGCTGTGATTTTTAAAACATGAGAACAAACTTACATTACCTATGTCAGCATCTAGAGAAATAGATTCTAAGTTTTCTACCTCGGCAACATATCTCCAACAAGTTTCATCACATGGAGCATGAAACACAAGATGTTTTAACTTGTTTAACTTCCTAATATTGTGGACGTTTGTGATTTCTATATGAGTAATAAGTTCCAAGTGAGTTAAGTTTGTAAGATTTTCAATAAAGTCCAGTTCCATTAATGGATTGCCCCAATTTATTTCAGCATATATTAGTTCCAAGTTTTTATGATTTTCAGCTATTAATTTTACTTGGTCTCTGTGACAGCCATAGAGTCTTATTCTACGTAAATTTAGGATCCTACTTGAAATATTTTTTAGAGATTCCTAGATAAACGAAATAGCATAGTAAATTTAACCATACCATTGAATTTGGAAAGGTAAAGAATGCCCAATAAAAGGAAGCGAAATTGACAACCCCGCTTAGAGTTGGTTTGGCCGCCATTAGGAGATGCATGTAAATCTATGTGTCTCCCAATTTAAAATATATTTTTCGACTGGGTGTAGGCAAGCTGCGTCCTCCTGCCACCTCTTTTGGCAACTAGATAAAAATGGGCTATTGGTTGCTCTTTACCTATCCAAATTTAATGACCATACCTACAGTAGAAAAAACTTTACTATAATGGACAGATATATTTCTTAGTAACTTACTAGTGATATTATTTTTCGGGTTTAAAAGATCTAAATTTCGAATTTTCACTCCATAATTGCTAGTCACATCATCAATATGTTTTGTACAGCATCGAACAACTACAGATTTCCAGAGGCTTTCATCATTTGCAATCCAGCACCATGTTTTACATACTTGAGTACAACTAAGGAGATCCTTAAAGCTTAAATATCTAAACACGCAGATTAAAGTATTGTATGCAAAAGGTTCATCTTCAGAAAGTCTGACACCAAGTGATAGATCTAGAGAATTCATTTTAGTTGCTTTGTTATATTATTTTCTTTTATAATATTACTATACGCAGTATGTTTCTAAACTGGGTGTTTCCCCAGGACTTTTCTTTAAGATACATATTTGAAGTTAAAATCAATTTAAAAATCCAAATAGGGGTTTAAAATAGGTTATGATGCGTTTAAAAACCGAAACTAGACAACTATCCGGCGATCGGGTAAATATCTTACTGAATATAATTCCGGTAAAGTTTTTTGTTCCAAACCGACCGCGACCGGAGCATATGCACTTGAACACAACGCCTTAGCGTTAAAACGTGACGTCATCGTATGAAGGCCGATATAATTCTTGATTTATTAGTAGTTTAAAGGATTGTTTAGGTACTAATTAAAGGCTGCCTTTACCACTTACACTCTTCCTCGTGAATTTAGCACATGACTTCCCAATCGCGCGCGAAATTCTTGCACACTTAACTTGCGGTAAAAGGACGTTGTTTTTAGTGATGACTGGCGCATGCGATTTGAGCGTGACAACGGAAACCAGTAAGTACATGATGGCGAAATCCGAAATCCCAGTCGAAAATTTAAGATCTTCAAAAGAACGACCGGTAGCTAAATAACGCAAAGTGGAAATGTCATACGTAGCTAATTCTTAAAATCGCCAGTAAAATTTTGTCAAGGTTCATTTAATAGTGGCCATTTAATGTGACCATATTTGTTACGAATGGATATATTGTGTTAAATTTCATGATCAAATCAATTTCATAAAAATTTTTAAGTTTCTCAGTTGTCTTTTCTGCATCGTACGGGAAGGTTCTTGTTTTTTAATGTAACCTTTTATTAGTATTAAAAGACCATTACTGTTAATGTCCATCGTTGACAATTTAATAAACTAAAGTAATTACAATGGATAACAACATTAACAACGAACCGACAGCTTTAAGTTGTTATGACTATTTATCTGCATGACTCATATCTTCAGCCAAAAAAGTGCGGTATGAGGTATGTTCCGCTAAAAATTGCGCATTTATTTCTGCGGGATGAAAATTCCTCGAGCCCGCATTGCTTTGGGGGGCCCGCAACTCAAAATTATTAAGTGTTATTGCAAAAACTCATCTTTTGGGGCCAGAAAAAATTAACAACCCCGGGGCCCGACCCGACTCTCAGCGGCCCTGCATCTGCCGTTGCTCGCCTAAGCCCATCGCGCCGTCGTCCAATAGTAGCGATCGATTCCTGGATGAGACAGGTGCTTGAATGCGTTACGACCGATTGCAAAAAATGCCGGCATTTCGCAGACTTCAAAGAACTGACTAGACTATTTACAATATCTTTCGACGATGCCCAAAGCTTGGGGAATAAAAGAATAGATCGAAAAAGTACGTTATTTGTTAAGGCTATCATCGTTTTCGGTCGGCTAGTGGTTCTGTGTTCTGCTTGACATAAAAAGACAGGAATTTTGACAGCGGTCTGACATACCATGACGTCATATCGTTCGCCGGCCGAATTCGTTGGTCAGTCAGTTTTCAGTTTGTATTGTTTATTGGTCGTGATTTATTTTTGGTTTAATGCTTTTGGAACATTTAACTGGTTATCTGGCCTAGTAATTAAAATATTTTCAATATTTGGTGATTTGATACCATGTGCGCCAATATACGTCTATAGCTCTTGTAATATAGTTAATGGCAAATTAATCATATGAACATAGTTATGGCAGTAAAAGGTTGTTTTAAAAAGCATATTATGAGTATGCACGGAGGCACAGCAGTTCAACTAAGGTAGGAAGTAAATAGGCACTTTTTAACAAGAATAGTTAGTAAAAATAGGCAAAACACTGTAACAAAATTCAGCTGTCACAGTTTCTAACAATAAATGCTCATACCTTTAAATAACTGGACGCATATAATATCTATAGTTTCTTCAAAATACACTGATTTGATTTATTCTAAAATGCATATTTTCCGATGTTACCATTTTCATACAAAGGATTTCCCGCCGAATTCACACGATTAGTTGTTGTAAACAACAAACCGCTACTGCTGCTAACCATTAAACGAGGCCGATTCTTAAATTAACCGACCAAAATGATACCATGACGTCACTGTTTTCCATCCGAAAACAATTGGTATCATTTTGGTCAGCCTTGACGATGAACAGAGCCCAGCCGAATTCGCTGTATGTTTAAACATTTTACACCAAAAACATTCGTTTGACCTTCTATATGTTGCTTACACTTTTCTACCGAGCTTTTCTATACATTGACATTGCACGGTACGCCACTCAGTGCACGCAGTGTAACCAGTGCAAAGAACCAAATCTTCTATCAGGGGGTTTAACGCTATTGATCCGTCCACGGACAAATATCCAATGGAACTGTTGACGTCTGTTGACGTAAATGTCAATAGTTCCCAAATGTCATGTAATTTTGTACAGGAAAATGAAAAATCGGATTAAATGTAAATAAATGGTGTAATTTTTTGCCAGAAAGAAGTAATGGCAAGGTATTTTGTACACTCTTAAAGTAAGTATTCGTTCTCAATTTGCAATTATCTTTGTAGGTGATTAATTTTATTTGAAGCAATGGGTAATTCTGGATTAAGACAACATATTGAAACTGCTCAAAAAACGGGTGTTTTAAAGGTCTCTCAAGGGAAACTCAATGAATTTCCGCCTGGATTTAAACAACTAGAAGGGTGTCTCAGAACTCTGGACCTATCTGACAATAAGTTTGTAGTATTGCCCAATGACATCAGCAGATTTATGCAACTACGGCATTTAAACCTTAGTAAAAACAAGTTAGCAAAAATACCAGATTGTATTGGAGCTTTAACCAAATTAGAAACCTTTAATGTCAGCTACAACAACTTATCATGTCTACCCAGAACAATGTCCAATTTAATTCACCTAAAACAAGTAATTTTAGGTAATAATCATCTTAAAGAATTTCCCATAATGTTTTGTGGTTTAAAACATTTAGACCTTCTTGATTTATCTCAAAATGAAATTTCAACGATTTCAAGTGAAGTTTCTACTTTGAATGTGACAGAGTTAAATCTCAACCAAAATCAGATATCTAGTCTTTCTTCAGAAATTGCTTCATGCCCTAGACTTAAAACTCTAAGGTTGGAAGAAAATTGCCTGCAGTTAACTTCAATTCACCCTAGATTATTATCGGAGAGTAAAATTTCTAATTTGGCTTTAGAGGGTAATTTATTCGAACTTAAACAACTTGCTAATATTGAAGGTTATGAAGCTTACATGGAAAGGTTTACCGCTGTTAAGAAAAAATTATTTTAAAGATTAACTTATAGTTTATTTCTGGATAAGTATATTTTTCATAATTTTAGCTAATGTGGAGCAATTAAATTATTCTGAGACACCAGATTTTTAGAAGAATAAGAAGTGTAGTTGTATATTACATCTAAGATTAACAAGGATAATATTAATTTGTGTACAAAGTCATTAATATATATATATATATATATATATATATATATATATATATATATATATATATATATATATATATATATAGCGCTTTAAGTTTAGATCTCTGAGAACCAAAAATTTTTCTATTTATTTTGTTTTTGTTATGGCTTATTTTCTTCCAATCTGTTATTAATATATTCTTAATGTTTTATATTTTTGAGTGGTCTACAGGGTTTATAAGGACCAAGCAATAAATGAATAATCAAAAGATTAATTACACAAGGCAAAATGAACATCACTAGCAATTATTAATTTTTTTCCCATAGCCAGTTAAATTTCTATGACTGACTGGCCTACAGATATTTGGTAATTTTTTTTTTATTATTGTTATCTTGAAAAAATGAAAAGAATAGACTTGATATCTTTAACTAAGTTACTGTAAGAAAGAAACACTATGTTAGAAAATACTTTATTCTAAGGAACTTACCACTTCAGATATTCCCTTTTTCTGTTTTATTTGGCCTTAGCTGAATGTGTAACACAATAATCATACTGTGGTTAGGTACCATGATTAGCTTATAGTTTTAAAATCTAGCAAAAAGTAAAGGTAGTCATTGGATGTATATTTAAAATTGTAACAGAATTACATTTTT
The DNA here is from genome assembly GCA_963971165.1 of Philopedon plagiatum. Taxonomy (NCBI): domain Eukaryota; kingdom Metazoa; phylum Arthropoda; class Insecta; order Coleoptera; family Curculionidae; genus Philopedon; species Philopedon plagiatum. The sequence continues at coordinate 84,768,631 of OZ020195.1, forward strand.
AATAATATTGTCAAAAATATTGAAAAAAAAAATATTTTAACATTTTGTGTTAAAAACTGTATTTAAAGTAAGTTTAAACACATATTTATAAAATATGTGTTTATTTTCCATGAGCGAATTTGTGTTTTATTGGTGCAGGTGAATACATTGTATTGTAAATTATAGCAAATTGATGTTAATAAAAATTGTACCCACATTTGCGTATTTAACTAAAAAGGTGAAAAAGTAGCTTTGCCTTTTTTTGATCATTTTACATACACCTCCAGAAATAACCATTTACAATCAAACTCATAAGACATCACCTGTGCCAATTTCAGTTTTTTTAAGCACTTACTACATATTTCCTATGTGTTGTGTGTTCTATTTTAACTGATTAACTAGTACCCATTGTTACAGATAAATTGTTACAATATATTACAATATTTTAAATGTACACCTGGTGACAGTTCAAACTTTTTGGCCTAAATGGAAATACAATGCATATCTGAAAGTTTAAACCATCACCAGCTGTACATACATATTAAAAGTAATTGGCAATGCTGTTTCCCATTGTCTAGTCAGTTGACCCTAAATATTGTCATCTGTAACAATTCAGCTAGTTAATTTTGTTAAGACTAAATGTATATACATTTTATATTGGTGCTGTGCACAAGTCTGTCAATTCCTTTGATGTCTAGCTTGAAGTGTCTACATGTTTCATAATACGTACGTTAAATAATAATTAATAATGAAAACTTTACTGTAACTATTCATACTTAAACTTATTGTAAGAGTATCTTGTGGTTGTGAAATTAGTTTTTATACACCTATTCTAGTATTAAGAGCTAGAAAACTCATCCTCAGGGCCGGCCTAACCATAAGGCCGTGAAGTGACCCCTTTAAAGGGGGCACAAATTTTATCCAAGGAAGTCCACTTAGTAAACCAAAACTATGCTTGTTTGCATTAAAACAAGTACTTGGGGCCGGTCCTGACTGATCCCAGAGAGATAATTCAATGCTTACCACATTTTATATTTGTTGCTTTAAATGTTGTAGTGTTTTAAGCAATGTCAATAGAACTAATATAATCCAAATCCATAGGGTGGTAATAATCGAGTGCATTTTGTAATGTTTTCTATACATTTTGTTTTGTGTTCACTATTTCATTAGGAAAAACAAATGTCAAAAGACTGATTTGTTTTTGAGTACAAGGTTTTGGGTAGTAAAAGTGTGTCCAAAATTTTTCAAACGTACACTTTTACACTTAAAATATAATTTCGTGAACCTAAACACCAACTGTCGAAATTTGACTATTTCTCAAACTTCATTAAATTTAAATAAACATTAGTATATAATGCTAAGACTCTATTATTATGTAATTAATTAAGACTCAAACTGACAATCATTATTAGGGGAATTTGATTTATTAATTACTTTTGTTTCATCATTCAATTATATACTCTTATAAAGTTATATTAATAATAACTCTTAACTGTACCTACATACAGTGAGAACGTAAAAGTTGGAATAAATTGGTTTAAAATTCAGGCATTTTTTTCTTATAAAAATGGATGAATACTATAAATGAATACTAAATATAAAAAATGCAAGCCTTTTTTGGAATTTTTTGATTTACATCTTTACATTACAAATTTTCCGAAGAATTCAAAAAATCAATAAAAAAGGTTTCTATTTAAAAAAAATGTGTCATGATATCTTCTTTTTGGGTCACCCTGTATACATTAAATTTAGTTTAAACAATGCGCACCTAAGATCAAAACTTGACGTGTCCGAGCGTTTTTCTATGAATAAAATGCCTGAATTTTAAACGAATTTGTTCCAACCTTTACGTTCTTACTATACAGGGTGTTGACTAAAGATACGGCAAAAATTCAATGGGTGATTCCTTGGATAATTTTAAGAATATTTTGTCCTTTAATGATTTTCGGAAAGCCGCTTTATTTCGAAGATACAGGGCGATAAAAGTTTTTGGAAAACCGGGAAGTCAGGGAATTTAAGTAGTCAGGAAAATGTCAGGGAATTTTTATTGAAATGCTAGTATGCATGAATCCAATCTTCTCATTGACTGTCGAACTCTTCCAGAAACACCAGGGTTATTTCTTATTGCATTACATCCATCCTAATTCTTCAAGATCGGATTAGTCGATGTTGACCTTACTTATGGCCTGCTCGATCGCTGGACTTAAATCCCTTGGATTTTTTCCTATGGGGCTATCTGAAGTCACTAGTTTACACTACTCCAGTGGAAAATAATAATAATAATAATGCAATAAGAAACAAACCCTGGTCACAGCTTACCGTAATGGTAAGCTGTGCCCTGGTGATTTTGAAAGAGTTCGCCAGTCCATGAGAAGATTTGGATCATGCATTCTAGATGGTGGTAGTCATTTTCAGCAGTTCTTATAGAATAAAAAGCTTTACTGTATTTATGTAATAAAATATAGTTTTTGTCGAAAAACGTTTATCGCCCTGTATCTTCGAAACAAAGCTACTCTCCGAAAATCATTAAAGGACAAAATATTATTAAAATTACCCAAGGAATCACCCCTTGAATTTTTGCCGTATGTGTAGTAAACACCCTGTGTACATTGTGTGTACAGGGTCTTCCAACGAGGACTGAACAGGGGCTCATTTTTGAGCTTCCTTGTATTTAAAGAAAAATCTAAAATAGCCAATCGATGTACTTTTTCCTGCAGAATTCAAAAATGAAACCAAAAATTTATTTGAACCAGAAACAAAAGAGTTACGCTATGGATAAGGTGTTTTTTAAATGGAACATAGCTTTTTTTATACGATTTTCGGAACGAGTGATTTTTTTTATGTCCGTTCTGATTAAAATATTTAATATTGTGACGGCTATTTTTATTAAATTTTAATGTTTTGTCCAGTATAATTTAACTTCAACCTGTTTGAAACATACACTAGGTAATAAAGGTAAAATCACCTTGAAATCCTTCAAAGTCAAAAAATTTGACAAATTTACTATAATATTGCCGAAATGAAATATTCATTAGATGAGAGAGTGCAGATTGTTATCTTGACTTTGAAGGATTTCAAGGTGATTTCACCTTTATTACCTAGTGTATGTTTCAAACAGGTTGAAGTTAAATTATACTGGATAAAACATTAAAATTTAATAAAAATAGCCGTCACAATATTAAATATTTTAATCAGAACGGACATAAAAAAAATCACTCGTTCCGAAAATCGTATAAAAAAAGCTATGTTCCATTTAAAAAACACCTTATCCATAGCGTAACTCTTTTGTTTCTGGTTCAAATAAATTTTTGGTTTCATTTTTGAATTCTGCAGGAAAAGTACATCGATTGGCTATTTTAGATTTTTCTTTAAATACAAGGAAGCTCAAAAATGAGCCCCTGTTCAGTCCTCGTTGGAAGACCCTGTACAAAGCCCCAGACTAGCTGTTTATTTTAAAAAGTAGACGGGTTAGCGAGAAATGTTTCAGATAAAAATTCTGTGGCTTTCAAAAATCTATAATTTGATATTCCGTTGGAATATACAGGGTTACTTTAAAATCTCTGACGGATCAAAGTTATATTGTCTTAAATGGGTACCTTATTTTTTGCTTTAATTTCAGATTCTGCTTAAAATTATAGGCTAAATTTATGTAACACTCTCTATACCCAGAACTAACAGTTCCAGAGATATTGCGACTTAGCAAACCTGAGCAAATTAAAAAATAGGGTATTCTAAGAAAATATAACTTTGATCCATCACAACTTTTTACCAACTTTATATTCCAACTAACTATCAAATTACCGATTTTTGAAAGCTCTAGATTTTTATCTCAAATATTTTTCGCTTACTTTACTTTTTAAAATAATTAGCCAGCCCAGGACTTTTTACATACACTGTATGTGTAGCTCAACTATATATATATATATATATATATATATATATATATATATATATATATATATATATATATATATATATATATATATATATGCAAGATAAAGAAATAACGACAGGAAAATTTATAAAAAAAAAGTGAAGAAAATATCGGGGAAGCTGTCTGTAAGGTAGTGCTAGACACGTGTTTCGTGTTTATTAGCACTCATCAGTAGCACATAACCAAGTTACTGGGAAACTTGGAAGTTCACTTCCAAGTTTCCCATCTAATAACTTGGTTATGTGCTACTGATGAGTGCTAATAAGCACGAAACACGTGTCTAGCACTACGTTACAGGCAGCTTCCCCGATATTTTCTTCACTTATATACAGTGGCGTACACAGATTTCCTTTATGGGGGGGGGGGGGGGTGTTATATTTTAAAAACGTATATAATAAAGATATCTGTGAGTTGCTTTAAAACGATGTGTTTAATATGCATCAAAGTCAAAGTGGTTATAAAATACTACAGAATAAAAAACTTTAAAGTAGCAGTTATTATACTTAAAGAAAAAACAAATTCTAATATTACAAGTAATGTTATTTTTGGTTCCTTTAAAATGATTACGACAGGTAATGCTAATATATACAAATGAGTATTCATTTTACGGGAGTGCTTTGCAAAGTCTTCTAAAATCATAATACATTTTTAAAAAAGTGATTCTAACTAGGTAAATATTTTTTTGGCTATAATATGATTGCGTAAGCATCATAGTTGAAAATCATTTTCAGTCCGTGGGGGGGTTTGAACCCCCCCCCCCCCCCCCCGTGTGTGTGTACGCCACTGTATACAGTGTGTGTATAAAGTCTGGAAACGGCTTAATATCATCACAATTTATTGGCCGATTTAAACCAAATTTGGTACGGTTGTGTAAGAGGATCTAACGCACCGAATGACGATATTGTCGTTGTTGCCAGCTTTTCAGTTTGTCTGGAATTCGAACGAATTTCATATTTTTAAATATAACACCCTGTATATTTTTTCATTTATAGTTTTTATTTTAAATTTGTTACACTTTTGGTATAACATACTTTGTTCCTAATATCAGTAGTTTTCGAAATAACGACGTGTTTTAAAAATACCAACAAATTGTGTTTTATTTATTAATAAATAAAACACCAGTTCAGTTTTGATGTAAAGTCATAAAAGCTGTCATTTTTACATGCAAAAATGTCTTTAACCCCCTCTACCGATCCATCCATTCGGAAAAGTGTTGTTCAAAAATTCGCGCACGTTTCGACCAAAATGGGGAGGAGCTCCGTCCTGTTGGAAGAATGTACTTGCATAATTTGGACCCATCACATTTCGTATAGTAGGAACTATTCGCGTTTCCAATAGCTCAACATAAAGTTGTGATGTTAAGTTTCCATCAATAAAAAATGGACCGATCTTGTGGTTACCCAGAAGCCCAGCCCACACATTCAATTTTCCAGGGCGTTGTTTATGACCTTCTCTCATCCAGTGGGGATTTTCATTTGCCCAAAACCTACAGTGGTGTCTATTGACTGTACCATTTAACATAAATGTTGCTTCATCCGAAAATACTATAAAATTGAAAAACTGGTTATTTTGGTTAAACCTTGACATCATAATATCACAAAATTCAATTCTTCGCTCATAATCATCTTCTGATAACTCTTGAACTACATGTATTTTAAAAGGGTGATATTTATGTTTTATTAAAACATGAATGGATTTGAAGCAGACGTCACTTACTTGAAAAATTTTACTTAATGAAGAAACAGGGGTTTCAACAAAGTGTTGTAAAATTTCTAAACTTTTCTCTTCATCTACTACTGCTGGTCGTCCTGATCGTCGCCTATCTCTACAATTTCCAGTTTCTTCAAACCGTCGCGTCGGACAGTTTTTAGAACAGTTGGTTTTGAAATTGGATTTCGGTTTGGAAATGCGCCATTAAATAGATTTTTAACCTCTTCGAAAGTCCTGACCCTATCGCCATAATCCTCTCATCATAAGAATTGTAATTCTTTCACTTTCAGTTAAAGACCTTTTTGCATGTAAAAATGACAGCTTTTATCACTTTACATCAAAACTGAACTGGTGTTTTATTTATTAATAAATAAAACACAATTTGTTGGTATTTTCGAAACACGTCGTTATTTCGAAAACTACTGATATTAGGAACAAAGTATGTTATACCAAAAGTGTAACAAATTTAAAGTAAAAACTAAAAATGAAGAAATATACAGGGTGTTATATTTAAAAATATAAAATTCGTTCGAGTTCCAGACAAACTGAAAAGCTGGCAACAACGCCAATATCGTCATTCGGTGCGTTAGATCCTCTTACACAACCGTACCAAATTTGGTTTAAATCGGCCAATAAATTGTGATGATATTAAGCCGTTTCCAGGCTTTATACACACACTGTATAGTGTTACTTCACAATTGTACCTAATGCAAATTGCATTTTGTAATTTCTGAAAAAACATTGTTGGTCTTGCAAATTCAGTTCTTATATAAAATTACCTATAATAAAATTGAAGTTCTAAAAGTATATTTATATTAATATAATTTAGTACCCAGCAGAGGATAAAAATCTATACAATTTTTATGGGGGTGGCCTGCTGTTGCCCGTGGGTGGTTCTTCTTCCCGTTTTACTCTTTTTTTAAAGTCATTTAGGTACGAAACATTGTGTGTTTTTATATAAAAATGTTTAATTTTTGATTATGTACAATCTGTAAGAATGTAAGGTATGTATATTTTTTCCAGTCTGTATAAGTTGTTTATAACTTATGTCATGTTAGCAGAGACAAATTAAATATCTTTATAATTATGCTAAAGCCATGTTAATTATTTTAGACAGTCGTGAAAGACTCATCCCCTTATTATTTTATAATACCTCCCCCTCAATCCTCATGCTAATAATATTACAGGCCTTCAAATTCTTTCAATTTTTACACTTTATCATCAGTTAAATTATGGCCAACTTAATTTCATTTTAGTACAATTTTTTGCTTTATTTTTCTTTGTGACAATATTAACCGTAAATTCATATTCTATAGGTATTTTTTAGCGTATTAATAAAAGTTAAAAGTTTCAAGATATTTTATGATTTATTTTAGGAAAATAATATGTAAAAAGAGACGGTGTTAGTGACAGAGAAAGTATCACCATAGATCTGTTAATAACATTAATCTTCTGAATGAAATCATTATCCACGTTGAAACTTTAAATAATTGACTGAAAATTGCTTGCAGAATATCAATATATAAACATACTTATAATGTTATTCTTAAAATTGTAAAGCCGAAAAACCATGTCGAATCGAAATTGGATTGGCCAACGTGGACGCCACGTTGAGAATACCGCCTTAAGCTTTCTATATTCAAATTTGACCATCAAAGATTTTAAATATTTAAATAGGAATATGCATTTACATAAGTTTTGTTTACGTAATATTTGGTTTTTATTCATACACTCGCAGTATTTATGCTGCGCAAAGAATTTGTAAAAGTATGTTAAACATTTTGTAAAGGTCATTTTGTAAGAACCTTTACTTTAGAGTATTTGGACATTTTGGACTTGTTTGTATAATTGCCTAGAATTTCAAGTATAATTTTGGAAACGGCAAAATCTAGGATTGTCTTTTTGAATAAAATACGCATTTTAGATTTTTCTAATAAAATTATTCACATCTAAAACACCAGCTGGTGGTTGTTATCAGCTTATGTGGTTTTAAAAATACATTTATTAATAATATACATAATTTAAGTCAAGGAAACATGATAATGATAATAAGCGATCGATAGGCGGTTTTGCGACTTATGTTATTGTTTTGCCCATATCTTAATTTTCTTACCAATGAAAAAACTTTTGAACGCCCAAGGACCTACATATCAGGCGCGGCCCGTGAAATTTTAAAATTGTATCAACACCGCAAAAATTGCTACTCTAGATGTTTATGAAGTCAAATCATGTATGACTTTTAGTATTACTTTTCTATTTGTTTTAGTCTAAGATTGTTAGCGACTTCCCGTTTTGATACGTCTTCGTCTCCTCAATAGAGTTCGCGCCAGCTGTAGTAGATACGAGATTACTAGTAATTTTAAAAATGTTTTATCGAGGAACAGGTGCTAAACTTGTTGCCAATACACCTTTTACAGCCGATCTAACTTTTTAAATAAAAAAATTAAAAAGAAAGTCTACCCGAGCACTGCCTCGAACTCACGACCTCTTGGTTCACTAGCTGAGATTCTACCTCTGGACCACGTTGCTAATGTGAGAAAACCGGTGCCGATGCCTATGTTTAGCCGCTAATTAATAATACATTAATACAATGTTAGGTACCTAATTAGTTTTTCTTTGTAGAACCCAAGTGTTTTGAAAGAGTTTATTTCACCGAGCGGTTCGAGTGTATTTCCATAGTGGGAGTGGCGCGATATTATTGGTGGGCCGTCGACAAATTTTCTCTTTTTAACTTCCTAAAGCGCGTATGTCTGTTTCGCTCTTAGGTTTAATGAATTTATATCGTCCATATAAACCTATGAGGTCAGTTTAAAATACGACCCAGCCCGGAGCAAGCTTGGATATCTTTCGACGATGGCTTGACTTTATTTTTTTAGGGAGGTTTCTCTTGGATGTAAAGAGATACTTGAATTTTATATGCCGCGTGTTCAAAAATCGTACGACTGATTTACCAGTAAACTGTGTGATCTGTGAAGCGACATCTATTAATCGGTAGCAGAAACAAAGATCCGATATTGGTGGTGACATCTAGCAGGTTCCAGTGCAAGTTACTTTTAAATCGATCGCCTCTTTTCGGATAGTTTTGTCTTTATATTGGGAAGCTCTGTCTTCCTCGCACTCGCCGACCTAAAAAAAGGTTAAAAGCCTTGCACGTGTAAAAAAATTACGTCGTATAGATTTGTTTATGGCGGTCGAGCAGGAGCATTGTGTTCGTGTTGAATATTACAAGAAATTTATGTAAAATCTTGGAATTTCTTTTATTTTCGTTTAAAAATAGTTATAATTTACAGATAGGTAAGTTAAAATTAATAATTTAAAACAAATTACTACGTTCTGCCCGCTCTTGCAGTCAACCAGCTGGGTTTGTTTTTGTTTACTTCTTCAATAAATTACCAACTCTGTGCGGTATATCGAAGTTCTAGAATTTAGATTTACTGGAAGATTATTTTAGAAACACGAATACAAAAAAGGACAAAGTTCTCATATTTAGCGAGCAAAAACTAACAATAAGACTTGATTTATATATTTTTTTGCTTTGGATATTTTATGTGGTTTTATACAGTCTTGTGCGAGGTCACGGAACATTTTACGCCTTAACAAAAACAACACAATCGTTGAATTTTAAATTCAGTTTTAACTACTGTTGAATTTCGTTTTATTTTAGTGCATTTCCTCTATTTTAGTGCATTTTCAAGGATTTAGATCTCGCTTATCAATGGAAAAATATATTTTTGTTTAATTTATAGCCCGCTGCTAAAAATAGAAATCTTATCTAAATGTTAAGTAATTTGTTTACAGTTTCACCTTTACTTAACCGTATCCAGTTTTTATATTTTGGTTAAAATTCAAAAATTCCATTTCAAGCCTCGTTAAAAATATAAAAAAAAATTAAAGAAAATTCTTTAAAAATTAAAATTTATTTTTAGCCATCTCCACCTATGTCCTTTTGATCTTAAAATACCTAATAGCATGCATTCTCGAGAATAAACTTTCATAGGTCAGTTTTAATTTTGTTTTTGTTGTTTTTCTATGGTTTAAAAAATGGAAAAGTAAGGTTATGTTTATTTTAACACCTGTATCGTACAGGGAGATTCACAGTTGCATATTTAGAAAGCTTTTATCTGTATATTAATGTCTTTTCTGCCCTATTCTACTCAGTGGCGTAGCCAGACTTATTTATGGGCGCCATCAGTGCTGTAAAGTACACCCCCGCGTACCCTTGGGGGAGGGGTCTTCTAGGGGGCCCAAAGCCAACCACAGTATTAATTAAAAATGTCTATAATTCTGGTTTTTAAAATAGTTGTCTCAGGAAGCACTGGCCATTAAAAAACACATGGAGGAATTTCAATTTGTATTTTACTGATTTTTCAGTGAGCAGTTTTAAAGCCATTTTAAAGCGGATAAATTTAACATCAAATACATTACAGTCTGTTGAAATAGAATTGGAAGTCGCCAAAACAATGTTAAATTCTAGTTTAACTTCTATTAGAAACCTTCGTAATAGTTTTGAAAACATTAAATAGACACAGAAAGGTTAAGAGATTTTTTGAGGAACTTAGTACTGACGAACGACTGCACAATACTGAACGACTATTTGTGGTTGATGTATAAAAAGCCAGTATTGATTGATAGTATTGTAACTCAAAGAATCATTTTGGGAGCACGAATTGCACATACGAAAAATTCAATTTTCGTTCTCTAAAAAATATTACAACTGCTGCTGATGATGAACTCTATAATAAAGCCAGTGCTCTTTAACAAAGCTATAGTAATGACTTATCCCCGAATTTTCAGCTCAAGGCACTATTTATGCAAGACTTACGTGAGTTGACTTGGAGCAATAAACGAAAAGCCATTATTATTACTATTAATAGTATATTACTAAAATAAATAACTTTAAATCTACTAAAATTTTGAACCTGTTTGGAGTCCCCCAAGGAAGTCTTCTTGGGCCATTACTTTTCATAAATTACCCAAATGATTTATTTAACCCTTTTTGCAGATGACTCACTCATTTCTTGCCAGGATAAAAAATTAGAAAATATAATTGATAAAACTAACGGAGAATTAGGTATATAAATTAGAACATTATCTAAATAAAAATAAATTAAAACTCAGTGTAAATAAAGAAAAGCAATTATCTTAACCACCATAAATACTCTCTAATAAGAGTTGACAGCTTAAATATAATTATATATAATTCTAAAATTGAAATTGTCTCTGAAATAAAATATCTCGGTTTTTGTATTAATAACTTATCGACAATCAAAAATCGCTTCCTCTATATTATTAAGAAAAAAATATCCACAAAACTATATTTTTTCTCTAGGCTTGCCCCAAATTTCTCAATTAACACAAAAATACATGTTTATAAAAGCATAATTCAACCCCATTTTATCTTTTGTGCTAGCTTTCTGTACTTATTAGATAATAATAGTATTGGTCGATGGTTACACTTGAGTCTCCTATTTCTGATTTTATACACCTGCTTACACTGTTCAAGCTCCAACAAATATTTTAGGGATTGTAACCCAGTCTGCAAATAGAGAATATCCGGGGGTGTGCGGTAATGTTTTTGAAATAAGATTTTTACTGCTTTGTTCTGAAGAACTTGTATTTTTTTTGAAATTTAGCACACCACATTTTCCCCAAATATTAATGAGGTATCTTATATGGGATAAAACATAGGCATTATATATTAGTTTGCGATTTACCGAGTTTAAAAAATCTGCACATCTGTATGAAGCTCCCAACATTGAAATTATTTTCAGGTTAGATTTTAAATGCAATATTTTATGAATGCTAGAATATACCATAGGGTGTTGTGAATTTTGGGGAAAAACAATATGTTTATACACCCGGTATACCATGACAGTTAACTTTCTAACAAAAATTACGAATACAGTAATATTCTTAAAGAATGAGCCTATAATACGCAAAAAAAAACATTCAAATTAGACAATAGATTTGGAAGAAATACCTATATAACATCAAAATTGTTGCAAATTTCTAGTAGTGCTTTAATATTGCTGGTCAGTGTTTAACAATTTTTTTGTCTTTTTCTATCATAGTATTAAATCAATCAGTCTTGGATACCAATACTAAATTTTATTAATTTCCTGCAGAGTAAGAAATTACTCCTGATTCCATTGTTCAGCAGGTATTCAATATACAATTTGTTTTCAGGATGCAGAATTCATTATGCAGTAACTAAACTGCTTTAGTAATAAGTTTTTTTGTCAGTTTGAGTAATTGTTATTTCAATTACATTGCGTTTTGCAATAGTCATTTTTTTTATTTGTATTAGGAGCAGAAAATAAACAGTACAATTGTAATTTTATTGTGTTTAAAAAGCAAAGTGTACGTAGCGTTTGTGTAATATAAGTATTACTAAAAAGGAAGTTTTTGTTATGATTAAAAATAACCAATAACCAATATCTCATTACTAGATGCAAAAACAAATGTAACATTGTCTTGTTAAAGCAAAAATATCCTTTTATAAATATTCATAGATTGTATATACAGAATGTCCGCGGATGGGATTTAGAAGAGAACAAATGGACCAAATGTTGCAAAATATATAATAATAAGTATGTTGTCCTTTTCTAAACCCCACCCGCGGACATACTGAATGTATGTACGGTCATGGCCAAAATAAAGAATTATTTTCCATAATAAAAAGCATTAAAAATTAAACGTTTTTTGGCCATGATAAGAGTCTCCATTATGTTTGAAAATGACCGCTTTAGATTTGACATTATAATATAGCTTTAGCTTATACATTCAATTTTCTAGCACTACATATTTTTTCTAGATGTATTGATGTGTATAAGCAGCTGAGCAGTCAGTTGGTGCTACCTTCTTCAGGACCAAATCAAAAGTATGTATGTATCTCTTTATCCCTAATTACCTGCATACTTTTAAGAGAATAAGAGAAAAATGTCAAACTTAATTGAATTTTTCTATAAAATATTGTAAAGTTTAACGAGATTCCGTGAATTGTTTTATATGGTACTGTTGTTTGTAAAAATGTGAACATGAAAAATTTGTTTTCGCCGTGTTTGCTATGCCAGTTTTCCATAGAGTTAAAACTATTCTACATCTTAGGACTACTGTGAATGTGTTACGTGATGTTTTTTTTTATTTTTGCAAATGAATTTTTCAATAGATTTAGTTCTGCTGACAGGAAGTAAAAAAAATAATAGTTTTTTTAGGTATTTAATTATTTCAACAAAAATAAATTTTTGTGATTGTTACAGAGGTCATTTCCTATTCCTAACCTGTTCCTTCCGAGTTATCTAAGCCAACCTAGCGCCTGTTCCCGTCACCGCATTGACTTGTTGGGACTGCTGAGCATAGGTGTACAACTACCATCATGGCCAAAGATAGAGGCGATGTTGCCGTCGAATCTTTCAGCGAGGAAGTAGATATCGAAAAGGCCGTTGAACAGGAAATGGCAATGGCAGCGGCCAAAGAGAACGCCACCGGTAAGGAAATTGAGGTGGCAACAAGGCGCAAGCCGAGGAAGCTGCATCGACAAAATAGTAAAGAGAACAGTTTTAATGTTGCGGGACTTGTTCATAAACCTAGGTAAGTTAATTACAAAATTTATGCTGACTATAGACTATAGACATTTCAACTTCAATGCTTTTTATTGTAATTTTCCAGAAACCAGCTATGAAATATTAAGTTAATTCATTATTATTTTGTTTTCTCAGCTGATTACGCTGATACAAAATAAAATTTTAGCCAAATTGGACATGTTTCTACATTTTTGATTTTGCCTGATGCCAAATTTTCTTTATGATTTTTTTAAGAATGATAAAATTCCCATACTGCAAGAAGTTTCTATATTTTGATACAACGGTTATAAATAGTTAATTGTGTCACAATGCCAAATGGTTTAAATTTTATTGTGATGATATATTTTAGATATAATAAAAATACAGTAAATAATTTAGTAATTAATAAGCATAAAATTACCATATTTTTGCGATTTCGAAACAACTTTAAATAAAAATAGATAATAAATATTTTATTAACGGATTAGGTAACCATTTTACACTTTACAATAGATGAGTTATACAGTTTACCTAATATCAGTGATAACACAAAGCAACATCCCGTAATAAGCAATGTCGTTAGCCCATCCGGGTCGCATATTTCCGTTTCCTATTGGGCTAGCGTAACCGGGTGCGCTAATCGTACAGGTAAATTCGGGCCGAGCGAATCGGAGGGCACCCTAAGGTCGGAACAGGGTTAGCACCTGGTTAGGGGCCCTGACAAGTCTCTTTCCTCGCAGGCGAAGAGACTTGTCAGGGCCCCCAACCAACGGAAAAATGCGGTCGGAACAGGGTTAGCACCTGGTTAGGGGCCCTGACAAGTCTCTTCGCCTGCGAGGAAAGAGACTTGTCAGGGCCCCTAACCAGGTGCTAACCCTGTTCCGACCTTAGGGTGCCCTCCGATTCGCTTTGCCTCAATTTACCTGTACGATTAGCGCACCCGGTTGCGCTAGCCCAATAGGAAACGGAAATATGCATCCGGGTCAGCGCCCAGATTATCTCTCAGCTTATCAATCTTATTAAAAATATCAACCGCTGAGATCTTACACATAGATACAGCAACTCCAGAATAAAAGTTGTAGTCAAAAATTAAATTATTATCATTATTACCAGATGAGATATAGGAAACTGAGAAATAATCTGCAAAAAAGTTAACAACAAAATAGCTCATCACACTTGGGATGATGTATGCACCCGTCTTATTTATATATTTAGCGCGTTCGGCAATGCAATCTTTTCCATCGTTTTGCTCGGAATTATTGACAGACACGTGATCGGTCGTACTGTTTACAATAATAGGTCATGTGACCGTCAAAAATTCCGAGCAAAACGATGGAAAAGATTGCATTGCCGAACGCGCTAATTGCCAAAATTCCCTTTTATCGCCACCAACCACATTCTGAAGTGATAAAATATAGCTATCATAGTTTAACCTTGACACTACCTTACACTGAGCTCTTAGATAAGAAAAAGCACTATAGTCATACACATACACATTAGGTAGGTATGTATATTGTATTATTTATTATAGATCTTGGAAAAATAGTCGCCGTTCGCGCAACGGATTCGGCCGGGGTTTACCGAAAAAGGGCGGCGCCGGTGGCAAAGGAGTTTGGGGGAAGCCCGGATCTGAATTGTTAGAAGACATCGAGGACGTAAACGATCCGAATTTTGACGATGAGAACTTCAGCAATGGGGATATCGAGCTCAAGGCTGTTGTACCTGAAGTTTCCAGTGAATTGTTGAAGAAAAAGGTACTTGCTTGTAATTTTACAGTTAAGAAATTGCTGCATCTTCTTACTTTTTCACACTGATTTTTTTTAAACTTAAGCTGTTTATTAGGTTATAAAATTTTAAAAATTACTTACCATTTCATTTTTTCTACCTTATTTATCGTCTGTCGTGCTTAAGAAGTTGTTCGAAATGACCCCCTTCAACTTCCAAACTCTTGCTCACTCTTTTTCTAAATGAGTTTCGTACCCGCTGTATCAACTCAGAAATAAGTTCATAGTTAAAAACTTAGTTGGCTTATTCTTACACTTATTATCAGTTTAGAACCTTATTATCAAATTAGTCTGGTCTTAGTAATAGTGAATCTGATCATAAATGTTTATGATCGTATTCGCTCTTCTAATAACCCAGAAACGAGGGCACGTACATGAAACGCATGACACACTGTATATTTTTAGTTATTAAGTAGTTACCAACTAATAATTTCAGTGTGAACCAGTGATCTTGGAGTTCTTTGAAAGCAATGACATCCAGGAAGTGATGCAGTCGGTCGAAGAACTAGTTCCCTACAACCAAAGGGACGTTTTCGTCCAGCAAGCTGTCGAGATAGCCATGGACCATAAGCCTTCACACAGGGAATTGACCTCGGTTCTTATATCCGACCTTTACGGGTATGTGCTGACCGAGTCTGACATTGTAAAGGCTTTCGAAAATCTTCTTGCTAATTTGAGCGATTTAATATTGGACATTCCGGACGCTCCAATCGTTCTGGGTAAGTTGAAGTGTATGTAAAATTATGGAAGCCCCTTAATATTCTGATTTATATTCTACCGATAGCAGAACAGTTAATAATTTTTTGTGTGTATTTACAGGCAACTTTATAGCTCGAGCTATAGCCGACGACTGTATCCCGCCCCGGTTCATTGTCGATATCAAAGAGAAGAGCGACGAGAAGATTTTCCAAGAAGCGTTGGTACATGCTGACACTCTGCTCTCTATGGAACACGGACTCGTGCGCCTGGACAACGTTTGGGGCGTTGGGGGTCCCCTCAGGCCTGTACAAGCGCTGACCAGGCAGATGAACCTCCTTCTGCAGGAGTTTGTTTCCTCTGGAGATGTTGAAGAAGCGGCACGGTGCCTGAAGGAACTTGAGGTAAGTTATAACTTTAATAGAATCAAAATAATTTTTGGATATTTATTTCAGAGGAGTAATAAGCTCCCAGCCTCACTACTAGTTTTATTATTCTTACATTTGTTAATATAAAATTACTCGTTTTCCTAGGTTCCCCATTTTTACCATGAACTAGTGTACGAAGCGATAGTAATGGCTCTGGAGGCGAATAGTGAAAAAACCGAAAGGGCGATTTGCAGCTTGCTCAAGGCTTTCGACGCCAGCGTTTTGATTACCCGCGATCAATTGGAACGAGGCTTTTTCCGTGTATTTGACGACTTGCCCGACATTTCTATGGATGTTCCTTTGGCTTATGTTAATTTGGATCGGTAAGAGAAACAGTGTTCCGAACAGGGTTGATAAAAATCATGATTTTTTTTTAAATCAAAAACCGGCGATTTTTTTTAAGTCATGATTTTTTTTACATTTATTTTGGACTAATTTTTATTAATACACATATTTTAGGGGCATCGATTTAGGGCTTTTTAGTACCTGTTTTCTTTAAATATCTAATTTGGTCTAGAGTCAGCTTAGGGTATTTATACTTATTTATACTTTATAGTTAGTTTTGTTTATACTATTTTTTTTTAAACGCTAACTATTTTTAGGGCAAAATTTTTAATAGCACATGAGTGTATTTTGTCCTTTTGTGAAATTATTTTTGCGGTATTATTTATGTCTAATAGAAAAATTTCCTTTCAGATTTATTGATCTCGCCCGCCAAGAAGGATTTTTAACCGACAACATAATCAGGAGGTTTCCCTCGAGAGGACGCAAGCGTTTCGTGTCTGAAGGTGACCATTTCGTAACGAGGGATAAATTAAATAAGGCTCACGAGTACTAAGGAGACCTTAACAAAAATTGACCAAATTACCTTTTGGGTGTGTAGGTAAAAAAGCATTTAGTAGTTTTTTTCTTCAAATATATCCAAAGTGTAAAACCTTATAAGGCACTTTTATAAATATCGTGGTTTTATTGATTTAACAGACTAACAATAAAATTGTTTTTAGTTTATTTTCTAGTTATTTTTTTCTAGCTATATTTTCTAATTATGCTAAAATGGCATTCTTGTTGTGGAAGTTTTGTAAAATTAATTCGGTAATAAATTTATTTCCTCATCGTGACTTAAAAGGTTTTTCATTTTAACCGGTCATATATAGAAACTCTTAAGACGTTTTTAGATGACATTGACATGACAGTTGACAGTTCAACAGTGGACTAAATTTCAGATGTCACCAACTTGATTGACAAATGAAGTTTAATCTACTCTCAACCGCAACCTTGACCAAAGCCACCTAAGAACGATTCATATTTTCAAGTATTTATATTGTTGTAATATTTACAACTTTATAAGAATAATTATTAGGGCCATATATCGATAAAGCAGTTATTATGCTTACTAACCCGCCCGCTGAATAGAGCAAGCTTGGCCGAATTGACTCGCGGCCGTACTATGACTGAAGACTCTGACTTTGAAGTTGCCAGTAAAATGGTGAAAACTTAGGTTGGCAACATTATCTTTTTTTTATTTTATATGTTGGCAACATTTTTTTGTCAAATATTTGACGATTGTAAGGTTTCACTATGAGGACTTGAAGGGAGGAGACCGATCGGCAATGGCCGCATTTTAGATTTTTGTCCCTGTTTTTGGTTAGTGCGATTGTCGATAGAGGCGCTCTATTCGTTAGTGAGTCTAATTTTTCATAGAAAGTGTGGTGTTTTCTCGTTAATTTGTCGAAAACGCTTTATTATTATTTTTTATTCTTAACACTATTCTCCAAGCAATCTCATACATACAACAAAAATGAATTTTTAAAATTTAGATAACGATACTAGAAAAACTGCACTCCGTTTTACTTCAAACGTACTGTTATGCGCTGGCAAAAATGATTATTAAAAAACGACTCGACTGTCTTCAACAGTGGCCAACTTATAACTACTTGCTCTACAACCTTTCTATCGTAGCTAAAATTAAGTTCCACCCCAAAAAGGCGGAGCAGAAGGAGGTAGTTTACTCTTATTTGTAATTTACCAGTCATAACTTTGCATTTCTTAAATATTTGACTTAAAAGTGTTGCCAACATAGTTTACATTTTAAAAAACGTAATGTTGCCAACATAATTTGCCATATTTTGACTTTGACATGTTTTTATAGAAAAACTTTAATATACTTTGATGGTTATGTTTTAAGGCCGTGAGTGAATTCGTCTAGTTTATATTTGTAGTAGCATGGTCCTTACTGTATAGTGGGCTATACTAAAAAATATACTTGAAGGTTTGCTATGGCTAAATTTTCCAAGAATTTCGATAAGATTGACTAAGTTAGGGTGTATATAAAAGTGATTTCCGGCGATTTTAATTGTAGTTGTAACTTTTTTGTGTAATAAATGCATTTAAATATCCACCAGAAATGGTAATTTGATCAATTCGAAAAATAAGCCATAATAAGAAGTAACACGTAGATTGGCTGCTGATTTTTTTCCGCATTTGTATGTATTTTCTTTTATTCATTTTGTAGCATCATAACAGAAGCGTATAGTTTCTATTCTTGCGTTGGTATATAATATTCTTTTGTACATGTTCTCTATATTTTGGAAATAAAATATTATTACCAGTTAAAATGTTACTTGAATTGAATTTTATTTTTATTGGCGTGGCACCTAATCTAACAGTAAAAATGCAGAAAATTAACACACTCTTTTGTGCTTTTTTGCTGTCCCTAATAAACCCTCTTTTTACAATCTAATAGCTAAATTATCCAAGTGTAGAAATGTTCATAAAAACATAACTTTTCTTCAGTAAATTTTTATAGACCGCGAAGCGGTCTATATATACCCCCCCCCCCCCCCCGTCAGTTGACCTTGTCCGTATGTTGTCGTGGTTTTTGACATGTTCACCTTTTCAATTTTTTTTCTCGTAAACGGTTAGTGCGGGAGCGATTAAATTTTCTGGGTTAATAGAGGGATAGTGCGTCTAGCTTCGATAAAAAATTCAGTTATACAGGGTGTCGCGTTTCTGAGTCGAAGTCGAAATTTCCGCGAATTCGTATGGGATCGATTACAGGTCGCAAAACTTAATTAAATCGATTTAAATTTTCGGAGGTCGTAGAGGACCGGGAGCTTCAGAACCCTATTGAAACTGGCGATATTCGGAAAATGGGAAGTCATACTTTTGAATTTTTTTATATCGAAAAAGTCACTTGCAGACCCATATTGAGTTCTACATTGCTCGAAAACGAAACGTCGGACAGAAAAACGGCGTGACACGTCAAACTTTAGAATCTCAAATACTTGCTTTTTGCAATATATTTACCGATACCTAAAACGACAGGAAATTGGGAAAATGTGGGAAAAACTGAAAATTACGATTTTGGATGAAAATTTTTGACGGTTTTTAATTTTTTTCGGGGTCAAAATGGATCCAAATCAAAATCCCATATGCCTGGTCGGAAAGAGGTCGCCGAAATACGTAATTTTCATATTTTTGGTTCTTCATTTTTTATAGGAAGGGAGCGATCGACGACTAAGTTTTCAAGCAAATCGAATATATTTGTATTAATATGTGTCTGTTTGTACGTGTGTATACAGGGTGTCCGAAAAGTCTTAGTATTTGCAAAAATACGTGTCTGGGGAGCGGACGACCGTGAAAAATAGTTTGTACGTGTAGGTGTTTGTATGTATGTAGCGATACGGTTACGAAGAGCGGTCTAGTCTGCATCATCAGTCCGAAGGAGTGTGATATCTTCCTTAATACCTGCTCTAGGAACACGAAATTTTCAGGGCATGACAATGATGATATTACTGACCTTGTAGAGCCCCCTCGGGGGCGTCTATCCAATCTAGTTTACAATTTCATTATGAGTATACAGTTTTTTCCCCTAGTTGTACTGTACATAGAACCTTCTTACATTAGACAAGGAATAAAAGTTATTTCCAGTATTTTTTTGCTCTTTTAAAATGAGACAGTTTCCTCATTTTATCTTGCTAAGGTTTTCCGACGACAGTATTTTTATGAAAAAAAAAAAAAAATAATAAAAGATTACCATATACAGCGTATAAAAATATATTTAATTATAAAATAGCGACATACTATATGTATGTCTATGTAGTACTATTAAAATTTACATTTTAAAATTTTTAAGAACAATAACTACCTATGTTTAAATTAGAAATGCATTCCCTAATTTATATTGGAATAAATATAAATTAAGACGATGTTTGGTCGTGTACAGGATGATCCATAATCTTCTGAAATTTTTCTTATGCACTATGATCACCATCCACTGAGTTCATAGCTTCTATTCTCCACTGAAATACGAAATATCCGCAAACTAATCCCTGTATAAGCGCTATACACAACCATGCGTTATACGTCATGAATATCAGCATCAGAAAGTAACTTAAAATTATTTGGACACCATAGAAAGCTGTCTGGATAAGGTGGGATTTGCTGATAATTGTTGATCTAAAAATATATTTATTTATATGAGGCATTCTTTTACAAATAATATACATAAAATTAACCATTAATGTTTTCCGAGTTATGTTATTTATGAATTTTAATATGTTGTTTGTTTCTGTAACATTGCAAATGCATTATCTCCGGTTCTAATCATCAGATTGATACCGTTGTCTCGCCGTTTTATTTATTGTTGTGTAGCCTTTCTGATTGCAAGATGAGAATAATTTTAAAAAATTATTTAATGAATACTTATAAGAAATTAATTGTTTAAATATTGTTTCATGCGTAACATTCGCTTGACAATGTCGAGCGAATCTTACGACTAGTACGATATTTTCGACGAAATACATGCCAAGTTGACACGTATTTCGTCAGGAATACAGCAAGCAATACTCATGTATAAGCATTGCTTCCTTAAGTATGAGCATTGGTTTTTGCGTTTGCGACAATATTGCTTTTTGGACAAAGTAATATTGTCGATTTAAAGCGAGTGGCATTACTTTTTCACACAATGAACACTTCAACTGTTTTCGTATCAACGCGTCACAAATTAATTTACAAAAAGTTACAAAAACAGGAAACGTCAACATGACAAACAATACTTGAAAAAAAAACTCGAGTAGTTTAGAACAATTAAGTCTTCTATGGCAATTAAAACTGTTATTGATCTTAAACATCTACGAGGTATAACTCAGTACGTACTTGAGAAAATCATATTTTGTTAAAGCCTAAAACAGACTATTAGGTCCAGAACATATTCAGCTGGTGTCGCGAATACGTTGTGATGGTCTAAATATATTTTGTCTATGGTCCAGAACCATAAGGACGAAGTCTTGTGGAAAAAGGATCTTTATCATTGAACAAAATTAATAAATTAAAGTTTCTTGTGATATACATATAGGTTCTGATTTTAAAGGTTAATGTACAGAGAATAGAAAGTAGTATAATAATTTATTTACCAATACGTGCCGTAAATGCAGTGGGCATAATTTTGTAGGTACTTACATTTAGATCTTATATTATTCTTTGTATATCAACTTCTAAAATCAGCAAAAGTTTGTCCAAAAAAGAAGAAGTATTTTTAATTTTGTCCAATAATAAAAAAAATTCGGTTAAGTGCAAGCTATACTTGCACAATTAATGTTCCGTACCATCAGCCCCACACTTAACCGGAGCAAACCTCGGCCGCCCGATCTCCACCCATCTGCCGCGCTACCCGCCGCCGACGGCACCAACGCCGTATCATAACGCGTATGCGCGGAGCTGAGTGTGGAGAGTTGCGACTGAGCCAACAAAAATTGTTCCTTACATCGTGAGAAATATTTTTTGTCCAAAAATTTTTCTATAAAACCAATGGTTCAGCAGTTATAAGGACATTGTTTATAACAATTGATCGCGCTAGAGTTTTTTAATCCTTAATTTTGGCTCAATCTACACTTAGTTCTCAATGTTCATGATTTTTTCAGATTTTTCTGAGCGATCCTTTTGGTAATAACGGTGGGGGACAGAAATTTTTAAGCGTTTTTCCCGAAATTGATTTAAAAAATACATCATATATATTGTTGAATTCGTGCTTCCATAAACTTTAATTTGAGCCCCTACACGATGCCCTTAAAATTTTTTTTCATTTCCCAATTTACCTCCTGAAATTAGCCCCCAGAATCGAAATTCAACTTTTTATACTTCACCTCTATAATTGAGCCACCACACTCTATCTGTGCTAAATTTCAAATGTTTACGTCGAATAGTTTCAGAGAAAATCGCCTGTGACAGACGGACGGATGGACGGACAACGAAGTGATTCGGTTTTGCTAATTTTAGCACGTAACACTAATGTGCACAATACTCCGACGTTAAGAAGGTAAAACGAGACGCTGGGGTTTTACTTTAAATAATTATGTACATATTAACCTTATAAAAGTTTATTATTATGCGCAGGCACATTGATCATCGACTTCGACATTAACTGTTGATGTCCACCAAAATACAAAATATCCACAAAGTAATCCAATCGCAACTGCTATACACAACCATGCGTTGTACGTCATAAATATCAGCATCAAAAAGTAACTTAAAATTGCTTGGATGCCATATAAAGCTGTTTGGATAAGATGGGATTTGCTTAGAATGGACTGTCTAAAAAATAAACAAAAATGTATGTAACATTTTGACAATTTTCATAGAGATTTGGAAGAAAATTGGCGTCTCCCCACCCCCACCCCCCCCACCCCCACCCACCCAATTTGAAAATCCTTAGCAGAGTTGGACATGTACCTGTCAAAAAATTTGCAACCTCGTGAAAACATCTTTTTATAGGTTTAGAACTCACAATACTGCCAAGGAATTTTGTCAGGGTAGGGGAGTCAAGCCAGATTTTTATATTTATGATGTATCTGCATCATTTCATTTAATGTATTTATTAGAACACAGAGAATTTGATAGCACTTGGTAAATATTGACCAACAAGGGCGCTCTTACAGGGAAAACAATGAGGTTAATTGTGCACCCCTTAAACTTAAACTCAGCTGCAGAAACCTTGACACTTTCGTTCCGTAAAGACACAAAGGTCGAAATTTTTTTTTAGAAAATGATTCGCAACAAATATCCCCTTTCCCCTAGAGTATCGGTCTTAGGCCGCCCTTGGGCCTAATTGGCATCAAGTATAATATGTGTTAAATATGACGAACTTACTCGTTGTGGATAAAAGTGGCAATGTGAATTAGTGGTTACTAGGAAATTTGCATAACAATTTATATGTGGAAATTCTACCAAAAATCGTGGATAACTGTATCAGCCAGCATTAGGGTATAGAGGTGACCGTTAAGGATAGGCCGCAAAAAAGGATATTGAAGGGTATATGGGCGACTCCAATTAAGGAAGCCAGCAATCGGCTCATTTTTAATAGGGAAGAAGGGCTCACTAGACGACAAAAATGCCAAATAACACGATAATAAAGACAAAGACGAAACGAAAACATTCCCCGTTATAGTAGTTAGCAGATCGGCTAAAAAAACGCCTCGTTCTTAATTTGAGTCGCCAATAATGAAAGTGTAATGCGAAGTTTAACACTTAGAAGTCAAACTTCTGCTCTAGCGATCGCAAAGGGATGTTTTGAAAATAACTCATTTATGGTCGATCAAGCTTTATTATTATTAATTTTTGAGAACGAACGAATTTGTTAAGAATTATAATTCTGATTTCTTATACTTACTGTGTAAATCTTTCATCTCCTGAATTTTTGTTTCTTTGTTTTATGCTAATGGCACTTGCTAGGAGGTAAGCTCTAAAATCGCAAATAAAAATAATTTATTAGTACCTATCGGCTGTGGTTCCGTACTCAAAGTACTCAAATTTCCGGCCTAGTGGAAGTAGTGAGTAATTCTAGGAAAGAGAAGGTGAAAAATTTCTACATAGAATTTCACATTTTTCAGTTGGCATGATTTTTTGTACCAAAAAGTTTATTAGAAGCTATAATTTCGTAACAAAAGAAGAGACACACAAAACTAGGCCGGAAATTTTAAAGTTTTGCTATTTATTGTTATTTTCCTTCAAAATACGAACCTTAGAAATTTAAGGGCCTCATATCCGAAAGCTAAAACAAAAATTCCAAACATTGACCCAACGAGACCTCCAACTGTGGAAAAGTTCCATTGATCAAATAAGACTGTGCCTGATTTTGTAAACTGAAACTAAAACGAGACGCGGATGTGATTGGTTTGACATAATTCTGATCTTGTTGCTAATCTAAAGTTCACTGGCACAACCAGGGGTGCTGTGCTGTCGTCCATAATTTAAAGTTATCACGGTTTAGCCCCCCAGCCTGCCGGATTTGGGCCGGGTGAATTTTTTAAAGTGTTACAAGGCTATATCTATATAAAATTCCAGTTACCCCCACTCCTCAAAATAGAGAGGGGGTAAATGTCGGAAATATGATTAAATATGTCCACCCATCTTCCTATTAACTCACCAAAGTTTCATGAAAATATTTTAAACCGTTTCGATATAATATCGCCTTGTAACACTTTAAACACTCACCCTGTATAATTTGCGTTTGTGACCGCTACTCCGGCACCAGTTTTGAGTAACCTGCCCCCGGATCACACCACATAGAATTCTATTCTATGTGTCAGTCACATGACTACTAAAACAAAACAAACTATCCATCACATGGCCACTGTCATTAGTGTCAAAATCGCATATAATTCTATGCATCGTGATCCAGCACAAGGGTTCAGACCAGCCCCCCCCCCCCCCCCTCCCCCCAAATAAAATTCTGGTTGCGCCAATTCAAAAACGGTAAATTTTGACTACGGATATTGCAAATATGACGTAATCAGCTATCATCCTTAGTATTTAGGTTTTTTAACATTATTGCTGCTTATATAGTTCTGTGGTTATTTGCCAAAAGCTGATATGTCACTTTTTGTGCCATATTCACTTTTTATCTGCATGATATGTAATTTAAAGCAAAGTTTTATGTGCCAAAACCTGATATGTCGATCTACAAAAATAGTAGGGAACTAATAAAACATCACAGTATGACATGTCACTGAAAGCATTTTCAGTGTTGGCCAAAACATGACATGTCAGACATATCAGTTTGGACCGCGCTCATACGAAGTAAAATGTGACATATCAAGTTTTGTCAAGTTATAATTTGAGGTTAGATTAGACTAAAAGGCGGTAGTGCGATACAATCTTTAATGAAAGTTACGAGTGTATTACAGGAAAAAACTAATTATTTCAGGTAAATTTATTATGTTATGCCTTCTAATTTGGCACTGGTATGGTACAACAAATCATTCAATTTTTCCAAATATTACCGGTCTATTAGTGTGAAAGAAAATAAGTAAAAAGTATACTTTGTGTCTTAGTTACTGACATTAAAAATTTATAAATATTGAGAGCATTTTTTCTTAATGTTATTTACACACCTATATATTGAGAGCATTTTTTCTTAATGTTATTTACCTATGACTAATAGAAATATAGTTTTTTAAAAAAAGCTCATTTATTGTGGTTGATGGTATGAATAAAATGGCTTTTAATAATAATTATTTTTATTTTATGCAAAAAACTGTTTAGTTTTAATTTACCTTTTTGTATTTTAGTAACCAAACATCATGAGCTCGAGAGGCAAACGGATTGTAGAAATGGCAAAAGAACTAATTAGTACTCAGAAAGTAGTAGTTGAAACAATTCCCAACCTGGATAATAATGATAGTATCATTACTATACCGTTTGAACCAAGTTCTAGTAATGAAAATTTGTCAAGTAATAAAAAAGACAGTAAGGATACTGTTGTTATCCACAATTCCAATTATGACAGTGAGTCCTGTGATGATGACTACGACAAAGATTATATCCCTGAAGATAGCTCATCGGATGAATCTGTTGAGGCAAATACTAGAATGGAGCCCAAGAAAATAAGACTAGATACAGAAACTTCAAATCATAAAGAGGTCAAAAATAAAAATAACGAGGAGGAGGTCAAAGAGGAAGTACAAGTTAAGAAGCAAAGAGTGGTTAACAGAAAATTAATGAGGGAAAAGAAATTAAGAGGAGAAGAATATCTGACTCGAAAAGGTGTATTGGTACCTGCGAAACAGTTTGTTCCTCTTATAAACTGCTGCAGAAAGAAATGTGCAGATAAACTACTACCAGAAAACCAAAAACTAATTTTTGATGATTTTTTAAGAAACGTAAGCAACAAAGATCAATTTCTAAGTGACAGAATTAAACTAACACAAAAAAAAGTTGAGCGAAAGGGCAGAAGTAAAACAGGTAACACAAAATTCAGAGAAATAACAGCGACATATTTCGTTACTTTAAAAGGACAGGAACTAGATATTTGTAAAAGAATGTTTCAAAATACGTATGGAGTCACAAGGGGTAAAGTTGATATTATAATACAGAAGAAAAATGCTTCTCAAACTGGATTTATAGGCGAGAACTCAACAGGAAAGCAAAAACCAGGAAATGCAAGAGATGACGAGCGACAAGAAGCAATAAACCATATCGACAGCTATCCCAAATATGAAAGCCACTACTCAAGAAGGCACACATCAAAACTTTACTTTGCACCAACGCTTAGTATTGCAAAAATATATGATATGTACGTCAATAAAAGGAAAACTGAGGGAATGACACAACCACTATCTTACTCTGTGTTTGCCAAGATATTTAATGAACTAGGCTATAAAATAAAAAACCCAAGCATCGACACTTGCAAAACTTGTGATAGGTTACAAAATGACATAAAGAGTGCGACTACTGAAGAAGAACGTCAGCAAAAAATAGCAGAGAAAGAAAAACACCTTGAATTAGCGGAAAAAGCGTATGACCAAAAAAAAGCTGACAAAGAAAAGGCAAGAAATGTTGAAAATCAGCGTGTCGTTGTCTTCGATCTCCAACAAAATTTGCCTACGCCCGTACTGAGTACGAGTGAAGTGTACTACAAAAGGCAATTGTGGACCTATAACTTTACTATGAGAGATTGTTGTACGGAAACTACAACCTGCTTTATGTGGCATGAAGGTTTGTCAGACCGCGGGGCTGATCAGATAGCTTCTTGTGTTATTCATTTTTTAAAGGATTTGCCTGAAAATGTAGATACGGTTGTGTTTTACTCAGATTCCTGTCCAGGCCAAAACAAAAATAACATTGTAGCAGCTGCGCTTTCCTGGTTTCTCTCTACATCTGAAAATCTCAAAACGATTGAACACAAGTTTTTAGAAGTGGGTCATTCAAGACTAGAGTGTGATACAGATCACGCAAAAATCGAAAGAGCTAAGAAGGGTTCTTCTGAAATGGAGATTAGGATTCCTCATGATTGGTTTCAGTTTGTTCGTACGGTACGAGGAAAGAAAAACTTTAAGGTAGTCGAAATGCACAAAGAGGACTTTTTGCAATATTCCTCTCTTTTAAGAAGCGTTTTTGTTAAACGTGACCGTACGGAATCAGGAGAGAATGTCCGCTGGCACGATATTAGGGTCTTACGCTTTTCAAAACGGCTAGGTCCGGGTGTAATTGAGGTGAAATATTCACATGATGAAAGTGAACCTTTTTATCGCTTTAACATAAAACGAAGAGGAAACAACGTCCCTGAACTGCCCTTAGTTTACAATGGTCCTAAGCCCATTGCCCCTAAGAAGAAGGAAAACCTTTTGGACCTACTGAAGTATGTGGATAATGTTTATCATCCGTTTTATGAGAATTTGACAGTAAATGAAAACGCCGAAGATGTTGTTTAATTTAGTATGTTAATCGTTTTTAAGAATATATATGTGTTTTTCTACCAAAATAAATCACTAGAAATATAAAACAGTGATAATTGTTTTTTTTTTACTACATGGTAAATGATAACCTTGTTTTATAAGGGCAAACTATGGTTGATATGTCAAAAATAAAGTTTTGGCAAAAGTTGATATGTCAGTCAAACTATTTTTTTTCCTTAATTCTGACAAAAAAAATATTTTTTATGAATCTTAAATATTATTTACCAATTTTCGCATAATACTAGTGTATTTACAACCCACTCACTCTTTTTACAAAAAACTAATAGAAGAAAAACAAATTTCTTAAACACATTAAATTTTTAACCTTGTTTCTTAGAAAAATACAATGAATTGACATATCAGCTTTTGGCGAATAACCACAGAGTTATTTGCTATAAAAGTACAAAATAAAAAAATTGTTTTCTTTAGTGAATTATACGTCTTTTATTGTATCCACACTAAAAAGGCATTCTTTCCTTATAGCAAATAACTGAGTAACATTTTAGCCAAAATACTAGGGATGGAAGCAGATTTATCCTCTGAAGACCAACCTCATTTTAATGAGTTCTGATTAAAGTTTACTTACAGTCATAGTCATAACCATAGTCATATCACCCATTGTATCATTAGTACAATTATCCATGGGCATGGGCATTTGAAAATTGTAAAATTCAGTACAGTTCATATCCATTTTGTCTTGGCTATTTTAAACGATATACTTAAAACTTTTTCGTGTCAATGACGCGAATCATGGAGTTAACTATGTAAGTAAATAATAAAATCTGTACTTAGTTTCTTTCTTAAGTGTTGTTGTTCCTTGTGTTGAAATCTCATTATATCGCTGATTACTGATTACTGTTTTATCAGGTACTCGAGACTAGTGATGAAACGCAGCCACCAGACTCGTGTACTCGGCATATTTCCCGGGGGCATAAGTCAAAAGGAATGAATTTAAAAATTGTAAATGCTTTTTTCTGTACAAAATTAAAAGTGTTTTAATTTTAGATAATGCCCTGAGATCGCTCAACTTGGTTTATTCTGATTTTTGCAAACGAATCCTGTTGTGATAATATTGTACAGGGTGTCTAATTTTTGACACTTGTAGGGTATCTCGGTTATGTTTAAAAATAGAGAGCTGCGGTTTTCGCAATACTGTGATACTTTTTCGTGAAACGCATGACGCTACAAATAGAATTTTCAGTCCCCTTCGTTTCGGAGATACAGGGCGATTTTGAAAATGTAATTTGTAATAAAAAGTATCACAGTATTGCGAAAACCGCAGCTCTCTATCTTTAAAGGGTGTCCAGAAAACTGAACACCCTGTACAATCGTGTGACAAAAAAAGTCAGACGCCTAAGAATAATTTGCAGCTACCCCTGAGCATTGCTTGGCGACTAGACAGCAGATATGCTAAATCTCGAAAGGTTGTGATCGAAATAGCAATCTAGTCTGTTTAAATTATCTTACGGGGTCTGACATCTATTTGTCACACAATGGTAATTATGCATTAATTTTTGTCGTAATTATTTAAGCATTCAATAATAAGAAAACGTTTTAAAAAATTGCTAAAGTGCAATTACCTTAAATTTAAATAACACTTAATTGTTGTAACCTTTACCGTCTAATTACTGATTAGAGTGATTAGCTTTGTATGTAGGATCATGTGAAAACTAAATGTCAATCACTGATCACTATATAGAGCTATACATATCCTAATGGAATTTTTTATGGTGTATTACTCTCTATATTTGGTGACTTAATATCTGTATCAAGAGAAACTAGCGTACTTTTCTATTTTATTGCCATCAGACCAAGAATCGAGCTCCAGGATATGTGTTAATTTAATGGGCTGCTGATACGTCAAATATATTTAAATATGGAATCTTACCGACATCTGCATGGTCATGTGATGATCCATCTAAAATCAGTGCCTGGTTCACAAAATAAGCAAATTATTAATAATATAAAATCTAGGTTTTCATTTTAGCAAAGTATACTGGGATTACTAAACACATAATATGTTATCACTTTTCAAATATTTTATGACTTATTTTTAAAACAAATGCAGCTAGCGAGATAACAATAGTACTAGGAACATTGAAGCACGAAATGTTATACTTTTTCAATTTTTACTATTTATAGGTAATAATTTTCTTTTACATTTAAAAATCAAACCCAAGCAAGCCCAGCCGGAGCGCCACCTCATTATGCAATACATTCCCGTAATCATTTGAATGAAATATTTGAAAACAGGTGGATTGGACGAGCTGGTCCGGTCAACTGGCCTGCCAGGTCCCCGGATTTGACACCCCTTGACTTTTTCTTATGGGGTTTTATAAAGGACGAAGTGATCTAAAACTTTAGATTATAATATGAAAGACCGAATCCGCTTTGCCTGCTTATTAATGGCACCTGGAATATTACAGCAGGTACAAAATTAATTTAGAAAAAAAAGTGAGAGTGTTTGGAAGTTGAAGGGGGACATTTCAAACAACTTCTTAAGCATGACAGATGATAAATAAGTTGAAATTAAATGGAAAATATTTTTTTTATTTTATAACCTAATAAATCTAAATTCGGAAAAATAATGGAAAGTAAATCAAAAAAAATGTACACATACGTAGTTTTTTACGTAGATTCAGATTTTATAAACAAAAGTACATTATCCTATTTAAAATTCCAAAAGTTACCTCCCACCCGTCAAAATAGAGAGGGGGTAAATGTCAAAAATATGTTTAAATGTCCCCCATCTCCCTATTAACTCACTCTCTGGTGCTTTGTATGATTGTGCGAAAAACATGCGAGTGGTTAGGCCTGCAATGATGTATGGAGCGGAAACCTGGCCAATAAAGAAAGTGCCCAAAGAGGTTAGAGAAGTGACATAAATTAAGCATAAATGTATGCAGCTATGCAGCAGCAATCTCAAAACTGAGATCTTACCTTTTCTACTGATACTATTGGGTAAATACACCGTTTTAGTTATACGTAGGGCAGTGTAATAAACGGTGAAGAACAAGGGATTAAATGATAAAAAGATAGTGGGTAATCGGATTAGTGTAGAAAATTATCTAAGATAGTAGTCGTGTAAGAAAACAGAATTTTCTGACTAGTTTGTTAGACAGTGGACTGAGTAAATTAAGGAAAATAATGCAGAGGTATACGCAGTAGTTTTTTGTTTAAATTTCAAAAATTAGCAGCGGTTCTTTTTCGCAGATTTTTTTGCAAATGCAGCTTATAAGTCAAATCCGTTACAAAATAAAATGCTATGAAATTTCAGTACGACGGTAATGAAAATATACGTTAGAAGTAGTCAGCTTTCGTCCCTATTATTTTGATTCCTTTAACATTGTGGTTCAGGTTCAGGTAAAGTCAAAAATAAACAAGTTTCCCATTTATCTGTTAAGATGGTTTCTGGACACGCTGTATATAAACATATCGAATTACAAAATATAATTTTGATTTCATGATTATTTTTTTTTATGCATCAACACCGGAAAACCATTAGTTTTTATAGAAAATAACTGAGCAACATTTTTTCTAGTAGTGCGAAAAATATATGTCGATGGCAATTTTTTTTTTCGAAAATTATTAAAAATTACACTTGAAATTAAAGACCCGACGTTAACTATTCAAAATATATTATTTATTATAAACAATTAATTACAATGAAAACTACAATTACTACAAAACTGTCTTCGTTTATACAATAAAGAGATAATTTTATTTGCAAACACTTTAAAAACAAAATATTTTCTATGTCCTATGTACACTTGCGCAAACCAATATTATTTAAAATAAATTCCTGTAGCCCGTAGTTCTTTTAAAATACCTTTTCTTAACTTATATAAGGTATATTTTGGTGTGTTTGGTTATGGTCACAATTGACAGCAGTTGACAGTTAAACAATGAATTAAACTTCACTTGTCAATCAAATTAGCGACTAATGACATTTAATCTATTGTTTGTCAACCGTAATCGTAACCAAAGCGAAACGAAAACGTATAGTGGGTTAAATGGCCACCTTTTGGTTGACAACTGAAGTTTAATTCATTATTTAACTGTCAACTATAACAGTAACCAAAAACGCTGAAATTTACCTAAAGTTTGGTTGTGCCATAAATAAAAACACTTAACTACACAAGTACTTGAAGGGAAAATTGATCGGAATTTCATGCCATTTGATAAAAAGTACCTTTTTAGTATTTTTTTTTTTAAGAAAAGGCCACTGCACACTTGTGTTACAGAGCCAAAATACTTAACATTTTTGAAAATTTATATTTGGTTTAAAAACTAATACATGTATGAACAAATTAACACATTAGGAAAACATCAATAAAATCAGATAAAACCATAGACGTTAAAAAAACTATAGACAAAGCATTTCATTCATAAAATCGTCTCCCGCCAAATCAATCGTCCGTTTAAAAAGCAATGGATGCGATTAAGAGAGGCAGACACAGCGGAAAAAATGGCAACACTGTCCAACATTCAACCCAACTGGACCAATAGATTCGATACAAGAGAATATATAACCTCACATACCCGTGAAAAGAAACTTCTGGGTTTAACTAGTCCAATTTTGTGCAAACTTGAGACTGCTGCATCATATTTAAATGTTTGTACGCAAAATAATTTCAGCTTCTTCAAAGAAAAACCCTTAAACGCTTCTCGCAAACACAAAAAAACAATTCCACTCTCGAACGACGTCGCAATCGTCGGCGAATTATATGAATGGCCGCTTGCGTCTCTTCTCAATTCCTAATAAAACTGGTAGTAAACGGTAACACAGCGTTGCCACTTTTACTTAATAATTTATCACAGTGAGAAGGAAATAAAAGTTTATTCGGCTATGATGCATAAAATAGAACAAAATGTATTACTTTTTTTATTACTTATGTAATAAATGTCGTGTAATACTGTATTGCTTGGGTGGCATCAATCAGGACATTTCGTACACTTTGGCAACCGTCTACAATTGACTAGTTTTTAGGGCGAATCGAAGGATTGATTGCTTCGAATAGTAAATAACTCTGTCATTAGTTTTTTTAACGTCTATGGATAAAATTGAAGTCCGAGTGCATCCAAAATTTCATATCTAAGTTTTTATTTAAGACAATTCTCTATAAAGCTTCGTGGTATTTAAAAAAAATTAATATACTACTCCTGATGTGCTTTCAGAAAAATGCCATCTGCTCCCTTACTAACAACGCTTTATTAGATGTGATTTATTTTTCTTAGGTTTAGCAACAAACGCGAACTATTATCAAGAATACTATTTTCCGAGAAATCAATAATAAAAAAGGTTCCCGTAATAGCTTGTAAACTTTTTTAGATAAGCTGCAGGATTTCTAGAAATTTACAAAAATCGTATTAAAATTTTGGCTCTATTACACGCATATCTTTTGGTTTCAGTTTTTAAAACAATAAATTAATGCTAATAATTGAGAAATTTTAGAAGCAGACTAAATATTCTAAAATCAACAATTATCATAATTGAAAGTAAAACTAAGCTTTCATATACAGGGAATTATTATATCTGGTGACTTTGGGCTACTCCTATTCATTTCTACGCCATATAGAGTCACTTTTGTTAGATGTTCACGAGATATTTTATGTACAATGCCAATATAGTGTTCTTATCTAGTTAAGAGCTGTATTCGCCGCTAATCACTACTATTTTTAGGAATATCATTATTGCTCAGTTTAGACTGAAAAGTCATTGGTTTTTAAAGCAAATAACTTAGCAACAACAATATAAAAATATAAACTAGCAAATACTGAATGATACAACAAATTATTGTTGTATCATTCAAAAATATCAAATAATAAATGTTAAATGAACAGGGATACCCCAAAGCAACAATTATGTACAAACTACCCTAAAAACTCATTTCAGCTTCAAATTTTTAGGAGGTACATAATCGGGATCATCATCGTCAATATACATCTGATCTTCCGGATTAAAATTGCCTTTCTTACTCACCACACCCAGGAACTTTCGGTCCGAAGCACCGGGCTTCGGCACGGCCGTTGCCACCAGCTCGTTCTCGAGATCGATGGGTTCCATTGTCGGTACGTTGGAGATGGGAACGGAGCTGGTACTCGGTACTCTCCCCGTGATCGGATCGATCGACTTTTTCGATAAAATTATTTTCGTATACTTCGTTGGTTGCCGCATTACCGGAACGGGATTGGGACGCTTGACTGCCGCCGGGGTGACGATGAAGTTGCCCAGGTTAGAAGAGGGTTTTGTTACGATCATGAATTTGTTGGTGGGTGTGGGAGTTATGAATTTCGTAACCTACAACAAAAATAGAGTGGAATTAGGACAAAGACACCAGACGACAAAATTGACAAAGATGCCAAATAACACGAAAATGACGACAAAGACGAAACGAAAATAATCCCCGATATAGTAGTTAGAAAATCGGCCGAAGAGGACGCCACGTTCTTAATTTGAGTGATCAACATTAGGGCAGTTTCACTCAACAGTTGCTATCTGTCAGAAGTCCCAAATAATGCAGAACTCTCGCATTTGCAGAAGCAGAAGCGAAAGTACGGTACATAACTATTATTCTTACCGGCTGGTTACTCGTAGCTGTCGTCGACAAATCAGTAGGCATATTAGGGTCCAAAATCTGATTATCGTCTGCAAAAATAATCGGTAGGTCCATAATATCCTGACTTGTCAAGTTGGTAGGAGGCGGCAAATCCGTCTTAATAGGCTCCGGGAAGGGCGGGAAGGACTGGCGCTTCATCGGCATAGCTTTCGGGTTTTGGCCTTGAAATCGTTTTGACGTAAGGTATTTCGTTCCTGAAAGATACAATACAGGAATTTTTAGATCAATAAGAGCTCCAGTGCAAAATGTGTCTGTCACGTTGTCCTTATTTTAATGATAGTGCCGCCGGATGTAATTTTTTACAAGCTATATATATAAATATATATATATATATATATATATATATATATATATATATATATATATATATATATATATATATATATATATATATATAACCCAACCTGTGTAATTAACATAACAGCGCCTTAAAAGTCAATTTTTGTAGTGTACTGTCCTTTAGTTTTTCATGTTCGATTAAGACAAAAAATGTCAGTATCGTGGCCGTCAGTTTCGGTCAAATACTCAATAAACATACACAAACACTTACTTTTAGGTTGACCTTGACCCATCGAGAAAACTGGCGTACCGCCGCTTCCTTTTATCGGTACAGGTCTGGATTGCGTGATCGTTTTAAGTTTACCATCTGGAAGAAGAATAACGTTGCCTCCAGTCGCTCTCTGTCCAGTCATGCCGATTTTGGACAAGTCAATTATGCGACCGGCCGTACTAGAAATTAGTTTGGCGGTGGCTTGACTCGATAACTGGACATTTTCGAGAACTGGAATACATATAGTAAAGCTATAGTTAAAATAAGAATTTCTAAGTAATGTTTATAGCAAATAACGGAGTAACAACAATGTTTAAAAAACCAAAATAATGAGCACTGAATATTGCTCTTAACAACAATCTTAAATACAATCATCACGTACCTTTTATAGTTGAAGGAGAAGAAGAACCAGCCGGTGGCTTTTGCACAGGAGGAATAGTTTTTATACCACCTTGGAGTAGGGAGGACAACTGACCTGCTGGTACCACGTTTCTGTTTAAGTTGTAAGCCTGAGCCCGAGCTACATTTAAAAATTTTATGACTAATGAGTTTCTTAATAATTTAGAAAAAATTTCATCGCATGAAAAATATTTCTGCGTGGAAAAATTAATTTTTATTAATGGTGAAAACTTGAACATGAGATAATGGTCATAATTTTCGATATATGTACATATTTTAAATTCAATTCGGAGCAAAAGTGTTACAGAGCAGTTTTTTATTGGCCTCTTACCTTTTTTTTTGACATAAAGTGAGATATATTCGTGATAAGGGTAATTTCGTGATATTTTTTATTTTAATTATTGTGAACAAACCTACAGCTTTTAGGGATTCAAATTTGTGCCATGCGTTGTTGCCACATGTATGTTTTTTCCGTAGGAAACTTTTTTTTTAATTGTGTAGGTAATTTGTGTATGGAATGTTAAAAAATAACCTGGTGGCAATATTAGGCTAAGTTATTTAATTTGTATTGAGTAATTTTATAGCTCAGGCCTTAGACTTTTGTAGAAAAAATCACCGTACATATATTTTCTGTTCTTCTTCGAGTTTAAGTTTTTGAGGAAAATTTTAACGGTTTTCGAGAGTCGCTTTATCACGAACTTACCCATAACTTTTTAGTAAAGATGTCTTACAGAAAGACGAAATTTTTTCTGAAGCAGTATAATCAAGCAGTTCTCCTAAATGCAGCAAGAATGATCGAGTAGGAATACAACAATTCTCAAGGCGTTGAGAATTACTCGAATTCTATGGAGTATCTTAAGAGACAATTTTAAGAAAACTGAAAATAAGGTCCCGGGTTTGGAAGACCATTTTCAGTTAAGTAATTTTTCTGTTTTACTAAAGTTTATTGTTGCTAGGTGATCAAAAATACGTTTATTTTTAAAATAGTTCAGTTTTAGACTTATCTCATCTGTTCAAGTTTAGTTCTGCTTTGTTATTTTATGTGTTCACTATCACGAAATTAAATAATCCATCGCGAAATTACCGTATAATTTAGCTTTTTCCTAATGCTATATTTTTACCAAAAAAGCACCATAAACATAGGCGTTTCTAGGTGAGGGCTTGGGGGCTAAGCCCCCCCCCCCCCCAATCTCGGATTATCCGCCCAAATCCAACTGAGTGGCCTATAAGTATAGTATATAGTAGTATATAGTATATGTATAGGCAAATATGTAAACTGGGGCTTAAGCCTCCCCAAATATGTAAACCGGGGGCTTAAGCCCCCCCAAAAATAGAGGTCTAGAACCGCCTATGACCATAAATCTGAAATAAATTCTATGAAAATATGTTTATAAGATATGGTTCCCTCTGGCTATTATTAAGAAAGCTTTCCATAAAAAAGAAAATTGATGGAATATTAGAAAGTATCAAAATTATCACGAATATATCCTACTTTATCCTAATCGCCAAACATTTTTTTTTTAGTTTTGGTATAAAACCTGATTTAAATACTTCAAATATTCAATGTTTAATGCTGTGTAACCCTTCCATTAAAAATCAAAGCTCAAGAGCAGTATCCAGCGCCCATTACTTTATATTTCTTTAACATTGTATATGTCATATTATACAGGATGTCTGGTCTTCGTATGGGCGAACATCTTTGCTTTTAGTAAAGATAGAGACACCAAATTTTATGTGTATCTTATTGATTAATAAATCCACTTTTTTAAACCCCTCGAGGAGCGCCGCTAGGGAGTTGAGGTCAAAAATTTTAAATGCAACCCTATACCGTGCGTTACTTAATTTTAAAGATCTTCAAAAAAGAAACATTGTACTGCAAACCTGAGATACGTATCTTAATTCATTTTTAAATGGCAAGCCTTTAAAAATTAAAAATCGTGACCAAATATATTACGTAGGATATTGCTTATAAGGGGGAAATGTACGTTCATTATTTTTGTTATTTAAAGTTAGTTTTTTTTGCAATTTTTTGACTTTGGATTCGAGGGAATTTACCTCGATATCGGTATGATAAGTTAATATATTTAGCTTGGAAAAGATATTTATTTTATTCATTTTTATAGAAAAAAAAACAGGGATTTACTTCTTTTATATTATAAAGATTAATTTAAATACCTTTATTTCCCTTATTACTTTAAAAGTTGTTCAAAATGACCACCATGAACTTCTTGGCAGTAATAAAGTCAATTTTGGAACTCGCTAATCACATTTTCGAGAATGGCAGGTGTTATTTCTTGGCAGAGTTCCAAAATCGACTTTATTACTGTCAAGAAGTTCATAGTGGTCATTTTGAATAATGAAATGAATTTTTCAATTTTTAATTTTTTTTCACGATTTTTAATTTTTAAAGGCTTGCCATTTTTTGCGGTAAAATGTTTATTTTTTAAATGCCTTTAAAATATGGTACCACACGGTATAGCGTCGCCCCTCAAGGGGGTTGAAAAAGTTAAATTAATTAAAAGTAGATTTATTAACCAATACGTACATTTAAAATTTGGTGCCTATCTTTACTAATAGCAAAGATATTTGCCTATAGTGAGACTTTTTGGACACCCGGTATAAAGGAAAACAAAATGATTTTTTTGGTGTCAAAGTGTCAAACACCCTGTGGAGTCATTTGACAGAGTAGACATTTTAACAAGTTGTTTGTCGTTGAAGGTACGTCTGAATAGGTTTTTTTTTAAACGGCGTAAATCATCATTTTTCCTATTTAGCTTGTATTTATTTTTCTTGTGGTACCTATGTGGGTAGATCTATTAATTCCAATTAAAAGATTTCCGGCGCTTTTTAGAATCAATATCAGTGTAAATAACTGAAACTTGAGGTTTGTTCAAGTGAACAATATGGAGAAAGTTTTTCAGTTTCTGATTCTGTTCTTATTTCTTTTTTAGTTCATTTCAATAACTTTATTTTTGTTGGAGATGCACGTCCTTAAAGATGACATTAACAATTTACAGTAGATTTAACTTCTAGTCCTTCTGTGCCTTTAATCTTAATCAACACATCTATGAAATATCAATAAATATACCTAAATGAAATATCAGCAAAGTATGATGTTCCCAATTCTTTTTCGTTCATGTTCTTCAAGCACAGCTGGTAGGAGATAATATTCTCCTAATGAATGAAAACGCGTGACCTCATACCGCTCGGACAGTCAAAAAATACTTATATAAATGATGCTAACATTGCACAGATAAAATGGCCACCGCACAGCTCAGATCTAAACCCTATCGAGCACGTGTGGGATATACTCGGTAGACTAATTCAAAGCCTAATACCAGTAATACCACCTGCCTCTAGAACGTTAAATGAATTATACGATATAAACCATTTGGTAGAAAGTATGCCGAGAATAAAAGCTGTTGGAGTAATACCCGATATTAGTGTGTAGTATTTAGTTTTATTTTGTTGTGTATTATTGTTTGTTTAATGATTGAAGTAGGAAATCCTGCAAAATTTTGATTAAACCAAAAAACACTAAAATGATTAGGGTTTTCCTTAAACATTTGTATCTCCAACAAAAATAAAACAATCGAGATGAATCAAAAAATAAATTATCGAGAAAAGACGATAAATTACTTATTAAATTTCCTACTCTGTCAAACGACTCAACAGGTTGTTTCAAACTTAAGCCAAAAAAACGTTTTGTTATCCCTCGCATAAAATAACAAAAACAAGTTATAAATTCGAATAACTTATCTACAAATTGCTTAAAGAATCATTAAAATCCGTCCAGAAGAAAAAAAGTTATCAAGATTTAAAATTGGTCAAAATTTTTAGGTGCCCTTTTTCGTGCTGGATAGTGTAGTAGTAACAGGTGCTGAATAAACCTTCTCAAGATCCCCCGAGTGCAATTCTATAAAAGAAACTATATGCACTATAAAAAATAAACCAAACGGTTTTAAGTTTAGTGCAGAAATCTGGAAAAAAGATAGAGAAAAATGTCATTCCACGAAACATGGTTTCATTCGAATCGATCCAGTAGTTAACTTTTTAAACTTTCACTTTTCAGCGTATTGTTTTATAGAATTGCACCACAAAAGTATACATGAAATCACACCACATCCATCCCTGACCTTGATCCGTTCCTCCAGAATCCACTTTTTGTCCCTGCTTTTGCCCCACTTTATCAGCCGCTCCGCCGATCACGATTGGCTTCATTATTTTTATCTTTTTTGTCGGGGGCTGTTGCGATTCCTCCGGCTTTAGAGGCGTGGAGGGATTAGCGGGGGGCAAGGGACTTTCCGCAGCTGAAGCGGTATCGGATGAGGTGGGAGTGTTGTTACTGGTTAGGTCAGTTCTGGGTGCGAGAGGAGGAGGTGTTTGAGGAGAAATAGGCGGTATAGAAGTGGAAGAAGAGGAAGTAGAAGCGGTGGTACCTTGGGCGACCTGAGCGGCCCATTTGGCTTCGAGCTTGCACTTGGCTTTTCCTGCTGGACGTCCAACTGCAAAAAAATATAGAAAAGCGTAATTACAATAGGAAAAAAATTACTGTTTTTTTTTACAATGAAATTGAACGATGATGATATGAAAGGGCTAATAAAACTATCACTTAAGCCTACCTGGTCGTGGGATTCGAGGAGTAGGAGAGGGTGGTTCACTCTCTACTGAACTAGTGTTTGAGTTATAGCGTTTCCTTTCGACCTTGGCTTTCTTACTTGGAGTGTCTGTTGGAATATTCGTCGGGGACTGCCTTACTTGTGGAGGGAAGGGAGATAACATAAGGCCACTTACGAATTCGCCAATTTCATCCTGTAAACATTAGGTTTAGTAGGTATCCCCTTACTTTGGACCAAGAAGAAGAATGTGTACATAACTTCACTTTCACTTCACTTACAGGGATATAGATGACGCACTGTTGTAGTCATTCGGTCCAAAAACTTTTTTTCAATTTAATGAAAGGTTAAATCGAATTATCACAACAGTGCGTCATATATATCCCTGTAAGTGAAGTGAAAGTGAGGTTATGTACACATTCTTCTTCTTGGTCCAAAGTAAGGGGATACCTACTAGGTTTAGCGTATAAATAATTATTTATAAATGAGCTTTTACATTAGTGGTAAAGCTTAATTTCATAAATAAACCCAGATACGTACAATTATGCATCTATCAACAATGCTTTGTGTTATTCCTTCTTCCCTCTTTTTCTTTTTATTGACTATTAAATTGTTATCAGCTGACCCTACTATAATCATGCCAGTTTCAACTCTCATTCTTTCTCTTAGATCTTCCATATCTTCTTGACTACAATATATTTCGCAGTCATTTAAACGTTTTTTCTTAAACGTTATATTTGAAAAAAATACGGCAAGTAGATGAAGATTTATACATGTGGAATGTTCACGGTGGGGTAGGCAAGGGGAGAAATGGACCAAAAAGTGAAAGATACGAAAAACGGTCATTCTTTATAAAAGTTTTTGCTTGCTGTAAAAATATGATCCACAATGCCAAAAATTTGTTGTTTTTTTTTTGTACAGGGTATGCATAAAATACAAAAGCGTAAAATTTGGTTAAGAGTAAAGTTGCCTTTTTTAATTTTAATGCAAAACGTTAAATAAAAAAGTTGTTTTAATTTTAAAAGACTCTTTATTCCAGATTTTCCAGTAAAAATTTGAAATTTCGAAATTACACTTTGAAAATCAAAATTTTTGATTTTAAAAGCGTAATTTAGAAATTTCAAATTTTTACTTGAAAATCTGGAATAAGAATTCCTTTAAATTAAAAAAAAAATCTTTTTTATTTAACGTTTTGCATTAAAATTTTAAAAAAGGCATCTTTACTCTTAACCAAATTTTACGTTTTTGTATTTTTCGCACACCCTGTACAAAAACCAAATTTTGGCACCGTGGATCCTATTTTTAAAGCACGCAAAAACTTTTGTAAAAGTGACGATTTTTCGTATCTTTCACTTTTTGGTCCATTTGTCCTCGTCAACCCTATCCATGGACATACTGTATATAACATTTATAATGGTAGTCTTATACGTTTTGTCAGTACTCACAATGAGGTTGTAGAACACTGTCCAATAACAAAAAGAACGGGACACTGCAACTCTAACATGCCATCATCAGGTTCGCCTCTTTTTCCTTCGGCGGTCAACAGGGAAAAACCCAAACTGACCACGCAAAAAACATTTTCTATCTGAGCTACTTGAAGAGCTAGAGTAGCTCCAGCTCCTATCCCCGCCTACGATTTGACAACACACGTACACATTAAAAAATATACAAGTGTAACAAATGGACCAATGTATCAAGATATCAGTCTTATTTAAAATAACAAGATAAACAAGTTTAAATGTTTTTCTTAACTTTAAGCAAAACAAAAACCAATTTAAGAATACATTAGTAATTGAAATTATATATCTATTGAAGGGAGTCAAATTTTCACTAAGCTTAAATTATTTTATTAGCATTTAATTTGTACCTACCAAAATTATATGTCTACCAGGGAAACTTTCGCGGACTTCCTGAATTTTTCCCCTGGCAAAAGAAAACATTTGATCAATACAGTTAGTCATGGTCATTCTATGACTTGCAGATCCTACAGAAGAAAAATAATTGGTTATAATTGCCCACATTTTACAGTTTTCATAAGGTGAAGCAGTAATGAAATTATTAATTAAGAACACATTCTTTCGGCCGCACTGAAAAAAAAAATGATTTTTGATTTTCAAAAACCTCTAACTAAAATCACAATTCTGGAAAATGATTAAAGAGGATGTGTTAAAACACAAGCAAGAACAACAACAAAAAAACAGCATGACTCACTCCCGGAGTAATCATCCTAATCTTTTTGATTATTCTCGTTAGGTTTAACAATATTCGTTTCCTTACCAAAGTTTGTTGGAACTGATACCACATGGCCTAAATTTGTCAACAATGACATCCACTTTTGATTCCTTTTAGACACATCAGGAGAGCATGGCATCAACACTATAACAGAGTTTCCTGGCAGCTTTTTGGGCTTATCCTGCATCAGGCTAAGGGCAACAGGATCCCAAGGTTTCTTCAACAGAGGAAGTAAATTCTCATTGTTTAGCGCACCCACTCGAGCGCCAGCAGTTGGACTGTTTAATAACTTCTCCATAAGTTTTGGAATTTTTGATTTTAATGTCTGAGAAAGAGAGTTTAGTATAAACCTGAGCGAACCAAGTAACCATTGAAAATTAAAAACTTTACCTGTAAAATGTCCAAATATGATGCCAAATTCTGCTGATCTAAATTATCAATTAATAATTGATGTAACCATTGCAAAAGTTTAGCATCATAGGAGATAGTAGCAAATAGCCTTCTTACTCTTTGGACTGCCTTATCTATAACAGTTCTTCTAAGAATAGGCTCATTATTTACACTTGCTTGAGCCATTTTGGCTAGGTAAAAATTATTTAAAATATTCACAAAACCATTAAAAAGCCTGTGTTGTGAAGGAGACCAATTATTTCTACAATTGGAAAATATTTTAAAACGTAATTACTTACTTTCATTCTCACTATTCTATAACTACATAAGCACAATAGATTTTTTTAATTCAAAAGCTTGCTAATTCCTTTAAAACTCAGAAAAAATTTAACTATAAAATCCATCCTTTACTTCATAAATAGGTACTACCCATCTTAATGCTTGAAAACTGCCCTCAAGAAGGACAAAGGCAGGACTTTAGTTTATTATTAGGGCTGCACCGAGTAAGCCCAGTACTTGGTTTTGTATTCACTACTCGGCCAAGTAATACAAATTAATAAAAAAACTCGGAAAAAACTTTTTATTAATTCTTAACTGAAAACGAAATCATTGAATTTTGAAAAACCCTTCCTTAGTGGATGCCTATGTTATGTAAGAAACCTCCCTGCAAAATTTCAATTTTCTTGACCCAGCGGTGTGGGTTGTGCTTGATATGTCAGTCATGCAGTCAGTTTCTTCTTTTATTTATAGAGAGATAAATATATCTTACAATTTTTACCATAAGTATTAAGTAGGTTAGGTACTGGTACGAGCAGTTCTAGTAAGTACCTATTTAAATTTATTGGAAGTAAAACAATAATATAGTCATTATTAATTATTATTTAATACTGGTGATTTAGAATAAGAAGGATATAAAGCAAATATATATGTTTTTCTCCATTGTTCGGCTTTGATTAATTTTTTACTACTCAGTGGCCAAGTAAGTACTCGGTCAAGTGAAAAAATAAGACTCAGTGTAGCCCTATTTATTACTATTGTAAAAAGATAACCTAAATCAAAACTGGTATAAATTGTACATTATCTTCATGCTAAAATCAATAGATTACATTAACCATTTATAATTTCTACAATGCGACATGGAGCTATATAATATACAACTTACTTCAATATTTTTTCATCCCAAATTTCTTCACATGAACTGTTTTTGGCCAATGCTGCATGCTTTTCACATTCTTCCATTAAATTTTTAGCTTTATGGACCTCATAAGTTGGTGTTGAAACATCTACTTCAGACTCTATATCAATATCATCATCAACGTTTTTCGGTGATCCAGTAATGGAGAATAGCGATTTGACACCAATGTTTTTTGGCATAAATAAGGTCTTGGTAGGTTTTAAGAAAGATGATTCTGGTCTCCAGTTCCATGGTCTGGCATAACAATGGTCAGTAGAGACTGTCCAATTTTCTCTTTCAAATATATTTGTCACTTGAATGGGGTAAGTATATTTGGAGGGTTCACTTTCCACTACCATTTTTGTCGGAGTATATTCACTAAGTGGAATACGAAATTTTGGTTGATTGTGGTTGGTAAATAGTTCAGTCTGACCAGTGGGATTTTTGGTTGTTAGCTAAGAAGTTAAAATTATGGTTTACTTTGGGTTATAGTGATACGAGAATGCCCTAAAAGGATACCTCTAAAGGGGAGTTTTCAAAACAGAATTGTCCGGCACCACTTCGTTTTGTATTTATAGAAGTTGACATGTCGAAACCTAAAAGTTTGTTGTTTAGATAAGGAAAATTGTTGTTTTCAATTCAAATCTTTAGTTTGTCTAATCTATCTCTTTTCTCTGGTCTAATCACTTCATGTACTACTTGGAGAGCCAAATTTTGTGTTTATATTCTTCCTATTGCGGATTTAAAACAAACAGACACATTAACAATAACAAAACAACACTCTACACCAAATATACTGGAGAAAATCGTATAGTTACGATTTACGATGATAACTGCATAAAGCTACGGGTGCGGAAATTAGGAATCAAAATCTATTTTCGTTCAAAAGTAAGAATTGCTTTAAAACAGCTTACATATGTATTATATATTCAAAAATATCTAAGAATTAAA
The DNA here is from genome assembly GCA_963971165.1 of Philopedon plagiatum. Lineage (NCBI taxonomy): Eukaryota > Metazoa > Arthropoda > Insecta > Coleoptera > Curculionidae > Philopedon > Philopedon plagiatum. The sequence continues at coordinate 84,813,388 of OZ020195.1, forward strand.
TATTTTAAATAGTTTTATTTATTTTTCGTTGCTGCAGATTTGCATTTTTTATTCTCTTTACTTCTCCGCCAGCGTTGGGCTTTTGATGCTTGCTGAATGTACTAGAATTTTACATACAATTGTACTAGATTGTAATAGATTGAAATCCGTGGCGTGTCCTCACTCCCATTAACCATTTTTGACCACCTGATTAGTAATACATCATTTTTTGGATGAACAAATAGCTTTACTAAATACGTTTAATTATAATTAACAAAAAATGATACTTTCAAATGACATAATCAACAAAAAATCGAAACATGAATAGTAAAACATAAATCAATAATTAAACATTATAAGTAGACAAACAAAACATTCTTAACAGTCTTAACAAATAAATATATTATGATTGCTATATTCAGGTAATATAACTTTTAAAATGTTAATAGAAATAAAAACAAATGCAATTCTTAAAAAACATATTTCCGAGAAATGTAATATCATCAGGTTCTTGATCCTGCAAGTTTGGATTCATGTTTAGGCTCATCATAAGTTCCTCGATTAGTCTAATGTACAGTATTAAAAAGAGAAGAATAGCAATATTTTGACATGTCAACTATACGCTATACGCGCCACAGTTTGGTCATGAGAATCCCAAGCATAATAATAAAATTACAAACCTACCGCCAATGGCTGTCTCCTTCTCTTACACTACTTTTATTTAGAGAATGCGCTACTCGGTTGTCGCTATGTCGGTTAGCCAGACGTCGGACAGGAGGCACGACACCACATTGTGTTCAAGCTCGTGCATGAAGTTGAGAATGTACTAGATTATTGGGGTTTTTGGTAATGTACTAATAGGGTAATATTGAATGTTAAATTGTAATAGATCTAGTACAATGGTAATAGCAAGCACAACGCTGTTCTCCGCATTTTCGCATCACAATGAACGGCGCTGATTAATGCCGAGTTGACTTAAACCTTCCCATATAAATTGCATTGCTGTCAAAACTGACTTCAATTTGACAGCAATGTATTTGTTATGGGAAGGTTTAAGCTTAAGCTTAAGCCACTATTGTACAACCCGGCATAAAAGGTTTGTCTTTAGGTTTGTTCTTTTGTGTTGCACTAACCTGCCCTAACTTGCACTACTTTTTTTTAATAAGTGTTCTCTACAATAAAAAAAAAGGGTAATCCAAAGCAGTTTCGATCACCACAAAAGAACAAAGTGAACAAACCCCTTTTGTGTTGCACGAAACTGCTCTAACCTACACTTGTTTTTAACTGTAAAAACACCTAAAATCAGTGCAAGTAGTGCAGTTTCGTGCAAAAAACAAACCTAAAGTTGCGCTCTGCTTTACCGATTGTACGCAGATGCGGATATTAGGAACTGTCATTTTGACTTTGACATTTGAAGGTTTATCAATATCAAACCCAAAAAATGTTTATCAAATAGTTTATAAAATATAATGCATATAAAATAAAATAATGCGGTTTATTGATTGCCCGATATCTTTTCAAAGAGTGTAATCCTCTCTTTTGAACATGTAAGTACGTATTTCCTGTATTCTTGCGTCTATTTTTTTTGATTATTTTTTAATGCGCTTACACACCTATACATATTGTATGTTTAGGTATTTGGTTTTATTTGAGCCAATGTTTTATTTAATATGTTTATGTGTTGGTTTTTAACGACAAGAAAAACATCGAAAGAGATGTTTAATGTTTATTTTTATGTAGGTGTGATTAAAATTTTATTTCCAACGGGGTAAATGGTCAAACCATAGGTGTCACAATTATAGATGTTCTATATGAATATAGAAATGGTGAATTCAGAAATTACATGCTACTGACAAGGTTTAAATACTTTTCTGACTGTTCAGAGAGCTTTTGTAAGAGATGTCTTATAGTTACAGCTCAACTTTATGTTGGTAACTTATATTTTGGGAATTTGTCAACAGTACTTCTTGCAGTTGTTTGCTTCATCAATAATATTTGTTTATCAAACATTTTATTTAACAGCAGTGAGCTACAACGAAAAATATCCCCAATATGGCAGCAACCTACGTACCAGAAACCAACGATGAACTGTGGCGTGAATGTGCTTCTTGGCTAACGAGATGGGAGATGATTCAGTATGATCACAAAGCCAACTGGCCACAAAGCAGCATTGCTGACTTAGCCAGTATATTGAGAGATGGTGTACTATTATGCAGATTGCTTAACAAAATCGATCCTGGATGTATTGATATGAAAGATGTTAGTTTAAAACCTACTATGGCTCAAGTAAGTACTTATTGCTACTAATAATTCATTTTAGTAATGAGTTCTACAACAAAAATCATTGGGAAATCAACCAAATTGCAGAATAACTCTTATGTTTACATGCTCATCAATCACGACCTATTAACATTGATAAGATACCAACTTGTTAAAACCTAACTGATCTAAATTTAGGCTAATGCCAAGTCCTAAACCTTTTTATTGAAGTTATGTTCATCTTGATTAAATAAATCTTACTGGAATTTTGGGTAGTTTAAGAATTTTAGAGTGAAAAATTACTGTAATCTCTGTTAATGCTGAATGTCCCTAATATGACTTTTAATAAATCTATTTTATTATTGAATGTGTATAGATGGGTTATATGTTTAATAATTTAATATTTTTACTTGGAAAACTCAGTTAATACTTTCTTAGATCTAGTGTAGATTAACAGAAACAGAATGACCTAAGATATCAGGGTTATCAGTAGAGCTCTCCAGTTTTCCTTATGTCCAGCAGCTATTTACAAAGCAATATTTACATCAAATATTGGCAATAATGGTAAATAAGGTTTTAAACACATTTTGGCTTTACAAACATAAAAGCTTTTCTTTCACAAGTAAAATTTTTTGGTCAGGGGCGGAGATGAATGTTTTCAAATAAAATTTTTGGGGCAGGTATATCTAATAAGTGGCAAAATGGCTTTGAGAACTTAAAATCCTGCTTTAACTATGCTTGTGTCTGTAAAGAGTAAGTAAAGCTAATAAACATTTGAATGCCAACATATTACGTGTACAAAATATTATACTTTTACCTTAAATATCTTAAACATCTCATATATTTTTTATTATTCCCACTGAACACTTGTAGTATTTGGTAAGTTTCTACGGTTTGCTCCTTCAGTGAAGTTCACGGTGGTGCATAGAATATAGATGTTTTTATACAAAGAAAACGATCTGCATCTAATGATGTAAGGTTAACAAACTGCCAATCGTTCATGGCTTCATTTTTGTGATACTGTATGTGAATGTCCTGTAATATTGCTAAATCGGTATTTTTGCCAAAAATGTGTGTGAACCTTTTGCAGTTTTTTATGCCATTAGCGCTTGTAGCCTAGAATGTACCATAACCACAATATTTAGAGATTTGGCTGAAGACAAGTCCTTCTGTAATCTGTTGAGTGCTTCTACTATGACCGCGTAATTTAAGTTAATAATAATTTGTGTTCATAATACTTAAATCAGTGTATACTTGAATATTATTAAACTGGACCTGATTCGCGGTAATAGCTTGAGAATTTTTAGGATTAAACTTTAAAACATCAGTCTTTATTTGCTTAAAGTACTATGTATAATAAACTGCCGCGTCATGCCATGGTCTCCATTGTGTTAAAATAGACTCAGTAGTTCTGCAAGGCCAGGCCAACTACTGAATACATACATTTACGGACTAGATGACGTTGCGACGCCGATATCTTGACATACCATGGCTTGGTGTTTCGCTCGCCCCGCGTGCTGCCCTCAGTGACTGAAGGAAATTTGGGGAGCTCTAGTTATCAGTGTTGGTAAACAAGTTTCTATTCGTCTTTTTTTTTGTGAAGAACTTACGCACAAAATAGACATTAGTTATGTAATGTATATAATATTACAGCTTTGACCCTTCTCTTACACCTGAAGTCTTTGAAATGCATTGAAGTTTTTACCCCTCCACAAAATTAACAAATTAGGCCATTACATTTTCACTTTGCAAATACTTTATAGGTAGATGTCTAAATAAAAATATATATTTCTTTTTAGTTTTTGTGTCTGCGAAATATAAACCTTTTCTTAAAAATATGCAAACTGAATTTTGGTCTAAAAGGATCAGATCTATTTCAAGACACTATGCTATTTCATCTTACCAATTTCCATAAGGTACTTTGCACATTGTCAAAGCTATCTAGGAGCGAGAAGGCATTAAGGGCAGGTATAGAGTAAGTATATTTTTCATAAATTCTTATTTAGCAGGTAAAAAAAGTTCCAAAGACTATTGGACAATGAAATTAGTAAGGCCAGCATTGGTACTTAAGCAAACAGTCAATATATGGGCTTTATTTTATGGATTTCCAGATGTAAAGGTTTAGAAAAGTATATGAATTTTGTGTGCTTGTACTTCCTGACATCTCTATGGTCAGATGATAAATTTTGTCTCCAATATTCTTTATTTTTTGATCCCTCTTGCATATTTTTGATATCTTGCATCTTTTACAAATCATTTAATAAAATATCTGTAATCATAAAAATTTCAATAATGGTCAATATAATAGACTCAAAACGTAATTTAACCGTAATGTGTGGTACACTGTTTAATTCAGAATAAAAGGGACTTCTAAAATTTGACATGAAAAAATCAGGACCGTATTTAAAAAAATTAAGTTGATGATGGCTGCCCAAAGGTGTATAAACTTTTTTACTTAAAATTTGGCCATGAATCAATCACCTAAAATATTTACGTTAGGTTTAGAAACACCCTGTAATTTTCAATTAAAATTGTCATTTTAGTGCATGTCTCATTTGTTATAAAATAACAATCTTGTTTTATTAAGTATACAAATACAACTTTTCTTTATAGGCTTTGAAGAAACATATTAATACAGTATTACAGTAAGTTGTTGTACCTACTGGACCATAGTAAAAATTAACTAATTATAAAAAATCCTTTCATTATTAATTTTATTATTTCACATTTTCATTAAAAAAATATTGCTTCAGTGAATAATGAAAATAAATAATATGTTTTTGGATAAATCATATTTTACGAGATTACTAGAGCATTGAGATTAATTTGTAGAATCTTCAGTCTAGAAGAGTTCTATTTGGTGGGTAGTTTCTCTAGTAAAAAGAAATTTCGTGCGTTTGGTACGGAAACAAATAATTTATATGTAAAAACGAAAATGTGTATGTACTAAAAATGACTATATCTTAGTGAATTAAATGAAACGGTGTTGTTTACTAATTTTTTAAATTGTTCTATGTATAAGGTAGCGAAAAAAAAGTAATTTAAATGCTTTTAACGTATTTTAAACGTTTCTTTTAAATAAGTATTGGTTATGATGCTAAGTAGTACTAAAAAGTGTACATTTAGAAAAATAGACAGTGGTATGGTATTTTTCAGGGGTTTTTCAGCACACGTCGAGAGAACCGCCGACGATGACGAAATTTATCAAAGGCTACAGACAGAGTAAGTGTACTTTAAACATTTGTTTTAAAATTAATTTAAGTTTAGCTCTTTAGATGTTAAGAGCAGTGTTCAGGGTTCATTACTACTGTTTTCTTAACGTTGGTGTTCAGTTATTTGCTATTAAAACGACTTTCCGGTTAAACACATGAAAATATATACAGGGTGTCCCAAAAAGTCTTAGTATGGGCTTAGTCTTTGCTATTAGTAAAGATAGAGACACCAAATTTTAGGTGGATCTTGTTGGTTAATAAACCTACTTTTTTATGTAATTTAACTTTTTCAACACCCTTGAAGGGTGACGCTAGGGAGTTGAGGTCAAAATTTTTTAATGCAACCCTATGCCGTGTTGTACCTACCTCATTTTAAAGATCTTTAAAAAAAACATTTTACCGCAAGCCCGAGGTCCGTATCTTAATTCGTTTTTAAATGGCAAGCCTATAAAAATTAAAAATCGTGAAAAAAAAATTAAAAATTCAGGTACCTTTATTTCTCTTGATGCTTTAAAAGTTGTTCAAAATGACCACCATGAACTTCTTGGCAATAATAAAGTCGATTTTGGAACTCTGCCAAGAAGTAACACCTGCCATTCTCGAAAATGATAGGAGTGAGTATCAAAATCAGCTTTATTACTGCCAAGAAGTTCATGGTGGTCATTTTGAACAATTTTTAAAGTAGTAAGACTAGGATGTTTTGCGACTTCGCGCAAGGGCATTTTTTGCGACTGGCTTGAAATACCATAAGCGTGGCCCAGGTTTATTAATTTTAATACATACCTTTAGCATAGTAAAAAGTAAACATATTATTAAGAACGTTGGTGAACAAACTTTGTCCCGCTGAAAGGAAAACGAGGCACCCTGCCTGGTCGATCGGAACCTATCCCAATGAGCCAATTACGATTAGTGAACGTCGATGGCGACAAACCTGACCACGCGACTTCGGCCAGTCTGCGTTTCGGTAATTGCTGTGTCTCCACGCTCAATGAAGCATCCAGTCTTCTCTCTGTCTGTCTGTCTGCGGCCCGCGGTTTTAAAGAAAAAATACAAAATAAGATTTTGATTTCTTTAATGAATTACTTATTTATTTATTGACGGCAATGCCATTTTTTATACAAAAACTTAGTAAATATATCACAATAGCACATGTCTTAAATCCTAACAATACTATAATGATTAGAATACGATTTTACAACATGTAATTACAATTATTACAGTTAGATTATTGCAACCTTCTCACACAAGTATAAATTATCAGAGGGGAAGGGATATCAGTCAAACAGTGTCGACCCCCTTCAGTTGTGCTAGGAAGTTTTTAAGAGGGCAGAAAAAGTCAAGTGTCGGGTGTTGGTTTGCTATGGTCACAGACCTAGAAATGAAAGAATATCGGCCATAGTTGGTATGATGAAATGGATGATAAAAAGTTTGAATTCTTCTGGTGTTGACCGGTGGTACGTGGAGACCGATGCATGATGTTAATAATGGACAGTCAACTAGCGAGTTTAATAGTTTAAACAGAAGTAAGAGGTCATGGTTTCGTCGTCTGTCCTGGAGTGATAAAAGATTTAGTTTTTTGCACATTTCCAAGTAGTTGTAGTCTGTGTCCCTAAAAAATTTAAAGTGAATGTAATGCAAAAACTTTTTTTGTACATTTTCGATTCTGTTGATGTGGTTGGCATACTGAGGACACCACACAGAAGGTGCGTATTCCAGGTGGCTTCTAACAAGACTACAAAAGAGAATTTTAAGAGAGCGAACCGTGTGGAAGTCTTGTGTGGTTCTTTTTATGAAGCCCAACATTCTGAGTGATTTACTGATAATCGAGTCAATTTGGGGGACATATGATAGTTTTTCGTCAAGGACTATTCCGAGATCTCTGATATTGTCCACAGTGATTAAGGTTTTTCCTTCGATGCGATAGTTAAAGTCAGTTTTCACTTGACGGCGGGAGAATTTCATGACGTAACATTTTGATGTATTGATCAGCATTCCGTTGTTGCGGCTCCACGCCACAAATCTATCCAGATCCTCCTGAAGCGCGACAGAGTCATTGGGATTTGATATAACTTTAAACATTTTTAAGTCATCTGCAAAGAGAAGAAACTCGCTAGACCTGAAGCATGGTGAAACCTTATTAATGGATATGTTGAAGAGAAGCGGTGCCAGGTGGGACCCCTGCGAGACTCCGGAAGGTACAGCTATCTCTCTCGATAGAAAGTTATTGACTTTCACCATCTGAACCCTTTCTGTGATAAGGCTTTCAATCCAGGATAATAATGATCCATTTACCCCCAAGGATTCCAGTCTTCTTATGATTAGATTATGCGGGACCCTGTCGAAGGCCTTGGAGAAGTCTGTGTAAACAGCGTGGACCTCCGCCCCATTCTCCAAGGCCTCCAGCAGGTAATGGGTATAGCTTAAAAGATTAAGTTCGGTATTTTTGCCAGCACAGAACCCATACTGCTGAGGAACAATTTCTGGAGATAGCAAAGGGCTAAGATGTTGTGCAACCAGCTTTTCAAAGAGTTTTGCAATTGTATTGATGATGCAGATTGGTCGGTAATTTTGGACGTCAGATTTATCTCCAGACTTATGGATTGGAATGACATAGCTTGCTTTCCAGAATGTGGGAAAGTAGCCACATTGAAGAGATTTGTTGAATATGATGTGCAGGGGTCTTGCAAGTATAAAGGCGGAGTTTTTCAGAAAGATAGGGTGAATATTGTCAGGGCCAGGGCCCTTATGTGCTTTGAGGTTGCAGAGTTCAGAATAGATTGCAGATATGGAAATGGAAAGGTTGGAAAGATTGAGGTGATTTAGTGATATCTCTGGTGGACAGTAGGGGTTGTCGGGGGAATATACAGAAGAAAAGTATGTAGCGAATAAGTTAGCAGCGCCGGGACCCATGTTTACTGTATCGTTGTTTAGTGTAAGAACATTCGGTATTTCAGGTGATTTTCGTTTGGAGTTAACAAAATTCCAAAAATACTTAGTATCTACACAGAGATTATTTTCAGTATTTTGGACAAAATTTCTGTAACATTCACGAGAAAGATTTTTGCATTGTAGTCTTAAGCGAGAAAAAATCTGGTAGTCTTGGGCGGATTTACTCATTTTGAAATTTTTGTGAGCTATTTTTTTCTGTATTGTTAAGATTATCAGGACCCCATCGAACCACCTAGGGAACTTCCCACTGGGAACTTTTTTCAGTGGAACAAAAAGATCTAAACAATCGTATACTACTTCGTAAAATCGATCTATCATGGTATCTACATCAAGATTGGAGAAGAGATTGTCCCAACAGATGGCTCCCAGTCGGTCATTTATTAAGGTATAATTGGCCGATTTAAAGTCGTAGTAATAACTGTCAGATTTAGGGCCAACAACATTTGTGCAAGCATTTGGGATTGTTAAGTTAAAGGATAAAGGTGGGTGGTGACTGTCGATTGGTAATACCAGAGGGTCACACTGAGAAACCGATAGTATTTTATGAGAAAAAACTAAGTCTAGAGTTACATTATTTAAATTATGGATAAAGTTTGATTGGAAAAGATTGTGGAAAGCGCAGAAATCAGATGTAGCAGCTATCTTCTGTATTGTTAGAGGTGGGACGTAGATATCCTCTCGGGGAGATCCAAATACGCAAACATCTTCATTAGTCCAAGTAGTCATTGGTAGGTTAATTACGTCTTTTTTCTGAGTATACACCGGAAATTCATTGGCTTCTTATAGTAAATAATTGAGCAACAACAATGTAAAACAAAACTGAAATAGGAATGGGTGCTGATTAATAAAATGAAAATAAATTAGGTAATTCTTATAAGAACGTATTGTACGTTACCAAAGTCACATAATATATTTAGCAGCTATTTTCCCAATTTTAATTGTTACTACATTGTTTCAACCGCCAATGCTATGTTAATAGTCCTCTGCCGTCGATTCGTACTCCAAGTGAAAGCAGTGATACCCACTGGCGCATGTTCACCATACCTTGCCCGAGGACTGAAACTAAGGAAAATGTATATGATGATCTTTGTTACGTCACTTTCCAACCCACACTGCCAGAGGTTAGAGAGGTGGATTATATAGTGTTTGAATATTGTTTTTTTTTTATTTATTTGTTGCTAAATAGGCGGTTATGTATTTTTTTATTGGCGTATACATAATACATACCCAGTCTGTCCGCGATTGGGGTTGCGAAGAGGACGTATTTGTTATGCTCTCTGTATAAAGATTCAATTTTTCATAACGAGATTCTTATTTATTTTTCAAGCAAAATTTTATGAGGAGTGATATTTTTATATATCTTGCAAAATTTGGTCCATTTGTTCTCTTCTAAACCCCATCCGCAGACATACTGTATGTAAAAAGTCCTGGACCGGCTGACTACATATTTTAAAAACTAGACGAATTAGGCAAAAATAAATGTGTTCAATCCTGCTTTCATCTAAAAAGTTTTAAAAAATAGGACGGTTCTCGATCATATCATTTTTATTTTTTCTTTATTTTTGCATGTTTTTTTTTTATTTTACCAGTCAGCCCCCTGCTATTAGAACCTCCATCATTGACAGCTATAACAACTCAGAAGACATATACAAAGATTTGCTTGTAGTACGCAGTGAACTTGAGGTATTATTTTAATTTTGTACTTTTTGCTTCAATTCTAATAATTTACAAGTCTTGTAAAGTTAAAGCATTTACTAATTTTTATTAAATTATTTGCTACGCTTTTTGAACCTAAAAAACCAAGAATTTTATATATTAAAGATGAGTAAATATTCGAGTTTGTAGAATTCTTGCTCTGCTTTGTATTAAAGCTTAGAAGATTTTAGTGGGTGAACAACAACAATAACTTACATATTTGGTATTTTTAGCCTCCTCCGCCTAAAGAAAAACGCGACTTTGTAATAAGGGAACTGCTGGATACCGAGAAAAACTACGTGGACGTTTTAAGTAAACTTAAGAATAGTTTTATGGTTCCTTTACAAAGTCAGATGAATCCTGACGATCATGCTGTTGTTTTTCATAAAATTAAGGTAAGGACATTTTTCGAGTACATTACACAAAAATATACTATAAAGATCCTTATTTTTATCCTCTATAAAAAAGGTGGAAATAAAATATATTACTTTTAAAGAAAATGGTATAACCTATACTTCCTCTTGTATTATGACTACAATTTAACAATGACATCTCACAACACTTTGAAAGTTTTGTTTATACTTTGATTATTTTAAGTAAAAAACAGAATGAGTAACTTCTGAGACAATCACCCTTATTGCTTCAAAAAGCGTTTCCAAAATTTGTAATTTTTTTGTTTATTTTAGGAATTATACGAAATACACTCGCCATTCCTGGTAGAGCTCACGAAAATACGACCTAATCCGAACGTTAAATTGAATCACATATTTCTGCAATTCAAAGATCGATTTTTAACATACGGAAGCTATTGTGCGAATTTGACGAAGGCAACTAACCTTTTGCAAGAACTCTGTGATCAAAATGAGATTTTTAATCAAGCCGTTATAGTAAGTAATATTAAATGTATCGGTTGATAAACATATTAAATATATATATATATATATATATATATATATATATATATATATATATATATATAATCATTTTTTTCTTCAGAGATATGAAAAGGAAGTAAATAATGGTAAATTTAAACTAAGAGATGTACTGTCAGTTCCGATGCAGAGAATTTTAAAATATCATTTACTTCTGGACAAACTAATCGAAAACACTGATGAGGTAAGTGACATTACATAAAACACTAGTAACGTAACGAACCTCCTGCAGAAGCGGAAATTCCGCATTATTCTAGAGCTCTGTGTCCGCTTCTGCTTCTAGGCATGATTTTTTTCTTAATTATATTTTTTTTAATAATCACTTTAACTCGTGCTTCCGTTTTATAACATTTTTAATATCCGTTTTTGTTTCCGTTACAACACTAATAAACACTTTACAACTGGAAAACGTACCTATACTGTATTTATGATTTATTGTTATAAATTCAGAGTCACGAAGAATATACAGATCTACATAGAGCAAAAGAAGCCATGTTGGACGTGGCAGATTATATAAATGAAGCAGCTAGAGACGCAGAACACCTGAATGTGATCAATAATTTGCAGGAAACGATTGTAGAATGGGAACATGATTCTGATATGAGGTTTGTATTGAATTATCATGCAGCATCCATTACTACAATTTTGGTTTTTTAACGTTGTTGTTGCTTGGGGTTGCTCAGATATTTACTGTAAATAACGTTTTATGTTGTGCTTTTTGTTTTAAAATCATGTGCCACAAAAATTCGTCAGACATATCGCATTTTTACGCGGTTTCATTTCGTTTCACGGACTCTTTCCTTCTTCGTGTTATCGACTACAAATGTTTAATCTGAGATCACTATATTTCATTTTAATTAAACGGCTTCCTTTTGTATGTAATATTGGTCATTTTGTCTTTATATGCGTCTATACTCATGTACGAGTGCTACTACTAAGCACTAATAAATAATTCTAGATGTTACTTAGCTGTCTAAAATAAAAAATATTAATATTTTTTTCAGGTTGGCAAACTACGGAAAGTTAATCAAAGACGCCGAGTTGAAAATAAAGGCTCATAGAGACCAGAAAACCAAGAACAGATACGTGTTTATATTTGACAAGTGTATTTTGATTTGTAAACAGTCCAGAGTAAGTTTGTAAATACTGTATTATACAGTGTGTCCGCCCCACTACCTCTGCAAACTTAGCAATCAATGCAAACGCTTACAACACAAAACTGCGTTGGCTAGTAAGAAGCCGGTGTGACGTCACAGCCTAGCCGTAACGGTTTATCGTAGCGAAGTGCAGTTTGAAAATGTGTTTTTAAAATTTGTTATACTAAAACTTTTATTTTTAAAATGAGGAAAATGTGACTTAGTCACGTTGTGTATTGGATCCTTCAATTTACATTTATTTTTAGGGGAATCAGTTCGCATACCGTGACATCCTAAACATAATGGAATACCACGTTGAGGAAATCCATAACCGCGCCATCTTAAACAACCAGGCGAGGTGGATGTACAATTTTCTGTTGGTTAAAAACGGAGATGAAATGGCATATACCATTTTTGTTCGGACCATGGAACTTAAGAATCAGATTATTGGGGCTATAAACGAAGCACTGTAAGTATACAATTCAATTCAATTCAATTCAACTTATTTATTCCCAACAAACTTACAAGTTTATAACAGGGAATCTCTAATATAACATAATATATTACACAATATTTAAAAAAAAAAAAAAAAAAGCATTAAAATCAGTCAAAATTGACTACTATAAAAACTATTGTAGAGATTTCTTATATAAAATCATAGAAAAAAAGCTTCTAGCTCAAAAATCAACTAAAATTCTAAAAACTTTTTTGCATAAAAAATTTTTTTGTGATTCTTTTAAATTTTTTCATATTATTAGAATTTTTTATTTGTTCTTGCAAAGAATTATATATTGAAATACCATTATATAACAAACATTTTTTGCCAATATTACTTTTTATGGGTACTGTTTCTAATAAATCACACTGTCTAGTATTGTACTCATTTTTAACTTTTTTTAATTTTAAAACTGAATATTTATTTTTTATTTTTATTGGATGAATAAATGTGCATACTTTCAATTTGAAAATGTTTTCTATATTTAAATATCCCAAAGATTTATATAAGTTATTCGTAGGTTCTAATAAAGGGAGTTTATGAATACATTTAATTATTTTATTTTGTAGTATTTTAAGAGGTTTTACAACTGAAAAATTAGCACATCCCCAAACAGATATTAAGTATTGCAATTTAGAATATATAAATTAGGGGTAGGGGGATATATTTTGCGTATTTGTTCTATATTAGTAAACAATAAATTATACTAAATTTACCACGATAGGTACTTATTATAAACAAGGTTTTCCAAAACTTCAGGACATATTTTTTTACCTGGAATCACCCCAGGAATTGCACCCCCTGAAATATTTACCAGGAGTTTAGAAACGCTCTGTATATATTTTGAAACGCTTTCTTTTCTTTAAAGAGACAACGTTCAGCCAAAGAGCCTGTCTCACACCAACCATAATTTTGAGTTGCACACGTTCGCCAGTCCAATTCAGTGCGGGTACTGCTATAAGTACCTCAAAGGTCTTATATTCCAAGGCTACATTTGCAACAAGTGTAACGTTTCCGTCCACAAGGCCTGCATACAGTCCAGTGGGAAATGTGGAGTTTTGACAAGGTAGTACCGATGAGTATTTTTGTGAAAATAATTTTTTTTAAATTTTGTCCTGTAATGAAAAATAGTCTGTCTCTGTCCACAAGACCACAAGCTTAAGTGTTACAGGTGGATGTAAATTAGGTTTTTATTCTTAATTTTTTAGGCCACCTCTTGTATCCAATGGAATAATGGACCGCGACCCCTTAAGAGACAAGTTGTGGTATGTAGGCGAAATGGACAGAAGTACAGCTGAAAGGAAACTGCGCAATCGAGAAAACGGTACCTTTTTGGTCCGAATTGGCAAGGATTCTTATGCGCTTACTTTAAAGTAAGTGTAGTTTTTCTTATATTGGTTGGTACCTGAAGTTTAGCAAGTAGTAACATCCTTAGATTATGGAGCGAAGAAGAGATAAATCTATTTATTCATAAATCTAATCTTTAAAATAATTGTCTTTTGCTACAATCAGATCTGAGTTTGGGGTGTTGGGAAAAGAGAGAAACAGTTTTTTTTTATTATGTAACAATATTATTTAAAAAACTTGGTTGACAAGATATAGTCCCAAAAAACTTAATAGCTGTTAAGGTATTAATAGTATCTTAACTGTTGGTAAGTTTTTTGGGATTACATTACTTTATATTGTTCTTTGTACGTTCACCTTTATCAACAAAAGCTTTAATCGACAGAAACAGCTTTATTATAAAACATGCCACGATCTTTTCCGCCATAATGAAGAATTTAATATATTTTAAGAATATTTTAAACCGTTTTCCAGATATCGCTTTGTAAGACTTTAAAATACTCACCCTGTATAACACAGTCCCGCGAAAAAAAAATAATTCATGTCCACTGGACTAGATCCCCATGTCTATATGTTTTCGAGGTCGCTGAATCCGAATCCGACATCCGTTTCGCCCCATCAGGTCTATTGGACACCGTAAACCACCAAAATACTTCAAATTTCCACTCGAGGATTTTTTCCCTTAATTTCTCTCCTTCGTTTATTCGAAAGTGAGACGTGGGGAGGGTAGAGGGTTAACATTCAATCCGGTACGCACCCCCGGAGGGGGGGCTCCGTTTTTTTTTCTGTTATATATAAAAAAGTGAAGAAAATATCGAGGAGCTGTCTGTAAAGTAGTGCTAGACACGTGTTTCGTGCTTATTAGCACTCATCAGTAGCACAACCAAGTTATTAGATGGGAAACTTGGAAGTTGGAAAAAGAAGCACAAAGAGTTCACAGACCAGGGTCCTGCTCATCGCATTTGCGGTTTTTTGTCAGGAGACCCAGGGTTTTCCGTGCAACAACCAACATCACCACGGAGGCTGCAAATAGCAGCTGCGTGAAAACTCTAACCCCAAGGAATAAGACAAGGTAAAGAAATAACGACAGGAAAATTTATAAAAAGTGAAGAAAATATCGGGAGCTGTCTTTAAGCTCTTTTTTTCCAACTTCCAAGTTTCCCTTCTAATAACTTGGTTATGTGCTACTGATGAGTACTAATAAGAACGAAACACGTGTCTAGCACTACCTTACAGACAGTTTCCCCGATATTTTCACTTTTTTATAAATTTTCCTGTCGTTATTCCTTGGGGTTAGAGGTTTCACGCAGGTGCTATTTGCAGCCTCCGTGGTGATGTTTGTTGGTTGTTGCCCAGAAAACCCTGGGTCTCCTGACAAAAAACCGCAAATGTGCTAGCAGGTCCCTGGTCTGTGAACTCTTTGTGTTTTTTTTTCAACTTCCAAGTTTCCCATCTAATAACTTGGTTATGTGCTACTGATGAGTGCTAATAAGCACGAAACACGTGTCTAGCACTACCTTACAGACAGCTCCCCGATATTTTCTTCACTTTTTTATAAATAAATTTTCCTGTCGTTATTTCTTTACCTTATATATATATATATATATATATATATATATATATATATATATATATATATATATATATATATATATATATATATATATATATATATATATATTGGTGATGTACGGTGTCCAATAGACCTGATGGGGTGATTCGGATGTCGGATTCGGATTCAGCGACCTTGAAAACATATGGACATGGAATCTAGTCCAGTGGACTTTATTTTTTTTTCGTGGGGCTGTGTAATCAATATAATTGCGTTAATGTATCGACACTTATTTACTTTTTAGGACTGTCGATACGGTCAAGCACATGCGAATATTGACGAAAATTGACGGACCTGGCGATTCTAAAAAATACTGTCTTTCACAGTCGAAATTTTTCAGTAGTGTAGAAGAATTAGTTTTAAATTACGAAAATTATAGTTTAAAGGAAAATTTTGATAGGTAAGTTGTTTTTACGGATAGAAATGTATATTGGTGTTTTAGAATTTAGTAATTCTCATTTTTAGAACCCAGAAGCATGTTTCTAGGGAAAATGTATTACTAAAATTATGAAATTATTAAAAAAAAACTAAACTATGTTTGTTGCTTTTAGACTGGAGGAACATACAAAACTTTTATATCCTTTTCATCAGTTGAGAGCAATAGTTTTAAGAAATTGCGATGCCCAGGATAGGTGCCAATTGAGTGTAAGAGAAGGACAGGTGCTTAGTGTGATAGGGAAGGACGGATACAGAGAAGGATTTTGGAAAGGAAGGACAGAGGATAACAAGGTAAGCTAGTTTTTAAGTTGCCAAAAACTTTTTATTTGCTGTTTTTTTTAAGTAAAATAGAAACAAAACTATTGCTTTGCCTCTGTTTCTGCTAAGTATTTAATAAATAACAAATATAGAGTACAAAAATGTAGTTTTGTTTCTACAAATCGAGGAACAAAATCCCACTTCTGATTCGTGATCTCTTTTTAGACTGGCTATTTCCCCGTTACTATAATAAAGTTGGAAGGAGAAGTGAGATTTGATTGAAAATATTAGTAATAAAACTTCTGTGAGCGTAATACGGACTAGTCAAAATGGATAAAATTCCACGTGAATTATGAATCTCTCAAGATAATAATTGTAGTAATTTCATGACTCGACAGAATTAAAGGCTATAAAAGTGGTTCTAAGCAACATACATACAGTGTATAAATCAGTATTTAGCATAAGTGTTCTTTAAAAAATAACTACGATAGGCATAGTCATAGAATTCGTATCTTCTCACTGTTGAACTTAATAAGCGTTTTCCATAGGTACGTAAAAGTAATGTATTGTTGTCCCTTTAATGTAATTAGGGGGAACAGGATATAAATACATTTAAAGTGCAGCTATTTCCCATTGGAAGACGCTATGTATCACTAAAAATAACATTGCAATTTTTTTAAAAATAATTACGGAATGCTGTAAAAAATTTTTCATAGGTTTAAAACAAAGATTTATAAGGAGCTATTTAGTTATTTTTTCAAGCAGTTTTTGATTACTATTATCTACTAAGCGGGATTCTCAAACACGTCTTCACTTTTGAATAGTTGAAAATTGGTCAAGTAATTCCAGAAATTATCTGGAACTTTACTTTTTTAAATAGTAGTCAGTAGTATCTTATTACCACCGTGTTTTAAACCATTTTAGTGAATCCGGGAGCAAAATGAAGGGTCCAATTGAGAATGTGCCTAAGTCACATTGGTGATTTCTAAGAGAAATGAGTTTAAAAATTTTATAACACAAATTTTGGTATATCATTAATGTGAGGAAAATGTGACAGACACATTTTGGACTGGACCCTTCAAAGCCTTTAATTTTGCTTTAAATAGTATTTTTGTGATAAAATTTGTAATGTTACTAAAAATAATAACTATATTCATGTCCATAGAAGAAGCATTTACTAAACAACGTAATCTCAATGAATGTTTTGCTCATGTATCGTGGCCTAACTAATGTATGTGGTGCTGATAACCGAGTAGAGATGTTGTAGTGAGGCTGCTAAGTATTTTTTTCTGATTTTCTAGTAAATCACGAGTTAATGTAATGGTTTAGCCAAAGAATATGTTAAATTTCTCCCACGATAAATCCTGGCTTGCCCTAAAACAAGCTCACTTGTCCCACTGTATCAGTGGACGCACCAGGAAGTGAGTTAATAGTCATTAAGTAGGGCAAGATCAGCATCCTGAAAATCTGATTAAATATTTGTAACGAATATTTTATATATATATATATATATACAGGGTGATTCAAAAGTACTTTGACAAACTTCAGGAGGTGATTGCTGGCATTATTTTAAGGCGAAAAATTCATATAAACAATGGTCCTTGGCGGCTTCGTTACGGAGATACAGGGTGTTGAAAAATTTAAAAAAAAATAAGAATTTTTAAGTAGCTTCTAAACGTTTTGAGCTTGTGTAATGAAATTCGGTGGATGAGATAAACACCTAAGGACACTCATTTTAAAAGTATATCGCGTTCTTAAACTTAACCAGTGGCGTCGGTACGAAACTTTCATATAACATTTTTTGTGAAAACTATGCTACGCCACTGACTTATTTTATTTTAACTACCATTTTGTGAATCCTTGCTTTATTTGCAACAAAAAAAGTCTCTTGCGTTTTTTTCATACGGGGAACGGTTTAAAGGTAAATCATTATTTTATTCGGCAATACAAATGTATTAAAAAATTGATTTTAAATTGATCAAAAAAAAATATTTTAAATTGATCAAACATTCAGACATTATTAAAATAACAACTAATTTATTTAAATAAATAAGTAACAGTTATAAAATTGCCTTAAATATGTTGTTGGAAATGTCCACCCTCGGCCAAGATGGAGGCATCTAATTTTTCAACACCCTGTATCTCCGTAACGAAGCCGCCAAGGACCATTGTTTATATGAACTTTTCGTCTTAAAATATGGTCAGCAATCACCTCCTGAAGTTTGTCAAAGTACTTTTGACTCACCCTGTATATATATATATATATATATATATATATATATATATATATATATATATATATATATATATATATATATATATATATATATATATATATATATATATATATATATATCATTAGTTTAGGGATTGTCTGTGTCCGCGAGGCCATTTCGGAATTAGGGAATGTTTAAATCATAAGTTGGCAAATATTTTGATATGTGTCAACAGCCGCCTACTCTAAGGTGATATTGAGTATACCAATAAATTAAAATTCCCGTAAGTACATTCAAAAAGCGTACATCGTAATGAAACAAACTTAAAAGTAATTTAAATGTTTGATAAAATTTAAAAAAGAAAAAAGGCATCGTAGAATATGAACCGAATGTAATAAAAAGGAAAATGACAGTCCTTTAACCAGCTCTAGGAAGTTGCAACACTTTTACAACGCTAGACCACTATATTAAATCAGTTTTCTTTTTAAATATGATTACTCAAAACCTTTGGCTTCCTTGGCGATTGTAAAACTAAGTACTTATCTTGATGGTGATGTAACCTTGGAACATCGTGTCAATTCCTGAACTGACAAGTATTCACGGCAAAAAAAAAACATCAAAGGCGCGCATTCGCTCATGCTCAAAAATACCCACAACCCAAGGAAGAACTGAACTAGGTTGTAATGAAGTGTATTATTAGATGTTTATTTAAAGTGAAGAAATTTAATATATTCTTTGAATCGCTTTAACCCATGACATCTGGTTAATTAAAAAATTGGAAAAAATAACGATTTAAGCTAGAGTCGGAAAATGTGTTAAATGTAGCTTTTTGATGTTTTAAGAGTTTTTTTATTATATCAATTGTAAGAAAAGTATATTTAAGTTCGTGCCATTTTTTAGTGATGTTTTAGCCGATTTCGCGAAGTGTTAGAAGTTCATATCAACGATAATTGTGTTATAGTACAAAATTTCTTTATTGGGACAAAGCATTTAAAATGCCCTTATTATAAAAAATGCTACTAAAGAAAGATATGTTTAAAAAATTTTAAAAAATATTTTTTTATTAGTTGCATAATAAGATATATATCTTTATGAAAGTAATTTTGTTATATTATGGTATCGTTTAGGCGTAAGAAAGAGTAGATAGAATATGTTAAAGAAAAATTTTGTAAAAGTTAACTATATTTAGGGTGCCAAATTTTTAAATCTGTAAGTTTTCTATAAACTTGCAGCCAAAATAAACTCTTGGACAAAGCTAACGCATAATGATAATTTTTCTGTTGATTTAATTAAATATTTTCTGATTCAGCCCGGTTTGGATAAATTATGTGCATTCTCTAGTCATGTTTTTACACTCGTAATATAAGGCCAGATTCACTATTGTTAAAACCGGCGTAATTTGAGAGTCAAATGTCTAAATTGACAAGTAAATAAGACAAGGATTTTTGGATTTACTTCTATTTTTTAGTAGTAGTGTATGTATTACTACTTGTAGCAACAGTTTCAAGATTAAAATCATTTAGAAACCAAGCCCATCGCAGAATTAATAGGTTTTTAATGACAGCTTATTAACAGACAAAAATCTATCAAAACCTAACTTTAGTGAACCTTTTAACAACATTTTGCGGCCCTGTATGTCGGAAATGAAGCCGGGCCTATGTTTCTAGGAACTTTAAAAAATATCTTCCGTGTTAGACTGGAGGCTAGAAAATAATTAAAAATAAACCTACGCTAAAATTACTATCATCGTGCGGTAACTTTATCCAGCAGATTATTAAACAAATGTATGTTTAACATTCGTTATATGTATGTATTTTAAGGTTTAAACAAAGGTAAAATTATTGTAGCGCAACTTTGTGGTCAAAGTAAGATTTTCATAATTAAAAATAAATATGTTTTCTTGCGTCGTCGCTTAGAGACTAATTTCAAAAAGGAACAACATATGTATGAACGGACAACCAGATTTTTTTTGATACACAGTGAACAATAACTATGAGAAGCCCGGACCCTGTTGCGTTTTTTTTCGGAACCTATACACAATTATAACTAAAGCATTTTAAACATAGGTTATTCCAGGGACGTCTCTACCCTAGTTGGAAATAAAAATTTTCAAATCGGATCCTGATTTTATTTCCAAATAGTATAGAGACGTCCCTCGACTCACCTATATTTACAACTCTTTAGTTATAAGGTCATTATTTACGTTTAAATGTACTATTCGTTGCCCCTAAATCTTTCAAAATCACCAACAACAATTTATATATTATTAAGATCTACCCCAGTTCTAGCCGCCATCTTGTAAAATTAGTGCTGCCACCTATAATCGTTTGAGATCGCGAATACAAACACAATTTTCTTTCCACTAAACTGGTTTCAAAATTCTGGTTATTGTCAGTTCTGTGGTAAAAATTTTCTGCACACCAGTCTATTTTCCCCCTAAACTTAAAAGCAGTTATCGGCTCCCCTTCCTACTATTTTTTTTAATTGTTGTTGCTCAATTGCTTAGTTGTTTGATTTTAAAAAATCACTGACTTATCGGCGGTAGACCCAAAGAAAGGCAACTTGTCAAATAAATCAATTTTTTATTTTATGCTTTTGCAGAGCAAACACACCGAGAGTATTTTTTTCTCACAAATTATAAGCTGGTGGTAGAAAATAATTATTGTTCATGAAACGCGGAAAACATATTTTTGTAATTTTTACGCACATACCGGAAGAAGTTGCTTCCCAGTCGTAGTTTAAAACACCAATTTTTAGTTTTAAAATGAAATAAATTGTTTAAAGTACTTTACGGATGTTTTTTTAGTAAGTAACAACAGATATAAAAGCTTTGCTCGGTCTATGGGGTGGAAAACGTCGCGGAATACTATCGGAATGGATGCCTGAAAAACATGCTGCCTTGCGCTGGCCCTGAGTTTGAATTTGATCAGATTGAGTTGTGAAAATTGACAATTTTCGTGCCAATGATTTCCCCCCGTAAATATTTTTGATTTGATTAAAGTATTGGCGACTCAAATTAAGAACGTGGCGTCCCCTTTAGGCGATTTGCCAACTTCTATAACGGGGAATGGTTTCGTTTCGTCTTTGTCTTCACTATCGTGTTATTTGGCATCTTTGTCAATTTTGCCATCTAGTGAGCACTTCTTCCCATTTAAAAATCAGCTTCTTTAATTTGAGTCGCCCATTATGTAGGATGTAGGTTAACCATAGGAAGTGGAAAAACGAATTAAAATAAAAAGTGCATTCCGGTGATTTCCCGATATTGCGTCGAGTTGTGCGAGTATCTACTTTTAACACGTAAGTACCCAATGTTTATATTTAGATATTAAGAGCCTTGTAAAATCCAAATTTAATGTACGCTTTACGAAAGCGTTTCATTGAGGTTCATTTTTAACAAGAGCTGTAAAATGGCAACAGCACCCGCACTATTATAAAAATCTTCACGACTAAATAAAACTTGCATTCTGATTTAAGCTTGGAAACGTTTATCATTTCATAATTATCATATAAATGTTTTATGTCACTAACGCCAGTTTTAGTCGATAACAAATCATCGGTATGAAACAAAACACACGGAAAACAAAAAAAGACATTTTTACGTTGCACCCGCAAATCCAGTCAGAAATATTGTACATACTTGACTTAAAATACCTGTTGATGCCTTTCCCTGGTCTGTTTTAGATCCAGAAGAGGTTTGGGGGCCTCCTTTTCCTTTTATTTCTATACGTTTTTCAAATGTTAATGCACTACTTATTTTACACTGCGGTATTTCTTGCACTGTTAAAGCCATTATTAACAAAGTACTCAAGTACTAGTACTACACAAAGGACACAACACAAATATCAAATAATATCCAAACAAAAACAACAAAATTAGGTCGAAAGAGGAAACACTTCTTCAACTTAGCAAATGCCGGCAACTGAATAACGATGAACAAGAGCTTGGCTGCAGCATGGATACAATTCTGAAATATTAATGCATCGAGTGCTGCGTTGCCAAGTTATTGTCAAAGTCGTAATTACTGTAGGTTAGTTACAATTATTATTATTAGTAATCACCTAAATATCTTAAAATAAAATTAGGCAAGCTTATATTAAATGTATAAATGTATCGCGAAAATTGTTCTAATAATAAATTGGTCAGATTTAAATTAGTAAGCCAGAATTTGCGACAACCTGAAAGCCATATTATTGGTGGGCCGTCGGCAAGTTTTGTCTTTTTTTAACTTCCTAAAGCGCGTATGTTAGTTTCTCTCTTAGCTTTAGTGCATTTTATATAGTCCATATATAATAAGGTCCATTTAAAATACGGCGAGTCCGGAGCAAGCTCGATTCTTTTTGGTGAGTTTTCGCATGGAACGCACTTTCTGAAAGAAAATATACTTATTTTTGGCTTTTAAAAAATAAATTATTAGGTAGATCATCGAAAATAAATTTAGGTGAGTCATTGGCTATTTTTCCAACTTCACTTCGCGAAGGTTCCGTGCAAAGACTGTTGCAGTGTTTTTTTTTATTAATTTAGGAAAATTGCTTCAAAGAAAAAATAATTTTAATAATTGTCAATAAGGGTGCTATTAAATAATATATGTTTTTCGATATTTTCGTCAGCTATGTATGTGGACTGTGCTGGTATATAATAAAATACGTACTTCGAAAACTGAGTTCAAAGAGAGAAGATAAAATAACTACTTTTAAATTTGTGGTTCTGTTATTTTTTAACAAGCGTGCAAATTTTAATGTGTAAATATAAATATATATGTATACACTTAAAACTCGGTTTGGTTAGAATTGTTTAAAAATTAATTTAAAATATACACCCTAATGAGGAATAAATAAGTTGAATAAATAAATAAATGACGAATTTGACGTCGTTGATACACGCCAAAAAACAATAGTGGAAATTTAAAATACGTTTAACAGTTGTGGTTTTTGTACATGTACATATGTATATAATAAACTTGGGCAACAGTATTTTTTGTAGTTGAAACCATCTGCATGTTCTCTTTGTTAAGAATAGATATATGTGCTAGAATAAGATTAGTTTTTTAGTTAATTTACCAACATTTTCTTACGGAAATAGACAAAGAAACAGGTAATAACTTCGATATGGCGAGCTCTTCACAAGAGGCAGACGTCGAAATATGGCGTAGGTGTGCTCTATGGCTAACTAAATGGAAAGTGCTTCACGAAGACCACGAAATCCATCGACCAGAAAGTGACATTCATGACTTTGCCAAGATATTGATAAATGGTGTGCTTTTGTGTAGATTGTGCCAGAACATCGATCCTGGATGTATAGATGGGAAGAATGTCAGTTTCAAACCTCTGGCGCAGGTAAATATGTACTTATACTTATACCTATGTAACAAGTCAGAGAGTGTTCTTAAATCTCGAATAAATATTTTGGGGTGTGGTTCCTGGTTCAATGTTACGCAAAAAAAGTTAAGGCTGTCCTTAAATGCTTGATTTTGAAGATATAGGGTAATACAATTTTGACTTTTGACCATTCTAAACTGTTTTTGGAACAATATTCCTCACTCCATGTAAAAACGTTTTTGCCTTTTTGGTACCGTTTGTAAATATTAAGTAAAATATCTGTTCATTCGGTTCTCCAAAAATAAGTGTTTTATATTTAAAATAGGGTATGCAGGCACATATATTTTCCTAAATAATTTGAAAAAGATGTGAGATATCAAAAATAGGCAAGAGACCAAAAAGTTTCGGAACTAAACAGTAGTACTATTATTATACAATCAGAAGTAGTCAGTGGCTTCGCAGAACAGTTTCGGAAGGGTAAAAAGGAACCATGAACCCAGAAAAATATCACCCTGTATATTTTTGGGAAGATCTTAACAATTCTTTATAAAAACTGCTCAAATTTAGCCCTGTGCAAATTCTGAGACAATTATCTCAAAAAATATTTAAAATAAAATTTAAAAAATTCGGTCAAGTGCAAGCTCTACTTGCACAATTAGTGTTCCGTGCCATCAGCCCCCACTTAACCCAAGCAAACCTCGGCCGCCCGATTTCCGTCTGTTGCGCTACCCGCCACCGACGGCACCAACGCCGTATCACATCGCGTATGCGCGGAGCATTTCGACTGAGCCAAATTAAAAATTTTGAAAAACTTGTAAGGACAAAAGTTCTTTCTTACATCGTGAGAAATACTTTTTGCCGAAAAACGTTTTCTCCAAAAGCAAGGAAATAAAAAATTAAATTGTTTAACAATTGATGGCGCTAGAATCTTTTAACCCTGATATTTTTGGCTCAATCTACACCTAATTCTCAATGTTCGTGATTTTTTTCAGATTTTTCTGAGCGATTCTTTTGGTGAGAACGGTTGGAGACAGCCATAATAGTAATCACTCGCGTTTCGACAGCCAAATTAAAAATTTTAAAAAACTTGTAAGAACAAAAGTTGTTCCTTACATCGTGAGAAATATTTTTTGTCCAAAACGTTTTTCTCTAAAACCAATGATTCAGCAGTTATAAGGAAATAAACGAAATCAAAATTCAAATTTTTGATAATTTTCCCTCAAACTACACCTATTTCTCAATATTCATGATTTTTTCAGATTTTTCTGAGCGATCCTTTTGGTGATAAGGGTGACGGCCACAATTTTTAAGCGTTTTTCCCAAAAACTGTAAAAAAATGCATAGAAAAATACGTTATATCTATTGTTGAATTCGTGCTTTATTTAAGAAGCTTTCATTTGACACCCTACACGATGCCCTTGAAAAAACTTTTTTATGTAGTTTCCCAATTTACCCCCTGAAATTAGCTCCCAGAATCCAAATTCAACTTTTTATACGTACGTCTATAATTGGGCCACCACACTCTATCTCTGTGCTAAATTTCAAATTTTTACGTGAATAGTTTCAGAGAAAATCGCCTGCGACAAACACATGAACACACACCGAAGTGATTCAATAAGTATTCAGCTTCACGGAACACTAAAAGAAGTTTTGAAACATCTTACTTTTCGTAACTAGTTACGAAAAGTAAAATATTTCCAAACTGGTGATGAAATATTAATTTCATAACTAGTTATCGCTTCGCTCGTCCTTTAAACATTAAACAAAGTACAGCATTTCGGCGGTATTTAGCCAATGAATTCCTGTTCGGCAACAGGGTCTACCAAAGGTGTCTTCCAGAATGGCACTTATTTTGTTTAGATAAAAGAAATAATTCAATAAAAATTTTATTTTCAGTTTTTGTGTCTGCGCAACATAAATATTTTTTTAAAAATATGCGAGGAGAATTTCAACCTTAAAGAAGCAGAATTGTTTGAAGATGTTATGTTATTTGAATTGGCTGATTTTTACAAGGTGCTTAGTACATTGTCGCTGCTCTCTCAGAGCCAAAAGGCTTTAAAATCAGGAATAAAGTAAGTAAATCTAACAAATATTTCTTAAAAACTAATATTTTTTTGTTTGGTTGTACTACAGATTTTAACCTAAATCATTGTACAAGTCTCGTTTCATATAAACGCGAATTGTGAATTTAACATTGAGGTCGGCTAAC
Organism: Philopedon plagiatum; assembly: GCA_963971165.1. Lineage (NCBI taxonomy): Eukaryota > Metazoa > Arthropoda > Insecta > Coleoptera > Curculionidae > Philopedon > Philopedon plagiatum. The sequence continues at coordinate 84,839,438 of OZ020195.1, forward strand.
CCGACTAGTCGGTATATCTCTACGAAAATAATAGTAATGGGCATTGATTGCGAATACTGCTCTTAACCAAACCGTTGTGTTTAAGAAGAGATACTTATTATTAAGTTTCCCTATACTCAAAAGTATGCTGGTATTTTTAGGGGTTTCTCCACAGAGATAGAGACAAACGCTGATGAAGATGAAATTTATGAAAATCTAAGAACAGAGTAAGTATACAGCCAGTGCTGCCCTCACTTACGCTAACTTATATCTCGGTTATTAGAAATGGGATTTTATTTGAAGGATATGTAACAATTAGGGATGTAACGGGTCCCCGGTCTACCCGGCCACAACCGGGTACCCGGCCGCGTAGGCCGGATACCCGGTTTTGCCGGGTATCAGGTTACCCGGCCGGGTACCCGGTTTTTTTATTTTGTTTTCTGATTTTGGTAAAATAAAGCATAAAAGAACTGAAACGGTGAATTTTTGTGATGATAAAAAATACATAAAAAACAGATTTTAAAAGGTTATAACAATAAACTTTGTTAAAAATTTAATAACTAAAATCAATTAATGGCAAATTGTGATGAAGATAAACTAACATTTCACCATTCTCAGAGGATAGTCGGTTTCGGGTTTCTTCATAAATATTACCCGCTTCTGAAAACAACCATTCACTAAATATTGTTGAGGCAGGTGTTGAAAGAAACTTTTTACCAAGCTTTGCTAGATTAGGAAATCTCTCTGAATTTATTTTCCACCACGAAAATGGGATTGATTGTCTAGCAATTAACGGCAACGCCAAATATGAATATATTTCTAGGGATGTAACGGGTACCCGGCCAAAACCGGGTACCCGGTTTTGCCGGGTCTTAATTGACCGGGTACCCGGTTTGGCCGGATCCTAAAAAGGACTACCCGTTACATCCCTAGTAACAATGTTCGAATAAATAAGTTTAGCTACATGGAAATTTAATTTTCTTATTAATGTGTTGTTTTAGACTATAAGATGCAGGTCGATTTTCCAAAAAAAAAAAACTATAATAGGGCTTAATTTAAATGTGTCGACTGACATCGTTTTCGGATGGTTCCTCTTCACGGTTATGGTTGACAGATAATGGATTAACTGTCCTTTGTCTACCAATCCCATTATTTATTATCAAAAGCAATGGTTAGTACCAGAGGTCATCAGAAAAAGATGTAAGTCAATATTCTTGTCAGAATTTTTAAACCGTGTTAATTTTACTTTTTCAAGTTTTCTTCGTGTTGCCATTCCGCTGTCCGATATTAGAGACCCATACTTTGACAGCGTCTACTATGCAGATCTGAATGTACTACTTAATTCAGAGGTAATATTTTGTTCATTTTATTAAATTTAAATTGCTTAAACTGTAACCAGTGATTACCCCCAAATGGGATAAAAACTATACTCTATGCAAAATTTAATCCCGATCCATTTCTCCGTTGATATGTGATGGAGTGACAAAAAATGATTTTCGCCTTTATAATATAGGTTAGGAATATTCAAACACATATAACAAACTTTCAGGAAGCTCCATGTGCAAGAGGTGATAAGAAATGCTTTGCAGTAAGGGAAATTTCGAGCACGGAAAAAGGTTACGTTATCAGGCTCAGTCAAGTGTATACGAGTTTTATGATTCCTTTACAGAGTTATATGGAACCTGCTCATCATGCTTGCCTTTTTAATAAAATAAGGGTAAGATAATTGTCTCCAAAAATGCCAATTTGACATAATATGCCATCTAGAATAATTGTGAACAAATCATATATACATATAGTTTTTGTCATGCTCCAAGAAACTATAAAATGGAGATAGTTAGTTTTTGAACGAAAGCTAGATGACCTAAATGCAGTGGACATAATTTAAATCTTACATATCTTTTTTTTAATTTTTTAATTCTTTATTCCCAACCAACTTAAAGTTTATTACAGGGAATATATATATATATATATATATATATATATATATATATATATATATATATATATATAAACATGAAAAAATATAACAGTATTAAGAAAAACTAATAAACTAATAAAATTCTAAAGAAAAACTATTAAAACAGTCAATTTTGTAAAATACTTTTTAAGGTGTAATTTAAAATTCCTTAAAAAAATGTTAAAAACATTCAAATTTTTAAATAATGCTTCTTCAAATGTATTTTAAATAACTGTAATTTCTTGATTTTCTGTATGATATTTGGAAGGTCATTATAAATTTTTATGCCATTATGTAATAAAGACTGCACGCCAAAATTGCTCTTTACAGGTGCTGTTTGCCTCGTGTTATGATTATGTAAATCATTAATGGGATAAATCTGTACGTTTGTTTGTTTTTTACTTAATATTAAAAATTGAATGAATATACATGTTTTTAATTTATACAAATTATCAATATTTAAATATCCTAATGGTTTATATAAGTTTATTGTTGATCAAGGTATGGTAGTCTGTAAATACACTTAATAATTTTGTTTTGAAGTATTTTTAATGGATTTAGATTTATCTTATTTGCTGATCCCCAAATTGAAATTAAATATTACCATTAGTAATTTTGTTGGGATTATATTGTTTTATATATTATTATGTATATTAATATTTAGAATTAGAAAAAAAATTATACTAAAGGAAAATATATTCGAAACATTAAGTACGTCTTCGGGGGTTTTATCAAGTTTATTTATAATATATATATATATATATATATATATATATATATATATATATATATATATATATATATATATATATATATATATATATATACATATATATATATATATAATCAATCATATTTAAATTGTAATTGATTTAAATAAACTTTATTATTATTATATTAACAGATCCAGCAGCCAGATTCTTTGTAATATAGTTATCTACTATAATAGAAACGGAGTTGCTACTTTATCTTTGCCTGCCAATCATTTGGTAACGAGTGTAAGATAGAGTACAAAATTATAGATTTGCTTCTACAAACAGAATTCTATACTACACGGAATCCTACTGCAGTAGAAATTTTTTTTATTTTTAGAAGTTGATACTGATATCTTAATTTTTAATGAGGATATGTTCTACAATGTCTTTTAAATGGCTGATACTGAATAATTTTCCATTTTATCTTTAAGGAATTAAATGAATTACACTCGTCATTCCTGAAAGAGCTTACGGAAACTCGTACCGGCCAAAAAAAACTAAGCCAAATTTTTCTGGATTTCCAAGATCAGTTTTTGATTTACGCTGAATACTGTGAGAACTATGAAAGAGCGTTTAACCTGTTTCATAGACTATATGTTGAAGATGAGGACTTTAATGCGATAGTCACAGTAAGTATTACTTAGTATCAGTGACCGTGGAAGTTATGACTAACGTTCAAATAAGGCATAAGCCAAAAGTCAAAGCCTACATAATTTCTTCATGAAAATTTTAAGTCCCAACAAACAGGTAGTGTCATCGGCATACATGACAACCTTAGATGTTGCATAGGCATAGGCGAGCTGTCCTAGATTGAAAAACCATTCTAAATTTTACATTTTAATTAATTTGGAGATAAAAGTAACATGATTATTTTGTATTTTTATAGAGATATGAAAACGACCTCAATAATGGACATTTTAAATTGACTGATGTCCTGATAGCTCCGGTACAAAGACTCATGCGGTACCATCTACTTTTAGACGCTGTAATTAGTAAAACCGACAAGGTTAGCATTTGAGGTTATAACATCATAATATCAGACAACATAAAATTAAATATCACATACTTTAACCAGTTTAGAGAATTTATTTTCACTAAATTATGCTTATACGTTAGCTGCGGGCATTTCTGTACGGGTGATTTTCTGGCCAATAACAAGAAAACATTTTCTCAATAGCATAGGTTCAAAGATTCAATGGTGGTCGGCGCATAGGCAGAATACGGTCATAATTCTGGACTTAGACTACCAATGACACTCCCCGACGACTACAAATATAAAATTGTGTGAAATTTATTTGAACAAGAATACATTTTTAATAGGGTCTATCGGCTTTTTATAATCAGTGAATCAAGTTTGATCCATTGAATCGTGGCCCCTAATAGGTTATTCCAAAGATACGCCAACAAGTGTTGTATGTATGAAATTGGAACGAACCATCTTTGAAAACAAATAAAAATCACCCATGTTAATGGGAACTTTTATTTATATTTTGGGCCAAAAAATCACCTTTAAAATTTGTCGGCGGAGTTTTGCAACCATTTATAATTTTTACAATATAGGAAAAAGATGAAGAGTATGAAGGGTTATGTAGAGCCAAAGAAGCCATGAGTGACGTAGCAGATTATGCTAATGACTATAAAGCAGATGCAGAAATGTTAACTGCAATCAATAGTACCCTATATACAATTATTGGAATGGAATATGATCCTGCCCGGAGGTATGTATTAGCCATTTTTTATTGGGTCTTATGAAGTCGAAATTTCCGAAATGTACTACTTTTTAATACACTGATGCGCATTCTAAGCATAAAAACCACAAATTCAATATGTGATGTCCCCCACCTACTTTTTGAGAATGGTTCCATACTTTCAGTTATGTAGTATATTTTTAGATTGATGAAATATACTAGAATAACGCAGTGACTGTAGTTTAATATTGGCAATCGTAAATAACACAGGCTAAAGCATACTGACTAAGGATTAATCAAAATATAGGTACCATCGTTTTTCGTGATAATTTCGTGATAAACCCTGTATATCGGTTTGCCAAGGATGTTTAGAGAAATACGTGATCAAATAAAAAATCACTTTAATTTTGCCTTCATAAGGGTACGCAGTTGAATATTCAGAAATTAAGGGTACTTTTCTATTAAACTAAGTCTTCTTTTTCAAATGGTTTCAAATTTTTAGATAACCCTATGGTTTTTACTGAAAAAATCTTGTAAGATTTAATACCTATTAATAGGGAATATGCACATAAGAAAGATCGTTATATGGATTTATTTGTTAGGCTTTCAGATTATGGAAAACTAATTCTAGACACTGCAATTAAGATGACGGATTTGGAAGGCAAAAAAATTAAAGATAGATATCTTTTTATATTCCAGAAATGTATCTTGATCTGCAAGCAGATAGGGGTAAGAAAGAAATATAGACAATATTTACTTAATTATTGTAAAGTATTTTTCTGTAACTTAAAAGTTTATTTTTCTAGCCGTATTACGATTATAATGATATTTAGCTTTAGTGAAACAGCCTATTACTTTTTATTGAAAAAAGTATGTTTTTGATTGTTCTTTTTAGGGTTTGTTTGATTATCGGGAGAGTTTAAATGTAATGGAGTACACTCTTGTTGAGGACACAATCAGTTCAAATAAACAGACCAGTTTTTTACTGGTAGAAAATGGGGGTCGAATATATTATAATGTATTTTGTAGAACAGTGAAGCTTAAGAAACAAGTTACTAGTGCTATTCACCACGCTCGGTAAGTACAGGATACATAATTAAAATACGTTAATAGTCAGGACCGGATGAGACTAACTAACTAACTTTTTATAAAAAGCCAATATACAGTGTACCTCACTTTAAATGGAAACACCTAAGGGAAAAAACAAAGCATTAAGGGCGGTTTTATTTAAGTACTAGTAAGGCTGCTACGTGTGCTGTTCCAATGAGTGACGATATAATGGCTCTGGAAATCATGATATTTATCTCAAATATTCAAATAGCAGATATATTTAATGTACCTATTTATCGGGTATAACGTACGATAAAAAAAACGTCTAAAAAGAAGAAAAAGAACCTAAAAATTATAAATTTAACCTAAATGAGAGACGTGTCCACCTTCTACTTCTAAACATGTTCTCCTTCTTCTTTTTACAGCATCAAAAACATTGGTGAGCACTTGGGGGGAGTTGTTAATCTCCTAACATTTATTTGTAATTCTAGCCCGTAGGCCTTCTAAATTTTCACAAGGGGCTTTGAAAAGCGAGTTTTTAATATGTGGCCTTAAAAAAAAGTCGCTCGGCGTGAGATCGCAGGACCGTGGTGGCCGAGGACCGGCATATTACGACTAATGATTCGATCTTCGAAAAATTCTTCCAAAAATTTAATTTTTTACGAGTTACATGAGTCGGTGCGCCATCCTGCGGGAAGCAGCCTTGTCGCATCTCTTCATCATCTAATGAGTTTACAAAATTTTCTAAAAGTTCGTTACGGTATCGCGCCGAATTGAGAGTCCCTTCAAAAAAAATCGGTCCAATTAACCTTCTTTTCGATATGGCCGCCCACTTGCCAAATTTCTGTGAATGCAAAGGCTTTTCTATAAAGAAATGTGGATTTTTAGAACTCCACATTCTCATTTGTTGAGAATTTACACAGGTAGAGCTAAAACCATGCCTCGTCTGTAAAAAAGGTTTTTTCAAATACGTTTTCATTATTATGCAAATTACCCATAAACCACTCTGAAAATTGCATCCGCTGCGGCTTGTCGTTTGCTAATAGTTCTTGGACTGAGCTTAGACGATAAGCGTGCATATGCAGGTCACATTTCAGGATTGTATTGCAGGTTCCGTAGGATACATTTACTTGCTGGCTTAGGGGTTTGTGGGTGTTCATTAACAATTTGCCTCAATTCTTCTACTTTTTGTGCAATGCGAACTTTGGGTCTCCCACTGCCTTCCTTTCTATTCACAGTTCCTGTTTCTCTAAACAAAGCCACAAATCTAGTTAAAACATGGCGAAACTGATCGAAATGACTGTGCAGCGAAGGATTTTCTGTCTCTTCCGCACAGAGAAAAACCAGGAGAGCTTTTCCTGGCCTTAGGGCAGGATGCCCCTGCCTACTTATATTTTAGTAGGCTATTGTGAACTGTATTATCTAGGACGCTAGCTGGATCCTTGCAAGGAACAAACACTACTTGAAACTTTTAATAAACACATATATTTTGTAAAAAAGAAATTTGTATAAAAAATGTAAAAAATCATAAAAACTAATCAAAACAAATAAACAGCAGATACCTTAAACTAGACTACAATAGAACCATACTCTCATTCGCTCTTAAAATCGCTTAATTGTAAAACAAATGTAGAATAAATGGAATTACATAATTAATTATAGCAATTGTCTTTAGCGCGAACATATACCTATATTTTTGGTAGATTAATTAATCAATCAATTATTATTGTTGGGGGTTTCTTGTCTCCCCCGAATCACTAGTTGCGGATCAAAACCATAAAACTTTAGGTTAGGTTCAAATAGATTATAGTTGTTAGCGAGTTAGCAACAACAGGTATAAATGTCATAAAATTTTAATGACCCCAGTCAGGTTACCAAGTCATTAAGAGGGATTACCTCAACCAGCATACTACATTCATTTCTTTGCTTTGAAGGAAATTTATACTTGCGGTTTACCGTCTGGAATCTTCTCACAATTCAACCAATGCTGAACACAAATCTAAATTATTTGTACCCAGGAACTAAGCACTTCTTCTTGGCACAAAAGAGTAACTGCGTAATTATTATTTTTATTTTACCGGAATTAAACCGAAGTAAATCTTCCTCGCACAGAAGTAATTTATATCGGAACAGATTGAATCTTCTTGGCACAGAAGAAAACTATGTGAATTTATATATCGTATTGACGCGTAACTATACGATTGTTAGATTTTTCCCGTTTCGACGAGAAAAAATAGACATTAGAACAAGTCCGATGCGGGATTCGTGACCCGTCACCGTCTTTTTTCGTTCTCTGTTTCGACGAGAAAAAAATGGATTTTGGAACAAACCCGATGCGGGATTCTTTACCCGTTACCGTACTTTTCGGTTCTCTCGTCTTTACTTTTTTCATTTTACCCTCCAGTTCAAGATGCCCCCCTTGTCCCGCGCGACCGGGAGACCGTTACAATTAGTCATGGGTTGTTCAGTAAATTTAGAAAGTATTTTGTGCCTTTAAAATTATGATAGAATAGCGAAACTCAGCCTGTGTGTAAGAGGAATTTCTTGTAAAAAACATGCTGCAATTAGATATGGGTTGTCGAAAGGATAACTACACCATCTTGAGTTGTAAATTTAGAAAGTATATTTATGCCTTTAAAATTTTGAAAGAATGGCAATACTTAGCCTTTGTGTAAAAAGAATTTCTTGTAAAAAATATATTGCTCTAGACCCGCATGGTTTTTAAGTCTTTTAGTCAGGGTGTGTTAAATCATGTGATATATTATAAGAACATATTTACATAGAAATAAATTATAAAATATTAAAAGTAAAAAAAATAGTATATATATTGTTATATAAAATTGCGTTGTCCGCAACAATGACTATGTGTGGAAATTCTGTTTGAAAATCCTGAATGGCGTACCGTGTTGAATAAACCCACTGGTCATCAACCCTTCTACCATTTCTACAGTAACTTCGATCATGAAAGCTTTTTGTTCTGCCGTGATTGCCATATTTAATTTTCTTAAAAATAAAATCTTCAGAACTTGACAGTTCTATTTTTCGTTAACCTACACCTTCACCTATGTTACCTGTCAAAAGTAATAATTCAATTGAACTTACGTTATTAAAATATTGATATATAGCGGATATTTAAAAAAAATTATAGTTGAGTATTCTGTTAAAAGTGGTTTAAGGAAGATGGAATATAGAAGTTTTGGCTAGTCATAAATAGTCACCATATAATATTGTTAGCTAACAATGCATTTAAAACCTAAAGTTTTACCTAAAACAATAGATGTTTGGTCAGTAGTACATTGGTCCAATCACTGCCGGCGCCCGGTTTCAATTTTGAGTGATCGTACTTTGGTTTTACCAATATATTGGTTAAGATTGATACATTATTTTATATTCCAGTCTTTATTTCCGTTTACAGAGACAGTGTTCAGCCGGAGGCTTCCGTTTCTTCCGCACATAGTTTAAAATTGCATACGTTTGACACCCCAATCAGGTGTGGCCAATGCAATAAATATTTAAAGGGTCGTATCTGCCAAGGATACATCTGCAAGAGCTGCGACGTCCCCCTCCATAAAGGATGTATAGAATCCAGTAAGGAGTGTATCCCATTAAGAAGGTAAGAGCTTTAAATCGAGGTAAGTTATAATGAGTCTAATTCGGCACAGTGGGGACCACAGATTTAGAAACAAGGAGATACAATTATTTACATTTTAGAGCAATCAGAGATAACAGGGTTACTCTTAATCTGGCCAGCTATATGGTTCCCTGCCTATTTTCAGATTGATAAACTATACTAAAATAACACAATTTCTGTAGGTTAAAAAGGTGCTCGCCCACCTAGGCCAACCGTCGCAAAGAGAAGCGCGGCGAAGCGTCGTTTACGCGGTGTCCGCACACTGGGGCGAAAAGAAAGGAAGCGCAGATAATTCACGGCGAAAGATATCCTATCCTATTATCAACATTTAACGTTTAAAACATTTTTAAGTATATAAAATGGGCAGCTCGTCATCCGACAAGGATCTTTTTGTACTTAGCCTTATTGCCAGTATGGAGAAAGAAGAGAAACCAAAAAGAAAAGTTTGGGTTAGCGAAATAAATAAAAAGAGGGACATTTTCGGTGAATTCCATCACCTATTTTCTGATTTAAGAAAACACAACACAATCCACAAGAAGTCTCAGCTAGTACTGTAACACCCACCACTGATTCTTATCTCTCTTTACCTTATCTAGTTGGCCTGTTAGCGGTAACCTAGGACTACAGCTGGCGGTGATAAGAAAAACCTTTTGCGTAGGGCCGGAAGTCCCTTGTGTCTACTGCTTGTAACCCACCATTTAACCTAACACCTTTCCTAGCCTTGCAAATGACTACCTAACAATATGGTACTTACTTCAGAGGTTTTATGCACTAACTCCAATTTTTCTATGATTTTTGACTATTCCACCTATTTACTATATTTCCCTGTTCCCCAACAGAAAAACACAAAATTCTGGATCAATTACACTTTATTTCCACAAGCTACGGTTGGGAGCCACCCAAAAATACACTTTTTCACAATTTCTTCAATTTTCACAAACTTTTCAATAATCCAAGACAATCTCTTGGGTTTGCTTGGGGTTGATGCAAATGAAGGAAAAGAGCGGTATTTATCGGTTATTTACGACGTTTTTATTGCTTTCTGCCTTATCTAGAGACATTTATTGGCGTGCGCCTACATAAAGAAGCTATAAATTTATATTTTATGATTGTGCTATATTTGGTAATATTCGCTTTCCCGCAATTCATATGTCATCACAAGGCGGTTTCATGTTGAGCCAATCAGATAAGACAGCGCATAATTTTACTGTTATACCAGGGTAATTAGGGAGGTGTCTTTTCGGACGGGGGTAAATCTTCCCCATAGATAACATCAATGCCAACGGTCAGTATGCGCCAACTTCTTGAAATGATCGGCCGATTTAAGAGCACTAACCGGTTTCGGGACTTTTCGCGGATCTCGGCGTTAAGTGAAATATTTCCTTCATACACAAGTGAAACTTTTCTTTACAATAAAGGATTAATTTTTCTAATTATGTGGGTTAATTTGTATAATTATTTTACAGATTATTTAAATCATTTTTATTAATCAATTATCTGGACGCCTTAAGTGTTTTAATACATTACAAATGAATTATTTTCAAATAAACTTTTAACCCTTCCCTAAGTATTTCAAGTTCTTCAATACATTTTTAAACCAACTATGTATTACTTATTATTTTTTCTAATATTTTCCTGTCTCAATAAATATTTTAAACATTCTTCGAATGCGAACGTAACTGATTTTAATCCCTGCCCTTTTGTGTTGCAAATTCATTTTAGAGAATTCTTTTTCTAATTTTTAAATATAATTCCTTTTTTGAATTATTTTCCAAATTTACTTTCCTTCATTTGTTTACATTTCTTTACACCATTAAGTTATGGAATATCTTGGGATTCTTTCTATTATCGTAAAGCACATATAACATACCCTGATTAATAAACCTGAATTCTGAAATTCAGGTTTTTAGATGTTAACTGTATATTTTAGTACTCCTGGTAGGTCCAGTAATTTAAGCGATACCATCTCGTTGGAAGATGGGGGGAAAAAGCTATGGTACGTAGAAGAAATGGATAGAAACACAGCAGAAGAAAAACTGCGAAATCGGGAAAATGGTACCTTTTTGGTGCGAATAGGCAGAGTTTCGTATGTCCTCTCATTAAAGTAAGATTAATTTTAATTTTTAGGTTTTATTCGAATACTTAAGAGCATTTTAAAACGTGTGCGTAAGCGTACGTTCCATTACACAATGTGACCAAAAATTTATTGATTTTGGCAATACAATTTTAAGTTTTGCCCATTACATAAACTAAAAATTATAAGCACTAAAAACTAAAATTAGTATTTTGCATTTTGCAAATATACCAAGTACAAAATATGATATTCGCAATAATATACGTATATAAACACTAACAACAAATATGCGCTAACTAGCGTGACTTCACATTTTAGTATCCCAATTTATTTATATAAAAATATTAAATAATGCGGAACTATAGGGAGTGTTGCCGTGTATTACTCACTTTTTTTGTAATTTAAGGGAGTAATTATTGATATAAATGAACAAAATTTATTAACTTTATTCTAAAAATGTCAAAATACAGGCAGCATAACTACTTTTTGTTCCTAACAGACGTCTAGTAATTCTTTAATTTCTAGGATCTCTGAAACATTCATGGAACATATGCAAATTTTCTCGATGAAAGATGGACCTTCAGCAAAATATTATTTTTCAGGATTACGCTATTTTGATAGTTTAGAAGAACTAATTTTACATTATCAAAGATACAGTTTACGACCAAGTTTTTCTCAGTAAGTTATTATCTTAATCATTAGTGGCGGGTGTGGCAACAATATTAACATTTACAGTAGCCTAATTATAAAATGCAACTGCCGGTGCACAGTGCATTGAAGTAATTGGAAATCGGGACAAAAATCAGAACTCCAGAACGACTTATTATTTGAATATTATTTGTTTACACAATAAAATGTATACTATTGGTGCTATTGGTCTACAATTAGCGCTAAAAGTATTTCCACTAAATATTTCCGCGAAAAAATTTCTATTGGCCAGCGTTAGAAACAAAACGTTGTTTTTAGATAAGATCAAGAATCCTAGATTTTTATTTGATGTACTTGCTTAAAGATCGCCCTGTATAAGGCAATAAGTTTTAGGGACCGCTTGATAATTGTAATTTGATTTTTTTAGTTTAGACGAAAATACAAAGCTGTTATATCCTATTGGTCACCTAAAAGCGGTAGTTAAATACGACTTTGACGCTGGAGATAATCCTTATTATTTGAGTGTTAGAAAAGGACAGACGCTGATTATTATAGGAAAAGATCTTAATGGATTCGTAAAAGGGAAGACAAGAAATAATGAGGTAAGGGGTTTATTTTATGTTTAATGTTTAAATTTTTCTGTGGGACCACCCTGTATAGGCAGAAGCCAATATCGTCCATAGCTAGTGTTCAAATTATTATGTTTTACTGTACCATGCATCAATTTATTCTTCTCAATAAAAGATTCCAAACATGGCAACTACAACTGTTTTTTTTTTAATCTGACAAAAGTAACTAGACTATAACATATAAATACAGTGAACTTTTAATTTGAATTAACAGCTAGTAGTTTGTGATAGATGAGATTCAATAGTGTAACATATTTTTTATAGTTTTCTAAGCTGTGTCACAGAGTCAATTGTCAGGCGTGCTAAATAGAATCACGCACTATATTCTGTGAATAAGTAGTTAAGATTTAAAATTTTGCATAGCTGTGAGTTCCAGAAACGTAGATTCAAGGTGAAAGAATCTTTGATTTTTGTTGGTTTTAGATTGGATATTTTCCCGCTGTTCTAGCGTCATTGGAAGGAGAAGTGATATATGAGGAGGAGACCTATCTCAATATCAATTAACTGATATATGCGTATTATATTATTGAAAAATGAAATTATCTACGCAAAAGCAATTCATGTGGAAGTACTGCCTTGTATCTTTGAATCAAAGAAACAGGTTTATGTTGTAAATAAATCTTTATATTACAGATAATGCTGTTTAATTTGTCGTTATTTTTACAATGGCCAATTGCTGGGGGGTATAAACCATATTTAAGGTTTTCCTTTAAGAAAATGCAAATATGTCAAATTTTTGACAAGAATAATCTCTATATATAAAAGAAGAATCTGACTGACTGAAATATCAACGTACAGCCCACACCGCTGGGTCTAGAAACTTGAAATTTTGCACAGAGGATTCTTATACAGTAAAACTTGTCTATAAGGGCCACCATAAAATTAAGAATAATTGGCCTTTATAGAAGGGTGGCCAGTATTGCCAGGTAACAGTTATTATTTGTACAAAAAAGTAAACATTTACTCAGAGGGGTTTCTAAAGCCTAATAACATTTACATATCACAGTTTAATTATAACTACAATAAAAGTTCATTTGGAGATTTGTTTTTTATTTAATTAGGTGCATATTCACGTACATATAGCGAACAAACGTTATAACCACTAATGCTATTTGAACCAGGTAAAAAATAATATTGTTGGGTATTTCCACCCTTAAAGTTTGCAGAATGTAATCATAAAATAATAAAATACAAATTAGGCCAAATAAATTCCGGCCAATATGAAGATTGATTTACCTAGAAATAGGTTATAAAAATTGAGGTACGGCTGGCCGTGGCTGTTTTATAAGGGTGTCCATTATCTAAGGGTTTTTATTTACGGGATTTCCTATAAAGCAGATTTTTGTTAGCTTGAAACTGGCCGATAAAACAGGTGGCCGATATAAAAGGGTGTCCGTTAACACAAGTTTTACTGTATAACGTAGGCGTGCACTAAGGAAGGGTTTGCCTAATATGCGCATTGTAGTATTAATTAGCGGCTAAACATATAAATACTACGGGCTCAGGCCACGCCAATGTTAGTCGTCAAATATAGCGGCATCGGCACGGGTTTTCTCACATTAGCAACGTGGACCAAAGGTAGAGTCTCAGCTAGTAAACCAAGAGGTCGTGGGTTCGAGGCTGCGTTCGGGTAGAATTTTTTTTTAAATTTTTGTTATTTAAAAAATTAGATCGACTCTAAAAGGTGTATTGGCAACAAGTTTAGCACTTGTTCCTCGATACAATATTTTTAAAATTATTGGTAATCTCATATCTACTACAGCTGGCAGTCTGTATCATACTTTTAGTACAAGACGCGACCTCTATTGAGGAGACGCAGACGTACCAAAACGGGAAGCCGCTAACAATCTTAGACTAAACCACGACATAGAAAAGTAATACTAAAAGTAATAAACATCTAGAGTAGCAATGTTCAATATACCCAAGCAAATCCAAGCAATGTTCAATATACTACAGTACCTATTTTATGATTTTTGCGGTGTTTATTTCTAAGTAAATAATTTTTTGCCAAAACTAGGTACATTATTAAAAAACCTTCCTTAATTAAAAAAGTATATTTTGCTTGTTGCGTTGATATCACTAGTTGCTCACAAAATTTTGACCCACCCCTAAAAATAAAAAATTCATTTTATGATCAAACTTCAAGATCTGGTAACCAACAAATAGCAGAAATATTAGTATAACTTAGTTTTTATTGTCTACTTATTATGATGAAATCTCCTCTCGGAGGCTTGTACCACAATAAATTAACACCCAGTATATGCATAAAGAAGGCCAGGTTTGCGTCACTCTAGAAAATTTTGATACGCTGGTTATTTTAGAAAATTTATTCTGTGGCTACATACATTATTTTTAATTTTTGCAACAACTTTATTACACTATAAATAAAAATAAATTCTTTTGTATGCCTGGATACTTTGATTTAAATATATATTTTTAGTTACATTGGTTTAGAGTTATTTTGGGGGACCATACAATAGCGGTTAATAATTTGCATATCTTTAAAATTATTTGTTGGCTGGTTAGATTTGCTTTATTGTCCAAAAAGAAGTTCGAGATGTGAAAAAGAGTGTAACAAAGACAAATTTAATGCCAGTAGATAAAAATTAGTGCAGGTTAGTGGAGTTTCGTGCAACACAAACGAACAAACCTTTTTTGTCTTCACTAGAACGACTACACTCATATTTTTCGATTGTTTTTAGCGTAGTCTGATAGCTCCTTTTTTGTTTTTCAAAATTTTTCCATTTCCCTTTAAGTATATCTTAAGAGAGATAATCACCTTCCATTTCTACTATTAAGGCTTTTCTGTCATTGTTTTTTGAGTTATTTGCTATAAAACCAATGACTTTCGGTATTTTTTTTTATTTGGGACAGCCCATGTAAACTTTAAGCTTAGGAACTAACGTATCGAGGGCGTCTGAAGAGAAGGGAACTGTAATCTACACGGAATTTGAAGGATTGGGGGTTGGGAGGGAAAGGGAAACATCTGCAGGCAATTTGTTCCATAATCTGGAGACCCTAGGTATAAATGAGCAACAGAAGTTCTAGGCTTTTGTAGCTGAACAGTAAAGGGATGCATACGTAACGCGCCTCTTGTTCTCTTCGGAACAGTCAATGGGAAATTATAGCGATTCAGATCAAAATCCTATACTAGAAAATCCTTGGTTTTCTATAACAATGGAGAAAGTAATCAACTTTCAAATTCTAAAATATCTAGAAAAACACAAAATCATTCACGACAGACAGTACGGATTTCGTCACCAAAGATCCACAGCTGATCTCCTTAGCTTTGTCACACATAACTGGAGCAAGTCTCTCGAATTTTATGGAGAATCTCAGATTGTTGCTCTCGATATTTAAAATTTTTGGAATTTTTCAAAAAAAAGGTCGTAAATTTTGAATTTTTATCTTCTCATAGTTGGTTATTTTTCCTCTCCCCTCAACATAGTGCTTTCGATACGCCCCTGCTTGTCGTCCTTATGTACCAGCCGCCCCTCCTGGGAGATGATACTCATCTTAATCCACTAATTCTTTCTCTTACAGAAATAATCCAAAAGGAATATTGAATCACCCCAGTATGACAGCAACCTACTCGCTCTTAAACGACGACACATGGCGTGAATGTGCTTCATGGCTAACACAATGGGGAATAATTCGGCACGACCACAAGGCCAATTGGTCTGAAAGCAGCATTTCGGATTTAGCCAACGCACTAAGAGATGGTGTGCTTTTGTGTAAATTAGCCAACAAAATCTGTCCTGGATCGGTCGATATGAAGAATGTCAGTGTACAACATGCTAGTGCTCAAGTGAGTGTTCATTTTACAGTAAAAACAGTCAGTGACCTATTATGGCATACAAGCGCCCTAAGCCCCATTCAGATTGTATTGATCTTTTGATTTCCTTCTTTTTTTAAGTTTTATGTAAGCAAGTATGTATGTAAGTGGATAATTAAAAATATTTCTAGTTTTTATGTCAAAGAAATATAAACCTTTTCCTACAAGCATGCAAGCAAAATTTTGGGTTAAAAGGACCAGATCTGTTTGACGATATTATGTTGTTTAAAATGACCGACTTCCACAAGGTGCTTCTTACTCTATCGAAGCTATCACTGAGCAACGTTGCTTTAAAGTCGGGAATACAGTAAGTATTTCTTATATGGATCTATGATAATTTCTCTAAAATCATCTTTTTTGATTGCACAGATAGAAAAAGGTCTGGACGAACCTAAGCAAACGTGACCAAACCCGAAAAGGGCGAATAGGTGCAGGTCTGCTTAGATTTGTTTGAGTGGGAAAATATATTATTAATATGAATATTTTAGAGGATTCTCAGCACAAGTGGAGACAACATCTGATGATGAAGAAATTTATCAGAGACTACAGAAGGAGTAAGTATCCTTTACAAGTTCATTTGAAGATACCATGATTAGCTTTGTCAGATTAATAATCCATTAATCCAGTGGTTCCCAAACTTTTTCGATTTCGGGCGCCATTAATGAATCGCCGTGGAGTACGAGAAACTTACCCAAGAAAAGCTACTTAACCTGCGGACTCGGACCACTTTGCTCTTTTTAGTTCCTCGTCTAACACGACTGCGAACAAAAGTGACTCAGTACACATACTCGTTTAACTCCGATTGGTAGTTCAAATTCTCTTGATTCTTCATTATTGGTTCTTACTATATTTTTATTATCCTTATATATGATGATATTTGTATAAAATTTGTTGTAGAACTTGAAACAAAGGGAAGTTAAAGTTTTATTCAGAATAATTCATATGGAAAAATATTCAAACACATAAGTGGCCAGATAATTAATTATTAAAAATGATAATAAATAATCTACAAAATAATTATACAAGTTAACTTACATAATTGGAAAAATGGATCCTTTATTGTAAAGACAAGTTTTACTTGAGTATGAAGAAAATATTTCACTTAATTTCACCGAGTCCCGAAATCGCCCCGAATAACAACTGACAACAACGAAATTTATTTAAAATGTCTTTAGAAAATGCGGGGAGCAATAAAACGGCTCCCACTTAACAGGTAAAGTCGTTAAATGTCCGATAAATACCGTTCTTTTCCTTAATTTGCTAGTTAAACTAGATCGCTCACACGTAGAAATTCGTGGAAAGCGAAGACGAGAACAAAATTTAGTGGGGTTGTAAATGTCATGTCACATTAATTCCGCGAAATAAACGTTAACAGGCGAAAATTTATGGGAATTTTCCCTATATAAGCGGGAAGGCTCCGCCTAGGAACTTAGTTGAAAGATTCTCACCGATGTAAGGTGTTACGCTGCCGGGTCGCGAACCGAGATTCTGTCTAAGGGAAAGTTCAAAAGTCTGGATTCAATAGTACGGAGTATAGTTCGAAGTTTTGGAGCTCGTCGTAATTTCTTGACAAATAGCGTGAAAAATAAGTGAAAAAGTAAGAGCGTTAGAAACCCAAGAAATTGTCTAGGATTATTGGAAAAATTTGTGAAACCTAAGAAATTGTGAAGAAGTGTGTTTTGAGTGGCTCCCATACGTAACCTGTGGAAATAAAGTGTAGTTGATCCAGAGTTTTGTGTTTTTCTGTTAGGGAACAGGGAAACAGAATCATAATTAGAATATTTAAATAATAATCAAAATTTCATAGAAAATTGGAGTTAGTGCCTAAACCTCTGCTGTAAGTATCATACTGTTCGGAAGTCAATTGTTAGGCTAGAAAAGATGTTAGGTTAAGTGGTGGTTTAATAACAGTTGCCGCAGGAATTTTCCGACTCCACGAGAAAATTTATCTTGTCCCCGCCAGCTGTATTCCTAGGTTACCGTGACGGCCAACTAGAAGAGGTAAAGAAAGATAAAGGAATCAGTAGTGGGTGTTACAGGGTTTAGATAAGTTGGGTGGGAAAGGAAATCCCTTTATTAAACATATCAAAAATGCATTGTAATAAACATAAAAAAATGCATCAAGACTAATCATATATATATATATATATATATATATATATATATATATATATATATATATATATATATATATATATATATATATATATATATATATATATATATATATATATAAACGTAACTAATGAGATGGATGGGCCTGTTGATCACTACACATTTGCTTCAAATCTGGGTATTAAATGTGACACTTCCTTTTAGATGTTTATTTTTGTTCGGGTTTGCTTCACACACGTAATAGGTGGAAAATGGTATTAATATCTTCTGTGTTTTCCTACTTAAAAGAGGATATTCACCATTTCTTGAAATCCAAAATTCAGTTAATTTCATGCTGGTGAATAAGCAAATTAGGTATACTTATTTAATTGTTTGCCTTCGCCAGGTTGTCAATCCATATTCAATTAAAAATTTAAAATATGAATATTTTTATAAAAATGGCGGCGGCGCCCCTTTGAAGAAGTCGCGGAGCACACTTTGGGAACCACTGCATTAATTCATAGATTCGTTGTGCAAGCTTTCTAAGAAGAGTTGGTAGTTCAGCTATAATTTACAAACTCTCTTTTTGACGATACAGTATTTGGGTTTTCACCTTTTTTTATTTTGCCAGTAAACCACCGGTAACTGATATCAGAGAATCAATAATTGATAGTTACGTTGTTGATGCTGAAGAAATCTACCAAGATTTGCTGGAGATACGCAGTAAAATTAAGGTATTTATTTTCCTTCTTTGTTTCCAAAAGAGACTATTAATATTCTTACATTATTTTTATTTCTACATCTGTAAAACGTCGCAATTGAAGTAAAATTTTATGAAACAAGATCATCGACATATATGTATCTATGGACCAGCAAACTGTATTAGGTACTCAATGGTAGTACTGAATGTGGCAAACTGAATCTCTAAACGCAATTTTTCGCCCATGAACTGGGCATTTTCAGCTGATGTAGGCAGTAAGCTGTGCTTGTCCATAGATATATGTTAATAAAGTAGATACACGGTACAGGAATACTATACAGGGGAATTTTCAAACTGGAATAAATTCCGTAACAAAGAATCCATCCATTCCTTATTCCGGCTTTGGCTGGTTTATTTTCTCATCATGCAGATGCAGATCTTCATGATGATCGAATATGGTTTCAACAGGATGGCGCAACATTATGCGCAAAATGTGCGACAATATTTGAATGAAGTTCTTCCTAACCGGTGGATAGGGAGAAGAGGTACAATTGAGTGGTCAGCAAGATCGCCAGATCTTAACCCCTTAATTATTTTATTTGGGGCCACCTTTAAAGGAAAAGTTTACGTGACAAAACCAGAAAATTCAGACGGACTTAGGCAAGGAATAACACACGAAATCCGACAATAACTCCAGAAATGGTACATAATGTTTAAAATAAATTTTACTTTAGGCTAGTGTTCTGCCAGAAAAAAAATGGTGAACATTTCCAACAAAAACAAAATTATTTAAAAAATCACATATTTTTTAAAATTTCTCGCTTATGGTAACAGAAATTCGAAAGTAAATAGTTTCAATACATGCATTTGCATTTGAAAAAAAAAGTTGGGTTAGTTTCCGTCCCTGGATGAAGGATAAAATTCACGGAAATGCAAAAAAACTGTTGAATAAAAAAGAGGTACCCGTGTTTTTGGATTATTTCAAGGAATGGGTGGATTCTTTGTTACCCAATTTATTCCAGTTAAAGAATTCACCCTGTATGTGGTCATTAAAAGTGACTATTATTTTTAGCATCCTGAAATTAAAAACAAAAAGGACTTTCCAATAAAGGAAATCTACGATACCGAACAAAACTATTTAGCCTTTCTAAGTAAACTGATGAATAGGTACATGCTTCCATTACAGAAGAAAATGAGCAGTAATGCTCATGCTTGTGTTTTTCACAAAATAAGGGTAAGAAGATCAAGGCTTTCGTCTTCAACATACAGGTTATTGCAAAGCTCACCCCATAAAATTTCACAGGTGATTTTTTGACCAGAAATAAGGAAAAACGTTCCTATTTACATTAGCGTTTCAGAGATTTTATTTATTTTACACATTTTCAAAGGCAGTTTATTCCACCTTCACACTTCACAAACACTTGATGGGGTATCTATAGAATAACCTTATAACAATAAAAATAATTTAGATTCTTCGGGGGTCACGATCCGATAGATCAATCTTGATTGTGATAAAATAATCAATAAATGTGGTATCTTGAAAATTACTTACTTATTTATAAACCTAAATTGGTCTGACCAATACACCCCTTTTGGATTATGTTTATAAATTTGTACAAGTGTGTTTTTTATTTTATATTTTAGGAATTATATGACTTACACTCTCCGTTTCTGATAGAGCTAAATAAAGTAAAAACCAATCCACAAAAAATAGGTCACATTTTTCTGCAATACATAAATAAATTTGTGATTTACGGAAGTTACTGTGCAAATTTGACCAAGGCGACTAACCTGTTGCAGGAGCTTTGTGATCAGGATGAGAGTTTTAGTGATGCCGTCGTCGTAAGTAATATGGATTTGCTATAAACAAGAAACAAAATTACTTAAGTTTGTATCGCATGTAAAAGTTTCATTTTTTAAAAATTTTGAATACCAGTAGAAGTGAAGAAAGTAGTATTTTCCAGGGTCTCGAGCGTCAAGTAGATAGAGGAAAATTCAGACTGCAAGATTTGCTAAAAGTGCCAATGCAGCGAGTTTTAAAATATGATCTACTATTGGGCAGGGTACTTCACGAAGCTGATAAGGTGATCATAGTAGAATAAATAAAATAAATCATTTTTTCTGTCTGATACACAACTATTTTTCTTTAAATTAAAATTATTTTTTTATAGGAATATGATGCCACTTGCCCTTGAAACAGGGGAATCAGCCAATATATGCTATTTTAAAGTAAAATTTGCTCTTAAATTAGAAATATCATTTAAGCAGGTATTGAAAGTTTCATTCCATATATCCGCAAGAAACCTAATCCCCATCACCAAAAGCCCTGGTTGTCCAAGGCCTGTGATACCGTCCAGCTACAAAAACCTAGAACATCCCACTTCTCTTGCTCATTCATTGCTAGGGTCTTCAGATTATGGAACAAATTGCTTGCAGATGTTTTCCCTTCCCATCTTAACATCCAACCCATTAATTTCCGTATCAGTATACTACATTTCCCTTCTCTTTAGATGCCCACGATAGGTCAGTAGTGTCAGTACTTAGGTTTGAAATCTACGTGGTCTGTTCCAAATAAACTATAGTAGTAAAATAACTAGTATGTTGTAATTTTATTTATACAGAGTCAAAAAGAGTATGAAGAGTTATCCCAAGCCAAGGAAATGATGCTGGACGTAGCAAATGTTATTAATGAAGAAGTAAGAGATGCAGAACATCTTAATATGTTAAATAATCTACAGGATACAATCACTGAATGGGTATATGAGGGTGATTTAAGGTATGTAAGTCCTTTTTTTGCGTTATAACGTAATATCCAAAATTACTATGTAATTAATTACACCGAAACAAAAAGAATAAAAGACCAACAGGCAAATTTAAAATAATCAAAAATTAACGTATAAATAAATGAATTATTAATGTTGTGTGTTTATTTGTCAGGTTGTCAGATTATGGAAAACTAATTAAAGATGTTGAGTTAAGGATAAGAGATCCTACAAGTTCATCAGTCAAGAAAAGATACGTTTTTATATTTAATAAATGTATTTTAATTTGCAAACAAGCAAAGGTAAGTAAAGAATTTTTTTGAATTTCGCAAACTCATTAAAAAGTTGATGAAACCACAATAATGTCCCTAAGACAGACGCCATATTACTATTTGCCAAGTTAGCAATAAATAGGAAAATAAAATTTACCGCCGCACAGTGTAACGGATTTGATATTTTGTGGACATGGGGCAAAACAGCGACTATCGAATTTTAATTTGTTTTGTCTCTAGATTATTCGTAAAATGGCTGAGGTTTAGTCGTTTACCAGTCGTTTACCTTCCAAATGTATCACCGTAAAGTGCTTTCTTTTTAGACAGAAACATGCATGTTTTCTGAGAGCAACAAAAATGAAGCGAAAATAAGTTCCACTTTAAAAAATTCATGTGTTCTATAAAAAATTTGAAAGCAATTTTTGTTGTAGCTATAGTATGCTAACTACTCTTGATACTTCCAAATTTAGTGGAAATATTTGTAAAGTTTACTTACACATGAAATTTTAAAGAACCGTGGTCCTAGTCGAAGAAAAAACAAAGATTGGTGAGACTTTTTAAAAAATGCCCAAATATTCCTAAGTTGTCACATACATTACAGGATTACACAACTCTTATACATTAGGAATATCCAAAAATCTCATCCGACTTTGTCCGATTATTGAAAAAAAAAATATTTTTCTTTAGTAATGTCGCACATGCAGGAATCCAAAGTAGCTTTTTTATGCCACTTTGAAGATTTTCCAGTTATGTTATTAATTATATTAAATTTTCTAAGAAGTTGCAAATAAATTTTAACTAATTTAACTTTTACTAAGAAAAGTGGCTGGAATAATATTAAATAAAACAATTAATGAATTCAAGTACCTACCATAGAGAAAATATATAATAGAGAAATAATGTCATTTGCGAATGTGGCAAATTTACCAAGCTGAATCCGTAAACACAGACGGTCTTCTGCGGGCTTGCGCCTTGTCGAACGTTTGCCTTGTGATAGACAGGACCGTACTTCAAAATTTATTTCACATGACGTGAATCTTTTATCGAGTAATAAATGCTAAATATATTACTTGTAATTATTCTTTTTATTAATGATAAAACTGTAACCATTAGTGAGATTTTAACAAAAATTGTATAGTTTGTTGGCTTAAATCTGAGTTTTCTTGCTATACAAAATTGTCGATAATTCCTCGAAAATAGCTCAGTTTATACATATACAGTGCGTCTCTTTAATGTCCCCCCTCTTAATTTTTTAAACGTTACATTTACAAAATTGAAAGTTGAAATAAAATATAAACATAGTATTCTAAACAATAGAAATAAAATATGCAACTGTTCTAAGAAGTAAAATAGTAAATAAAAAAATTACCAAAACTATGTGTATATTTTATTGGATTGGCATCCCATCCTGTATAATTATTGAACAAACCAAGTTCTATGGTAAGATGTAAATATTTTTACACCTATTTACAGTGTGTGCACTTGATACTTTGCTGAAAGCGCTACTACTTACGGCCCCATGTCAATCTAATCCACCGATATCTTAGCGATCCTTTGGCGAAAGTGCTTTTTTCTTTCGCCATCCCTTTTAAAATACTCCCCTCTACTCTAATCCACTAGTATTTTTAGTGCCCCTTTGACGAAAGCGCAAATATGCCTTTTGGACACTCACCCTTCTAATCCACCGATATCTTAGCGATCCTTTGGCGAAAGCGCTTTTTTCTTTCGCCATCCCTTTTAGAATACCCCCCTCTACCCTAATCCACTAGTATTTTTAGTGCCCCTTTGGCGAAAGCGCAAATATGAATTTTGGACACTCACTCACCCTTATGCAATATAAGGGAAGGAGGCATTGACACTATATATGACCTTCTTACACCATCTTACCCCTTATACAATGCCCCTAATGCACACACACCCCATCAGTGCCTTTCTGACACCTTGACCACACTCAATATACGTCACTGATAAATATTTCTACTTCTCTGTGTGTGTGTTCACTTCAACACCGGAGTGCATTTAAGATAAAAGTTAGAAAATTTATTTGGTTAGAGTTAATCTTAATAACTCAAAACTTAAAAGTATTTTTGCAACTTCAGCATTTACAACAGCTGTATTCCATGTGTTTCCTTCCGTGATTACAACTGGGTCCGGTTCTGATCGCCGAGTTGCGTCATTGAGTTCAACAACCGCTTTTGCTAGACGTCCCGAGTGCGCATGCCTCGAGAGGACCGTCGTTTAAAAATCTGACTGGCGCCCAATGCGTACAAACGCACTTTTTCGCCCATACATTGGACGGATTCAGCTGGTGTCGCGAATACGTTGTGATGGTCTAAATATATTTTGTCTATGGTACCTACCTACATAGTTTTAAAAATATGTTATTACACCCAGTTTTAAATTATTATTTTATTAAACATTATATTATTATTCTAAGAAGTAAGTAATAAGTTAATTCATTAAGTACGCTTTGTAATTTAAGTAAGGATGCCACTAAGGATGAAAACAAAGTAATAAAATAGCAAAGACAAAAGAAAATGCAAAATGATTTTCGAAATGAACTTGGGATACTAATAGACGTTGTAAAACAGAGTGAAGGTACTACAAACGACGGCAATATGGCTGGAACTCTATTCCGACATTACGAAAAATCAGCAGCAATCACTGGATTGAACAAAAATTTAATTAAACAATTTGTTATAATCCTTAAAGTGCTTTCTTCGGGTCAAAACTTAAATGCTGACACTTTTCGAGAATATTTGATAGATACTGCAAAGCTGTATGTGTCATTATATAGTGGGTACTATATACCATCAAGTGTTCACATATTATTAATACCTGGGACAGGAATTTGCAAAAACATTTCTTATATTCCTATTGGACATTTATCTGAAGAGGCATCAGAAGCTAGAAATAAAGTTACATAAATTCCGAGAACATAAAGCGAGGACAGAACGAGAATATTGAGGACATACTGTACAACTTGTTAATTTCTTCAAATTGCCTTATTTCCTTTATTACACCGAAATATACTGCGAAAAAAAATTATCTGTTCTCAGAAACCGAAACACTTTTTAAAGAAACTAACGTCGAGGAAGACAATTCTGATTGATCAGTCTCCAGCTTAGATTGTGAAAATTAGCTTAATTAAAGTATGTTTTTTTATAATTAGTATTTGTCTATTAAACTTGCTTGCTTTAAACCGAAAAGAGTATTTTTTATTTTTTTGTCGAAAAATAATTATATTTTTTGAGCGACCGGTACCTAGTAAAGTACTTCGTAGGCTTAAATTTAGTACAGTAATAACGTACTCCAATATATGTTTTGATATGCCACAATTTTTGCAAAACAGCGAGGTAAAGTACCAATGTCCACAAATTTTAGATTTCGTTACACAGTGCGAAATGGACAACATAAAGCTTTATTTTCCATTAGAAAATGTATTAAAACAAAACCGTATTTTGGCCACAGCGGTACGTTCTTTATCGTTACTTTTCGTATTTTCGATGGTACCTATGTTAAAATGGGTTCTTCTAGGGACATTTGTTTGCATTTCGTGACATTATAAAAATAATGGACTACAGTGTGACAGAAGTTGATAACGAGTCCATTTTCAATACTATAACCCAATGGAGGTACAACTTTTCCCTGGTTAAAAATGATGATAGTGTGATGTATACCTTTTTTGTTCAAACGATGGAATTTAAGGAACAAATAATTGACATTATTAAAGAGTCACAGTAAGTAAAATTTTTATACGAAGAGAAAGACAGAGAATGATAGAAAATCTAACTATTCACCACGCACTACTTCTTTTAGCATTCTTAAAACCTCAAGGTTGTGGTCTCGCGAAAAGAGACAGATTATTTTTTACTAGACTGCAGAACGCTAAGGCGGGTAGTTTTTAACAGTCGCATGTATGTTTGTGCCCTTCTACAGTCCGAACGACTCAACCAGTTTTAACGAACAAGATGTCAAAAGATTGGTCTCAGTCCTGTGAGTGACACAGGCTATATTAAATTGAAGAATAAACAAAATGGAATTTTAAATTAACCTACATATGTTTATACCAAAATAAACTGCATTTTGAAATTTTGTTCACTAATAAAAGTATTTTTTCGCAAGACTACATCTTTAACACCGGATATAAAAAATAGATTTTACTTACGTGCCCTGTTCCCGGTACCACATTGAATTTTATTCTATTTTTTGTAGAGACAAAATCCAACCTGAGACGCTTATTCATACCAAACACAATTTAAAGTTGCAAACGTTCCACACCTTAGCTCAATGCGGCCATTGCAACAAGTTCTTAAAAGGACTTATATTCCAAGGCTACATTTGTAAGAATTGCCAAATTTCCCTTCACAAAGAATGTATAGAATTCAGTAAGAAGTGTGGAAAGCACACCAGGTAACTGAAATAAAATATAAAACACTGTTGGTAAAATTTTATAGTAGGTACGCAAAAAAGTCATCAACGAGGTATACTTTGCTGGTAACTAACCTACCCCTTCTTCAACCTCTTATGTTTCTTTGTCTTATTATGCTAAACTTGCAAAATACTTTATTGTCATAAGAAGGGCAATTCCTGTTGACAAAGTTCTTATCTACTAATAATATCAATTTTTTTATTGCCAGCTGAACAACAGACTATTTTTTTATCCACTATTATTTTAGGTCATCCAACAGACCTAATAATATAAGTGACCATGATTCCTTAAGAGACAAGTTGTGGTATGTAGGTGAGATGGACAGACGAACAGCACAAAAAGCCCTGAGTAGTCGAGAGAATGGCACCTTCTTGGTGCGAATAGGCAAGGTTTCATATACTATTACTTTACGGTAAGTGTGATTTCTTTAATAATATTTTATCCAAAACCTTTTCTAATTTTGATAGTAAAAATTATTGCATTTCAAAACTAACTTAGGTTGTATGTAAAAAGACCGGATATAATTCATTCTTCTGTACTTAAGAAATTATTTTGATTTAATCAATTTTTTAGGACGGATACAGCAATAGAAAATATGCTTATATCGACGACAATGAACGGCCCCAGCAATTCCAAGAAATACTGCCTTTCAGGAAGGCGTCAGTTTAATACTTTGGAAGAATTAATTGTATATTATGAAAATTATAGTTTAAAAGAAAATTTTGATAGGTAAAAGTATATGCAGTAATATTTTTGGAAAACCCTCGAGAAAAGCGATATGTGAGAACGACGTTTAGCTTCTCTGATCTCAGTACACCCACGGTACACAGTACTTAGGCTTCGGTCTTCGTGGGCTGTCAGAAGATAAAAAAACCTAAACAAATTGTTAACTACTACTAAAAAATTGTAGGTTCGAAGAGCAAACAAAACTTTTATACCCATTTCATCAGTTACGAGCAAGGGTTATAAGAGATTTCGAATCAAAAGATCAATACCAACTGAGTGTTCGAGAGGGACAAGTACTGAGTGTGATAGGAAAGGAAGGATATAGGCAAGGATTTTGGAAAGGAAGAACAAATGATAACAGGGCAAGTTATAAAGGATTTTTGAATCTAATGTGACTTGACAATTCTGCTTGTTTTAGATTGGCTATTTCCCAGCTACTGTGGTGTCACTAGAAGGAGAAGTAAGATTTGATAATATCCAGTAATAAGGAAAATTATCATGACACCTAAGTAAGACCAACACGCACTAATCTTATACCTATATGTTTCTGTTAGCAATAATTATAGAGCTGAAAAGTAGAAATGTGCATGTAAATAAAACATCATATATATGTACATAATATAAGATTTGCAATTAATTAAATAAGACTAGTGTATTGCGTGTAATGTATATTCAAACACATCAAAACCTCTGAAGTACTGAATACTGCTCTTTTTGGTTAATATTTTTTCTTATTCTGTTCTGTATTATTTATTGTAACTGATTCTGGTATTTAGCATACAGAAATAAAAATAATCTTAGTTAGTTATAGTACTCAAATCCCAATAGTTAGGATACATGCACAGATTTAAAAATTTAAATAATAAATCAAGACTGCTTCAACTGAGGCTAAAAGAACTAATTTACTGGGTTATTTTTTCTCCTCTAAATTAAAATAAGTGCTTTTATCAGGAAGAAAAATCCTTGGAAAGCTAGAATTATGTATTTTCGCAGCTCTAACTAAGCACAATGACATAGACAATAAGGGTAATCAACATGCGTGTATATATGTATACAATTATACAATCCATCAAAACCACAAGGCTTAATAATTTCATCTACAAGTTTTTAATCTATTGAAAGCGGTATCTCTATGATGGGTATAGAAAAAATCACTCACCTTATTCATCCAAGTTAAAGCACAATCCACTCCAACGTAATTATGTACTCCTATCGGTAAAGTTCAGGAATTCTTGGATATATGTGACGTGACAAAAATACAGGCTGGATCTTTGTAATACAGCGCTTTAATGATCTTAAAGAAGCAAATAGAAATTTACTTGTACTACGATTAGAAAACTGATAATTTTCTGAACAGTTAAAGCCAGCAAGAGCGGTTCTCATAACTCGTAGGACAGTTGCTTCTCAGCAGTGCAGCCAATCACGTGTACGTTCAAAGGTTAATATGCATCGATATGAATAACTCTAAATAAATAGGGTCCGCGTAGCTGTATTTATAATTTGAAACAAGACATCTAGAATGATAAAATAAATTATGAAATTCCACCAAAATATGTATTTACTCATTTTTACGCTTTTTGAGGTCGTAGTCGGATCGTAGTGTGGTCTAACCATCGTTAGGCGTTTGTTGGCGACGCACTATTTGCACTTTTCACACTCGGGCATTCGTGCGAGCCTCCACGTAGGGTACGTTGTTCGCTAGGACCAGTGCAACCACACTGGGTGCAGAAAGTGCATATACTTGCTATACCTTCTGTGAAAGGGTTGGCGAACGTGTGCACATTGCATCCTAACCTTTAGTTCCAGAAGTAAATTTTAAATTTCGTTAGAAATATAAGGTTTGTTCCAAGGAAAGTTCACAGAAGTTCGGAACTGTTTAAGGGGCCTACAGACACACGCACATGTATTAATACAGGAACGCACGTTGATGCATGCGCGTAGATATTCGCCAGTGTGTAGACAAATTTTTCTGTAAAAGTACCGGAAAATTTACCCATACACCGTCGTTGACGAATGTGCACGTGCGTTGATGCACAAAAACATCTCTCCCGACCGGCTTTAGAATCCATATATACGAGATTATAGTTCTAGAATCGACTTGACAGTGTTGGAACGATTTAGAACCGGTTGAGAATTTTGTTCCTTTATCCTAACCTATAAAATCACAAAATACAAATAAAACACCTGCTAAGAAACATTGGACCTTTTGTTAATATATTTCAACTGAAGAAATGCAAGAAATATCGCTGTCTTCTTCCATTACTAATTTAAAAAATAACAAAAACAAAATAAGTGAGGTTAGATAGCACGTTAAACTGATTTCGAATTAAAAAATCTTGTAAAATCCTGGAACTTTAAGAACGATTCAGAACTAGTTCGGAACACAATTCACTCGTTCTTGGAACACTGGACTATAAATTCTGAATTTTTAAATCGACTTGTTGGAACGGTAAAATGGCTTTGCGCAAACTCGGTAAACTGAACGATTCTAAACTTTTGTTGGAACAAATAGAGGTCAATGGTTCTCATAAGGAATTAAGGAAGTAAATAAAGGATCCCACAGCCAAGCGCGAATTCACTGCCGCAGCGGCTGCGATTTTTTTGACGCTGACAATAAAAAAAAAAATACGCAGCCTGTGCGGCAGCGAATTCGCGTTGGTCTGTGGCATCCTTGGGTCTTTAATCTATGGGTTTTCTCCTTAAATAAGGAAGTTTGCTCAGGTTGGGTTGTACGAAACTGCAGCAAGCAACACCATTATTGTAGAAGACACAAAAAAAAATCAGTGCAAAGTTGGTACAGTTTCGTGAAACACAAAAAATTAAACCTTCTTGGACGAATTTTGGCGATTCAAAACCATCAAAGCCAAACCCAAGGGTTTACCATTGTTGTCTTTATTAATTTACGTTTGACTGCATTGTACAAATAAGGATAACATTATGCATTATGGTTTTGATTTTTGTGGCACTATCTTTGTTTGTTTACGTTTAATTATGTTGGATAAACAAAGAGAGCATATGGTTTAGGTTTTGATGGTTTTGAATCGCCAAAATTCGGCCTTTTTTTGTTTATCCAACGTAATTAAACGTAAACAAACAAAGATAGTGCCACAAAAATCAAAACCATAATGTTATCCTTATTTGTACAATGCAGTCAAATGTAAATAAATAGACAACAATGATAAACCCTTGGGTTTGACTTTGATGGTTTTGAATCGCCAAAATTCTTCTCGTGTTTAATTTTTTTAAACCTGGCAGCCCTGCTGTTCGCGGGCAAATTCAATTGTTTTCTCGTAGAACAATCGAGAAGGACGCCATTGTCCAGTAAAATAAATCCTAGCGAGGCAGGAAAAAGTTATCCCGGGATATCTTTCGTCGTTCCTGGTACTCCTGGATCGAGTATTATTATTAAATGGTGGTAAATTCGGTTACGGGAATGTTTGTGGAATATGGTAATCTAACATCAAACTTTCAAAGGTCAGTTTTTCAATGGTGTTTCATCAATATTTTAAGTACTTTTACAGTGCAGTTTAGCACTTTATTATAGAGAATACGTTCGTTCAGGTCTCAAGCCTAAAGTAATGAGATACCTTTTATAATGTTTTTATCTTTTATTTCAGACTCAGACTAGCTTTTGCTTTCGCCCGCGACTTCGTCCGCGATGTAACACTTATTCCATTACAAACTTTAAACCCCCATTTCTCCCCCTTCGGGATAGGGGTTGATTTATTAAAAACTGTAAAACGTAAAACACGTGTTGAAACATTTATTTCTTAGAGTACTTCTATCTTCTATGAAGTTTCGAGTTAATAGGACCATCTAATATTTTTTCTCCATAAAAAGTTTGAACCCCTGTTTCACCCTCTTATGGGTTGAATTTTGAAAAACCCTTCCTTGGTGGATGCCTACCTTATGTAAGAAACCTTTGTGCAAAAATTCAAGTTTCTAGACCCAACGGTGTGGGCTGTGCATGTGTTGATATATCAGTCAGTCTCTTTTATATATAGGGTGTTACAAGAAGATTAAGGCCAGATTCTACATATAAAAATTAGAAAATAAGTTTATATGAACATGGATCCCCAAACTCTTCTTTCTTGAGATACAGGGTGTTTAATATTTTCTTTTTTAAATGTTTTTTTAAATATATTTAGAGTTAGAGCATGTATTAAAGCACGGGGAAGCCATTTCCAGCATCTACTATAAACTTTAATCAAAAAGCACTGTTTCCTGAACAAAAAATATGTAAAAAAAAATCATTTTTATTATTTGTATTGAAAGAAATACCTAAATTAATTTTTATCTCGAAAACGGCTCGTCAGAGCGTAAGAATTCAAAAGACACTTTTCATGCAGAATTAATTGGACTTTAAGAGTATGATATCAATTTTGCAAGAAATTAGTGGCGTGCCATTTTTTCCGCTAAAAATAAAGACTTTACCATACGTTTTTGCACGTAAATGTACCATTTGATAACATACTGGGGTGTGCCAAAATTCATGTCAATATCTTAATGTATTTCAGAGAAATTAAAAAAAAACATTTTAAAAAGAAAATATTAAACACCCTGCATCTCGAAAAAGAAGCATTTGAGGATCCATGCTTGTGTAAATTTATTTTCATATATTTAGATGTAGAATCTGCCCTTAAAATTTCAAAAACATCTTTTTGTAACACCCTCTATAGAGATATTCAACGATCCAGTTACTAAAAAACCCTCTCGATCTTGGAATAAGAGTAGCACAACAGCACAAGGTTTTCCAGTTATAGGATGGGGAAACCTTCTATCCCACACGCTGAGTTGTGCAATGATCCCTAATAAGGCTTTAAGGGTTGACTTAAGGGGTAATGCGCATAGACAAAATATATTTTCTCTATGGTAATGCGGCACAGTCGGTTTACTCTAGAGCTAGGGCTAAATCATTAAACGCGAAGTAATTGATTATAGCTTCTTAAATACACACTGTATAATTAGTCCCAAATTTCTTTGGGTTTGCTTGGGTGTACAAATGTACTTAATAAAAGTGGTCTCAACTTGTAACATTGCTATTTAGGGTGCTATAATTCTGTTTTCGTTAAAACAAAGTGATTTGAAGAATACGCGACATTTGGGCTACTTCTAGCAATAGTGGTGAATCAACCTAAGCAATGGTAAGGTTGTTGGTACGTTTTCTATAATTATTATTTGCTTAGAAAACGAGTTATAATGTATATTTTTATAACTTCATTGTAATACATACATGTAGGCAGAGACTTGGCACTTATACATGATGTCCAAAATAGAGAGGGCCAGTATGGGGAACTCACTTATGGTTAGAAATACAAAATTGGTTAAATGGGAAAAAAGTTGTGTAATGAAAGAACTAATAAAATGATGTTCCGAAATTTTTTAGATGATTTTTCATTTTCGAGTTATTTTGAAAAAACAAAATTTTTGAATTTTTAATTTAATTTTTTTCTGGCGTTAATACGAAAGGTAGGGCAAAACATTTGAGTCTTTTTTTACCATTTTTAAGAAATTTCTGTGATACAGACCTGTCTCCTAGAATATTTCATACATTAGTGGCTTTTATTTGTCACTCCTCTTAGCTGAGCTAAGTTGTGTAGAAGAGACACAGTATAATACATTTAATGAGGCAAATAGAGACACAAAGATCTGACCATCTCACCTTAGCTAAGACAAATGGCAAATAATATAATGAACCACTATTGTCCCAGATTTCGTAATTTAATGAAGAAAATAATGAAGCTTACTCAATCTTTTTAATTTCTTATTTTAATTATGGCTTGTAAATAAGAAAAATAATCAACATGACATGTTTATTACTTGATCAAATTTACCATTTTAGTGCCCCCAACTCTGGTTACAGCGGATTGCTGAAGATGTATCAAGTGTTTTTAAATAACCAAACAAGTAGATTTTCAACGCAAAAGCTTTATTAGTAAATAATTGGAACAAACATATACAAAGACCAAATTATTTAGTAAAATTCACATCTTAAGTACCTTACCTATTTCAAATTCACAATGTAAGTACAACAAAGGTCTAACAAAATTACTCAACAGTTCAAATTTAAGCTAATATAGCTTAGAACTCAAATGATTTAATGGTTTTTATCATTTGCAGACTTAAATATTTTTATTATTCTACCCAATATTAATCTTTATCAGGGTCTAAATTCTTCAGTGTAAGAGAACACTATTCAATAGAATGTTGCTAGACTGGAGCCAATCATGACTGTTCTTCTTTGACAACATTCTCTCGGGTAGTGTTCTCTCAAGCTTATGAATTCGGTCCTAGAGCGTCTAGGACACAAATACATATTTTACAAAGGTTAACAAAATTTCTTATTCACTTCGCCACTGAAAAGGGCAAATATTAAATAATTTTAAAGCCGTCTATGAAGGCAAGATACTAGAGAATTCTCCTGATCACCCATTGACAACATAATTTATCCCAAAATTCTAAAATAAAGAATATGACAAATATACTGTACTCAAGTAACGTAGTGTGAAAAACACTAGAATTCTCTATGTCGCCCGACAGCTTATCCCTAACGCTAAATACAGAATACTTAGTAAAAAATACAAACCTTTAGGGTGTTGTGTGGTACTAGAAAAAGATAATACCTGTAGTTTCTATTGTTTTTGTCTCAGTCAATGTCTTGGCCTAGATTAACTAAGCAACTATACGAGGTACAATGTAATATTCTGTGAAATATTACACCCGTTTGGAGTCTAATGGTTTGTTATATTGGTTTAAAAAAAGTGTCATTTTCTTTAGAGGTATAACTCAAATCAAATGTGCGCCATGCTTGGCCAAGTTCATTCTTTCCCTACAAGAAGACGAGAGCCATTGTTTTTGTTATGGCTAATAGACTGCCAGTTATTTTATATTCTTTTCATGTTAGTAACAGGCGCGGCCCGTGAAATTTTAAAGTTGTATATCTCTGTTGCTACCTATGGGACCCATGCCAAGTTCAGGTTTTTTAATAGTGAGCCTGCTAGGAATATTTTGGTAAATAAAAAAAATATTTTGTAATTTGCGAAAAAAAGTTGAATTTTTGAATTGGCCCACCAGGGTAAAAAATTAACACGGTTAGGTATTTTATTTATTACTTTTTCTAAACAAATTTTACATCATTCTGTCGACAGTCATTTGAATTTTTTTAAAGATTATATAATCAGGTTTAAAAAAATTCAAGTGACTATAACTTTCTACTGACACATTTCTTTCTCTTAAAATTTAAGAATTGTTGACAAAATGATGTAAAATTTATTTTAAAAAAATAATAAATAAAATACCTAAGCCTGTTAATTTTTTACCCAGGTGGGTCAATTCAAAAATTCAACTTTTTTTCGCAAATTACAAATTTTTTTTTTCTTTACCAAAATATTCCTAGTAGGCTCACTATTAAAAAACCTGACCTTGGCATTGGTCCCATAATAAGTAGCAACAGAGATATACAACTTTAAAATTCCACGGGCCGCGCCTGGTTAGTAATCTACAGGGTGTCCGAAAAGTCTTAATATGGGCAAATATCTTTGCTATTAGTAAAGATAGAGACACCAAATTTTAGGCGTATCTGATTGGTTAATAAATCTACGTTTTTATGCAATTTAACTTTTTCAACCCCCTTGAGGGGTGACGCTAGGGAATTGAGGTCAAAAGTTTTTAATGCAACCCTAAGCCATGTGGTACCTCATTTTAAAGGTCTTCAAAACGAAGTTTTTTACCGCAAACTCGAGGTCATTTTGGTGGTAATTTTGAACAACTTAAATAAGAGAACTAAAGGTAGTTTTTAAATTTTTATTTTTTTTTTCACGATTTTTAATTTTTATAGGCTTGCCATTTAAAAACGCATTCAGATACGGACCTCGGGTTTGCGGTAAAATGTTTCCTTTTTGAAGACCTTTAGAATGAGGTACCACACGGCATAGGGTTGCATTTAAAATTTTTGACAGCTCCCTAGCGTGACTCTTCAGGGGGTTGAAAAAGTTACATAAAAAAGTAGATTTATTAACCAGTAAGATACACCTAAAACTTGGTGTCTGTCTTTACTAATAGCAAAGATATTTACCCATACTAAGACTTTTCGGCCACCCTGTATAGAAGTACTAAGAAGTGGTAGTAAATAAGGAACATTCCTCTAAAAAAAATCTTATGTAAAAATCTTAGGTGTGCATTGCCTTAATGTACACGTTTTATATCTCCAATCATTGTCCAGTAGTATTTGTCAAGCTCTGAATCTTGACGCGCCAAGGTCTACAAATACAGTGTCATGAACCAACCTTTACCAACCTTTAGAAGTCTGGTAATACTATAAAATCGGGTCGGAAACGTAGAAATGACACTTTTTCTAATACGTATTATGAAAAAACAAAATAAATCTAAGCTATAATCTTAATGTTTAACAACAGCCATTGGTAGTCAGTCTTGTTGAGGATGATATTCCTCAAACGCTTAAAAAATCTAATATTTAATATAGTTTAAGTCAAACTCTTGCCAAAAGCTTAAGTCTATCTTTGGTATTTGGTCTGAGGCACAATCTCGAAGAGGGTTACTGAAACAAAATACAGATTAAAATATAAATTCTCAGATATGGATGACATGGGTCTGTGGCACAATTTTATTATTTGGTTATTAAAAAGCTATAAATTTCCTTCGAATTTTATGTATGCTGATTTTAGCTTAATTTTTTAATCTCATCATTTTCATCATGATTTTTAAATTAAAAATCACTTGATTAAAATCATGATTTTAATCGCTGATTTAAATCTTCTTAACCCTGATTCAAAGAACAAATGATGTTATTCTGGTATTCGTCGATTCGCCGTCCAACCCTTGTATCTTTTTTGCTCGCGAGAATGCCAGTATCTGATTGTTTGGGTTTTATATATATTTTAATTCTCTATTTGGTAACCCCAATTAATGTTGGGTACTAAAATTTAAATTCGCGAGAATGCGCGTAAAGTGTTCGTTCACATGACACATTTACTGGCCCTAGAGCGCATGGACGCATAGTACGTAAACAGAGTACTAAAAAATACGTTGCACTGATCGCTACTCGGCCGCATGGCCCAATTACTTTCTCGGGTGTGTTCCCCATTCTTATAGATAATTCTCTCTAAAACTACCCGCAAACTAGTGATAGTGTTCCCGATCCATGGTTCTGGAAGAGTAGCACATGGGATCAATCAGGTGGCCACCACGAAGAAACACTTAAAGTGATTTCGACGTCAAGGTGGGCCATATTAGTATTTGTGTCATGCTATCGCCGTTTGCCAAACGACTTTTAAAAGCCATTCTCTTTCTCATCTCCCCAACCAAAGTTATATACAGTCCACTTTTAGCTCTTATTATACCAAACCCCAACACTGATGATGTTTAGCAACAGTTTAGAACTAGAATTCTAGAATACTAGAAGAAAATTCCTGTATTTTGAGAAAATACACTCTCCCGATTGTAACGTAGGCTTCAGACAATTTGGCAACAGCACAAATCAACTATTGTCTTCTTTGATCTAGAGCCATAGAATGGTTTCAAAGAAAACTGATTTAAATTTTGTAAATTATACGGGATCCGCCCCGGTTTCCTGTTACGTTTAGAACTAGATCTAACAATTTATTATTTTACATACCTTTTTCCTATTTTTTCAAATACCCTCAGCTGCATTCTTTTTACTGAATCTCCATTATCACACATAATTCTTGCGAGTGAAGCCTTCTGAATTTGCTCCAACTGGTCTCTGGTGAAAGGTTTAGGTTGGTGTTGGTTGTCATAGAAATATCGATCTCCTAAAACAATAAAAAATGTACTGATAACGATAAAAATTATATATTGAAATTGGAAAAAATGGGTTCTAAAATGAAGCATCAGGTCCACTAATTTGTATAAAACAGGGAAAAACATACCTTGACGTGTTCTCAACATTTGGTCGGCCACAATACACGAAAAGGTTGGACCAAATAAAGCTTCGCCCCTAGGTTTCTCTAGAAGCCCGCCAATAATCAGGTCCACATCTTGGGGTGTTGCGTAGGCGCGTTGCAAAGCCAGAATATCCTGAAAATATGAGAAACCAATGATTTTTCCTCTGTAGATGCATAAAAAAGACAAACGATTCATTAGAGAAATCAAAATTTTATTTTGTACTTTTCCTTTGGAAAATTATCTCTAAACTCACCTCTCCCTTCATAACATCAATAAAATCGACGAAATTCTTCGCGTCCCTGAGGCCGCATAGTTTCCTGTACTCCGTATAAGCAGGAAGTCCGTGATCTCTTCCTCTCTGTAGGTCGAAACTGAGAACGTCAAAGCCGAAATGACCGTTTGTATAGAGCTGGTTAATAAGCTATAAAATAAAGTTACGTAAGTATTTCCATATACAGTCAACTTCGGATATAACGACCCCCGCATATAACGAACCACCGGTTATTACGAACAAAAATTATGGTCCGGCCAAAACGCCATAAGAATGTATGTATTTTTTGTTCGTTTATAACGAACCCGGCTATAACGAACTATCGGCTATAGCGAACCCTATTTTGATTAGTTTTTGCTTGTGGAAGTTCGGTTATAACGAACTGTCGAAATTTCACGTACGTATCACTTCCATATTCGTAAAGTAACGGCCGAGAATAGCAACCATAGAGAAGCGACAAAGACAATACAAGATTTCACAGGGCATGTGCGACGATAATGTGGACTTCTGTCTATACCGCATCATTAGTGTGACGAAATATCTTTCTCCGTTCAATATTGTGGATACGTATCTGCCCAAGGTCAGCAGAACTGGTTACCCTAAATATCAAAGGCACCGACACGTTTTGTCGCTTCTCTATGGTTGGTATTCTCGGATAATGGGTCGAGTAGCGACCTGTCAGGCGCCATTTCAATTGTAGTTTGTTCTAGCATGGAGCAGAGCGCGCCAAAATTCAGCAAGCGAAAAAGCAGAAAAAGTTGACATAATTACAAAACTGCAAAATGGGGTTGTAAATGCCTAAATCTGTAGAGACCATCAGTTACAAAAGTCAAAGATTATTAATATTCGTAAATTTTAATAATAATAATTTTGACAACAAGAGTGTTGATTGAGTCTGGTGATTACTTACAAATTAAAATTGAAAAACATGTACTAGAAAAAAGAAAAAATTTCAAATTACTGATTTTGTATAAATTATACAAATATGTATGTTTAATAAGTACATAATTTAAAAATACTATTATGTATTGATTATAATAAACGACTTATAAAAAGTACCATACAGTACATAGTACATATTTGTTTTATTCTCTGCACTTCGGATATAACGAACGCCCTGCTATAACGAACTGTTTAAAGATCCCCTTGGTGGTTCGTTATATCCGAAGTTGACTGTATATGTATATGTATAGGTCAGTGGTTATGAGGTTTTTGTTAAGAGGTATGTGTCCAGGAGTGGACAGAGAATGACTAAGAACGAAGGAGAATGTACGAATGACATACTCACATCTTCAGCATAATAAATATCCAACTTCTGACTCGGCTGCGTTGCCAAACCCCTAACCAATGCATCAAACACCCCTTGTTGCCTCAAAACTGACGGATTATTGAAGTAATTTCTCATGAAAATCGACTCGTTGGCAACCCTGTTTTCGTCGTATAGTCTCGGGATGCCGTCCGACAGCGATTTGACGGAACGCATTACGGCGGTGGCGAACGAATTTGACACACTGGGGTCGGTATGTTTGTTATAGGAAAAAGATGACAGCATTTTTTGTTGCGATTTTCCTGCAAAAAAAATTATATTTGTACAGGATACACTGTTAAATATGTAGAGATTAATGTGCGGTAACGTTACCGCGGCAACGGTAATTTTGGCAATTTTACCAGGCAAATTTCTTTACCGCCAAATTAAAAATTTTGACAAAAAAAAGTTGTTCGTTACATCGTGGGAAATATTTTTGTCGAAAAACTTTTTCTCTAAAACCAATGGTTCAGCAGTTATAAGGAAATAACAATTTAATTGTTTATAACACTTGATCGCGCTGGAATTTTTAAATCCTGATAATTTTGGCTTAATCTACACCTAATTCTCAATGTTCATGATTTTTTAGAATTTTCTGAGCGATCCTTTTGGTGATAAGGGTGGGGGACAGCAAATTTTTAAGCGTTTTTCCCGAAAAATATTTAAAAAATGCATAAGTAGGTGATAAGGGTGGGGGACAGCAAATTTTTAAGCGTTGTGTCCTCAAACGGTTCTTTTTCGAGATACAGGGTGTTTAATATTTTCACACCTCAAGTATTCCGAAGAGTTAGGAGAAATATGCGAATACGATTTAGAGCATGTATTGAAGCAGCTATTTCCGGCATCTACTATAAACTTAAATCAAAAACTGTTTCCTGAACCTAAGAAAACATATGTTTAAAAAAATCATTTTCATTTTTTGTTATTATTGTAAGAAATAAATTAATTTTTATCTCGAAAACGGTGCGTCAAAACGAAAAAGCTCAAGAGACACTTTTCACGCAGACTTAATTGGGCTTTAAGAGAACGATATCAATTTTGCAAAAAATCAGTGGCGTCCCATTTTTTCGCTAAAAATAAATACTTACCAGTACGCACGCCACTGATGCAAGTATTAGAAAATACATTTTTGCACGTAACTGTACCCTTTGATTACATACTGGTACCAAATTTCATGTCAATATCTTGACGCATTTTCGAGAAATTAAAAAGAAACATTTACAAATTAAAATATTAAACACCCCGTATCTCGAAAAAGAAGCGTTTGAGGATCCGTGTTTATATAAAATTATTTTCATATTTTTGAATGTAGAATCAGCGCTTAAAATTTCTTAACATCTTTTGGTAACACCCTGTATACTGTTGAAATCGTGCTTCAATAAGCTTTCATTTGAGACCCTATAAGATGCCCTTGAAATTTTTTCCATTACCCAATTTACCCCCTGAAATTAACCCCGAGAATTAAAATTCAACTTTTTATACTTCACGTCTATAATTGGTCAACCACACTCTTTCTCTGTGCTAAATTTCAAATTTTTACGTCGAATAGTTTCAGGAGAAAATCGCTTGTGGGCAGTGTTACAATCTAAATGTTACAAGAATGCAAAAGTATATAAATAATAAGTGCAAAAATGCTCCAGATAGTGTGAAGAAAAATAAATCGTCGAAAATAAAACAAAAATCCAGCGCAGGAACCACACATGTTGTACAGCATGTAGATGGAAATAATGACAATATATTCTCAAAATTACCGCTAAATTACCACTAAGAAAATCCAAATGAAAAATACCGGTACACTTCAATCGCTATAAATGTGTAGGTCAAACTGTTATGAGGTGACTGAGCCACAATAAATAATGATATATCCAAATCATCTGAAGAATTAGTCTTTATTAACAAAATAAAATAAAAAAATTACCTAAAACTCCAGCTAGCCAGTCCCAATAAGTGATTTTTTGCATCTGAGCAATCACTATTCTCCTGGTTTCTTGATACAACCTCTCGTCGTCCCAATGTTCATTTAACTTTGCCAACTCTTCTGCTATCCTATTGTGTTCCCTGTACCAAAGCGTATGCATAAGGGTTAACTACAAAAAATTTATTATTATAAATTCAGTTTTTTCATATACATTTTCGAAAATATATTTTTTTCTGATATAAAAAATCCGCACCTGTGGCTGGAAATTCACTCTGGCATCGCCGCTTTCAAAACAAGCCGAACTTTTCGAGAAAATCTGGCAGTCGCGCGTTGGGTCTGTGGAGAGGGGCAAATACGTCCTATTTTCAAATGAAGACGTTCTCATTTTACCTCCCTCGAAAGAACGCAACTGGTTGGCTTTCCTTAAAGTGGACCCGTATATTTGTGACCCGTCCAGGTAATGCGTTGCTTGGTTTACCTAAAATCAAAGGTATAATATCAATATACTTCAGTCAACAAGAAAGAGTAGGAAATGGACGATTGCCATAAAAGTGAGATACTCTTAAACTATTTTTGTCGGTATGCTAGAACATACACATTTTTTGTGTAACCAATATAGCTTATTTATCGAATTACTTTAATTTTTGTAAATCGTGAATTTTGTGATTGCAATTCGACACGAAACTGACGGCAACGAAACTGACATTGTTGTCTAATTGGAGATAATAAAAAACTAAAAATATACTTCAAAAAATGAGGTTTACTTTGACTTATCTAACTGACTGATCACTTGCACGTGACTGACATTTTTTACTGTTCTTTTGTATACAGTAAAAAATATCCTAATTTTTTTCTAAGCAAGGTTGCACCGTGACTCACTTTTGGGACAATCACTAAAATAGACAGATAACGGATGACTTGCGTTTTACTTGACTCACGTATAGAAACACAGCCGTCTTCAACTCTCGAGCCATGAAGCACAAATGGCAACGTCGTAAACAGCGCCTCACGTGGGCTGATTTTATTTCGTTAATAATATGTATTATATAATATGGGATACCACATAGGAGAAAATAGTATATATCAATGACATAGAAACACAATAACAAGTGTTTCGGAACGAAACATCATACCTGGTCAGCAGCACCGAAGCTACAATCATTCCTAATAGCGGGTATTGATCTGACAAAGCTAAGGCAGTTAACTCCCTGCTTGGAATACTGCT
Organism: Philopedon plagiatum; assembly: GCA_963971165.1. Lineage (NCBI taxonomy): Eukaryota > Metazoa > Arthropoda > Insecta > Coleoptera > Curculionidae > Philopedon > Philopedon plagiatum. The sequence continues at coordinate 84,881,317 of OZ020195.1, forward strand.
TGTCATCAGATACGTAAATAGGGGAACAAAAAGGATGGACATATCGTGGAGATAGGCTGTCTCCTTCGTTGCTGCAACACTCTATTGAGCTGTCTGTATGAACTACAATAAGAAAAAGTTTAGTAAAAAAAAATGTATATAAGCATAGCAGTTTTGTGCATTATAAGCATTAAAATTACTATTTTATGCAGTAGCATTTGCGTTTGTATGTACTTAAAAACACGATAGCAATATAAAAACAAACTCAACAAACAGGCGCTAACCAGCGCGAACTCACATTTTAGTATCATATACGTAAAATATAAATAAAAGTTTTAAATAATGCGGAACCATAGCAAGCGTTGCTGTTTAGTTCTTCTAAGTGGAACATTCCGTAATTAACTGCATAAAATACAAAAGACTAAACTTACTGGCGACAGCAGTCGCTGATCGGCACAAATCATGCTCGATAAATTGCGACCACTGCATCAAGGCCAACGTAGACCTTTTGGAAGGTTTATCTCCATGTTTTACCAACGTACTGACTAGTGACCTCGAGTTCGGCAAGGGTCGTTTTGTGACTGATCGACGAGGTTCGTAGACTCCGTCAAAGTAGTTTGCGTACAGTAATCTTGCGTATCTGTAAAAAAATTAAGTCGAAAATACTTTACAAGGATATAAGGTGAGCCGATTGCGATCTAAGAATAATAATTCAAATTAAAAATAAGTTCCCTTATTTATATAATATACTTACCCTGTAAAGGACTCCCCCTTATGCATGTCCTTAACATTATTGCAGCTGCCATTCATAGTCCTGTAAGGTGAATTAGACTGCTCCTCATCACATGACGCATCCAACATTTCGCAGGTCTGCCGCAATGAAGTACTGTAGAACTTGAATCTGGACAGTAGTAGGGCACAATCTTGGTATGAAATTGGTCTGGAACTAGCTTTCGATAATCTATTGAAGAAAAATATTTTTAAATATTATACTTGTAGAGTCCTATATATAAATTTAGAAGTACCGCCAATTTCCTCTAAAAAAATCTTTTAGCGCACATTGTGGTCAGATTTGGCGCGTTATCGCCAAATCTGAAGTGGAAAAGAACCAAAATTTCGAAGCCGAATTTTTGGACGATTACAGTACTTTCTTTATGACTAGTTGCTCGACAAAAGGCAAAACAGTTAATGCTGATCAGATAAAGATCCATTTGTATTTACCTGTCGCAATACATGTTCATCAATTGACTTGTCGCTTTCAAAGCAACCAAAGCATCTCTTCCTCTATTCACAGCTTCGGGCTCTGGACCGAACGATATTAACATTCCATGAGAAGGTGTACCATCTGACACCTACAAACAATGAAAATAAAATACAATGTAAAAATAATTACGTTATTCATCGTTAGTATTTAAATTAGCAGGAAGGGAATGTCGATCCTATTTTTATTTCTCCTTATTCTTACCTTAATATTAGACCACATCAAATTATTCTCTAGTCTCTTCATATAACCAATGATATTTTCAGCAAATTGGACAGTTCCATTTAAATCCGTTTGTGTGATATCTTCTAAAATATCCAAAACTTCACTATTGGGTTCCGTCCTGATGATGGCATTGGATTCAGGTAGCAAACCTGCGAACATACTCGGCAAGTCAAGCAAATGTCGGTCGGCCAAGAGAGCCCCGAAAACGGTGTAGGGTTTGAAAGATTAAGTTTATTGTGGAAATATGTTGTTTGTCAACATGCTAATGGTCTTTACATAATAAAAATACAATAGTGAAACAGAGAAATAAAGTATTGTATCAGCGTTTTCCATTGGAAGAAGTTGAAAAGTTTAATTGAAAATTCAACCCCTAAGGGGGGTGAAACAGGGGTACAAACTTTGTATGGAGAAAAATATTAGATGGTCCTATTAACTCGAAACTTCATAGAAGTACACTAAAAAATTAATGTTTAAACACGTATTTTACAGTTTTTAATAAATCAACCCCTGAGGGGGTGAAATGGGGGTTCAAAGTTTCTAATGACGTAAAATTTTTATACCGCGGACGAAGTCGCGGGCCCAAGCTAGTCAGTTGTATTATAAACGTACGTACTAGAATACATTGGGATTATTGGAAAAATACACTTTCACAAGTGTAACGTAGGCCAGCGCTTTGAAAAATTTGGCAACATCGTGAATAGGCTCATTATTTCAATGGTGTAAAATTAGGCCGGTTTTCTTAATTTTCAGTATACTTTCCTCGTTCAATATGGAGCCATGGAATAGTTTTCTAAAAAAACTGACTTGACTTTTGTAAATTAAATGACATAAACTCCTGCTTCCCGTACAAATAATCGTTAAAATAGAAACAACAGAAAATACCTGGTATAAAATGTTTTTACCCGGTATAACTTGTGATCCTGCACGTGTACTTTTTTTCTAGAACAATATTAGCCAGTTCAACGTGGTATTGCAGTTGATCAAGCTTAAAAATACCTCTTAATATCAGTAAAACCCCACTCAAGGTGAAGGCTACAGAAAAAAGCCGATTATTGACTTATACTGATTACTACGCGCTTCCAAAATTATTCAATAAAACCAGTTTTGTAATTATATATTTAAAACAGGAGAAAAACTCATTGACAAGTTTATGAACGATACGATCACGCTTAATGCACGTGTACAGTTTCAAAAATAAACTGTATAAACGGATTTTTGGCTCGCATACCCGGGAATGTAAGGCGCTCCTTATGAATATTAAAAACAGTAGAAAAGACAAAGTTCGACCTATTTTTAATTTTTACAATGCATATTTTGGACGTAAACATTCACCTTTATTGAAATGATTCATGTATTTGCCATTTCTAAGTTTGTAATTGTAATTTTAATTATACTATTATTACAATATCTCTACAAAACTGATATTATGATGACTTATACTTTACTTCTTTCACGCATTATTTTTGATTTATCATTCGTTTTACATAAAAACTGGAAATAACCTGATTCTTGTACGATGTTAGCTTTAATGGATTTTACGGTCTGTGAACTAGAATAAGAGATTAGGTCAAAATACTGAAGATGGAAAAACCATTAGCATGAAATTAGACTTAGAACTAGTACGTTTACCTTTCCGGTCACGAGATTATTTCATACTTAAATATAACGTAATTAGTGTTAGATAAGGCTTCTATGCTAATACTAAAGTAAATATTTGCATTTTAAAAAATATTTCAAAAATAAATAGAAGTACATAATATAAGCAAGCAGCAGCAATATTCTGTAATTTTTTAGAAAAATTCCTTAAGAATGAGGTATCGTCTATCTTAAGTATGCAATAATGACCACTAGAAATATACACATTCCATTAAATATTATGAAGAAAGCAAGGAAATAAAGTTAATAGTTAAAATTTTCCTATATTTGTCTTCTAATTACAAAAACTGATTCATCAGTATTTAATTGGAACAAAGACTGATGATGACTGGTTTAAATACCTTAACCTCTTGGGAAATTTTTATAAATAAACCTGAAGACACCTGAGCAAAATTAAATATTTTGTCACAAGGTGCAGTTGAACAATATTAGTTTCTTGCTTTCTCATTTTTTTTTATTGAAAATCTTTATATCCCATTAGACAGCAATCTTATTTTGAATAGAAGATAATATTATCTGATCTTGCAGGTGATATTAGTAAATCACTTGAGATAAAACAGTTCATGAATAACGAGATATAAATTTTTGTTTTTAGTGGGATAAAAGAGATTAGAAACAATGTCAAAAACCTTACACAACTAAAAATGAAGTAACCGTTGTTGAAAAAGTATCACAAGTTACTAAACTGCTAAATTTTTTTAAAAAATTCGGTCGAGTGCGAACTATACTTGCACAATTAGTGTTCCGTGCCTGAGCAAACCTCGGCCGCCCGATCTCCGCCCATCTGCCGCGCTACCGCGTATGCGCGGAGCTGGATGGAGCGTTTCGACTGAGTCAAATCAAAAATTTTAAAAAAAGTGTAAGGACAAAAGTTGTTCCTTACATCGTAAGAAATATTTTTGTCGAAAAACTTTTTCTCTAAAACCAATGGTTCAGCAGCTATAAGGAAATAAACAATTAAATTGTTTGTAATCATTGATCGCGCTAGAGTTTTTCAATCCTGATAATTTTGGCTCAATCTACACCTAATTATGATTATGATTTTTTTCAGATTTTTATGAGTGATCATTTTGGTGATACGGGTGGGGGACAGCAATTTTTAAGCGTTTCAAACCCGAAAAATGTTTTAAAAAATGCATAAAAAATACATCATTTATATATTGTTGAATTCGTGCTTCAATAAGCTTTTATTTGACACCCTACACGATGCCCTTGAATTTTTTTCCATTTCCCAATTTTACCCCCAGAATCAAAATTCAACCTTTTATACTTCACGTCTATAACTGGGCCACCACACTCTATCTCTGTGCTAAATTTCAAATTTTTACGTCGAATAGTTTCAGGAGAAAACCGCCTGTGACAGACGGATGGACGGACTGACACCAAAGTGATTCCATAAGTGTTCCGTTTTGCTAATTTTAGCACGGAACATTAAAAATAGTTTTGAAACATGAAAATCATGTTCCTTTTGACTGTATGCAAGTTAAATGAATATCTGATGCATAGTTGCAAGCTATTTTTAACATTCTTTCTCTTCTGATACGTAATGCAATGTGTCATTTACATATATTAAGTAAAACATTAGTTAAACAAAAATGTCTTACGGCTCAAAAACAGTAAATATCACATGCCCCCAGGGGCGTAGCTAGGGTGAGTGACACCCGAGGGGGGTATCAACGGTATCACCCCATGGTAGGGTATGAAGCTTAAAAATGCGCCGGTTGGGTTTTTGGGTGCCACGCCTAAACTAACCCATTTGGGTTATCTACTTTTGGTGACAAAATTTCTATTTTATCAAAAAACAATTTTTTTAAAATAACTAGTAGAGTCCTACAATTAAAAAAAATCTCTATCTACCTATGTATAAAATTTTACATGTAGAAACTTCTCTCACAAGTAGCTACTGATACGCAAATTGTTAAAAATACCTTTACCTATAGCTAGATCCAGGTTAAGAAGTGTTTCAACAAAATCCCATTCGATTATAAACTCCAAAAGATTTAAAGCAATCCAGTTTTTGCTAAGGTTCTTCACAAGTATGGAACAATTTTCTTTTATTTTTTTATTGTAAGTATCGTATCTTTACAATCACTAGGCATACTAAACACTGACGCCACAAATATAAAACTGAACAATACTCTTTTATTAATTAAAATATTTGGCTTGTGCGTCAGGGATAGGGTTGCCAGACGTCCCGATTTAATCGGGACAGTCCCGATTTCGAAGGGTATGCCCGCGTCACTACACACTTTAAATCGGCGATTTGTCTCGGTTTTTAAAATTTAGTTTTAGTTTAAGTGCTACTGACTGTTCTTAGTTTAAGATGTATGGTTTTTAACGCATATACTATATTTTTTACGTTTGAATTTCATAAATAGTTTATATTTTTGCTTAATGTATGCTTTTCTGTTCATTTATTAACACGTTCGCGGACAGTTACTTAATTTGATATGTTCATAGAATCACACTTACAAAATATCGTTTTTTATCCATATCCAAATAAAACTTATATCCACTTGTATGGACTATTCACAAAATGTTTTGATTTCTGCTGGGACACCATGAGTAAGGGCGTATTAGTTCATACATAAAAATGCGCGGCGTTTGGCGCTTTGTGTTTGTAAAAGCTATAAGCTTCAGCGGCATATTCCGCTTTGTCCCAGCACAAAGAGCGGAATATGCCGCTTTGTCCGCGAACGTGTTAAATAAATATTATTTCATATATTATTCATATATTAAAACATAACATCCAGATTTTTTGACCCAAGTCCCGATTTCTAAGCAGCTTTTAAACGCTGATAACCCGATTTTGAAGATGTTGGATCTGGCAACCCTAAGTCAGGGATGACCAATGAAAGAAAAATACTTTTAAAATAACAGTATATTCAAAGAATAATTATGTTACATAAAAAAGCGGTCAGGTCACCACTTTGCCTTTAATTTATGACCTTTGGTGTCTGCTGAGATTTCAAGCGATTCTTTCCTAACATGTGTTTTTCTAAGAACAAATTTAACGCCCTTCGCCTTTCTTTACCCATAATTATAAATAACGGCACAATATATCAATACCAATATAAAGAATGCAACGAATAGTTTTTAAAAGATTAAAAGACAGCCGTGGTTTGTTCACAGAAATTTAAAAATTTATAAAGATCAGCTTTGTTTTAGATTATAATAATGAGAAATAATAAATTTTTGTTTTTTTTACTGATTTTTATGACCACATTTTCCATGGCACGAGTAATGATGTCACCCCCCTTGATTTGGTACCCTGGGCGGACCGCACCCCCCCCCCCCCGGCCGCCCCCTTGCTACGCTGCTGCATGCCCCTTAAATTTAGTGGCGATTAGCTTGCGACAAATTATCTAAATGACACATTTACAAGTATTCATAAACTTATCCCTAACCCATTCACCCAAATAACTTTTAAAATCTATGATTATAAAAATTCTAAGCAAAATAAAGAACCGCGTACACCTCTTATGTGTTCCAAAAAAGGATAAATCACATAAAAAATGTTCTAGGCTTTCTATCGACAATAATTTGTCTTACCTCCTACTAGGAACGTTTAATACAACTTTTACCATTAAATATGGTTTTAGTCAATAAACCACCATTTTTTAAAATGGTTTTATTATTTTCCCCACAGATTTTTTTCTGTGTATTTATTTAATACAACCTAAAAGAGAATGGTTGTAGAAAAAGAACATGTTTCGGTTAATATGAAATTAACCATATTTCTAAGGACAAAAAAATAACTGGGTAGGTTTTAAAATGTGGAAAATGATGCAGTTTTGGTTTGTTTAACACACACAAATAGATGGAAGTGAATTGAAATACAAGCAACCTACCAAGTTCGCTTTTTATTAAAACTAGTATAGAAAAAAACTGCAGCGAGTTAATTTTTAATAAACAAAGGTTACAGGTTTTTCCTATGCCTAAAATGAAATCTAAAATGCTAATTTTAATAGAATGATTCCCGACGATCTGGGCAAACAAAACGTACAATGTGAATTTAAAAAACTCTTTAGAATAAATAGTTTTAACCAGTTGAGGTACTTTTTAATTTAGGTTTGTTAGATTTTGAAAACTGCTATCAGAACTTCCAATATTTGGTGAATAGTTTGTTAAATTTATAATATAATTGACGGCTCCAATGCAAAATGTCATACGAATTGAAGAAGTCCATATTATGTCAACTCAAAGTCGAACTATAAGTGCCTGTCCACTATTGGGACCATATTCTGCATCTTGAGAGGCCGGTCCCCGAAAGCATTGTCAAAGTAAGCTAGTCAGGATTGGCTGCAGCCTAGCCAAGTTCTCTTGAGAAGCGCTCTCTCAAGATCAGGAATACGCTCCCTGAAATGTTTAAATTACTTCGTGCACTGTAAAAAGTACCTAACTCGAGACATGTCCACTGTTTAGTCGTAGCAGAAAAAGTAAACATTTATTTTACATTAGTTAATTACGAACATTACTTCGTATTTTGAATTACACTAATTGTGTTTTACTCAAAGACAAATACGAAGGAATAACACTTTATTTTTGTTAATGAACATTGTTCATATCAGTTAATAGGTGTTTTTATTTTAGCTAATGACTAATATAAGAAACAGAATATTTTGTCCGTGATTTTGTCTAAATTATTGGATACTTAAACAAAAAAATTAATTTTTAACAATCCTGAGCCAAAAGAGCCTGAGTCAATTGCGTCTTTATTTTTGTTTCTTAGCTGCAGTTGGTAAATCCCATAAATATATTGGTAAAAGGTTTCAAAAGCTATAAAGTGTCTTCAGTAAAAAAAGGAGCATCCTAAGCATACTATTTCCAGACAGAAACTTAGGCACATCTTGCACTGAACCTTTTAACTGTAATATTATTATCATACTAATACCGAATGAAAATGGACAGCTTCTGAATATTTTTGTTTATTTTAAAGAATTTTATTTGCCCAATAATCATCTTGAAGGAAATAGGAACAATCAAGAAGTTAATCTTACCTGTTAATGAAGGCAATAGCATATATTGAGCGCTGGCATCCGAAAAAATGCCAGCGTGAATAGATAAGACCCACAACATAATTCCCAAAAGGGGCATGGCCAATCGCAGGCTTTGTAGTTTCATTGTTGTAGAGTATCTGAAAAAAAAAAAAGGATAATTTTAGAACAAAATTAAAATAATTAAAACAAATAAAAGCGTTATAGCGCTCAGACTCACTAAAAAGGTTTAATATTTAGTTCCGGTTTAATTTAAGATCTTCTAGTTGATCAGTTACGTTTTAACAGGTTTTTCTCCCGTCATTGTTAATAAGTAGTGATTAAAAGCTTATGAGTTATTCTAATATTTCAGCGATTTGCTTGGTTTACAAATGATTTTCATCTTGGAACGGAGTGCTAGAATGAATGTTGTGAACCATATATACCTACTAAAATTGCCCTTTTTTTATAAATTTGCGAAAAACTCACAAACAAATTCGTAGTATAAAATAAAACTTGTCTTATTCGTACACTTTTGGCTGTCAATTTAAGACCGTTCTAGCTTTGAAGAATCTGGCTATAATACTTTAATTCTGTAGAGCTAAATCAAATCTCATAAGTCAATGTATCTTTGTATTTTATAACGTCACCATTTTAATATCCTTGATTCTACCCGAAAAAGAGCCATTCGACTTATTACTGACAATGACCCAGGCCTCACAATAAAACTCTAATCTCTCGCTCATCGCCTAGTCTCCAGATTATGGAATCAATGGCCTGCAGATCCCTTAAATCCCACATCAATACATACATTACAATTATTTATTCGTTTGGTCCCACGGCACTGTATAGGTATGGCAAAAAATATTATCATATAAAAATCATATTAATTGCGAAGCTACGATTTCTACATTTTATGTATAGTTACAATCATGTAACTCATTAGCATTTTTAAAGAGAAAGTGAGAGGCGTAGATACGAGATTTTGCAAAAGTGGCGTAGATTTTATTAGATTTTTAACAAACTCATTATCACGCGTGTTTAAAACACGTAAAATTGTTTTAAAATAAGACGATCCTTATTAAAATCAATAAAAATATGTACCTAAAATCATTGATCCGAATAGATTTTGTTTCTGAACATGGTACGTTAAAATTCTATTAGGATGAAGTGCTAACCCGTTTCCAATACACCTTTTAGAACCGATCTAATTTTTTAAAAAAGTCCACCCGAGCACGGGCTCGAACCCACCACCTCGCGGGATACTCTACCTCTGGACCACGTTACTGATCCAAGAAAACCGGTAAGCATGTTACTAGTGCATCATATACTTATAATTTTAAGGTTTGGTTGTTTTCGGCGGATAACATCTACGGATCTATAGCCCCATGGCTGGATGCCAAACAGGCAAGAGGGAATGAGAATCCTCGAACAGAACAGAACAGCCCCTCGTCAAAAGTATAATGTGGCGCTATCCCTTAGCTGTAGGTCTGTTGACAATTATTAAAATAAACCCTATCGCGAAATTACCTGTATCACGAATATTTTCCCTATGTCATATTTAGGAAAAGCGTGGGGAGCTATGTTAAAGCCACCTTAGGATTGTTATCGTTAACAACAACAACAACAACACACGCCTTTCTGATCAATGACTTGGTTTCTGATGGATAAAATAAATGATTTGGAAATATCTAATTACCATTTGATTTGCTTATAATATAATATAATCAACGCGTGACAAGTGACCTTATAGATAACTTTGTATCAACCGTCTTAAAAAACAAGTTTACTAAGGAAGAAATATAAAAATATACTGTGGCAATTACCATACCAAATTAATAAAACGGAAGGTATATGAACGTACATATATCTGATTTTGTGACAAAAAAGTAACAGTTCTTACTACATTACCGCATGATAGAGTTCTTATTACTCTATGGGTTTCTTGTATAAATTTACAAATCCCTATTATGCCTAATAGTTATTTTCCTGAACTTTGGATGTACTATTATTTATCTGGTCGATTTTCGTGTAATAATTCTAAAAACAAAGCTTATCAAAAACTACTTTATAACTATAACTAAACACCAAAATCATTAGTCAACTATTACACACATTTTGTGATTGATAAATTTGAATTGTCAAGTGCTTAATCGGAATCACTAATAGGTCTCGTGATTTTTTGTAATAAATGATTTCCCAACTACTGGCTTCTCGTCGCCATATCCGGAAGATAAGAAAAATGTTTTTAATATTGTCTATTTAAATTTAAAAGCCGTTGGCTAGGCCCATTGATAGGATGGAAATTAGATGAGTGACCGTCAACCACAACAGATATGCACCGATCAGAGAGGAAGCTACCGATCCAGGTACATAGTCTGGCAGAAAGACCGTAAGAAGGTAGTTTGTTGAGTAGTGCGGTATGCGGTACTTGGTCAAAGACCTTGGAAATATCAACATCATCATTTTTTATCCAATACATTTTTCTAATAGCTTCCTTAGATATCTGAAGGAGTTTCTGATTTCTTCATGGGATATTGAACGAACAGCCTTATTGGTATTGGAGTGGCATAAACAATTTGTTTTAAACGCCCCCATAGAAACATATCGGCCAACGTTAAGTCGGAGCTCCTTCCTTGGGGGCACCAAAATTGGGCCCTTTCTACAAATCCACTTTGGACCAAATCTGCGGTGAAGCCATTCTATATTACCTCGCGAGCGTAATGTGTTGGACAACTATCTTGTTGAAAATACATTTTTTGGCGAAAACTGAATGACAAATTTTCGAGTTCGTCGCTAAAAGATGTATCCAGCATTTCTAAGTAAGATATTCCATTGCAGGTGTTATTAAAAATATATGGGCCTATAATGCCAATGGACAGATATCGCGCGCCAAACGTTCACTTTTGTAAAATATTCTCTTCTAAATTCGGGGTTTTCTCCTAGTACCTGACATGCTGGGATGCTACTTACAGTTCTACTAGTAGAAAATGTACATTCATCATAAAACAATAAATTTATAAAAATGGATAAAATTTGGTCTCCCACCCATAAACAAAAATCTATTATTTTCGCTTCATCTCCCTCTTGACAGTGACTACAAAAACTTGTCAAAACTTAATTGGTCAACTAGAAGAGCTAGATTTAAACCTTTTTGTGAATTCCACCGTTAATTTTTATACGACCTGTGTTGACTTAACAGAATAACAGATAAATAACAGAATAACGGGAAAATAATATTATGGAATCGCTCATGTACAAAAGACATTAAGATAATAAAGTATAACAGTGTTTCCTGAGTAAATATTTAGCCGTCTTAAGATGTCTGCTTTTCACTTAAAAAGCAGTTGCAATAAATCGACACCTGTATTAGAATTATCAGCATCAAAAAACAAATAGCTGTATATTGTGTATAATTGTAAAAATTAAGTCTTACAAAAATTAACTTTATTATTAGTTTTTATAAGGAACTAAGATTCTATAAGTGAAAAGCGGAAATCTTAGGACGGTTCGGCTATATTTTCTATTATTCTCAAATAGATCAAAACTTAACGGAACTTTTTGAAAGATTAAATATTCTTTATTTTTTTCCCACGTTCAAGAAAAAGATTCAAATATTTATAACAAAAAAAACTTACATTTTTCAATGATCACGCAATGAGAATGATCAACAATTACGACACGTGAAAAAGCCGGGGGCCAACTTTTAAAACAAATCAAATAAAAACGGTTAAAAACCAGAAGCTTTGCGTATCACAACAGTTTTTACAACAATAAGCTCGGCTTGGAACTTATGAAAAACTGCTTCTTGAAAGTTCACCGAACGACCGTATAGAATGTGTAGTGGGGCAACACCAGAAAAAACGATCCCGCTAAATACTGACCGCGCGCTCCGAAAAGTTTCGCTTAAATAGTGTTTGAGCGTCACGTGGTTTAAACCATGTTTATACAGGGTATATTGACGTTTTACTTAACCAAAATACCAAGTTTAATGTCTAAACCGATTATTTTTGGATTAATAGTTGTACAGATAGGAAATACCCATAGATTTAGAAAGAAAAAGGAGATACCATTGACCATTATTTACATTTAAGAGCAATCAGCGGTTCCAGGGTTACTGTTAATCTGGTCAACTATATAGTCCCCCACCTACTTTTTGATGTGTGAAAATTTTAAACGTAATTTAGGATGTTTTATACAAAAATCAAAAAAGTTAAGCAAAAAATGAAGAAATGATTCAATTTTTTTTTCTTGTCTGAAGTCAAACCTTCTAGGTTCAACCATCATGACTGGGTCCCGACGTCTTTGACAACCCTGTTTCCATCGTTCTAATATCCTGATGAAATCTTTCCCCTTGTTCGTCACTGACTACGCCCAGATTTCCAGAAAAAAAGTGCAAATGTGAGTGCAAAAAATGAATATTTAGGGACATGAGACATCCTAGTGACTGGCAGGTTTAAGTTCTCTTACGAGAGTTTCGTAGTTTTCATGTTTCTTGTTGCCCAGAAATCATTTTACTTCATTTACAAAACAATTCCAAGCCACTAGTTCTTTTTCATTTATTTTTTCCTTAAAAAAAAGGATTGTTTGTAAGTCTCTTTATTTGAGGTCCAATAAAGACACCTTTCAGTTTTGCATTACATAGGGTGGAAAAACTTCTTTTAGGTACCTACTTTTAGTACTAGTCGTCACCCTCCTCGTCCATAGCTTTCGCAAAGTTTTTTTTATATAATAAGCAAAATATGTTGAATTTTCGTTCGAACAGTGACACGGGATACAAACGGGTACTCAAAAACTCAAAATAGATATTTTAATAACAACTACTAAACTGAATTAAAAAGTATGATTTTCGTTCATGTTACCTAAACCATGCCAACCAGTGTTATCATTACAATAAATAAACACTTGTTTTAGCACTTTTCTAAATTGTCGGTATAAGGTAATGAACTGATGAAAATGAAGGGGTGAAATATTCTAAATGATACCCATATCTCGAGAGCCGCTAAAGGTGGAAGTATCGGCATTTTTCTAAATATTTCCATTATGGGGTTGAAAATGGAGGTTGTATTCTTTCTAGTTCAAAGTGGTCATTAACTAAGACTGGATCTTACATCAAATTTACTTAGTAATAGGTACTTTTGTGCGTCTTTTATTTGACCATACATTCGTTTTTTTTACTTCCGCTTGATAATTATTATGTCCCAAAACCAGTATGATAATTACTTACATTTTTAATTGTAACAGTCTCGGATTCTTAATTTTAGACTTTATCTAACACCTAGCAACCGGTTCGAGTGGATTTGCGTCATATTTTACCTAGTGTGTTCAGTATAGTATGTATCTCTTCCGAGAAGAGACGCCCATAGGAAAGGAGGACACTGATGGTGGTAGATTGCATACTATTTAAAATAATGTTGTACAAGGGCATTAATTACTGTCAAATAGTACAATTTCAAAGTAAGAATGCGATATTATATTGACAAAAAATGTATTAAAAGAGATTGCCGACGGCCGACGGCACCAACGCGGTGTCACATCGCGTATGCGCGGAACTGAGTGGACCAAATTTAAAATTTTAAAAAACGTGTAAGGACAAAAGTTGTTCCTTACATCGTGAGAAATATTTTTTGTCGAAAAGCTTTTTCTCTAAAACCAATGGTTCAGCAGCTATAAGGGAATAAAAAATTAAATTGTTTATAACAGTTGATCGCGCTAGAATTTTTCAGTCCTGATAATTTTCGTTCAATCTATACACCTTTTTTTTCAATGTTCGTGATTTTTCTCTGAGCGATCCTTGTGTTGATAAGGGTGGGGAACAGCCATTTTTAAGCGTTTTGTCCGAAAAATGTCTAAAAAAATGCATACAAAAGGTCATTATATGTTGAATTCGTGCTTCAATAAGCTTTCCTTTGACACCCTACACGATGCTCTTGAATTTTTTTTCCATTGCCCTATTTACCCCCCGAAATTACCCCCCAGAACTTTAACTTTTATACTTCACGTCTATAATTGGGCCACCACACTCTATCTCTGTGCTAAATTTCAAATTTTTACGTTAAATAGTTTCAGAGAAAGTCGCCTGTGCACGAGCCTCAGGCAAGGGCACCAATTGCAGGAGGAATTAAAATACCCTTTAGTCCCGTGGTATATACGCTATTTTTTATACTCTAAAAATTATAGGACAAAATTGACAAATATTTTTTAGCAATTTTTTTAAATAATTTTGCACAACAATAAGACACATGCACCTGTAATAATGGTTTATTATAAAATCATAATGGCTTCTCTACTGTGGAAACTAAGATTTTGTTTAAACTTGTCAAATAATTTTTGGGACTAAAAATACTTTTTAAAGAGATTTGAAGAATTTTAAATGCCTCAGGGATTAAAAGTGACACTTTAGTCCCCAAACCCAGGGATTAAAATAGCCTTCAGCTACTGAGTGCAAAAAAATATATTTCTAAATTTGTCGAGATAAGAAAACAAAAGCCCATAATCTAATCTTTTTCTTTCTACTTTAATGGTCGACAAAAATTTCATTGTTTTAAAGCCCCATGACCCATAAGCATGAACTAATAATAATTATTGTTTCTAACAATACTGGAAAAATACGCGAATTCAATGGAAAATCGCAATAATATTATTCGTGCCGATTTAGAAATAGTAAAATATTTTTTAAGAGGTACATACCGTTGTTTTTCATTATGTTCGTTAATTAACTATTAAGTCTGCGGGAAATTTTAGCGATAAGGTTGCTAATCTCGATTTCTCCATTATGTTTTAATCAGGACTGCAGGACATTTGTTGATGTCACGTTTGAGTCAACGCCTTCAGCTTATTCAAATTATTTCTTTGCAAAAACATATTAACGGGTAGATTCACTATGAAGTCTTATCTCTAAAACCGGTGTAATCTGACAGGTAGGTAAGGGGTTAAACCATTGACTTTCAGCAAGAGCAGACGACACCATTCCTTCATAACTCGCCTCTTGTTTTGTTTCATACATTGTGCGTGTGTAGGACAAGGAAAGAGGCGAGAGAGAGAACGCTAAATACCTCACGCGCCGTCGCTATGGCTTTCCGAGCCGTCTGTATTCCACCGAGCAAACCTGTGAAGACTACATCGATTTAATTAAATTTTGCGACCTGGACCCGATTTCAACGGAAATCGCAGAAATTTCGCCTTTGGCGTCTAATAGCTCCGAAACGAAACATCCTGCATAACTGAATTTTTTACAGAAGCTAGTTGCACTATTCCTCTATCAACCCAAAAATTCGATTGCTCTCCCTCTGACTGTTTCCGAGAAAAACAAACCTGTTCCAATTTAGGTTAAACTTTACGTTAACATGTATATTGACACTTACTTTTCCTGATCTCCTGACGTCATTATTCATTAAGGACAAATGGCTGCTTTTTAAACTGTAATAAGTTATACCGAAAAGTAAACATCTTTTGTAGCTAAATTATCCAAGTAATTTTCTTCAAAATATTTTTTTTGGGTTTGTAATGACTCCCTTAAACGATAATAATAATAATAAAAAAATGCTCTTACTCAAGTTTGGTTAGACTAAAAAATTTTTTTATTTCTAACATCAAGCTTTTACCTTTTAGGTGGAAAAATCTTCTTTTACTTACTTCAGAACATCAAACTGATCCATATTATAAACATACAATACAAATACACACAACAACTGCACGCTCAAACTTTCGGTACACCAAACCAGCAATCAAATGTTATTTTTAGTTACTTTTAATAACATCCTTAAAGCTATTACATATTATAAAATTAGCAAATCGAGGATAGAACCTATCCAAAAATAACAAATAAAATACTTGCAAAACAGCAAAACCTTTAATTATTTATCGTTTGTAAACAGTAAGGCAATGCATACTGGGAGCAAAAAAATTGAATTTAATATAGTAACCATCGACCTTCAGCAAACACCCCACTGTGCGTGGCGCTCTGAGCCGTCTGTATTCCACCAACCCATCCTATGAAAATACAGTTCCAGAATTTTCACACACTTGGCACTGACGCACCAGTTTTCAAAGTTTATGGATAAAAAATCACTTAAAATTTCACTTCAACACGTATATCCCGACCTGTCAAAAACGTTACACACAAAATACTACGCCTTGACAACTGTTTAAACCATGAACGAACGGGACTACGACACATGCTATGGAGAAAAAGCAACGTTGCCACTCTCATTCTAAATTTCGTCACCATGCAATGGAAATTAATTACTAAAAATTTATTTTCACGAAAAATAATGGTATATTGGTATATTTTATTAATCCTTTAGCCTGTGGTATTTAAGATTTTAGTATAGTTTATCAATCTCTGCTTGCTTTTAAATGTAAATGTGATATCTCCTCGTTGTTTCTAAATCTGTGGTAGTAACTAGAAGATGAGGGTCCATTCATAAGGTATAATTATTCCGCTAAAAATTGATAAAAATCCCAAATGTTTTGAAAGAGTATATTTCACGGGGCGGTTCGAGTGTATTTCCGTACTGGGAGTGGCGCGATATTATTGGTGGGCCGTCGACATTTTGTTTCTTTCTAACTTCCTAAAGCGCGTATGTCTGTTTCTCTCTTAGTTTTATTGAATTTATATCGTGCATATAATCCTATGAGGCCAATTTAAAATACGACCCAGCCCGGAGCAATCTTGGGGATATCTTTCGACGATGGCTTGGTTTGATTCTCTCTTGGGGAGTTTTCGCATGGAACTTGCACTTTTTTGAAAGAAAAGTTTGGCTTTAAAAAATAAATTATTAGGTGGATTTTTATTAAATTCTTCATAGAGATCACGTTCCTCTTCAAGTGATGCAAATAGCTTTCGAGTTTTTCGTTTATATGGTTCTGCGCAGTCCTAGAATAAGTTTGGAACTATTCGATTTTTAGAACTCGAACAAACCTACAAGTCTTAAAGTAACAAGTGTCCGACTACCAACTGGCCAGGGACGAGGAAATATATATAAAACTTTCAATGAGGAATGTGGTACGAGAAGGGGAATAACAACCATTAAATATACAGATAATCTACGAGTATGTTTACCTCGTGCTCTGGCAGCAGCCATTGCTAATGAATTTTACAAAATTAGAAAAGACACTGAAAAAAATCAACAGGCGTTTAAGTATACTGTTTTTTAAAAAAAATCCAGTAACCAAGTTTAAGGAAGTAATGTAACCTTCTTGTAACATTTTAGGTCCCCTGTGTTTGGCACACGCTGTATAGACTACGTGCAGGTCGTGGTGGATGTATTTACAACGTTTTACCGACAGAATCACGCGAAAACAGCGTGCTTGTTCTACCTGTTACGAATTTAGAATGTTTCATTATCGGTGACTTTTTGCATCGATATGTTGGATTGGACGTAAGAGTTGCCATTTTATCATATGACGTACATCTTTCTCGATCCGGTGTATAACAAGCAAGATGAAAGTATACGGGGTGTTGCAAAACGGAAAGGTATAGCGACGGCGCCCGAAATCGGATGGAATCGCCTTCTCTTGCTGCGGTGTTGTCAAATTTGGCGCTTTATCGCAGAGTAGGCAAAAAATCGCTGAAGGTCAATGCTTATAATCATTCGTAATACTCTACAGAGCGATATTTTCATTTTTCAAAAATTATTGAAATGTACAATTTGTGTACGCCCCTGGCGCGCGTCCCGTTTGCCCTGCCCTAGTTACGACACTGATCAGCAGTCCATTTTAATTTGGAAGTCAGTGGTGTTGTCACGAAAAAAAATTCGGGAGAGTCAACAGGACCACCTGTAAAAAAATACCAGTCAGTATAATCGTTGAATATCAAAAGGTTTGCTTAGTGACCATTCAATGATATCTTTCATTTATCGAAATTCTACATCCAATTTTTTTCATTGTTTAAAGGGTAGAGAAGGAGATGCAGTGTTTTAACACTGTTTTTAATTAAAGTGATTATACCGTTTTTTCATTCAAACTTTGATCACGGTGGACATGTATTTAAAAAATTGCCTAAGGTTCGAATTCAGGAGAGAAATGCTCGGAAAACAACACATGTACTATTACCATAAACAATTAACGCCCCCTTTTAAAGGTTTTAAATAACTTCCTGATTTGTATATTTATATAAGCCGTAAACAAATCGACATATTGTTTAATATTCAACATGCCATTAAAAATACTTACTGTTGAATCTTTTTCTAGGCGATGCTTTATTAAATTCTAGTCCTGTACATAGCTTTCTACTCTCTTAAAAGTGTGTTATCTACTTCCTTTAAGCCCCATTCCTTCTAAAAGGTACACCTACGCAAAGAAACCTTTTTTCACTAAAAAAGATATGGGCAACATTGTTACTTGAAGTTCCTTCAAAAACTAACAGTCTGGTCGACTTGCTTCTCTGCATTTTGCGTTTTTGGTAATTTTTATAAAATTTTTTCAATGTATTATTGTATGATAAAAAAACATTTGGAAATGTAAAAATCATGTGTGGTTCATTATTGTTGCTAATAATAAAGGTGTGGTATTTTGATGAACAGTATTACAGGGTGCCCGAAAAGTCTTAGTATGGGCAAATATCTTTCCTATTAGTAAAGACAGATACACCAATTTTAGGCGTATCTTATTGGTTAATAAATCTACTTTTTTATGTAATTCAACTTTTTCAACCCCCTTGAGGGATGACGCTAGGGAGTTGAGGTCAGAAATGAAACAGTAGGGGGCACTAAATGTGCAGAGCGGACCAGAAGATCACAGAAACAGATGTCAAGTGAAGTAATGTTTGATGAAACTATGGTACCAACTGTTTCCCAAGAATAATTCCTGGCCAATCCGAAGAACAAGGATCGACTCATCTCCATCCTGATGAACAAGTTCGCCTTAGCAAACATGGAGTGCAAGAAAGCAGACGAAGATGCCTCAATGGGGGTTGAAAAAGTTAAATTACATAAAAAGTATATTTATTAACCAATAAGATACACCTAAAATTTGGTTTCTTCACTAACAGCAAAGATATTTGTCCATACTAGGACTTTTCGGACACCCTGTATATGGGTGCTTAGTAAGTTACTATTTTTAAAAAGAAAACATGACTTCAAGCTGTTGAAAACACAATGAAAATATGTCGCAATCGCACTGGACATTAGTGCAAAGAATCACGTAAACAGAACCTTCTTATCATCTTAAAGACGGATTCTTGTAATTTCCAGATATAATAAATATCTTAAAAGATAACTTGACCAAAGAGGTCTCTTCTCGTGCGTCAGCAAAAGGTTAAAGCTTCTTATATTTTTTAATGATTAATTTAAAATGTAAATTGCTAAATTTCATTATTTAAAAAAATGACCTAAACATTTTTATTGACCATTATCATTTATGAAAACTAACAATTAAAAGCAAATTAATAAAATTTATATATTTTAAACATACAGTATCCTAGTTTGGACCAGTACAAATTTTGTCTCCTGCATACAGTAAACAGGAGAAAAAATACTTTTACATTAGCAGAAATATTTAAATAAAACTTTTCACTAAAAAGTTTCAAGACCTATTGTTAGTGCTGGTTAAAATTTAGATCATCTGGTTGATCAGTTAGGTTTTGACAAGCTTTGTCCTGTCATCGTTAATAAGTCGTCATTAAAAACTTATATCAGTTATTCTAATATTTCTGCGATTTTCTTGGTTTTCACATGACTTTTATCTTGGAAGTGCTTGCTGCTTGTTAAAATGAATGTTGTCCTATTTTTTTGAAGATACATACTTAAACTGAGCTTTTCATTACAAATTTGCGAGAAAATTAAGAAATAAATTCATAGTACAAAACATAGTTGTCTTTTTGTTATACTGTCAATGCAAACCATTGATTGTCAAAGCATTTTATGACAGTAAACTACACTAGTATTATAATAAACTAGTTCCGCCGTTCCGCCCGCGACTTCGTTCGCGGTAAAACAATTTTACTCCATTACAAACTCTGAACCCCCATTTCACCCCCTTAGAGGTTGATTTATTAAAAACTGGAAATCACGTGCTTAAAAATTTACGGTCAGATTTTCCAACGCTAGTCCGGCCTAACTTGACAACCAAAAGTTTTAAACTGACAAGTGTAAGAATTTTTATACTATGAATTTATTTCTGAGCTTTTACAAAAATTTATAAAGACAAGGGCAATTTTGGTACGTACTTTCGACAATAATAGAACTAAATTCATTACAGCAGCTCATTCCAAGATGAAAATCATTTGAAAACCCAGCAAATCGCTAAAATATAATAATTCATGTTTTTAATGACGACTTATTAACAATGACAGGACAAATACCTGTCAAAATATAACTGATCAACTATAAGATCTTAATTTAAACCAGTACTAAATCTCAAATCTTCTTAGTGAATCTGAACATTATTTTTTAAAGTACTTCTACACTTCTATAAAGTTAATAGGACCATCTAATATTTTTTCTCCATACAAAGTCTGAACCCCTGTTTCACCCCCTTAGGCGTTGAATTTTGAAAAACTCTTCCAAAGTAGATGCCTAGGTTCCATAAGAAACCTCTGTGCAAAATATCAAGTTTCTAGACCCAGTGGTGTGGGCTGTGCGTTGATATGTCAGTCAGTCAGTCAGTTTCTTCTTTTATATACATACATAAGCTAGCGGTGTTTTCAACTTTTAGATAGTTTATCTACATAATTATCACATCAGGATATTTAATTTATTACAAATAAGATAATATACATATGATATCCCATTTGAATGTAATTGTTATTACTTATTTCTATTAGTTATTATTAGCCTTAGTCAATAAATGAAAACATATAAAATCCCTCTGAAATTCAAAAATAAAGGGCCAGAAATATATTATTTGACCTATAATCAAATTGTGTTCCATGTAAATGCACAGTTACAAGTCAGAATTTTAACTATAACTTCGGGTTAACTTTTGAAGTCTTCAAGGGATTTTGTATACTACAGAACTATATTTGTAGACCTTTGTATTCTGTCTTGTGTTTATTGGCAGATGACTGACAGGCAGAGAGAGCAACAGCTTAACAGATACACTATTTTTTAAATTCTACAGTATAGGGCTTGTTGCCAAAAAAACTTATTTATTACACTTTACCAACAAAGAACCAAAGTCTAAGTACTATGTACTGTGGGTGTACTGGGGAAATCTGACTAACACATCCAGAGCTGAAAATATCCGTAGGGATTTCACCAGCCTTTTAAGAGGATGTGTGGGGTGGTACCACCTCAGTCGAGGAACAATTCCTCCTTTCAATAATTAACAATCACAGAATATCCATGATCGACGCGGGATTCAAACCCGCGACCTCTCGGTTGCAAAGCTGGCGCCATACGAACTCGGCCACCGGAGACGTGCGCGTTTAGCAATATGTCAATATATTTTTTTTTGTGATTTCATAAAATATGTGACATATCTAAAATTGTAAAAATTGAATATGATATACATTTTTTACATGTAGGTACTTAACTAAAACTTGTTTTACAATCTTATAAATGATTTTATATTGGTGACTTAATTATTATCAGGGCCGTTTGAAGGACCATTATGAAACAGGAGGTCTCACTTTTTGTGATATAGGACTTATGACAAAACAGTCCTGTGAAATGCTATAGAAAATTTAACATTGATCAATTTGCTTTTGAGCAGATCGAGGGGCTACCCCTTTATTTTTCTGTGGTGTACGTGTGAAGCGATTCAATTCTATCTGTCTCATTTGAAAGCAATAAATAAGTATATTATGTAGGTAGGTATGTATATAATGAAAAAATTAAAACAGTATTTTGAATGTAAAGATTTGGATACAAATATTATTTCAGCAACGAAAAGTGTGGCTGGATCTTTGAGGGTTTCAAAATCGAAAAAGTTTTAATTTGCTCAACATACCTACAGGTATTTAGAATGCATTCATTCTGCATACACCAGCGGAATTTTCCACTGTTTTTTTTTGGGGCCAGTGACATTCAATGAAAACAGCTCACATAACAAACAAACATTTTCAACATTAATAAAATGAATTTCCACTTACTTGTGCTTCTTTTCTTTAAAATGGGAAGAAACCTAAACAAATTTAAAATTTTCAGAATTATTCTCAACCATGTGTCAGAACGTCACAAGCATTAAGGCCGAGATTAAGGTGTCACAACAATCAGCCTTACGGATGACATTTGACATTTCAAATTCGACAGCGTTGAACTGACAACCGACACCCACCTTGGAGCCATTTTTCTGCGATGTGTTAATCGCGTTTTAACGAACACGATTCATACAAAGACAATGGTTAAACGTGGTCAGTAGATTTTTTTTTATTTATCAGCGATACCGAAACTATGAATTGTGACTTTATTGCGATTACATTAGCTGAAAGCAAAAACAATTCACTTACACAAAAAGATACTTTACACTCTGTGAGACTGTGAGTACTGTTTGTGTGAGTACCTACTCTGAATAACCTAAGCACCTATACCATCGTCGAAAGATATTCTAATAAGTCCGCGCACTTGCTTATCGCACTGTAAATCCCCCTTTGGCCGTTGCTCGCCTCTCGCCTAAGCCCGTCGTGCCATCGTCGAATGGTAGCGCTCCATTCCTGGCTGCGACAGACGCTTGAAGACTACGATCGATTGCAAAAAATGCCGCCATTCCGCGGACTTCAAAGACGCGACTAGACTATTTATCCTTCGACGATGTCTATAAAATACTGTCAGTTTGGAGACTAATGGAGACCTTATAAAGCCTGATAATAGTATAGGAGTAATATGGTTCCTATAATCTCAGACTTTGGGGAAAAATACGTATTTTTTGTAATACAGCGCTTCAGAAATTTTAACAAAATATTAAGTAACACGTTACTGCAGTCGTTCAGTTACGACTCGACTAAAAAAATAATGATTTTGTGAACAGTTAAACTAAAAAGTGCTCATCATTACTCGAATAACAGCGATTGCAGCAAAAAATATAGATTGCAGTTCATGATATGGTGGCAACCAACAATACGTTACTCTCTTTCCTTGTCTAAGACATTAGGGTTGTATAATGCTCTAATACACTTGAGGCGATTTTAAATCAGAGACCTAGTCATGACTACGCCTGACTACACAATTTCAAATCAGATTTTATGACGTCATACGGAAGGTAGTCTTGACCTAGTCTGCTATTTGCCTGACCACGATTGCGAGCATGGTCAACCCCATATACTGTCATTTTTGTCAATGTCAATTTTTATATTTATATTTGCGAAAGGGTTGTTTGTTTTGATTTATGTTTTTCCATTTTTGTGGCAATGCAAGCCGAGCTGGAAACAATTAGAGAAAGAAATACCGACAAAATTGTCTTTTCCAAAAGGCGAGAGATATTCTTATGCGGATGATAAACGGTAGAGGTAGAGGTCTTTAATTTTATGGAAGTCAGTAGTTCAGCGATACCTTGACCAGGCTTAAATGTGTCCTAAACAAACAAAAAATTGTCGGAAAGAACAAAATGACGTAAACTACTAAGTTAAAAAGCAACGGGACAGAAAAAATGAGCATAAAACATAAGTACTTAATAAACTGAGGTTAGTTTTACCACTGATGTGATCTGTCATTCAGTGAATAATATGAAAACGAATTTAAATCAGATTTCTCGGTGACGTCATTTTTGTGACGTTTGATCATGAATACAGGTGACTAGGTCAGGCTTTTAGTCACTGATTTAAAATCGCCTTTGGATCTTGTCTAAGCTTGGATAGAAATACATTCAGCACTTAGCGTACCGGTGCGCACTGACTTAACCAATGGAAAACGCTAGAAGGTGATTCCCTAATCAAAGGATCTAATTAATTACGGCTCTTATGTCTCCTTTTGTCATATTAAATGCAGTAGTATTGAGTTCACTGATAAAATGTATTTTCAGTTTTCGTTCTTTGATTCGTTGATTCAGATCAGCAGAGCGGTTAAAGGGATATACTTTTTAACGTTGTAGGTATATGTTATTTGTTATTTGGCGGTGCTCTAATCGTTCTAATTCAAATTTTCGCAATAATGTGGAAACTTATCTAAATTCGTAGTGACCAAAACGAACTTAATTATTATAAAGAATATTTCCAGATCCGTTTTATATAATGGAATCAATTTCTTGGATTCTTCAGAGTAAAACCGTTGTAAAACGAACACCCCTCTATGTTGATTTCATAGGTCACTACTTTTCGCGGGCAAGTTCAATTGTTTTTCGTAGAACAAATGAGAAGAGATATCTCGGACGCCATGTCAAACGGGGAAACGGGTTGCAGTGAGGCAGGAAAAAGTTGTCCCGGGACAGTTTTCGTCGTTCCTGATACTCCTGAAACGGGTATTATCATTTAATTGTGTTAAATTAAGTTGAAACAATGTTTATTCGGTTCGGTAACCCTCGATCTGACTTTTGAAAGTGATTTTTTTCATCAATATCCTGCAGCATCATACAGAAGAAATACGTTAGCACAGGTCAGTTGTACTGTAGTATCTTTTTTTTATCATTTATACAATTTTTACCATTGTATCACCACAGTTGAGAAAACGGGCTTTTCTTACGCGTTTTCTCAACTGTGGTATCACACATTGTATACAATTCATCACTTAAAAAACTTTCTTCGGTAACGCGTAATCACCTTGGTCAGAAAGTTTTTCAGTTGCAGTACGGGCTGGTACCAACGTCGGACTGGGATGGTAAGGGCCCACCGGTGTAGGTATCTGGGAGGCCCGCTGCCTCATATACAGGGTGTCCGAAAAGGGTAATTATTGATATTACTGGAAACAGCGAATTTTTTCATGAAATTTTGCACATACCCTAATTTTGGGTCGTAGAACACGAATCCGAAGTCAGCTTTTGGCGGTCTCGTATGGTTTTTCCAAAAAAAAAAATTGTTTTTGGAAAACTTTTAGGTTACCTTTTTGTTATAGATTCCTTTAAGTTTCGACACTTTCACTTCAACATATCTGTAAACTTATAATTTTTATTAGTTTTCGTCACACAAAACACCACATTTAGGCAAAAATAGCTAAGAAAATTGCTTTTTTCTATAGAAAATTCCATTTTATCGCTACAAGACGTCATTATTTTTCCAGCTGTCAATTTTCCGGCGTTGCCACGTTTACAAAGCATTTTTCTCGCAAATTTTAACAATTTCCGGCCATAAATAAATCCAAAAAAAGAGATGGCAATATGAGAGTAAAATAAGACAGATAGCATTTTATTTTCCCTAAAAGGGCAAAAAGATGACCCCAACCAACACCCTGGGGCACCGATCCCTCTTCGCCTGCGAGGAAAGAGACTGGTCAGGGCCCCTAACCAGGTGCTAACCCTGCTCCGACCTTAGGGTGCCCTCCGATCCACCGTTATATCGAAAATATTAGATCTGTCACCTAATTCACCGACTTAGAAAAGTTTTTGATACGAACGGTGGATCGGAGGGCACCCTAAGGTCGGAACAGGGTTAGCACCTGGTTAGGGGCCCTGACCAGTCTCTTTCCTCGCAGGCGAAGAGGGATCGGTGCCCCAGGGTGTTGGTTGGGGTCATCTTTTTGCCCTTTTGGTTAAATTTGGTTCATTTTCGCATTTTCCCGCCAACTTTTTATTATTCCTAATTTACAACTTTGTCTTGAAAAATAAGTAAACCTGACAACGCCGGACATTTGACAGCTGGGAACGTAATGGCGTCTACTACCAAATACAATGGAATTTTATATAGGAAAAAGCAATTTTCTTAGCTATTTTTGGCTAAATGTGGTGTTTTGTGTGACGAAATAAAATAAAAATTATAAGTTTACAGATATGTTTAAGTGAAAGTGTCGAAACTTAAAGGAATCTATAAAAAAAGGTAACCTAAAAGTTAAAAAATTTTTTTGCGGAAAAACCATTCGAGACCGCCAAAAACTGACTTCGGATTCGTGTTCTACGACCCAAAATTAGGGTCTGTGCAAAATTTCATGAAAAAATTCGCTGTTTCCAGTAATATCAATAATTACCCCGAAAAGTCTTAGTCTAGGCAAATATCTTTGCTATTAGCAGATACTATAGAGAATACTTATATAATGGTGGACAAACAAATTCCTAAGCCATAAACCCGTCAACCACCAAAATGTCTGCAGGGAGACCCGCTTTTTGGTCCATTTTTATTACACGCCAGTGTTCGTCTATGTATTATTTAGTCTATGCTATTAGTAAAGGTAGAGACATCAAATTTTAGGTGTTTCCATTTTGTTAATAAAGCTACTTTTTCATGTCGTTTAACTTTTTCAACCTCATTGAGGGGCGACACTAGAGAGTTGAGACCAGACCCCCTCCTATTTCTATGGACCAGACGGACACCGGATAAGTGATTCCATACTTAAGTGTTCTGTTTTGCTAATTCTAGCATCGAACAATAAAAATACAACCGAATGAAGTACCTATATACGTATCAAGTTGGTTGTCGCTTCTGTTCGATCCTTTATCCTTTGCTTTACATCCTTATTAGTGTTTCTTTAATCCTGCTATACTAGCCACTGTATTTATTTTTGACAAACCTTACAATACGCCCGAAAGCCGCTTCCATGCATAGGCGTTACAAAATATGCATACATACATTCATACATATATCACAGTGTAAATTAAATACCTACAATAATGTACAATAACATTCTTACGTACCGTACTTCGAGGAAGTATTCTCTTATTGAATAAAAAGGCTTTTCTTTTAGTAGCATTTTTAATTTGTGTTTGAAAACTTGCAAATCAGTTATTTCTTTAAATGCCTGGGGCAGATGATTATACATTCTGAGTGCCGTTACAACGGGGCCTCTCATCACTGGTTCTACAAAATGGGACATAGAGCATGTCTCTTCCATAAAAATTCATTTCCCCACATGTTGGATACTTTTAATATTTTTACAAATAATGTAGAGTGAAGATTCTAAAATGTATAAATTAATGCCGAAACTCTTCACACTTCAAAACAGGACGACAGGAATCTCCATAGCCCAGTCCAAAAAGACTTCGCAAAATCCTCTTCTGCATCTGAAGCACAGTATGAACATGTAGAGAAGCCCCCACGCTATATTAACACGCCAGATTATTTACACACTGTTGCTGGGCTTTACATTTTACAATCCAACATTACCACATACAAAATTTTAAGTAATGAAAATAATAAGGAATATGATTTACTAAATAATGAATATTTTTCAAAAAAGTCCCTTGAATTAAATTAAGATGTTTTTTTTAGTGAGTTAAGTTATATTTTGTTATTTACTTTTACCTGCTGGAAACTTAATATATTTTTTTTGACTAAAAACTGGTGTAAAATGAACAAGGAAAATAAAAGACAAATAGTTTTAGAACTATCGCTCAGTCTACGGTTTTTATTGATTGCACAAAAACACTGATAACAAAAAACCTTTAAAAAGTATATAAATAATTTTTTTTACTAATTTAGTTAAAAATAAATTTTAAAAATTTGTACTGAACAGCTTTAAACAATTTATTTCCTTCTGTAAAATTCAGAAATATTGCTAAAGTTTCAAATTTCTTGTTGTTTTTTCTTAAATTACTTTCTAATATAAAATAGTTTTGTCCTTTAGCAACAGTTTCTGACATTAAACTTGTTCTTAATAATTCCTTCCAAAATATTTTGTGTAAAATTACGTAATCCTCAATGAATAAAACAACCTCGTACGTAATTTATATTTTCTTAAATAAATTTACAGTTGTATATTTACAATATTTTCAACATAAAAATCGTACAGTATTTTTCTACATTCTTAAATTAGTCTAATTTTTTAAAACTTTTCTTAAAAAACACTTTTTCATATTTGCCAATAATCAGCTCTTGTTAATATTGACTAAGTTTCGCAAAATGCCAAAAAAATTACACGAAAAAATTAATGTAATATCTTACAAATGGGATTTTTTATTAATTGGTCCAAAAAAAATAAATGATATGTAAACTTTGGTCTCAAATTAGGAAAAAAATATATATTTAGGTAAAGGAAAATTACACATATTGGTCCTCTGGTAAAAACTTGCAGTCGTAAGCCTACATTGGGGTTTTGTCAAATGCTTACAACGTAAAATGTGAAATACTTGGCTTTCACTCTATTACAATACAAAAAATTGTTATGTTGCTTGTTAATTTTGATCAAAATGACTTAGCAATTTAACTCAAAATTAAAACAGAGTTATAAAGAAATTTTTTAGAGACAGTGATATTTAAAATTAAGTATTTAAAACTATATTTAAAAATGCTTGAAGGAAGAATTTACATAGAATTGGTGTAATGTTTTGTCAAACATCAGTGAAGGAAAGTTTGTTGAAACAATTGCTTTGAATCATGTTCTGGTTCTTTTAGGATAGCCTTTACAATCTTACAATTTTACATTTCACTTTGTAATTTTTACTTAAATGACCGCAAGCAAAAGAAAAAATATTGCAGCAATTATTGGCAAAGAGCAATATCGCGAGCAAAAAATTTTTATTTACAACTTTATATTAATATCTGTTACATAATTTTGGAAGCAAGTTATGGTAATTTTACCTATTACTGGTGTAATAATATATTACTTGTAAATTTTCTATAAATATTCATTTTGTTTTTTCACGTTTACATTTACATATTCTGTTTTGACAACTCCGTATTCGCTAAATTTTTAGAATAGGTTAAGTTTCTTGGCATTATCTTCTGTTTTGGAAATTTTGTGAACCTTTTTTCCCTATATTATGTATGATTATATGTTTAGGAACTTTACTACAACTCGCTCAAGCTCAACACAGGTTTTACATAATACGTAAATTTACATGAAGGCTACATAA
Source organism: Philopedon plagiatum (assembly GCA_963971165.1). NCBI lineage: Eukaryota > Metazoa > Arthropoda > Insecta > Coleoptera > Curculionidae > Philopedon > Philopedon plagiatum. The sequence continues at coordinate 84,910,225 of OZ020195.1, forward strand.
AGTATTTAATTTTAACATTCAAGTTATTTGATTGCTTAAGACCTCTGAAAGCGAGATCGGTGCGTTACAACATTACATTGCAATGTTAACATGCATATTTGTAAATTTACATGAGGCAGCTACCTTGTGTAAAATTACAAAATAAATAATTTTGCATATATGTGTAAAAATCACAATAAGCTTTGATTGCTTGCAACAAGTCTCTTATAAAGAGACCAAATGTGTTATGTAAAATTACATAATTGAGCTCGAGCGCCCTTTGTAAGACATTTACACAGACAGTCACTGACATATAAAGGAAACTTAAAATAAAACATCCAAGGTTTATTTTTACCAAAATATATTTTTATCACATGAATTAAAATTTAAAATCTACATTAGACGAGGCCTCATCAAAACATTACTTAGTAGGAGTTCTGTCATTAGCTAACTAATATTATTTTGTGTAAATTACACATAAAACGTACCTATATAGGGTCGATAATATTAGGTAAAAGTGTACTTACTTATCATTAATTGTTAAATATCACAGTTTACAGAGTTCTGTACATTTATATAAAACACCACCGCACGTGTTGTAGATTTATATAAATGTCAAAATGTTGGCGCCCGTTTAATATTAGCAATGTTCTTCTAACATTGAAACACACACAGATACCTATGTTCAGCAGAATCTCGATAAGTAGGCGTCTTTTTTCAACATAAGTTTTATATGGCTTTGTTAAACCTTAAGTAAACAAGCCTGTGTAATGTAAATGTACCTAATAAAAAAGTCAACATTTCCATGGCGTTTCGCAATATGAAATTTACTTTTATGTAAAATTATCCTTTACATTACACAACCTAAATTTTTAGTATATAGAAAGATCTATATTTATGCATATACTTTTTCTGTAATTAAATGGTAATATTACAGCGTCCAGGGTAACATGTAAAATATCGTTGGTGAAAAATAAATTCGCTGGTTTTTTTCGATTTTGTTAAAAAGTGTCTGTGGTTTGAAATTAGAAAAAAAAATGTAAAAAAAGGTTCACGAAATTTACAAAATATTTTACACATTTTAAGCTTATTTTATATTATGCAACATCGATTTATATGTAAAAAGGCCCTTAAAGTGGCCATAATACCTAAAAATTTTGGTTCGAAAAATGTTCTCTACTTCTTAGAAACTTGCATACGAGGGAGAGTCTAAACTAATATTCAGAAACAATAATTTTGGCGTATCGTAATGTTCCCAAAAATATTTTCATATGTACTTAAGTACCTAAAAAGTTCCGTGGTGAATAATTTTGCATAACTATGTTGACACTCTCCCTTGTATTTTTTTATAATATTAATACTATTTTTCTCTACACAACTGGCCGCCATATTAGTTATTGCTTCGGCTGATTATTTATTCAACTTTAAAAATAATAGGAATAGAAATTTACCAATATGGTATATATACAGGGTATGTTCAAAATGAACTAATGTAAGTGAAATTTTAATATTTAAAATTATTTTGATTTTTTCTTCTTAAGTTCTTAGGTATAGGTAGGACGCAAAAATTAAATAAAATAATCAGCCACAAGCAATACGTTGTCCCGCCATAAATATTTAATTATACATAAATTCTATATCAATAAAATTTTCTTATTTACAAAATATACACGGCAATTTAGAATAGTTTGATTTAGACATTGTTTTCAATAACTTTTGGTAAATTTTAAGTAAAATTTACTCTATTTTGTCATTTCCGTCTCACTTTGGTAGTTACTGCAAACACAGGGTGAGCAAAAAAAGGTATAATAATAGTAATAATCATCGGTAAGCAATTCTTTTGCAGGGCTACCTTTTTTACACGTATTTATCAGTGTAAAAATAGATCATTAAGAGAAACAATCAGCTCCCATCCTACTATTTTTTTTATGCCATTGCTCAGTTATTTGTTATAAAAACACCCCAGCCTTAAAATTTAATTCTGTACCTTTGCTTTAAAACGGCGCACCGCAAAAATTCGACAGACGCATCGCATTTTTGAAGGTCGCTGTTTGAATGGAGAAGTACAAAATAGCACTTATATTTTTTTGATGAATTACGTGTCTTTTTTTGTGTCTTCCCGGTGTTACTGGTTTTTTACTACAAACAACCAAACAGCAACAGTGTCACAAGAAAAACAAATAGTAGGGATCACTCTGCTTAAATTTTCCTTTACCGATTCGTTTTATAAAAACGCGCATTAAAAATTATCAAGTACTTCGTAAAATTTTGACCACAAACCAAGATAAGACACTAAATGATTATTCGATTAATCTTGAAAAATACTTGTTTATTTCATAGGTAGCGGCAATTTCCAGATATTATAAGGATTATTATACTTCTTAATTCATACCCACCCTGTCTGGGGACCACTTGAAGTATAAAACTCGTCAGAGTGTCGTCTGAACAATTTTTTATATATTCACTTGAAACAGTCTATATCACACATATAAAATCACTCACATCTGAGCTGACAGGAACTATTTTACTCGAAGAGGGCCAATATGTCGTCATTGGTGGATGTGTTATTGTGCCCCGAACTGCTCCCGCTAGACGGCGGGGTATTTAGGTCAGGGGGGTCCAGGTAGGAGAGCAGTTCCATTGGATCCACACTGTCCGGTAGGAGCTGAAAAAGAAGAGAACAAATTTAAGTCAACGAGATTTAGAGGTGTTTTTTTTTATGTTGAAACTAGAAAATAGCTTGATTTAAAAATTAGAATCAACAAAAGTTTATGTTGAAAAGAAACTAAAATTTTGTATTTTGTTCAATGATAAAAAAAATAGTATCTCTTTCAGCCAGAACTGACGAAAGTATACAGTTGCGTGTATAGGAATTGACCCGCCCTTTTTAAATTAATTGCGTTGTAAAAAATATTTTTTCTACGGGCTAAAATATATACTCACATTCAGAGCTTCTTGCCCAGTTCCTTCCCCTTCAATAACAGCTGCAGGATCGAAATTTAAATCACTCGGTATATCAGGGACGCTGTTGTCGTTGTTACCGCTGTTATGATTATCGTTGCTAGCTGGGGGGACGCTCGGGGGTCCCGTGCCTCCGCCCGGTGTGTGTGCGCTACCCGGAGTACCACCAGGCGTGTGAGGCGTATGAGGTGTGTGTGGGGTATGAGGAGTATGAGGCATCTGTTCGTTCAGACTCTTTTCCATCGCGTTCAATGGATCCAGGGAATTTACACTTTCACTTAGATGGGACAAGGGTCCGCTGCCGCCCAGATATTCGTTAGAGCTGCTGAATGATCCCATACTGTTTGAATCCATTCCGTTGCCTATAAAATTAAGGAAAAAATATAATCAATTAAATTTGCAAGATTATAATGCAATATTTTACAAAGAATCCAATGAGGCACTTGAGTGGACCAAAATTTGTTGCAAAATTCCTTCTGACTGTCATTCAAACAAAACCTACTTTTTGCTCTATTTAGCCAATTAAAACATTGCAATTGTGTCACGTGATACTGAAGCCATATAGGACTTTACCCAAGTCAAAGATAATGATTATAATCTCGGTACTTCTAAGCAATGCCGATATATCAAAAATATATTGAAATGTACATTTAATTTTCCTATTTTGTTATATTTCTCCAAAATAAATAATTTTGCCCTGCGCTTAAATAGCTTCTATTATTATTAGTTTACAAGTTAGAGCACAATTTACCAAAGTAGCAAAGAGTGAGTTTTGCATATATACGATTCATGTAAGTATGAAGTTTACCTCTATTTCCGCCACTGTAAGTTTGAGGTCCATTTATCATAGACCCACTGGCAATACTGTTCATGTCAGGCGTCAAATACGGCGACATAGCCTGGGACATATCCCAGTTGTTCATGGTAGGCAAAGTCATGCTTCCTGGTGACATAGCTTTGTTCATATTACGTTTTGACGCGCAGGATTCGTTTCCTTCATCTTCCAGCTTGATACCGTTCCTGGCAGCTTTCCAGTTTGCGTGACTGTCGATTGTCACCTCTTCTACTTCGCTGGTGGCCAAGTTGTTTAAAATGCCCCACATATACTGGTCTACCTCTAGGCCTTCAAGTTGTGCTGGTTTACTGTAACGAGAGGTGCGATTTAAAATTTTGAAAAAATTTCTTCTGTCTTTGAGCAGTAGTTACATTAAAGCTGTTCAAAAAGTTAGTATTATTCTAGTGATTAACTTACTTGCATACAGGACACCTCCATGATCCCCTCTCACAGTTGAGCTGCAGGTAACTTTCGAGATCAAAACACTGTATGTGCTTACACTCGTGTCCTCTGGCAGGCAGTGTTATCCTCTTGAATGTTATAGGACATTTCAGAGAAACCTAAAAATTAATCTCCATTGTAATATCTAAGCAAAAGGGATTTAAAAAGTGGATAAATCATGTAGTTTGCAAAATAGGTTCTTGTTGTACAAATGTGTTACATTCTTCCTACCTTCAAGGCAGTCTGTTCTACAGCATCCCTGTCATTTTGGCCAGTACTGCTGAAATTTCTCTTTATTTTGGCTATGCAATGATCGGCCGTTAGGAGACGTTTGCGTAATAGTCCTTGCAGAACAGATCTTACACTAGGCCTGTGGACCAGTTGGAGGACGAACAGGTGGGACTGAAAAAAAATTAAACTTTGGTAAAAATCATCAAAAAAATTAAGCAATGCATTTTTCATATAAATTTAAATAAGCCTGCTTACGACTGTAAAAACATAATACATATAAATACTTACACAACAACACGCTGCCACTGTAATTTGGATGGTATTTCTCCCAGGTTGGCAAACTTCTTTTAGATACAGAGGTTTATGCGACGTTTTGTTTTCGCCCCTATCTATCACCAGGGGTGTTGCGTTCACTGATACCTGCACACTAGTAGGCCAGTTGGTGTTCATTTGTCTGTCTTCATGATGAAAACACTTGAGCTGTAGTTCCAAGTCTGATCGCCACATTAGTGTTTGGTGTACTGTGGGTTTGAGTTGGAAAACGTGATTGCTCACTGCCAAGTTATGCTCCAGCCTGAAAGGCGGTAGGATTATACCGTCTCGTACCGGAAAAGTTAGACGAAGTTCCTCGTCTTCTAAAAGAGCGACAAATAGATGAGTAAGGGTGTTATAGGGTGGACAGAATAGGGAGATATGGAATGCATAAAGTCGATATTAATGAAAATTACATTTTTATACTTACTAGTTGGTAGAATAGGTGGCTTCAAATCACTAAAGTTAGGTTTGACATCGGGATTTGGGCTAATATAGGGTGGAATACTGCTGGCTGGAGTAAGGGGTGGCGTGGGGTTCCCGGGAATGGGGCTGTGTTGATAGTTCATGTTATTCCGCATCGCCACGTCTTGCTGGAATTGGTTTGATGAACCGTACTGTCCTTGAACTAAAACGGAACATTTTTTAGATAGGTTCTGGATAATAAATATTATACATATACAGATTTTTAACTTGCTAAAATTGACTGTCTAAATTCCAGTGCTTACCATTATGTCCCGTGTTGCTCATTACTGAAGTGAACTGACCAGAATTATTTGTAGGAAATTGGTTCATGGAACCATTAAAATACTGTTGTTGGTTGGTATAAGGAGGCGTGGCCCCCCTTAGTTGTCTGGGGTTTGATACTGGCCCCATAGTTGCGGGTCCTAAAAAATTAGAAGCAGTATAAGTAAAGCTGTTTTTAAATTTTACTATTTATTCATTCGCTGAGTTATTGATTCAAAAAAAATAATTTTGTATCTGCTTACCTGGACCGAAATTACCTGATGGTCCCAAACTTTGCTGGGTAGGATACTGATTAAAATTAGGCTGCCGCGAGGCGTAATTACTGTATTGACTATTAGGATTGAAATTAGGATTCATCGGGTTAGGACCTATGTTTGGACCCATACTGGGTCCCATCGATCCCATGTTAGGATTTCCCATGCTTCCTGAAAACAAAACATGATTATTAGTAGATTGTTAGTTAATTGTATGTGCAACAGGACATCACAACTTTACAGCTTTGTTAATTTTGACAATTTTCTTATATCTACATACAAACATTTGACATTTTTTATATAGGAGAGTGAGCATAAAAGTAGAAATTTGAGAATTATAATTACAGAGATTTGTTTTTAATTTCTAATATTCTAATCAATCTAATAATAGAATATGGATCTTTAGAAACTTACAGAAGTGAAAGAATGAAATAAATATATTAGTGCTCAAGACTTACCAGGACCCATATTGGGGTTACCCATGGACGGACATGGTCCACTCGGATAGCTTTGCACCGACCTTTTCTGGGTCATGTGCATCGCTGGGGAAGGATAAGGAGCCATTCTCCTATTGGGGTACATATTATTGGACGTTGTTCCACCTGGACCTTGCATAGGCATACCCATTTTAGGACCCATACCTCCCATATTGCCCATACCGTTCATCCCGTGCATGCCTCCCATTTGGTTCATATTGCTTATGCCGTTCATGCTCATCGGGTTCATCCCGTTCATGGGCATCATTCGTTGCTGGTAACCTTGCGCGTATTGCTGGTTGCCGAATTGGGCTGCGTTGTCTTGCAGCGCTACCACGCTAGCGGTGGCTGTGGCGGTAGCCGTAGCCGCGGCAACCATTGCGGCAGTTGAAAGAGCGTTTCCTTGATTGGGGTAGCCGCCACCTGTCGGATCCGGTTGGTTCATGCCATTTGGGCCAGGACCGTAATTACTTAATCTGGAACAAAAAAAAAACAATTTTACATAAGGCATTTAGACCCATAACAGTCAAAATATTTTAAATGGCGAATTTCCTTGTTTAAGGTTATCACCGGTCAATTGGCCAAAAAGCTATTGACCGGTCAAAGGTACAACTCTAATTATCAGACAGATCAAATTGTTTTAAATCAAATCACGACATTTTAAATAAAAAGTTTGCGAAATAATTTTCTGACTCTCCGCCACTGGTTCTATTTCTACTTACGGCGACAGGCCGAGGGTAAGCTTTGAAAAGGGGGTGGAAACGGGGTGGAATTGTCGATAAAAAGACGACTTGCCAGTCACAATGCGGCGACGGCGACCGCGTTTCGAAATTCATCGGAAAAGATCGCAAGATGTTCAGACTATATCGATAGGGATAGAGGGGCGGGGGGAGTGAAGGGTTGGATACAGAGGCGCTTGGAAGAGTAGCTAACATTACAAAATAAAATATAGATGTACCAATTAACAGTAACAAATTAAAAACTTGTACTAGTAAACTAGAAAATCTTAATTTAAAACAGTATTTAATCTTAAACCTCTTTAGAGAATCCCGCTTTTAAATTGTACATTTTTAGCAATAGCGGCACGTGTAAATGTCAGCAAACTCCAGAATTATGTCATTTTTAATTTCAATTTTTGAAACTACTTCGTCATTCCTATCTCGCTACCTGAGAAAGTAGCGCAGTATGAAAAGTGTACAAGTATGATAGGTCAAGTATTTTTATCCTTGTCAATTTAAACCCCCTAACTGTCAAATTAGACTGGTTTTAAAATTAGGTATAGTGAATCGGCCTTATAAATTTTAGGTGTATTTTTTTTTCAAGAACAACAAATTTGCCGGAGGAAAGATTTGAAAAAAATCGCTTGACAATAATTATTACAAGCACTAATAGTTTTAAGACATCCATAAATATTTTTATTTATTTCTGAGGTTTTATACATGAATACTTTCAACAGTACCCACGCCCATGCTTTCAGACCTTCATCCCTTGTTTTCGGCACAATCGGGTCACAAAATGTAGTCACACACAGGAGGTATCTGACATAAGGGGCCTTATTTTCTAATTGGCTGCAAGGCAAACACAGGGTCCGGAAATACCTGGGAATTTAGGACTAAAAAAGTGCCGCCTTGTCGAGTTTTTGACTTTTAGTTCGACAACTTTGAGCATTAGGAGTGGCTAGATCCGTAAAACTTCGGTTTGATATCTAGGTCAAATTTTCAAAAATAACGTTGACGGAAATACCCAGTAGAAGTACAAGATTTAATTTTTTTGTAAAAATAACTTTGAATAAATCATACTCGTTTTGTTCCAATTGGATCGACTTTTGAATCCAGATAGGGATTATCCTTCAACTCAACGTATTATTACAGATTGCAGACTATCTTTTTGTTTTCGATCTATTAACTTTGATACTCCAATACTTAAAAATTGAAGACGGATGGTGGCTAGAAATGTTTTCGTAATGGTTTCTTGGCTTTGTAAGGGTTGGCACATGGGTTTTATGGGGTGGAAATGAGTGTTAGTGGAGGATGATTAGGGTCTTAAACGGATACGGTGTCAGTTTTTTGTCGGCATTGATATATATCTTCTTTTTTTTGGTAATTTGCTGTCTTTAAAGTTATTAATTTTTTATTTTAATGAATTTAATGTTTCAGATGGTATTAAGTGGAACTCTTTTGCTATCGGTTTGTCGTCCGTCTGCCTGTCTTCCTGTAAGGTTTTTGTATAACGTAAAATTCAACATAAGGTGGTGAAACAGGCGTTTAAACTTGATATGGAGAAAAAATATTACATGATCCTATTAACTCAAGAATAAATGTTTAAGCACGTGTTTTACAGTTTTTAATAAATCAGCCCCTAAGGGGGTGAAATGGGGGTTTAAAGTTTGTAATGAAATAAAATTATTATACGGTTCTGTTACCTTGAAACTACGTGAAAGTGCTCTTAAAAATAAACATAATTTATAAATTTTTAGAAATTACCCCCTAAGGGGGAGAAATGGGGGTTCGTAGTTTGTAACTTAATTATGGATAACACGCGGACGAAGTCACGGGCGAAAGCTAGTACAAAATAAAAAGCAGTTACTGGAAAAATAATTCTGGGAAGGTTTAATAGGAAGCTTTGCTAAAATTTTGAAAAGCATATCTTTGGTCACGCTAAATAGTCTAGAATTATGGGACGAAATAAAAATTCCAAAAAATAATACAATAGACCTTCAATAAGTCATAAACCTGTCAGACCTACCAGCATAATGCAACAAATCTTCCATAAATAGTCATATTTCAATGTTTTTGTAAGCAAAACACCGAAAACTCTAGTTTAAAATAAGAGTCGAAACCATTTATGGTAGGTCCGACTAGATTTGGGGTTGTAAAATAATAAAATATTTAGCTACCTGCCTTAAATCATAACTAATAGGGGTGGATGAGGGATAATTTCTGGTCGACATTGCCTGAGAATTATGTTCTATTGATTTTTCAGCACACCGATCTATCGTGAGAACATTTCTATGCCCTTCTCGTCGCTTTTGGAGGGTTTTGTTGTCTTTTTTACAGGGGAAAAAAGGTCTTAGTTTGTAAGAAACAAGGGCAGTAAACGATGTTCTTTCTTGAAACTTTTTTTGCATTCTTTTTGGATCTCTGCTTCGACATACCGGAAGAAAATCGTGGCTTTGTATACAGGGTGTTAACTAACTATGGTAGAGTATTTGTGTAGCAAGTGATAGGTACTTGCCATTTTCGAAACGGTCTGTTGTATGGTAAAAATTTAGAAATTCTTGTCAGTGCGGGTAAATATTAAAGTATATACGTTCACGATATTTTATTTGTGTGAACGTTCTTGCCCTCAATAGTCTTTGACATAACTTAAACTCAAAAAAAGACGACTCTTGTTACTCGTTTAGTTTAACTTTTTATTTTTTTTAGGATTGTTCTTTGTACAAAAAACATTTATGTAAACTCTATTGTTTCCTACAGACAAACAAACTAATGCTATTAAAAATCTCCCCCGAAAAAATCAAATAAGTTAAATCAATTTTTAAAACATTTTTATTATTTTAATCTTTCCACGTCAAAACTATCTAATCCACCCTGTATGACTCTCATATATTCTCAATATTTCACCATATGTGACAGCGAAATCACCCCAAGTTACACAGCGAATCCGTACCTTATTCGATCACTTTATACATATGTATATAAAATCGACCCTCTCTTAGTGTTATTGTAGTTTCATGTGTGTATTTTCACCCCCTCTTGCGGGTCATGTTTCCCCTTATGAAGTAATACTATTAAGCATCCAATATAGGCCCTGGATGATTTAGTGTTATTGATTTTTGTGTGTGAAAATAAGAGAGTAAGTGCTCTAAATAATTTCAAAAAAATCTAAACGCTTTCCCAAGAAACAAATACATAATGTAGCGTTAGAAAAACGATATTTTAAAAATAATTCATGGCGGAACTATCCCTCATTCACTAAAAAGCAGTACTTAACACTTTAACACCTTGACAAAGAACAAAGATCCTAACTGACATGTATACATGACCATCAATATTTCTTCAAGTAACAATCTTGGTACAATTACAAAGAAGCCTATTTTGACACAGGGTGGTTTGTACTTAACCCCCGCTGGTCATTATGAAAGATCTTTTGATCGCTTGAGACCGGTAGTTCCTCCTTGTTTGCACCACCTAAATAGTGAGGGATAGCTTGAACGTTTGAAAGGCCAAAATATGTTTTCATGAACGTTCGAGAAATGTTTGAAAATAGACGACGACGGGACGGTCGGCATTTTTACCACTAAAAGGGGGTGGAAAAGGTCGCTTCTTAGAAGTGTAGGTAGAGATTTTTTGGGTTTAATTCATATTAGGAAAGCAAGATGTATTAAGGTGCACGTGCTTCTTAAAGAATAGAAATTGGGTACAGCTGGTTCCTTTTTGTAGATTGATGTTCCAAAAGCATTTTCGGATGTCTTACGAAATTGTGAGAATACAGTTATTTTTCTTTAAATTGTACTTTTAGAAGTAGTATATAGTATGTATGTATATTTATTATACCAAGAAAGGAATTTTGGATTGACATTGAGAAGTTAACAGATTTAAAAAAAAAATCTTAAATCACAAATATTTTTTTGTGCATAGGGGGGTCCCAAGATACAGGGCGATAAAGTTGAAAAAAATACAGTTTTAAGACCCTAAATTCGAAAAGGATCTACGTGACTTAAATGGTAATTTTACCACATAAACCTTTACAAGTAATCTTATGTCCATGTTTTTTGTTTTTGTTTAACCGTGAACAACAATATAAATATAGAACCTAAGATAAGATTTCCACCTCTAACCTCACAGATGTTTTGATTTGTTCGTAAATAGAAATGTGTATTTCGAGTGACATTGGTTGCAGTGTTATCGTTTTGTTTACAATAAACATATAATAATAAATAATATAAATTAAATTATGATGATTTATATGACAACGAAGCTTTGGTAGTTTCGTGTTTAAAATTCAAACGTTACAGGGCCTACAAATATGCGTGATTTCGTCTTTTAAGCTAATATTTTTCAATACGGACCTGTCTAGGATTGGAAGAAGTTGTGTGTGGAATTTTTGGTTTTCAGCTTTAGAATTTTTCATTTCAGATCAAAAATCAAATATTTGTTGTCTGTTTAGGAGCTGAAGCTAAAAACTAATTCTTCTTTACCGAATTATTTTACGTTAGAAACAAAAGCTAACCGTCGCTTTATACATTTATTCTTTCATGTATTATGTAAACTACAATAGAGAAAAAATCCCACAGTATCGCTCGCTGCAAACAAAAAACTGCGACCAGAGTTAACGTTAAAAACCAACTAAACACAATGGAGGAACAATGGGTCACATGCTATATGGGGTCCAAAATGTCGCACAACGAGGTTTGATATTAGGAAGTTATCAAAATAGACTTAGACTTAGTTTCTGCAATTATATCTTTAGAAAACTAAGTATGTAGTGCGGTTTACACTGTTATGTTGTATATATAATATTCATTGTACTATGTACCCATTTTGTAACCTTGTCAAAATATAAAATACTTAAGAACAATAAATGCCTTTAACAGTAATACAGTGCTTCAAAACCGATTTTTTTCTGATGAAATGGTGGGTGCGCCTAATCTAAATTCTCCGTTTTTACCAATTAACTAATTCCAACTTGTTTATTGATTGTTTTGGGAATTTTAATAACAATGTCCCGGTGACCGATGCTCCACTTATGGCAACCCTAATATAGCATGAAATTTCCTTTTATTAATTTTTTTGAATACTCTAAAAATATAACCTCGCTGAACACAACGAGATCAAATCGTTTTTATTCAAAAAATTCGTGGGGAAGGACTATGAGAAAAAGTTCGCTTTTTCATTTGCTTAAACCGGTGTGGGTAAAGCTACGCGACACAATTGATTTTGGAGGGCGATTGTCAATTGTCAACGCGTATAGGGAGCTAGCAATGCGTCAAACTACATAATGCAGGGAGAAAAGGGCTTGGATGGACCGTTCGGTGTAGGGTGTATTACTAAACATTTTTGGTCTGATTTTAATTGGTAATAGAGATGTATGTTAAAGATGTTAATAATAAACGAAAGTATCTCTTGCTGAACGTAATACTGACACAAGTCAAAAAATAGCTAAACGGAGAAATTAATGAAAAACGCGGAAACTAAAGTTCAATTTATGATAAAACTCATTTGACAATCACAGATGACATCAACAGCTGATATTGGTTCTTTCTAAAAGTCCCTCCTAGATCAGTAGTGGGTTGGTAGTGGGCCGTATCAAGCTGACACGACAGGTCGCGCCGTTTTATTTTCGTTTGATTTTGGTATTTTGTGTTTGTGATGTTGGTGTTTCTGTGGGTGTTTTTTGTCTAGTGTGTATTTTAAATATTTTACTTTTTGACTAGATTTTCTTGGTGTTTATTATTTAAGTTGAACGGTAAGTCCGGTCCTGTCTTTTAGCTAACGTCTAAAAAAATTGACCAGACTTCAAACAGGGTGCCGTAAATGTCAAGTAACTAGGCCACCAAATTGCGAGATCTAAGAAAAAGTTTACTATACATGTTTTTGTTTTTAAGTAACAGAACAGTATATTTATATTCAAACTTGCTATGTGGAAATATATATTTTTAGTCAAGTTGTAAGTAAAATAATAGTCAAAGGACAGCATGGTAATATAATTAAGGACCAGATTGACAGCATTATTGTATTTTTTTGTTAATAATTAGGAATGTTTTTAAGACCTTCAGACAGAGTTTCGGTGCAAACACGAAAATTCGGTGCCCGGATTAGTGTTATCAGCTTTTATAGGCAAAAAAAGTGTCGACCTTCTTACAAATTCTTCCCAGAGCGAATGTGTTGACTCTGTTGACCTTGTATTTGTTTGATTGTTAGAAATTGGAGGCTTTAGGCGGGGGTTGCGTTGCTACAACATCGTTCTGAGAAGTTCAATCAATCGGTCGTGCTATGGTAAACAATATGTCCATTCCATCTCATTGACGATTTACTTGTTCGTGTTACCTATCTTCCCTAGAAATATTTAATCTACTACCCATGCACCGGTCAATAATTTATCACAAAGAAAATATAGTACCAAAAAAAAAAGAAATATTCTAGTCAGTGCGCATATTAACTAAAATTGGTATTTATTCCGTTATCCGTATTTTCCGTTTTGTTAAAATGCTTTAATGACATAAAAGGGTTATATAAAGATATCAGTGTAGACCTGAACATTTTGATAATCAATATTCAATAGATAGGGCTTATTCCGAGGCTTATTCTCAGAAAATAATAATTTAGGTTTCCGTTGATAGAAATGGTAGTAATACAGTGACGTACGTATTTGTGTTTTCGTATTTTATGATAAAATTATATATTATATAATGTTCATGGACACAAAACAAGACATACATATACTTACCCATGCCCTCTGAAATTGTTCTGTCCTCCGTAGACACTGGTAGGTTGACTTTTAGCAAAGGCCCCTTGGGGGCCCGGGCCCCCCGCCCCTGCGTACGCCCCGTGGGGGCCCGACTGCGTGGACGTGGTGACTCCCCACACGGTGGTCACGACGGACAACTGTTGCTGGGTGCTGAGTCCACCCGGCGACCAATCCCTAGAAACAATAAGAAAAAATCGTAAGGGGAAAGTTCTAAAAATATATTTTATTTCCGAGACTTTTTATATATATCGAGAATTATGCATAAAAACTTTATCTACAGAATATTACTGAGTTCGGACTGTGTGTTTACCTTGGTACCATTACAGATGTTTTTATAGAGATATTTGGATTTGCCATGCTGTTGCAGATTTTTAAATTGCTCACTTCTTGTGGAGTTTTTGGGATTTAAATAAATACTCACAGGGAATACGGACAATTTTATAGTAATTTCAGGTAACCCAAGCAAACAAGTGATTATTTAGATATTAAAAGGGACTTTCTTTTAGGTTAATGCGAAATGTTAATCTATTAAGAAAAGTTTGTTTAGGTACCCAATAAATTAGGTTTTCTCCAATTCTTTTGCCAAAAATTAAGACCGGACTTTTACCCAAGTTTATCTAAAAATCCGGTCTCTAATAATAATTTAATAATACCAATTTTTTCCGGACTCTAATTAATCAAAGCTAACAAATTTATCGATAGTTCGATTGTCGATTTTTTCCTCTCGAGTTTGCCTAAACTTACTTGCTTGGGTGTGCCTAAACTTAGGTACAAACTTGCACCTAAATTTAATCCGGTATTTATAAGCTATACAGGGTTATTCATGGTAAGTGGTCTATTAGAAGATCTCGCAAACTACGTAATTTTACCCAAAATTTCACACATTTTTGTCCAAGGCACTGGCAAGTTGCAAGAATTACAATTTTTTCAAATGTGAATAATATCTCAAAAACTATTAAGTTCAGACACACAATGCCTTAAATTTCTATAATATATAAAAGAAGAATCCGACTGGCTGCCTGACGTATCAACGCACAGTCCACACTGCTGGGTCTAGAAACTTGAAATTTTGCACAGAGGTTTTTAATATAACGTTGGCATGCCCTAAGGAAGGGGTTTTCAAAATTCAAGCCCAAAGGGGGTGAAACAGGGGTTCAAACTTTGTATGGACAAAAAATATTAAATGGTCCTAGTAACTTCAAACTTCGTAGAAGTACTTTAAAAAAAAGTTTAAACACGTGTTTTACAGTTTTTAATAAATCAATCCCTAAGAGGGTAAAATGGGGGTTCAAAGTTTGTAATGAAGTAAAATTGTTATACCGTGGACGAAGTCGCGAGCGAAAGCTAGTACAAAATATATTTGGAATTTTGGGTATAAATAAAAAATGCAATAAATAAGATACAGTGTGTTTCATTTAAAATTCGGTTTGCTGTCAGTTAGTGGTAGAGTTGGCAACGCTGCATCCTTAGAAATATTTAATTACCCTGTTTTTAAAGTTCCTACGCCTCTGACCAAGAATTCAAAAGAAATCGGTGTTAGTTCCCGAGATTTCCTAATAGTCCTGACACAACGTGAATAACCCTCTGTAGTCTATGGGTTTAAGAACAAAACCTTAGATTATATAGTGAAGAATAGATTAAACTATTCCTTCATAAATCATTCTATCGCGATGCGCCAACATCTAAGAAAATAATGCGAATGGGAGAAAGAAAGATGGTAATGCGGTGGGGATGACAAGTGTTATTAGCATCGTTCGCATGGTGCACACCTCCTATAGCGTAATGCGACGTTGCCAAATGTCAATGTTGGAAAAAGCGGATCTTTATTAAAATGAAAACATGCTGGTTAAATTTTGCTATTAAGTATCTATATAAAACACCCCCCACTTTTTGCAATAGCTGTGAAGTATTGTTGGCGGAAAAACAGATGTAAATAATTTATCTGTTCTACATAATTTAAGTTTACCCAATATCTAAAGATACATTGTCACAACCGGCAACGCCGCAAATGAACTGAAAGGTGTATAAATAGCCGAGCAAAGCAATTTGCTGTCGGATGAACGACTGCTTAATTTAGTACACTGGCAGCAGCACCAAAGCTTAATTAATTTGTCAATTTTTTTTTTAATTACCCAACAACAATGATAAACAAGTTTTTTTTCTAGTTTTTAATGGTTATTGACAGATTTGGACGAAAATATATTGGACCAGTTAAAAAAAAGCTGTATTATGGGCGGTGATTGGACCAGGCTTGATATTTTGCATAAGTATTTATTGTATGGGTAGTAAACTTTTTTTATACATGTATAAAATTATACAGAGTGTCCGAAGAGTCAGTATGGGCAAACATCTTTGCTATTGGTAAAGATAGAGAAAGACCAAATTTTAGATGTATCTTATCTTATTGGTTAATAAATCTACTTTTTTATGTAATTTCACTTTTTCAACCCCCTTGAGGGGTGACGCTAGGGAGTTGAGGTTAAAAATTTTAAACGCAACCTCATTTTAAAGGTCTTCAAAAAAGAAACATTTAACATTTTTTATTAAATTGACAGCATTGCCAAAATGGGCTAAATTTAATTAATATGTTTTGATTTAATTAGGGCTTATAAAGATCTGCTTTTTCTAACGTTGACATTTGGCAACCCAGCATGAGGATTATAGGAGATGTGTGCCAAGCGATTCTAGCGAACGATACTATAAATTTTCATCCCCACCTCTCGTTCTTCCTACCATGATGTTGGCGGGTGGCGATAGAATAATTTATGAATGATTAGTTTAATCTGTTATATTCTTAATCTGAGTTTAAAATAAGACAGGGGTGGAGTCAAGATTTCTGGAATTACAAAAGTTGTATTTTTTGAGGAAAACATTTGAAAAATTCGGGTTCTCACTATTATCTTTTGTTATGTTACTAAACAAAAAAATTATTTTCAGGTAAACGTGTATATCTTTGGCTACTGACATTACTTTTGCTAAAGATTATACTTACATGAAACAATGGTTTTACCTCGATTCATATACGGTTTTATAAAAATAAAATTATCATAATGACACGATTTTTAATGGTACATTCGTTATGCAGCAAAAAATATTTAAATATTTATCTTATCTCTTTCATGAGACCATAAGGATATTTTTCGTGTAAAAATGACAAAAATCTCTTTCTAAACAATGCACGCATTAATGCTAATAAAAAAGCTCATGAATGGACGATAACTGATTTATTACGTGTTACAGGCCTGATTTAGCATCCGTAGAGATTATTGTTGCTAAGTGAATAAGTAAACATTAAAAAACCATACGGTTCACTGAGAATGTTAGCACTGTAATTTAAACGGTGGTTTTACAGGCATTTTCTCGAGCGGTGTTGCCGGATTTCGTGTAGACTTTTATCTGTCTGCAAGAGGAATTTGTAAAATATAGCTCGTGGCACCTGTTAAGGTGGCGTTGTAGATTATTAGTAAACCAGATATAAAATATAGATAGCATTGGGATTACGGTGTTTGTCTTAAATTTTAATACCGTTACATAGCAAGACCTACCCAAATGTATTGATTGAAATAACGATGGACTTCCGATTGGTGTTTTTATTAATAATGATGCCTTTAATTATTTATAAGAGAATGCGGTAATGAATAATTTACATGTCGTAGACGCAAAGAATGAAACTGATGAATAATTTTAAATCGGGTTTTATGAACAGTAAGTAATTTAGATGTTGCAAATATTTGGAGGGGGATAATCAGATCCCATCCCTAGTATTTTTTTAAAGATGGTGTTTGCTAAGTTATTTGCTATAAAAATCGAATGACTTTCGGGGCGTAGAAACATAAAAAGATCCAAATATAATTTATTAAGAAAATTCAAGTTTTTTGTAATTTTTCTTTTAAACTGGCCCCGCAAAGACACGATATGATCTTTTTTAAGTGTCTTCACTGGAATACTCATTGAATGTTAAAAAATAGTAGGGATGGTTGCTGATTACTCCTTTTAAATGACTAAATTTTTAATATTTATTTTTATGGATTTATTTCTGGCGATATCAACATAAAAAATAGGTACTTTTAAAGCTGTTAAGCTTTGCAATTTAAAATAAATTTTTATTTTTTTTTTATTTAATATCGGGTCTTTTAATTTTAAAAAATACCTGATCCTTTGTATATACAGGGTATTTTTTTAAAGCGAACCATACGGTTTTGCATGATAAAGTTTTAACTCCTTGTTAGGCACTGTTCTATTAAGTTTAGCCTAAAAATATCTGTCTAGCTGTTTATGTTTTTCCAAAAATAAATGCATTTTTAGGTATTTTTGGAGCTTTTTTGACATAATTGGCTAATTGACATAGTTTTAAGACTCTAAAATTTACCTGTCAAGTTTTATGTCCATACTTCTAATAGAACAGGACCTAACAGGATTTAACATGGTCCCCTTTAAAAAATGCACTGTGTTGGTACACACTAACAAAACCCCTTTTTTCCATAAAAGAATTTAAAATATTAAAATAATTTTTATCTTACTAAAGAAATTCTATATTTGTTAAAAAATGCATAAAAATTCTTTTTCTAGTTAAGATTTTAACTGAAATAAAAATTAAGTATTCAAAACTCGGATTTGCTCAGGTTTAATTTTTTTTGGGGGGGGCATAAATTTTTTTTTTAAATAGATGACAAGGTCTTTGCACTAATACCTAGAAATTAAATTTTTTTCTCAGCCAAGAAAGTAATCTTGAAAAAAGTGTATTGTCCTGAGGGCACTGAAGCAATAACAATAACTAAGCTTTCGGATATTATTAACAATCTTCTTAAAAAACCAAATCAAAATGTGCAGGCGGGAATTAAAAAAAGGTTGTACAAGTTTATAACAACAAATCCATATCACACTATCACAATCCATATCACAAATCCATATCACACCATGTCAAATGCCGCTACTATGTTTATGAAGTAGGTGTCTGTTTTATACATATTATTGTTTTTCTTCTTCAGATGTTTTTCTGCTTTGTTAGTGCGAATGTATTGCTATGAGTGTGGTACCTATGTTATATATTCTTGTAACTACTTAGATGTAATATCACTAATGTACTATGTAAAAAAAAAAAAAAAAATTTCTCTTTAACATTGTTCAATGCCTTTATTTGGTTTTATGAATAAATAAACAATTATCTATCTATCTATC
Source organism: Philopedon plagiatum (assembly GCA_963971165.1). Lineage (NCBI taxonomy): Eukaryota > Metazoa > Arthropoda > Insecta > Coleoptera > Curculionidae > Philopedon > Philopedon plagiatum. Next base: position 84,929,109 of record OZ020195.1, read on the forward strand.
TATCTAAACCACACCATAATCTAAATAATCATTATTTTTATGGGTCTTAATCAAATTTTTCCTATCACCACAGAGTCAACAAACTATGGAAATGATCAATTTCAAAACATATGTATTATTTAAAGTAAGTTATTTGGCAGACGTATTACCACATAATTTTTAAAAATCCAAGAATAAAAATATTATTGTGTTGATTGCCGGTTTTTTTAACATTTAAATATTTGTGCAACTGATAAATTGGTACAATGTGTATAGATAGACTGTCGGTCGTGGTTATTTTTTAAAAATATATTTTACGTGAGTACTTGTGTAGGACGACACCTATGTTAATAATTGTACTGCTGTTGATATCGAATGATAATTTTATGCCAATTTATAAGGTGCTAATGATTTTAGTATGTATTTACATTTGTTCAGGTATAATTTGTCAATAATCTTGTTTTTTGGCTACCTGCTGCACCGCGTCCATTATTATTTTTTAATTTAAACTTGAAAATGTTTATGTCCAGAAATAATTAAAGCCATAATACAATAAGCTGTAATAATTAAATTATACGGTAAATTAGAATTAATTTACATGCAAAAAACCTGTCTGTAGTCCCACAGCAAATCCAGTAATTATCCATTATTTTGCAAATTATTAAATAATCCGCGGGGTCATATTAATAATTGCTTTTAGTATCAACAAATCCATTATAATCGGGAATTCCATCAATAGAACACTTTTAAATCCATAACAGAAATGCCAGTTTTTTCACTATAGTCACATCTCAAGTCACAGTAATCGCATCCACTTGTCTTTCTAGTAGAAGCACTAGAGAAGTCATGTAAACATCCCAAACAAGATTGATAACAATGTCACTTGTCACTTTCGAGTTTAAAAAACTGGATGTCTTTAATAAAATAGTCCGGTTTGTTACGAAGGTACTTTGCACCTGATTCGACATCGTTTTTTTTTGTTTGCACTTTGTCTTTATTTAACACTTTTTCACTTAATTGCAAGGACGTAGTTCAATTGTCACTAGATCGTTGTTTTTTTAGGTTCGCACCCAGCTTTTCACGACACTCTGTTGTCCATTGTCCAAAACACACCCACATACTGTTTCAGTTTATTCAAAGTCCAAATAGTATTATTCACTATAATTTTTTATAGGTAATGGTGATTGTCACTACCGCCAGTGTAGGTAATCCATTCTTAGCCACCAAGTTCTGGCTTAACGCCACTCCACAGTTTTTAATGTTCAGATGTCAATAACCTCGCAACTTGTATCGAACAATAGTGTCTTAATATTGGGAATCCCCGATTTTCACTATCATTTATTTTAACACATCTGACCCCTTGGATTTGACGAGAAGAATATTACCTGTTTATGCAGAAAATAGGTGTTTAAATAAACAAATTTTTGAAAAAAATATATTTAATAATTAATTTTTCTGTCGATTTCACTTATTTGATTAAGTTGAAAGGACATTTTAAAATTTGACTGATAGAAACCTCTATCCAATTTTGCATAAATAAACACCTATAATCTTTTAAAATATTACCTATAGGAAGTATATCCCAGCATTTGATAGAACACATAAAGAAGAAATTGTTTCTATCTCCACTTTTCAAGTTCCTTAATTTTACCGGTACAGTTCCAAAATATTTGTTTAAAACAACAATATCCTTATTAAGACGCTAACGTGTCCCTTGTGTCAAGTCCAAATTAGGGAGAAATTCCAGCAGTTTGTCAGTCAAATATCACTAAGTCCTTTTTCTCATATTTGTCAACTCTTGAGCGCGAATTTTAAAACTTTAATTTTCGGCGCGGTAAGTCCACCTTTACATCTCGGCTGAAGGACGAGTCTTTCTCGATCTCACTTACGCATTCGACACTGCTAACCGATTATATTTCAACACGCGAGAAATATTAACCGATTCTGAAATGTTCTTTACTAAATCTTATTATTTTCATCCAGTAATGTCACTTGTACTGACTCCTATACAGCGCTGCGACGCTAACGGAACGCGTCGCGATACTGAGTTTGAGCGTTCGAACGAAGGCTTTCGAAGCACCTTTGCAATGTGTTTCTCTCTGCACGTAAGCACCGACGAAAAAGAAGTGGGGACAATGTAGGGGAATAGTGACCCGAGTTGATGGCTTTTATCCGCTCGGTACTGTGCGGCCACAATATCGGTTGAAGCGTGCGGCGTTGCCGTATTGATCTGTGACGGATTCCCTGTAGAATGGAAGAGTGAGATAGTAATCTTGGGTCTAAATATGTCAGGTCATTGAAATGGAGCAGAAAACGACGAAGTAATTTGATGGGAATCATGTGGAAAGGGTACTCAAAAATTTTGTTTTATAGTAAATTGTAATAGGTAACTGAAAAACGCAATTCATCCACGCACTGCTTGAGTTCCTATAGGCGCTGCTTGGAAGGTGGTAGAGGAATTCTTCCTCGACCGAGGTGGTACCACCCCACACATCCTCTTAAAGGGCTGGTGAAATCCCAACGGATGTTTCCAGCTCTGGATGTGTGAGTCGATTCCCCAGTACACCCACGGTACATAGTACTTAGACCTCGGTCTTCGTGGGCTGTCAGAAGATTAAAAAAAAAGTGTAGGTTAGTGCAGTTTCGTGCAACACAAAAGAACAATCCTCAAGTTTTTTCATTATACAGTTAACTGGAATTATTTTCTCAGGACGTAATATTCAGGAAGATGTCTATTTTAATATTCCTCCCTGTTGGCGACTCAAATTAAAGAAGCCAGCTGCGGTCAGCTGATTTTCGGGGGAAAGGGCTCACTGGACGACAAAATTGACAAATATGCCAAATAACACGATAATAAAGACCAAGACGAAACGGAAACATTCCCCTTTATAGTAGTTAGCAAATCCGCTGAAGAGGACGCCACTTTCTTAATATGCGTCGCCAATACCTAAGGGATTGTATGGGTTTCTCTGCTCTGGGATCTCCAGCCCCAGGTTATTCAAAATATAGATCAAGTTTAATTTTTCCTCTCTTATATCTGACTAGATTCAGGGTGGTAGTTTCTTAGGTACTACCTTGGTTCACCAAACCTACGAGAACATGCCTGCTTCAAACAAATGTAGAAGAAGACATAGCAGGGAAATTTTAAGGATTATCTTCGAGTGCTAATAAAGTCGTGACTAAACAAATTTCTTTTAGACCAATGCTTTTTTCAATAAGAGAACTCTTGATCGCGTCTGTGCATGTTGAAAGGGGGCATAATATGATTTGCTTGTGGTTCTTTTTATCTTTGAAGTAGGTCATTATACACAGGTTCTGCAGTTGCGTTCATGGTTTCATTGATGCCAATAGAAAGGGTTATTATACTTTTTGTTATTGACTGGAACAAACCTAAGCAATAACTCTTTAAGACGAATCTCAGCAAGTGTGAGATTTTAATCTACCTGCAACAGTTTAGCAATGACCAAATTTTGTAAAATATTACCAAAAGTGGGCGAAGAATCCAGAACTGTTTGATTTATAACCTTGTTTCGTTAGTGATAAATCTCTGCTCTTTTGCGATACTACTTAAGGTCGTCTTTTAGAGGATCTTGGAGAGTAGGAAAATGATTGGAAATGGCCCTCTGGACGAAGGCTCCGTAGGCAAAACTTGGGCCTACTTGTCTGACTACACTTAAAATCTTCTGAAACTTCAAGGAAATGATATGCTGTTTGATCGTAGATTCAGTACGAGGGAAAGAGGAGTGGTGGAAAACTGGCCAATAGAAAAAGTACATCAAAGGAACAATGAAAATGTTAACATAGATGAGATGTGTGGGTAACAAGGAGGGACAAAGGAATGAAACTAAGATTGTTAAAATATCTTAGACGATACAGGCAAGAAGACCTATAATGACGCAGGCATGAGAAGAGGTAATAATTATGTCGACAGAAGCGTATTGACAATGGAAGGGTATGGGGGGAGAGGTGCAGTAAGTCCTAATCAGAAATGGGTAGATGTAGTAAAGGATGATTTGATGAGGAAGGACGTTGTGGAGTCCATTATCCAGGAACGTTGACCCCATACAGAGGGTCAGAGAGAAAAATAATAGTCGGATAAGAAGAAAAAGACGAAGTTAAACTATCTCAGGGATCTTACGAATTAAGAGTAACAATTTAAAAAGGAAATTATTGAAGATCAAAATTAAATGTCACGTATTAGCGTTTCAGCAATACCGTTTAACGCGCAAACATCTCTACACTGCAAAGACTCTCAATTGTACCGTATCGGTTAAACGCTACACAAACTGATCCACAGTCAAATTGTACGAGAGACAAGGACAGGGATGGTAAACGTGTATTTCGAACGAGTGAGACGGCAAAACGTGTGTAAATGTGTGTGCGACGGCTACCCACCCACGGCACAGATCGAGGCTTTGTTATGCGATCAGGGACGGCGTTTAAATTATAATATCAATTAGATGTGTAAATAGAAAGAAATATTTAAGTCAGCGTTTCAGTATTGTTTTTAATTTATTATTATAGAGTATTAGGCGGGGTTTTTGAACCTTCTTTTTATACTCTATTGGCCTCGTTCACAGTTTCGTTAATGGAACCCTGAGTTCACCTTATAAGAGGATTCATCACTTAGATTACGTAGGGAAGAACCGTTAACCTTCAACAAGAGGAGACGGAGCCATCCATTCATAACTATTATTTTGTTTTGTTTCATTGAGCGTGTGTAGGACAAAGAACAACCGCTATATGTCAGACTCCGTGCGCCATTGTAATGGCTTTCCTGTATTCTGTATTCCACCGAGCAAACCGTTACCACACACTTGGCACTGACACACCATTTCTCAAAGTTTATGGTAAAGTTCTATCAGGAAAAGCCAAAAATCACTTAGAATTTCCCTACACACGCTAAAACTTTTCAATCCTGATAATTTTGGCTCAATCTACATCTAATTATCAATGTTCATGATTTTTTTCAGATTTTTCTGAGCGACCCTTTTGGTGGTGAGGGTGTGGGACAGCAATCTTTAAGCGTTTTTCCCGAAAAATGTTTAAAAAAAATGCATAAAAAATACATCATATATAGGTATTGTTAAATTCGTGCTTCAGTAAGCTTTCATTTGACACCCTGCCCTGACACGATGCCCTTTAATTTTTTTTCCATTTCCCAATTTACCCCCTGAAATTAACCCCCAGAATCAAAATTCAACTTTTTATACTTCACGTCTATAATTGGGCTACCATCCTCTTTCTCTAAAAAAATAACGTTATATAATATTCTTCTCAAACCGAATTCGCATCTCGCCCCTTTCCTTGAAAATAATGAGTTCCCCCTTCTGGTTCAGATCCTGGGTACGCTTTTGGTCCTTGCCATAAATCAGTAATAATTGCAATGGCAAAAATTCATTAGGGTTCCAGTTGGTTTCTTATGCACCGTATTCACCAGATTTGGCCCCATCGGATTTTAATTTCGGTTCCGACCTTGAAAAAATGTCTTGCTGTCAAAAAGTTCGCGTCAGATTCAGAAGTAATTGCTGCCACAAACGTCTGTTTCGACAAGTTGAACAAATTATCCTGCAACGATGGTATAAAGGTCCTTGAACATCGCTGGAGTAAATTGAATTGAGTATTGAGCTACACGGAGACTTAGATGTAGAAAAATAAAAACATTTGTTACTAATATTTTTCTGTTTTCATTGTTAGGCAAGAATCTTTCTATCCCATCCTGACCAGTTCTAGTGTATTATATTTTCTCTGCAGACATAAATCGGGTGTTATAATTCCTCACCGTTAAAATCCTAATTACCCCAAGTCCGCCCTAAAACTCCCTGTAGAATGCGATACTCTGAGGACACCGGAAAGTAGTAGCGTAGGATTGAACCTTCTCCGTCTCTATTTTCCACCGTAAGCTTATCTTCGTCGGGCGCACACAAAAGCTGTCTTATTTGTCGTGTTTCATATGGATTGTTTCGAAGAGCACACAGCCGAGCAGCTTTGAGCTTTCGGGTCGTTCTGGTCGAAGGCAAACTTTGTATAACTTTGTTTAAGTGGCTCGGATGGTCTTTGTCACTTATTTTGGTGTTAAATTAGGTGCTTTTAATCGAGTTTTTAACATTTTGTTTTTGACTGAAGTATATAATATTTATGACTACGCGCTGGTTTTATAGTTTCTTTGACCCGTACGTTATCTGAACTTCGTCTACAGATGTATTAGAAAGAAGTTACAGTAGGGCTGTTTATCTTTTTAAATAGATGCTTCGAATTGATTAAGATTGTTACTGCGAGAATCGATTATAGAATAAATCGATTATAAAAAGGTCGATCTTCAGAAATTTCGATCTTTGTTTTACATTTCATTACTGTATCTTATTGTAATGAACGCGGTACGAGGGAGTATTCACAAGTTCTTAGCCTACCATAGAGAAGCCAGCCAATAGCAGAGCAAGAGCACTTTTTTGAAACAAAAGATTCTTTTTTGGTTTTAAAAAATTAAAAAATATATTATTAGTTTTTAATGACGACTTATTAACAATGACAGGACGAAAACATAACTGATAACTAGATCTTAATTTAAACCATTCTTAGTAAGATTTTGACCCGGGCTTAGGTCAAAACCTCACTTTTCTTCATTAACAAACTTACCTTTTTCAGTCCTCCAAAAGGGAGACAAAAAAAATCGCAACCGAAGACATGTCGCTACCCCTATATGAAGTTCCGAGTTAATAGAACCATCTAATATTTTTCCCCATACAAAGTTTGAACCCCTGTTTCACCCCATTAGGGTCCGAACTTTGAAAAACCTTTCCTTACTGGATGCCTACGTTATGTAAGAAACCTCTGTGCAAAATTTCAAGTTTCTAGACCCAGCGGTGTGGGCTGTGCGTTGATATATCAGTTAGTCAGTCAGTTTCTTCTTTTATATATATAGAGATAAGTATAACTATCGTCAAGCCTCACTGACATTATTCGCATAACTGAAACACATTGTCCTCCCTGTACGCTCTACTGCTCTAAGCTATCGAAAATATTTCCGTATTCCTTTTTTTCCTGTCCTTAAACACAAATTTTCAACGCTGCCTTAGAGGGTACAACAAAAAGTGCAGGTAAAACTAAATACTCGGTAAACGTCTTTGTTAAACTCTAATTTTATTGACATAAACTGCCTTTAACTGTGATCATTTTTCAAGTGAACCATTGTTAATCTTCAGGTAATTCGGGGTTTAAGCAGCGTACGTAACCACTCTTGTGACACTGGTAAGTGAAATTGAAATTATAGAGTCTGCAAACTTTATGCATTCACAGTACTTTCCCAGCAGTCTAGGCAAAGAGTAATTTAATAATAAGAGGCGAAAGCTCTGTCGTCATCGTACAATACGTTCCTTGTATTGCCTATTTATTTCAACACATTACGAATAATCATACTTTACCTCTATTGAGGAGACGTAACAAAAAAGGAAGCCTCTAACAATCTTAGACTAAAATATATAGAAAAGCAATACTAAAAGGCATAAACATCCAGAGTACCAATGTTCAATATACTGTACCTATTTTATGTTTTTTTTTGTGGTGTTTATTTGAAAGGTAAATAATTTATTGGCAAAACTAGGCACATTATTAAAAAACCCTTAATTAAAAAAGTGTATTTTGCTTGTTGCATTGATATCACTAGTTGCCCACAAAATTTTGACCCACCTGTAAAAACACTCATGGGCCGCTCCTTGTATTTACACGGTAAATACCCGATATTTATATCTTTATCCGTTGAGGAAATACCCACGTCCCATCACTAATCACGGGAGATTATTATACTGAGTTCCTAACTAAATTACGTAAGAAAATTGTGGGAAAACGCCGCGGAAAACTTTCCAAAGATGTGCTCTTTTTGCAGGACAACGCTCCTGCTCACAAATCGTAGATTGCACTGCAAAAAACTGATGAAGTTGGTTTTGAATTGGTTCACCACCCGCCCTATTCTCCGGATTTAGCAACGTCAGACTATTATTTGTTCCTGAAACTCAACAAACATTTGAAAGGTAAAAGATTTTCGAAGAATGACGCTGTTGAGGTGTATTTTGCAGACCAAGACTAAGACAAAGAATTTTTTTAAATGGCTTAGAATTACTTTACGAACGTTCTGCTAAATGTGTCTTACAGGAGATTATGTTGACTACATGCAATTTTGTTTTAAAATATTCTGGCGTTTTACATGGTAGGCAAGTACTTATCAATACTCACTGTACAATGGCAGCAAAATTTATTAATGAAAGAGCCAATTCCCGAGAACCGGGAATTTAATTTATAATGGAAGGAAACGTCAAAATGACTTCTATTAACGTCTGCTATTGGCTGGCTTCTCTGTTTCGAGGAAATGTGACATCCCACATTCAAAAACTATATCGGTTCCTATTTTACCAGCGTCTCCTCAGGTTTGTTCAGATTTCTCACTTTTTTTTGCAAACGTTCCTTCTTTACTGCCCAAAAATCTCTAAATTTCAGTTATCGTTGACCTTCTAACTACTTCGTAACAGTTGTTGATTTTAAAAGATGTGGTCTATTAGGACCGAGCCACGATAAAAAGAGCTACGTAGTATAATATACAGGGGAACTCTTTGTTTGGCTAGCATTTATCAATTCGTTTATTTCCTCGTTTTTTTTTGCCTTTGTTTGACTTAACGGATTAGACTTTCCCCTTGTGAGAAAATACGGTTGACTAATAGATATTGAGTTTTTGTGGGTGTATTAAAGTCTTTAAGGTGGGCATAGAAGTCAAGTTGGTATAATTCACCTTTGAATAACAAACCTTAAGCAAGCTTTAACTAGCCTTTTGTCTTGCCTCATACATTGTGCATGTGTGGGACAAAGAAAGAAGAGAGACAGAGAACACTAAACATCTGAATTTGCGCGCCATCGCTATGGCTTTCCGAGCCATCTGTATTTCACTGAGCAAACCTGTGAAAGGACAGTTTCGGATAAACAGAATCCATTTTCCCACTCACTTGGCATTGACGCTCAATTTTTCAAAGTTTATAGATCCTTTAAAAAAAATCACTTAAAGTTTCACTTCAGCACGTATACTCCAACCTGTCAAAAATGTCACACACAAAATACTACGCCTTGATAACTATTTAAGCCATGAATGAACGTGACTACGGCAGGTACTACGGAGAAAAGGCGACGATGCCACTCTCACTCCAAATTTCGTCACCATGCAATAGAAATAAATTACTAAAAATTTATTATCACGAAGAATAATGGTATATATTGGTCATCATCATCAGCCATCTGCGTCCACTGCTGGACATAGGCCTCCCGTAGTCTATTCCATGTTGGTCTATCTTGTGCTGTGTTCATCCAGTTAGTTCGGATTCTTTTTATATCGTCTGACAATCTTGTCGGCAGCCGACCTCTGCTGCGGAATGCCTTCTGTCGTGGTCTCCCACTCGATGATCTTTCTTGTCCACACTGCTTTCAGCATTTTCTGCTGATTTATCGTGTCAAATGCCTTTTCGTAGTCCACGAATATGAGAATAAGAGGTTTATTGTATTCGATTGACTTTTCAATAAGTGTTTTCATAACTAGGAGGTGATCGTTAGTGCTAAATCTTGCCCGGAAACCCTTTTATTTCCGTGGTTGATACAGATCGAGTTTATTTGTTATCCTTTTCGTAATAATCCTTGTAAACAATTAATAATGTGAAAGAAGACTTATCGTACGGTAGTTTTTCAGATCGGTAATGTCTCTTTTCTGCAACAGTTTTGACAATTTCGAGAATTTCCATTTTATTAGTTTTGTTAGTTGACCATTCTGATTTTTTAGCTTGCTAATATTTTTCTTACCTTCTGCCATCGTTGTTCTTAGAACCTTAATTCCTTTGTTTTCATCTATTAAGCTTGTAATTTCGTTGTATAGGTTCGTATGTCTCTTCTAATTTGTTTTGGTATCTCTCTGTCCAGCTCTCTTAGTATAGTGGCATTTATTGTATGTTTTTCAGTCATCTCTCTTCTTGTCATCATTAGTTGTCTAGTATGTACGCTATGTTTCTCATTCCTAATATTAGACTTTATTTAAAATTAGTCTTCTGCGGTCTTAATGGCTTTTGTAATAGTTTGTACTGGCTGTTCCAAAATTTAGGTCGGGTTTAGATTATCAATATGATTTAGCCTGTGTTATTTACAATGGCAGATGAGACTTAAACCCGAAGCAATTTTTAAAAAACCATCATGCATTTGTAACAATATATTTTAAAATAGTAGGTATTATATTAAGGTACAAGTCAAAAGTTCTTTGAAAAACTTGAAGTAAGCCTTGAAATTTAAAACGATTTTAACATTTTTGCCAAAATAAAAAAGGTCAAATTTCAGTGTTATATTAATAACTTTGAAATTATCTTAAATCCATATTTTGCAATTTTGTCAAAAATTTCCCCTGATATTAATGTATCGGACCACCGTATTAGAGCGTGCCATGGCGAATCGTTTGTATGCCCGCGCGGCCGCGGTCCCTTTGATCCCTGGAAAAAAGGATTATTATTTTATTTTTGGAGAGAGAATTTTTATTTCTAAATTAAATCAATGAATAAAATATGGACGTTTAACAAGAAACATCAGAATTTAAAGTATCGATCTACATCAAAAAAATTGTGCCAGCCTGGCTAAGAAGCTTGTCAATAAATAAAAAGAGAAATAATAGTCACTCAAACAGTTTTTCAAAGTTTTTATGTAATTGGACGAACTTATCACAAAAAAGGGAAAATAGTAATAGATTTATCCATAAATTATTCAGTGCATGTTTCTGAAAATTAGGGCTACTACCTACTATCTGGGCTGTTTGTTGGATATTCTTATGTAAATGTGATCAATATTGAAAAAATCAAGAGTAATATTTAACTACACTCAAATAATAAAAAAACAATTAAGGGTAAATAATTACATAAAACCAAAGTTTTATCTTTTTGCTGTGAATTTTCAACTGCTATGTGATCAATCATATTGTTTAGAACAATTAGTCACATGCCTGTCAAAAAATGAGGAATACGGCCTTAAGTGTATATTTAGTTGCCTATAACTCACCTAACCCGAATCGTTCATTTGTGATGTAAATAGAAAATATTTGTTGTTTGCGTACAGTTCGTTTTATGATTATAGTGTAATTTGTGTGTAATTCTTTTTATTACACAATGAAATTTCTTAAAAATTATCTTATAAATATTGTAGTCAGTGCCGGATCAAAAAAATAGTTCGGGGGTCAAAGTGGTTGCGACCCCCAAAAAAATAACACACTGTAGATAGTTCTAAATGGCAATAGGGGAATTCTGTAGGTACTTTAATATGTACACATTTTGAATAAATAATCCTTAAGTGTGCATAAAATAAATAAGAAAAACCGAAAAAATAATAAAAGTTTAACACCCTGTATCTTGGAGACGAAACTTTTCCGGACCTATATTATTCGTTGGTACAATATTGAAACGCCCTGTATTTCTTTTCAAGAACAAAGCCTGAACATAAAAAATTTTAATCCCGTAATATAATACACTTGTGTTTAACCGAATTATTAAGTCTACATTCTTATTGTAAAATAACGATTGTAGAACTCTTATTCTAACAACCCTGGCTTCCTGTACAACTTTATCGTCGTTTGTCATTTATCAGCTCCCTAATATGTCTTGAAGAGAAAATACTACTTTCATTCCACAATGCACGATATGGTATATAGCCAAAATAGGTAAGTAAATCAATAGCTTACTAAACAATTTATGAACAACCCTCAAATAGTGTGTAAGAGGGTAGACATAGATATTTTGGCTACGTTTACACCATTATCGTAAAGAGCCTGGAGAAAGAACAAACCGAGTTATAACTTTGCATTCACTGGTTAACAGGGTTCCCAGCGCGGTCAGGTAAAACGGGAAAAACAAGGAAATGCCAGGGAATTTGAAAACCGTCAGGGAAAAGTCAAGGAAAACGAAAATTTTGACTATCATGAATAATTCTTTAAAATAACTTTTCTTTGTATCTATATTACATTTTTGTCGCTACCCTGTATACTATGGGTATCTTTTTAGATTTGGCTGTTACGCATTACAGAAACGTGATAATATGGCTGCGAGTATTACTTAAAATGTAAGTTTGGGTTCCAGATATAGGTTAATTATCACAGGTCTGCAAAAAAAGATGTTTGAATTGTTCTAAGAAAGTGAAGGGTCATTTCCGAAGTAATTGTTCATGTAGAATCCGAATCCGGGGTCCGAATTGCTCTATCACGTCAGGATTTTGGGATATCCTAACCTAAAAGTGCAAACATCGCGATGTTTGGCTATATTTGAAGTTATGTAGCATAATCATATTCTTTTTTCTCAAAAAACAACCAACGGCACCTTAAAGTGCAAGTCTTGTTCTATTAACTGCCGTTGAGTTTGCTAAAATAGCTTATTTCTGCATTGAGATATTCCGTTTTGAAGTTTTTGAGTTTCATCAATTTCGTTATTCTCAAAATTCACATGATTCTGTAGTCTTTGACGTCCAAATTCGACACTTCTCTTCAATTTTTAGTTTTCACATTTGTATCAAGTTTTTTTTTGCGACAATAGGTTCTTTAAAACTAAAATTTAATGTGCATCAAGTTTTACGACCCAAAACCAAGCCCTAAGTACTTTGAAGGGGGCTTGGTTTTGGGTCGTAAAACTTGATGCACATTAAATTTTAGGTTTAAAGAACCTATTGTCGCAAAAAAAAACTTGATACAAATGTGAAAACTGAAAATTAAAGATAAATGTCGAATTTGGACGTCAAAGACTACAGAATCATGTGAATTTTGAGAATAACGAAATTGACGAAACTCGAAAACTTCAAAATGAAATATCTCAATGCAGACAAGCTATTTGAGCAAACTCAACGGCATTTGAAAGAAAAAGACTTATACTTTAAGGTACCATTGGTTGTTTTTTGAGAAAAAAGAATATGATGATGCTACATAACGCCAAATATAGCCAAAAATAGCGATTTTTGCACTTTTAGGTTAGGATATCTGAAAATCCTGATAGAAACGTGATAGAGCAATTCGGACCCCGGATTCGGATTCTACATGAAAAATTACTTCGGAAATGACCCTTCACTTTCTTAGAACAAAACCATGTTGACCTGTGTTAACTCTAACGATGGGGTTGAGAGGAGAAAATCTCGATTTTTGTCCCAGATAAAACCAGTCTGGTTGTATCTGGGTTTTTGTATCGACTTGAACTTGTCGGAAGCAATACCGTTTCGCCTGACAATACAGTCATTTTACGAAGAATTTCTCTGGTATTTTGCGGTGTAAACCCGAACAGAATTCCAGGCGTAAGCGACCCCTAAGTGAAGGGTGGAATATCACTCCGATTATGGTGGCGCGGCCATGGAATAATGGCGTTGATATAAATAGCAGCCGTTCTCGGCCTAATTTAATGGGCCTCGGAGTTAAATAATAAATTAATCCGAATTTGTTTTGAAGAAATTAAAAGAATTAGTTATTTAGTTGTTGTTTTATTGATTAATTGGTTTATATGTACTGTGGGATAATGGCCTAAATTAATAGACATAAGGGTTAATTTGAGAGAAATCAAGTGGTTTATGATCGGCGATGTTTGTTTATAGCACTTATTCGGTTAGGCTGCTTTAGAATAATACATGTTTGTATAGCGAGTGATTGTTCTTTTATGTCTGGAAAGTAAAATGGCAGTTTATATACATATACGGCCTTTTTTTTAATGTTTTTGCCGCTGCATTTAAGGACATTATTTTTAGATCATGGAATCAGTGATATTTCTATACAGGGTGTTACAAAAAGATGTTAAGAACTTTTAAGGGCAGATTCTACATCAAAAAATATGAAAATAAGTTTATATAAACCCGGATCCTCAATCGCCTCTTTTTCGAGATACCTACATATTTTCAGACCTCAACTCCTAAGGGGGTAAAACAGGGGTTCAAACTTTGTATGGAGATAAATATTAGATGGTCCTATTAACTCGAAACTTCATAGAAGTACTGTAAGAATAAATAATGCTTAAGCACGTGTTTTACAGCTTTTAATAAATAAACCCCCAAGGGGGTGAAATGGGGGTTCAAAGTTTGTAATGGAGTAAAATTGTTATACCGCGGACAAAGTCGCGGGCGAAAGCTATATATATATATATATATATATATATATATATATATATATATATATATATATATATATACAGTGACCGGCAAAAAGTTCGCAACATATGGGAAAAATTTTTATTAGGAGAGTATCGGAAAAACTTTCCCAGGGGATCGGTTCTGCATGTCCGATAACCTAAAAATCGATTTTGACATACGTCACGTGACCACTGGTATAGCGTCAAATTAAAAAAAAAATTGTTAATTTACAAAAAGTGAGGTTAGTTGACGAGATATCAAAAAAAGTTATTTGAAAAAATTGCTTAGAATTAAATTCTAGGTCCTTGTGCAAATTTTAAGATTTTATTTAAAAGAATTGGAAAACTCAATTTTTTTTAAATATTTTTTTATCGATTTACAAATTTCCAGTTTTTTTCGTTTAGATAGCTTGGCTAATGTAAAGCCCATGTATCTGGATGAAAATAAACGAATGTAGTAGTTTTTTCTACAATTGACAGGACAAAATTAAAAAAAACAGGGTTTCGCCGGACGCTAGCTGTTGCAATGATTTGTATCTAGCAGCAGTGTCAAAATTTTAGAGACATTTCAATGAGATTACATTGAGAAAACCTTAATCGTCTTAAATATATCTGAAGTTCGACTTTTTGTAAACTTAAGGGGAGTAAAATAGATAATAAACAAAAAATTACCTGTTTATTTAATCGAAATTTCATAAACGAAAACCAATGTAAGAAAAACTTAAAAGTAGTCAAATTCTGTACTAACAACATAAAAAATCATTGTTTTTCCTTGGGTGCACAAAATTTAAAACTCAGTATGACCACCATTTCTCTCCATACATACTGTTGTTCTCGAGCGCAACTCTCGATTAACATTTCGGAGCATTTTACGATTTATTTGCAATACACAATTTATAATGACATTCTCTAAATTTTGTATATTCTTAAAGGGTCGATGTTTGTACACAGGGTTCTTTAGGTATCCCCACATAAAAAAATCTAACGGAGTCAGATCTACAATTCTACAATTGACAGGACAAAATCGAAAAAATAGGTGTTCGCCGGACGCTCGCTGTTGCAATGGTTTGAATCTAATGAAATGACTGTATCAAGATTTTATTAAGATTTTTCGCACATAAATTTAACAACCAGGTCTATTTAGTTGTACTTAAAACTACCAAAGCAGGCTCTGAAATTAAAACAACCAAATAATCTAGTAGGTTAAAAACAACAGAAAAATGTCAAACAAATTATAATTTGTTTGATTTCAACCTATATCATTGGTTTATGTCTCGCATCTTACTAAGTTTGATATTTTACATAAGTTTATTAATATTTTATTCCTTAAAATGGCACCCACACTACTTCTTCAGGAAAAGATAGAAATTATTTTAATTTCTGGAGATAATTACAGTAGAGGGATATGATGCTCCCCGAGTCTCCGCATGCGCAGTAGGGTCGACCTTGAACGCCCAGGTGTGCTATTGTTATTTGGCCTTGATATGCGCAGGTGTTATTCCAAGGTCAAGGTCAAGAACTTGGCCTTGAACGCGAGCAGATGTTTCTTTGTTTGGTGATGACCAGGTGTACGATGCTTATTTCAAGGTTACATTTGCGGTGCATATTTTCAATGAATGCGAGCAGCTGTTTCTTTGTTTGGTGATGACCAGGTGTACGACGCTTATTTCAAGGTTACATTTGCTTGGCCTTGAACGCGAGCAGATGTTTCTTTGTTTGGTGATGACCAGGTGGACGACGCTTATTTCAAGGTTACATTTGTTTTGTATTTTTCGAGGTCGTCGGATGTATTCCTCCCACCATAAATAAATACTTGACCTTGGATTACTTCCTAATAAATATGGCTCATTTCGAAAATAGCTTTCATTGTCACTCATACATCGTATGCGTTAACTGTTGCTTTGGCATATAAAGTATTGTGTTTGTGGTGTGTTCTACAAGTGTTTATTCAAGGTACTTGACAGTAATTGTTTTTATTGTATTTTAAATCATGAGCATTTCAAAGCAGACCATAGCCGAAATTAATAATATGATAAACCAAGATATTCAATTTCTGGAACGTAGAAAATTCTCTACATTAACGGTGGGCAAAATTTATATGATAAAAAAAATTAATTCTTTGACTTCACGTTTTGGAAAAGCCATTATCGTCACATTGTTTGATCCAACACATCAAGCAACATTTGAAACATTTTTACCATCACGCGTAGCTGAAATTCTGACAGAGGATACTATTGAAATGATGAATAACTCCGGTGATCAGTACACCTTAACTTATTTGGGGCAAAGCTCACATGTATTCTCTGGAGGTAATACTAGAGCGTTGTTAAATTTTGGTTGTTTGTAATATATTGTTGATTAGGCTATTTTAATGTTGATTTAAAATGTAATAAAATAGTTCTTGTTAAGTATATATCGAAAAACACACAGTCACACACAATCACATATCCATTATTTTCTATTTAAGATGTGTGACTGCCCTACTGTCATTGAAAATCGAGATATGTACATTAATTGGTTATCATGTAAATTAAGAGAGCTGGCTGAAGAAATAGTACACTTTGCAAATTATGGTAAATCCGATGTGGGTTTTAGTGAAAGTCAGTATAGGAAGTATATGAAAGACGCCGTAAATTTCACGGCTGGAGCACATACTTGCGAGAAATACCTATATGGAACCATTGATCTGGACGAATTTTGCGCTGGAATGATAAATGAAGAATTGGGAAGCTACCTATTCGAAGTGCCCCATTTACCCGATGAATTAGCTAGAAAATATGGTTTGGCTCCCGCAGATGATACCACTATTCTTGATGACCTTGGAAATAAAGCAGTCACCAATGAAGTTGATAGTAAAGCATTGGCTACTGTTAGCGATGACGAAATGGAGTGTGTTCAAGAAGATGAAGAAAATCTTTAATTCATTGTATAATATAATAACATGAGATGTTAAATAAATGATTATGTACCTAAATTATTGTTTAATTTTTTATAAATAGGCAACCTTCACAAAAATCACATCAGTTTAAGCTAAAAATGGGTCGTGTTAACAACACAATTGATAAATTTGGGCGCCAAAAATTTAATGACCAAAATCACATTGTTCTTGTTGGACAACCAGGAGTTGGATTTAGATTGACCGATGATGGTCAATATGATATACAAGGGAAATCTTTAACTAATGTAGCACCACCAAAGAATCCTGGGGATGCCGCTAATCAGGAATATGTTCTTGAACAAAGGCGTGAAATTATTAAAAAACTTAGTGAATTAGTGAATAATGATGTTTTGGAATATGTTAGAAAAGAACTTAATGAAATGAATAAAAAGCTTGCTGAAGAGGCGAATGAAGATTTTTTGCAATCTGTTACAAAAAGACTTAAGGAAATCGATTCAAAATTGTTGAATCAAGAAAAAGCTATTCAGCGTATACGTATTACGCGCATGTAGATAAAGAAACAAGTCTATTCTGTGTATGGTGACCTCGATTTTACATGGGATATGAGAGTGGAGGGGTTTGAAGGTCACCTAACAGATACAAATAGAGGCACAAAACTTTCTTGTTTCAGTCTGCATTTCAGTACTTCCAGAATACTACATAGTAATTTATTTTCTCAAAATGCAGTCACCAAAAAGTGAACGTCAAATTGCAGTTGTTCGCCCATTCTCTGTAAACGGTCGTCAGATGTGTGCCAATTGCGAAAATTGGGAATTTATTAGTGGAATAATGGGTTTCTGTGAATGGTGTCAAAATGAGTACCATAAGAAACATGGGATGAAATCACCGCAACAAATATCTCGTGAAAATTCTAGTGAATCTCTGCAAAGTCTCGCTGTCTCAGTGGGAGGTTCATCAGAACATAATAATCACGATACGCCGGAATTCAGTCAAGAAGGGCAGCGCTGGACTTCTTCAAGCAATTTTGAAGATCTCGAAATAATTAACGAATCACCGCAAAGTCCTGTTTTCTTAGAAGGAGGAGGAGGAGGAGTAGGGGGAGGAGGTTCATCAGAACGTAATAATAGTGAGACCATGGAATTCGACCAAGAAGGGCAGCGCTGGTAATTCCGAAAAATAGAGACAATTTAGATATAGTGTAAAAGTTTCTTATGATAGTCATGTAATTTTAAATTTATGTGAAAAAGTGCGTTTTTCTAATGATAGTGTGTATGTATTATTTAAATCTTAATAAAAATCTTTTTGTACTAAATATGTTTATTATTCACCATACATTTGAATTAACAAATCGCTCTTGATATATATTATTTCTGTGGTTCCGTTCTAAAATCCTCGCTAGCATTACATCCATTTTTCCAATTCTCCTTTGAAAACGATATCTATCAAGTATTAGTTGCTGAAAATTACTTTGTCTGGCTTGTCTATATGCAAAACACCAAACAGACATACGGTGGATAATATTTCTTTCTTCGTCAAATCTTACTTGCTTCATGGTGTATTGTAAAATGAATTTTTATTAGTTATGTCATTTATATATAGGCTGAACATAAAGAGAGTGAATTAGTTTTACTTTAAAATGGGTCGTGTTAACAACACAATTGATAAATTTGGTCGACAGAAAACTCCTGTTTGTAACAACTTATCGCGAGGGTTGCCCGGAATCGGATTTAAACTTACTTCAGATGGACATTTTGATATAGAGGGAAAATTATTAAGGAATGTTGCCCAACCGATAAATGATAATGATGCTGCTACCAAAGAATATGTCCTTACGGAAGTTCATCAACTTGGTTCGCAGATAAATACCATACTTAGTAATGTGCTAGTACCGGTTTTTCAAAAAATGTTTGAAGATGATGAGACCAAAATTACGTACCTTAAGGAAAAAATGTATCAAATTCACTCACATGCTGCACGGTATACTACAACGAAGATAAAGGATCCAAAAAAACCAAAATGGAAACCAACCTAGATAAAGTTCTATTTAAAAACATAATTATACTGTTAAATTGAAAATAAAACGAATAATTATGAAAAGCAATATTTATTTTTATTATTTATAATGCATACATACGTAACGTAAAACCTATTTGATAATATTTATACAATATCTGATTTGTCTATCCAAGAATTAAATTGATTTGGAAAACCTAACCATTTTACAAACAATTGATCGTTTTGATTGTTCTTGCGTTTTCTAAGAATTTTCTCAACTAAATAAACACCAGGGCTAGCTGTCTTTTGCAGTTCTGCTTCGTAAAAACATCCTTTAATAGGTTGACCTTCCAATGATTGCAGCAAGTAGGTGGGTGGATTTGTAATATTAACTTTTGCTATTTCAAACAGTTCCGTGGACCAGGAAGGCGTATATCCTTTGTCAAATACACCTTTGTACTTGCTAATGCGAACAACGTCACCCAAATGAAATTTTTTTTTCTTCGGAGCAATTTTCAAATAGTCATATGCTTTAATAGGGGTATCCTCTTTTACACTGTTAGGCTTCATTCCAATGGTGCGGTGTTTAGTGTTATTATAGGTCTTCGTTATAGCTGGTAATATTTGTAACCATCTGTAAGAACCTCTAGCCGAGAATTGTTTATATAACTTATTTTTCAAAGTTCTTATAACACGCTCAACAATTGCCGCTTTTTTCGTGCTATATGTGGAATAATGGTTTATATTATATGTTTTCATGAGGGCTTGAAAGGTGCTATTATAAAATTCCTTTCCTTGATCACTCTGTAAATTGTTTGGTGCATATGATGCTTCTTCAATGATGCTTTTCATGGCATTCGTAACTTCAACACCGGTCTTATTCTTAACTGCTTTGGTGTACACGAATTTGGAGTAACAGTTTATACATACAACAATGTAACGGTAACCATCATTGTCAGTAGCATATTGCTGCATTTCCGCCAAATCAATTTGCCACAAATCTCGATATCCTTTTATGACTGTACGTCTTCTAACAAAATTTTTCCTTGCTGTCCTATGTAATTCATTTACGACTTTAATTTTTTCTCGGCTAGGATCCATATTATAAGGTTCCACGTCTTATCAGACACTGAGGATGGCAACTACGTGCAAAACTTAATATATTATTCCTTCTTCTCGAAGCTCTTCCATAATTGACATAATCTCATTATCATGTCCGGTATGTCCAGCTACTTTTGACCCCCACAATAATCGTAATCTATCCACTAACTCCTTAGGTTTATTCCAATAAACATATTCAGATGATTTCGACGATAGGCGCTTTTTTGCTGGTAGTTGGATTTTGTTGTCGCCTTTTTTTCTTCCTACACCACCACCACCCAGTTTGGTTCCCATAATTAGCGGTTTTATGATTCGTAAATATTTTCTCCATCGGGTTTCCCTTAAACCACGTTTCTTGTCATAACCGTCGTAGGCCGCATCCGTCAATTTCAAAATGGTTTGGTATTTTCGAAGTACATCTAGACTAATTTCGTCTTCATTATCTAAGCATGCTGGATTTTTTAGAAAAATCAAATCGTAAAGCTCAGCCGTTCCATCGAATTCAGCAATGTTTGTTTTGTTCTTGTATAACACCATCTTTCCGTTTGTTAGAAAACGAACCACCAAGTTGCCAATATATTTTGTTGATTTATTGTCTTTTTTACCAAAGCGTACACCATACACGGTATCATAACGGGACGGTTCGAATTTTAATCCATTTAAATAATCTTGAATAGTTTTTGCGGCTGAACTGCTACCACTTGATGTGTGTGGTGATGTGTAAGATGATGTTATCGTTGATGGGGAAGGGGTTTCGAACAGTGACTCACGATTTCCACGTTTTGGTGTAGGAATTTGTGTTTTTTGCGAAATCGGTGTAGATGTTTCAAAATCCGCTTCTGTTGGATGTTCTTCAAACATTTTCGCCATTCCCACCGAGCTGCTGCTGCTACTCCGACTTTGTGGTTTAGTCGTAGTACTTGATTTTTTAGTTGCGTACTGTTGCTGCTGCTGCTTTACGGCTTTAGATATAGATTCTAGTGGTTTAGAAACTGGTTCATAAAACTTTTCCAAATCATGTTCATTCTGCACTTTAGCTGCTTTAATTTGTTTAAATTTTTTTCTAACCGCATTTGTAGTTTCCAGTAGCTTTCGTTTTAATTCGATTTCTTCATTCATGATGCTTTCAAAGCACCGTTCAACGATGAAATGATTATCCAAGTTATTATTATAGGAATATATAACTATCGAATCCCTTGCGGTATCTGCCCGAATTTACATCACTGTCCTTGTCAATAACTAAAAAACCATATTTATTATCCCAACATTTAGCACACATCTCTTGAAATTGTGTAAACGTCAGGTCGGGTGAAACGTGATCGGAAAATATATGTTTCATATTCATCTCATCTTGTTTAAACATAATAATGAAGTTGGCATTATCCCGGACGAGCTGCTTAGGAACACGAGAATACGTTTGCGCCAAGTAAAAGGCATCCACATTTTTGTGACGTCCCATGCTAAAATACGATCTTATAACGTCCTGTTTCTCACACATAACGTCATCAAAAATAAATATTGAATTAGGTTTAGCATCTGACGGTTCCACAATGTTATTTGCGTCGCTAAAAGCGTAGTAGCCAAGACCTTTGATTGGTGATAAAATTTTCTTTAAATATTCATATTTCGGTTGATAGAGCGACTTTGAGTAGATATAAACATTTTCGAAACGCAGTCCCGAGGGGTGAGTAAGCAGCGAAATCATAACATTTGTTTTTCCACAGTTTGAAGGTCCTATTAATAATCCACGAATAGATGACGGTAGCAAAGGACCATGTCTTTTAAATAATTTTTGTTCTAGTCCAGATCCGACCTTTACATCGAGATTATCGACGGGAAGTTTTTGTTTAAGATTGACGACACGCATCTTAACAAAATCTATATTTTATACTGAACTTTCACGTAAACTATCATTCAGATGTCGCTCGTCAGACGAAGTAGACGGTCTCGTTTATCAAGTAAGACTGGAAGCGGTATTGTTAATTCAGTAATTAATAGGCTACCGTTTGAGTTACACATTCCCGGCTATCAGTATTGCGGGCCCGGGACGAAAGTAGTAAAACGTGTGGCAAGAGGAGATCAAGGAATTAATTCTTTGGATGTCGCATGCAAAAAACACGATTTAGCCTATTTGCGTAATAGTGAAAATTTAAGTGCTCGCCACCAAGCAGATCAGGAACTCGAGCAAAGCGCGTGGAAAAGAGTAAAATCTAAAGACTCTAGCGCTGGTGAAAAAGCTGCAGCTTGGTTGGTAACCAACATTATGAAAGCGAAACAACGTTTTGGTATGGGTGTATCATCATCATCAAAATCGAGAAAAGCATCCACTAGAGGTAAACGTCGCTTCCAGCGCCGCCGCCGCCACACTAAAGGTAAAGGCGTTGGTAAACATAAGCGACTACACAAAGTAGCTTTTGGATCATCTATTAGACGACCCGTTCGATCAGAATTGTTAAAAGCTGGTGGGAAAAAACTTGTCGAGAAAAATATCATGAAAGCATCGAAAATAGCTGCAGTAGCTGCACGTAAATCCCTAAGAATAGCCGGTGGCAAACGAAAAATTCGCACGCCTAGAATCATTCCAATTCCGAAGACTGGGGGGATATTACCGTTAATACCAATATTTGCAGGACTATCGGCCTTAGGTTCATTAGCAGGTGGTGCAGCAGGCATCGTGCGTGCCGTAAAAGCAGTAAAAAAGTCGACTGCAGAAAAAATAGGTACCGGCTTACATCTAAGTTCAAGAGGAAATGGATTATACTTGAAACCATATCGCACAGGTTTGGGATTATATATAAACAACGGCAAAAATAAGAAATCAAAAAACTAATAGAATCCCTACCTCAAAGACCACTATCCAATATTGATATAGAAAAGTACGCCTTAAAAATGAAAATACCACACTTTCGAGGCGTATATATGAGAGATTCATTACCTGTACGCGGTCCCAAACGTTATGAGGCCGCCATTATAAATTTGGATAGTATGTCGGGTGTAGGGACTCATTGGGTAGCATATAGAAAAAGCAATTCTGATGTAACATACTACGATAGTTTCGGTGATTTACCCCCACCTATGGAATTGGTACGATATCTGCAGATGGGTTCCGAAGCGACGAAGAAAATTTACTATACATACGACCGTCAACAAGAATTCGGAACAGTCTGGTGTGGACATTTGTGTTTGAAGTTTCTTTTACAATCGTAAAAAGTATGTCTTTGACACCCCAAATGGAACGTGACAACTACACCAAAATGTTGCTATCACTTAAAGCATATCGTGAAGTCGGAGGATTACAAAAAATGACTGCCGAACAGTTAGAAAATACGCCCAAAGAAGTGTTGATCGCATTAGCTCCAAATGAAATAGCACTAGTTTGGGATAGGTTACCTAATCACCTAAAAAGTGACGTCGATATATTGAAATATCAATACTGTTTCGAACATTATAATAGCAATAATTCAGATTCGGACGAGGGCGATGGACCGATACCAAAAAAAATATTTTGTTGTTATTGCAAAATTAACGATGTGAATATAAAGGCAGAAAACAGTTTAAAAACGTCCAAAGGAATAAAGCAACGCTTCAGCTTAAATCCATTTAACTGTTGCAAACAGCAATAAAATAGCTACACAAATAGTTTCGTGGTCAGTCATGTCTTACACATTCACTCTAACAGGACATACAAGTGTCTTAAGTGCGGATTTTTACCCACCCATCGAGTTAAATACAACAGACAAATATGGAGTTGCACTGCTGGGATTTTACACATATAATTCGATTTTTAATATCGACGAAAGCAATAATTCATTCAGCCATTTGAAAACAGCGATACCAAAGTATGTAAGGATTCCACCAGGAGCTTACGAAATTAATGAAATAGCAAAAGCCATGTACACCGCTTTAAAAGAGTCATGCAATGAAGTTGGTACCGATTTATTTTCATTAACAGCCAATAATAATACGTTAAAATGTGAGCTAAAGTCAAAATATAGCATCGATTTTCGAGGTAGCAATAGTATCGGCAAAGTGCTCGGATTTGGCTCTGTGCTGCTGCAAGGTGGACAACGACACGAATCAAGTACCATCGTGGACATAATGAAAGTGCGCATCGTACGTGTGGATTGTAATATAATTTCCGGAGCATACCTGAATTCTCTGGAAAGTCATACGTTATTTGAATTTGATATTGACGTCGAACCCGGTTACAAAATCTCTAAAGAACCGCAAAATAATATTTATATGCCGATAATGCCGGATGGTCGTCAGTTTATCGACAACATTACTCTACGCATCTTGGACGATAGCGGTGATTTGATCGATTTTCGAGGTGAGAAAATAATAGTTAAACTAGAGTTGAAAAAAATCGTATAATGGGTTTTTGCTTTAACCGTCAACTGCATAAGCTGTCAACAATTCAAGATTCAGTTAAACGACATAAAAGTAAGCAGACAACACAGTCAAGGTTCATTCGCAAGTCAGACGGACGATCGAAAACACATCCGCACAGCAATCGCCAGCTCTCCGCGAAAGATTGCAAATTTCTACAATCGATCGGTTTGAAAGTGAGAAAAATTAGAAAATGATGGCCGCTAGCAGTGACAAAATCGAAGTTTTTACCGAACCCATTTTTGATAACTCCATTATTAGTTTTCAAGAACACACATATAAACCTTACGGTTCTCCAACATTCCGCAATTCCGATGAAATTCGTATACCTGTACACTTTCAAGATATCATTTTGGATATATCGGATAGTTACATTTACATCGAAGGAACATTTAAACCCAAAGATGTTAGTAAAAAATGTTATCTATCAAATAATGCCATCGCCTTTCTATTCGACGAATGTCGTTATGAAATGGGAGGGGAGCAAGTTGCCGTCGTTCGGAAACCCGGAATTACCACAACGATGAAAACTATGGTGTCATTGGGTGCCGCACAAAATAGAGCTCTCATGGCATGCGGATGGGGTCTAGACGAAGCAAATCAAGGGATACTAGATTCCACAAGTAACATGTTCTCCGGCAAGCTTCCTCTAAAATATCTCATGGGTTTCGCAGAGGATTATTCAAAGGGTATTTTTAACGTCAAGCAAGAGTTGATTTTAATTATCGCCCGCACTTTCAACAATTGCTATATCGGCGAAGTAGATGCAGACATTTCAATTGAAAAAATTGAATGGAAAATTCGTCACATTATTCCAGACGATCGACAGAAGTTAAAGATATTATCACGCATGAATAAAGGTGGCAGTAACGCAAACGTTCCAATGGCTTACCGTAAATGGGATCTTTACGAGCTACCTTCTTTGAGAGAAACATCGTCAGACGTTTGGGCCTTAAGAACTAGCACGAGTCTCGAAAAACCGAGATATTTGATTATCGGTTTTCAACCAACTAGCTCGTCCGACAACAGAGCAAAAGATAGCACACAATTTACAACGGCCGATATAAGTGATATTAGGCTCTATCTGAACTCTGCCGTATTTCCGTACGAAAGATGGAATTTAGATTTTTCAAAGAAACTGTATGCCGCAGCCTATTATAATTATGAGAATTTTCAAGCTAGCTACTACCAGCGAGAACTGAGCGATCCTATGATGAGTTTTGCCGACTATCTGAAAAATCCGTTATTCGTAATCGATTGCAGTCACCAACCAGAAGCCGTGAGGACGTCCACAGTGGACGTGAAATTGGAGTTTGAAACACGCAAAAGTAAATTTCCTAAAGACATTAAAGTGTACGCGTTAGTTATTCACGATGCATTTTTTAGCTACAATATACTTAATGGTTCTGTTACTAACAAATCAATACATTAGTTTGAAGTTATGTAATTCTCCAAATTATATATTTTTACATATTTAAAATAAACTTATAAAGGACATATTTGCGTTTTATTTTTACTATTGCCTTATTTTAATAGTTCAAATGTGGGGCTTTGGTAAATAAGGTTATGAGGCGAAAAATAGAGAGAAATTTAGGAGAGGGGTGGGGAAAAGAAAGTATATAAGACGGGATTTAGAAAATTAAATTCACTCGAAGCCACAATGTCGTCAAGCTCGGATAATGGTTATTCTAGTGACGACGAGCAGGCAGTCGCACCAAATGTGCAACATAGGCTCGTACGCAGACCGCGTAGGCTTAGACCTAGGTATTGCATCATGCAATCCTACGTCTCATGGGGGTCTAGAGATTTGTGTATGAACTGCTACACGAGAGGATTTGGAGCTGCGATTATGGATGTTCATTTCGTCACAACCCATTTTACAGTGGGTTCGCGAGGTGATCAAAGGCGGAACCACTCGAGGTGTGCTTTGTGTAGGGAGAGACTGTTTACCGTCGTTCATCAGCAGTCTTGCCTTATTTGCAATAGAATGTAAATTCTATTACAAATAAAGCTCCTCATACGACAACCCTGCCTGTCCCCTGACAAAATCAGTCCTTTTCAGGACTACAGAATATTTGATCGTAGTTTGTAGTTAAACACTATGTTTCCTAAGGAAGATATTTCTCGAAGGAAAAATTGTGTTAGTTTGGGTGAGAGATGCATTATGTGTTTAAATCATACATAGATGGCGAGAGAAAGAGCATTTGCAAGATTTAGCTTGTAGTTTTTATGTATTATAAGAACGCATATGCCTCTAGTTATTCAAAGTGACATAACTTTCTATCAAGAAACATATTTTAAACAATAAATTCACTCTGGGTTGATACGCTCAAAAAGATACATCTGAATTTGTGTCGTTTCACATAGAACGTTGGCAAACCTGCTCTTAAGTATGACAAAAACAGACGTATCCTTTCAGTGTAACAAAATATTTCTAACAAGAAATCTATTCTATAGGAAATATTTTGTTACTCTGAAAGGATATGTTACAACTGTTTAGCCCCACTCTCACCCCCACTCTCACCCCCCACCATCCTAAATGCTTTTAAAAGCGGGAGCAGCCATCACAATTTTCATTTCTCAACCAGCCATGAAGTGGGACAGGCTGATGTTAAGGACGACAAGGGAGTCCAAAATAAGCGAGTTTTGGGAGGCTTGGCGTTTAAAAAACGCGAATAAGCCAACGGCTATCGTACAGCCGATCCCAAGACCGCAACCACCACCGGAGCCGGCTCCAACAGAGCCCGTGGAAGTGGTGGAAGGACCACAGATGCTGCTGGGTCCTGAAGAAAGGGCGGCTCTGTTAGAAGAGCTCACGGAGCGTCGCCGGAGCCGTCGCAGCACTCGGCTGGAGGTGCGAAGACGGCGAGCTGCACCGCGATCGGTGCAGATCGCGAGAGGGGAACAACCACTCTAGGTTTCCCTCTCCAACCCACCGTGAAAACGGCCCTTTTCAGGGCCACAAAAGATTTGATCGTAGTTTAGATATTCTTAGTCACTTTGTGTTTGACACTGAATCGGTGAAAAATGCAAAGATGACCAAGGATGACATTTTCAGGACGTTTAAAAATAGACGTTGGCATTTTTGCATAACTCTTTTCGATAATTTACCTAGAAGTGTCTAAAACTTATTTTAAGTTAAAGGTCCAAGATCCGTTAAAATTGTTATTTTTCTAACTTAAAAATTGTATCCATTTAGTTATTTCCGAGACGTATATTTTTGGAACTAAAAATCGATATTTGTCGACCCACTAAGATTTTTATTTTTGTATATTTTTAACAAAAAAAGCAACCACATTAACCCTTATATAACAAAAATATTTTTATTTCGGATCAAAGCAATGACAACAAGCACATAACTTGTGGGTTTGCTCAGGTTTGCTTGGGTTTGTTTAGCCAATACAAATAATAAGAATTTTGTTATTAATATTATTATTATTTGATAGTTCAAGGACATTTCAGAACATTTGACATAAAACTTTTTATGATCAAAATGATCAGACTAATCAAAATTTCAAGAATTATGGGGTTTGATTGGGTTTGCTCATGAATAACGGGAGAAGTGTAGCTCAGATCGAAAAAAGTTATAGGAAAATATTTTAGAGTAAACTTTTTGTGATTGGAAATGACTTTTCAATATTTAATTTGGAAAAATTGAAAAAGACATTTTTCAGATTTCTAATTAATTCAAAGGGGTAGTATAGGGAAGCTGTGGGGAATAGGGCGAAGGCATGAGGGATGGGTGGCATAATCGTTTTTAAATAAGACCCGAGTGATTTGAGTCATTAAAAGTAATAAGAGGTCGGTCAAAAAAAGACCTAGGGAGTAGGTATGTATTTTAGGGAAAACAGGGAACTATGAAAAGATAGTCAGGTCCAAACTAATGTGAATTGTACAACTTGACTGTTATTCCGGGGTTCGGGGGCGAGGCCCCCAAACCCCCGCCAGGGGCTACCGCCCCTGGACCCCGTTTGGTTTTTGCGCAACGGAGGCGGGCCAGCGGGTGGGCGGTGGGGGCGGCCGGGGGGGCGGGGGCGGCGCTAGCTGCGTAGCAGCGTCGTTAGGTCGCGAAGCGACCTAACCTCCGCGCCGCCCCCGCCCCCCCGGCCGCCCCCACCGCCCACCCGCTGGCCCGCCTCCGTTGCGCAAAAGCCAAACGGGGTCCAGGGGCGGTAGCCCCTGGCGGGGGTTTGGGGGCGGAGCCCCCGATCTGGGGGGGGCCCGGGGGGGCACGAAGTGGCCACCCCGGGATTTTTCGAGGTTTTTGGGGGTCTTTGGGGGTCTTTGGTGCAATTTTAGACCTTCCAAAACTGAATTTTATATATTTCTTTTTCTTATATCTTTGCACGTAAAACACCCTTCAGCGTTTAAGTTTGTCATCTCCTAAGGGTTCTATCATATCTTGGTAGTCGTCATAGAATCGCACCATCATCCCCTCCTGTATTTTTAGCAAGGGTGGGGGAAGCTGAGGTCTTTAAAAGCAGCTCGAGTCGACTGCTTACTTCATTACATTCGCTCATCTCAACATGGCATCATCAGATGATGATGGATACTTAAGCGATGATACTCCTAGGAATTTGGATAATTGGGCACTTAGACAGAGGAAAGTTTTCCCCGTCCGATCCCGCCGGGTGTGCAAGATCTTAAACCTGGTGAAGGTGGGTGATGACGGCTGGTGTATTGGCTGCTATGCCGACTTGGAAAACAAGTCGGCTGGTGACCAATTCTTCAGTGGTCATGTAACCCAAGATTTCGGTAGTCGCGCGCACATACCGAACTGTAAAGGTTGTGGAGTAGCTCTTGGTACTCTACAACATAAGAGTGCGTGCCTTATTTGTAATCGAGCCTGATTACAAATAAGATTTTATCCCTTGAAAAACGGTCCTTTTCAGGGCCACAGAATGTTTCATCGTAGTTTTAGTTACCTAATGCCATAGTACATGTGGTGTTAGGTAGAAAATTATATAAGTCCAGTCGGATCGACTATAATTTTCCTTGCAAAATCCGTCCTTTTCAGGATGACAGGATATTTTGATCTTACTTGTATTTATCTAATGCCACGGCATCTGTACAGGATATTTTGATCTTACTTGTATTTATCTAATGCCACGGCATCTGTGACATTAGATAGAAATTATGTAAGTCCAGACGGATCGAGCATAAGTTTCTTTGTCGGTCACATTTCCACAACACAATTACACCATTTTTGAGAACTAAAAGCAGTTTTCGACAGTGAAGTCCGCCAGTATCATTTTTGGATGGAGGGCATTTGTATAATAAACTCTAGTTTGTTGGCGGTGGAAAGGTGGGGATGGAGTGGTGGAGGGGGTAGATTATCTCTATTTAAACGGTTACGAGCGGGTCACAGAATCACTTCATTTTTAAATCTTAAAGTACGAAGATATAACTATGGATTTCGAAAGACCATTGAGTCGCGGTTCATCGGTTTTTAGCGATGATACCGTTGACATGAATGATGTCGATATGGATGACCTACTCTTGGACATCGAACGACTTCTAGACATCGAGGCAGAAGATATGTTTAATGCCTGGGAAGATGAGCGGGCGGTCGAAGAAGCAGATGTGGGTCTGGAATTGCCAAACATGGATTGGCAAAATGGGGAGTTGTCGGCTGAAGACATGCAGCCAGACTCCAGCACTGATTGGGTGCCACCACCGCCGCCGGAAGGTCATGACGGTCCGGCCGATTCATCCACTTGGTGGATCACGGACCATCAGGATGATGATGGTCCAGCTGATTCCACCAACTGATCCCGGAACCATGCCCTCCCCGACCTACCCCGACAAAATCAGCCCTTTTCAGGGCTACAAAATATTTGATCGTAGTTTGTAGTTGATTCATGTCACATCCCAAGTAACATGATATTTCTCAAGAATTAATTTCTTTTGGAAAATATTGTGTTACTCTATAAAGACATGTACGTTCTTACCATACGTTAGAACTAGCTAAATTTCTAGTAAGTTCTCGTGAAAATGCCGAGAGTTTGGTCTATTATCTTACTTGCAGTAAAATTCACATTTTATTACAAATAAGATGCATGTTCTCAGGCATTGTAACGGGTAGCCTCTCTTCACAGACATAACACTTTATCGCATACTTAAGTTGTGTGCATCTAATGATTACACACCTCAAGTTACGGCCCTACATTTTTTCGTCTATTCTTTTTTCTATTTTGCATTTTTATTTTATTTTGTGTAACTTTCGCATACTTATTTTAGAAATAAAAAATATTGTTTCATTTAACTTTTTATTATCATATATACAAAAACATTTTATTTTACTTATATATACAACACTATTACAAAAATAACTTAACTCTATATTTACAATAAAATTCTAAAATTAATTATATGGAAAATTGTCCAATAACTTAAGTCTTTTTCTACACACTTCCCCTTCACTTTTACACTGTTCAATTTTCGCCTGCAGTTCCTTAATCTGTCTCTCGTATTGCGCCACATCACTATCGTTCTTTTTTAGTTCATCAACTAGTTTTTGCCTCGCACTAAAAGCCACGGAGAAGGCACACTTCTGGCTTGGAGAAAACTCTTCCATCCAGTCCGGTATCGGCACTTCTGCAGAAGAAGCAGCAGCAGGTTGACGGGGTTGACTAACCGCCTCGAATAGCCGCTTGCACCGCTTCTTTAATGGTTTGCGGCACATTCCACGCCCAACTATTGGCGATATCGGCGCACTCGCGATCGGCGATTTTTCGTCAGCGTCGGCCACCAACACAATCGGAGGCATGGACTTCGGCGGCTCGGGCGTTGTCGAGTTTGGGCCTTCATTAATGATGACGACCGGTGACAGAGGCTTCGGTGGTTGTGACGTCTCCAAAAAATCGGGGTATTGAACTGGCACTGTTGGTCGCTTGAACACGAATTTCTTCTTCTTCTTCTGTTCACCCTCCATAGCTGCATAAAATTGACTTTTATTGTTGCCGGCTGTCTTTGGCAATTTCAGCAGCTTTTCCAACTTCGTAGTGGGTTGCCGCCTCGCCTTCTTTACCACCACATCACTTATGATATTGATGCGCCCGCCGTCCTTCTCCGTCCAGTTGTTGACGTAATCAACCGCCGAAGATACTTTTTTTTCACCCACATTCTCTTCTTCCACAAACGCAGTGTTTAGCACGTCGTCATTGTGCCACTCGTCAAACACACCCGGGGTCAGCAGGTCAATAACGTCCTGCCCCATCAACTCTGCTTGGATACTTCCATCCAAGTTAAACGCATTTAACAACGACTCACTACCGGAATTCATTTTTCTAACTAACTCACTGCACTTAACTGACGAATGTATTTACTTGGCGAACTGTTCTAGCGAACTATGAAATGCTCTGCCTAGCAAACCAAATTTATACTTATCACCCCACCATAAACTCCCCCACCCTATCTGACGGTTGATGCTTTAGAGGCCAAACAAGTTAATTCAACTTACAAGGTTGCGTTCTACGGCTAAACAGCGATTCAAGGACATATTTTCAAGGTAATCGTGTGTCCTTACTTCTGTTATTGTTTGTGCTCTCAAGGTTATATGACCCAGACAACCCATATTTATAGACACTCTCTTTCCTTCGATGCCTATTATCAGAAACTATAATGTTGCCCGCAGATCAAGATAACAGTCGTCCAGCTGAGACTTTTTCGGGAGCACAAATAATAATTTCTGCTGTTTGCTATAATTGTAAAAGAGAAGTATATATTTGGACTGACCACATGCAATCTTACAGTTATATTGAATTGTTGAGAGTAAGGATTGTTAAGTGTCATTACTGTGGAACGCTGATGTGTCGACGAGGGCCGATTAGCAGATCTGATATGTTGAGAAGACAATGGATGCTTCGAGAAGTTTACAAGCCAGACATTAATTAATTTTTATTTTTGTAACTTTATTACTATATTGTAAAATAAAACAACATATTATTGAAACAATTATCTATGTATTTTCCTATCCTGCGTTATAAAATTTCAACTATTGCTATTACTATAGTGGTTAATAAAACTACGTGACATTGGAGTTAATATTTTTTTATTTTTCTAAAACATAGACTTTCCAACATTTTTCTAATTATAACTAATATTTTCGGGTAAAAAACTTTGCATAGCTTGTATTAACATATTTAGGTTATCTTCAGGGTTTGTTTCGTAAAACTTTATGTCTGGGTGTCCCCAAGGTAGAGTTTTTGTTGTTGATGGTATAATATAACGTTTATCGTCGTGGTGACATAAAGCAACTTTATTAATTATTTCGGTATAAACGTCGTGTTTATAACTTCGAAAGGTTTTCATTTTTCGAAATATCTGACCACCACGTTCTACGATATTCCGATAATCTTCCAGGTGAAGCTGTTTTTCAATTACACGTTTTTTTATACCTTTCGCTTTTTTAATTTCGCTACTGATTGAGTTTATGTAATAAGCTTTGGCTCCGGTACCATAAAAACTTATTATTGGATCACCTGGAAATTCATCCTTCATTCTACCTACTACTGACTGGCTTTTTTTTATGTTAAAAATATTTCCTTCGGTATAATTGGATGTATCGAATTTATCCGGATTTTCTGCAATTATACGATAAAAATTTTCGGTGTAAACTTTTAATATTAACGAATCTGTGTCTGTATACAGTAAAGAAGCATTTTTGCCAAATTTTGCTTTAATGAATGAGTAGAAAAAATCATAAATTACTGTTTTCGACATGTCCAGTATGGAAAATCCGATATAAATTGGTTTATTATAAGTTACCTTTAATCGATCCATATGAATGGCAACGAATTCTTTATTAAAAACCGTTGAACTTTTAAAATAAGGACGAGAAATTAATGCTCGTGCCCCAATTTTATTCCTGTCATTTTCCCATCGGGTGACTAGTTTTATATCATTACGATTCTCCACATTTTCCATGGTCTTGCCGAAAACAGCATTAATGATTAATTTAAAAGTGTCTTTACCAAACTTTGTTGTTGCCCTATTGCGCAAATCTGTATTTAAGTCGATATATGTCTTTAACCAGGGGGATTGATTAAATTTTAAAATTCTGTGTGTTTGCATTACCATTAGGCCGTTATTGATTGCTTGTTTTAATGTTCGGTAATGAATGATGTATTTCTTTTTATCGTTTAAATTCGGAATTAACTTTGAAAATTTTGCCGATTCCGTGGGTGGTACAATATTTTCAACTAAAAAGGGTAAGTCGGAATGATCATCATATAGCGTATCCGGATAATGAACGTCAACTTCCAAAACGTATCCTTCTGGACCATTATCGTCCACATCCATAATATTTAAATTTAAAATTTCATGCTCTGATAACCATCTAAAGCCGCCAAATGGTAATGCTTGCGACATACTATGACCGTACAGATTTGTTGCATCAAGATAAACAATGAAAGATGATGGCTCGTTAGGATCGTAGTTTGGTACATATATGTTGTTGGCAGCGTGCATCCTTTCTGAACACTGACTTATACCGCCTCGAATACCTTTTTTGAAAAAATGAACCGTGTCGATATCGGTCAATAGCTCTAACTCTACCTTAGAAATACGCAACATACAATCAAACGAATAACTTGGAAGGGTATGGTACTGTGCTGGATCCAGTTTATACGTTTCTAAACAAGTATCGCGAAACTGTTCAAAAACATCGGTTAATAATAAAACATCAGATTTCAAATATAAATCCGAATAGTCCCCCAAATTCTTACAATTAAATGTGTCCCACACCTTTTTAGCTCTATCATAATCTTCATCGCTAATGTGCTCCTCTGACAAACTATCATAAAACTGATTTTTTGTGGGTAAAGTTGGATGGTTCATTTTGTCTATTGAATCGACAAAACTATAGGGAAAAACACCTTTTTTACGCATTAAATTAAACTGCTCATTATCAGAAAAATATTTTCCTGTTTCCCTGAAACTACCCACAGCTAATCCATTACCCAAATTTTCCAGTGACGTTGATAGAAATTTAAAACTATCGATGAACCGCAATTTCAAATATTTTTTCTTTATTGTCCCACTTTTATTATCGACATAATCGTGAACGTAAATACTTTTCGTAAACGAAATATACTTTTCCTTGCTTTGAGCTAAAACATCGATCTTGTCTCCGTGACGACACAACTCTTTAATAAACATGTGGCAATCGTACCCGCTCAAGTTATGAAATATAATTGGAATAAAATTGGGTAACTTATAATTTAAATTGCAAATCGAATGAGCAGCACCAGGTCTTTTTTTCCCAGTTATGTGACAGTGGTCCTTTACTTTACAATTATTATTTTCAAAAGGTCGTTCACATATACCACATTTTGTGGCATTATTGAACTCCGCTATTTGGTCAGCCGTTAAAGTTTCCATTGCTTTTATATCTCTTAAGTATGTATTGTAAAGAGATCTTAAATCACTTTCAAGTCGAGAAACGAAAACCTGGGCTGCGTCGTTTCCCCGGTAGAGCTCAAATTTTGAAATCGAATCGTCAAAGGAGCACTTAATTAAATACGCAAAAGAATACGGTTCATGTTTGATGCTTTTGACTAAGTAAGAATTTGTGGGATTCGGTTCCACTGTATCCAGTGGTTTAAGCACCGATTCAAAATCCGCGTAAACGACAAACGGTACACGCATTTGCTTTTCTATGTTGTCAAATTTTAATATATTTTCACTTACACTCCTTCCAAATTTATCTATTTTTAAATTTAGTGATGGTGTTAATGAATATTTGTGGTTACAGTCATTTTTTTGGTGTGATATCAAAGATGATGGTGAACTAAAATATATCAAACAACCATCACAAAAATACATTTTATCTCTACGTGATGTAATTTGACTGGAACATAATTTCGATAAGTCTTTTATCCAACAATAATGACTTTTAGAACAACGCGTATCACAAATATGTTCATCATCATCTTTAATACTACAATCCTTTGTTATTAACAACAAGTTGACATGTCTGTTAAGTTTTCTACCCGAATACCTTAATGGACCGACAACTTCGTACTTTAACATATTATTTTCGAAATTTTTTTGCAAACCATAAACGTTAACTGAAATATTATTCATTTCTTCAAATTTTGATATATCACGCAACTTTACTGGAAAGTCTATACCTGTAAAATTCAGCACTCTTGAATAGTGTGGATAAGATTGAATCTGTGATGCCATTCTAGTGGTGGGGCACAAAGCAGACACGATTGACCACGCAAAACAACACTCATCTTGATTAAACACATTGATGATGGCTTTTTTCAATTCGATGAATCGGGGTAACTTTATATATGAAGATCCACCAAAAGGTTTATACTCGTTGACATTTACTTCCAGGTATAGAATTTTTTCCAGAGCCCAACCTAC
Source organism: Philopedon plagiatum (assembly GCA_963971165.1). Taxonomy (NCBI): domain Eukaryota; kingdom Metazoa; phylum Arthropoda; class Insecta; order Coleoptera; family Curculionidae; genus Philopedon; species Philopedon plagiatum. The sequence continues at coordinate 84,965,001 of OZ020195.1, forward strand.
GAAAACAAAAAGGAATGACATAAGTATTTATTTTATTTTTAGTCGTTAATTTATAACATACCTGAATCTTTTTCCTGAAACTCAGTCGATTGAGTCTTCATGGCTTCCACTAATGATTGATATATTTCTTCCAAATCGCTTCCTGAAGTGACAATTTCATTGCGTGTATTAAATGACTTGTCACTGTACATATTATCTTGTGTTGGTAAAAGATACCGACCAACAACCACCATATTAACTTTCAAAGCACAACGCACTCTTACTAGGTCACTTACTACCTCTAACACTCTTGCTTTAATTTCATCAAAAAATAATGAATAGTCAGTATGTTCATTATCACTTGATATACGGTATGTGGCAATCCTATTTCTAAAAGCACTGGACACTAGCTCAACACCAGCTGATATTGGTGAACATGCATTACTTTTATGGTGTATTGTTCTTTGATGACCTGCCATTCGATTTGCTGGTATGGTTATATTGCAGCAAGTGCAAGTACGCACCTCGGATGTTGATGCCCCATCGTCAACTTTTCGCTGTTTTCCACCATGCATATTTTCAAATCGTGCTACGCACGATTCTCGTTTATGTCGTAACATATTATAACTCCGAGTAAATGATTTACCACAATTTTCACACACGTACGCCATGACTTTCAAATTAACTTGCTTGAACCGTTTTACTCAACACAATGTTCTATACTAAAATTTAACCCCCCCTACCCTCATATATACCGATCCACATTTAGACCCAACCCACTCGACCGTCATACCAAAACATGTTACACCCCAGTAATAACTCAAGGTAAACTAACATCATAAATGTAACCTTGAAATAAGCGTCGTCCACCTGGTCATCACCAAACAAAGAAACATCTGCTCGCGTTCAAGGCCAAGCAAATGTAACCTTGAAATAAGCGTCGTACACCTGGTCATCACCAAACAAAGAAACAGCTGCTCGCATTCATTGAAAATATGCACCGCAAATGTAACCTTGAAATAAGCATCGTACACCTGGTCATCACCAAACAAAGAAACATCTGCTCGCGTTCAAGGCCAAGTTCTTGACCTTGACCTTGGAATAACACCTGCGCATATCAAGGCCAAATAACAATAGCACACCTGGGCGTTCAAGGTCGACCCTACTGCGCATGCGGAGACTCGGGGAGCATCATATCCCTCTACTAATTACAAAAGCCATAGAGAAACAGCAGCAATTTTTAATGAGAGGCACCCCGATAAATCCCTCCATTATTCCACAGTATCTCGTCTAGTCAATAAATTTAAAGAAACGGGATCGGTAGAAAATCAGTATAAAGTTTCCCATGAAAAACCGGTAACAGGTGACGAAGGTTCTCTGGATGTGTGTTTGTCGATCACAGAAACACCCCAATTAGCAGTTAGTCAAATATCGGAGATCACTAACATTCACGAAAGATCTGTGCGGAGGATATTAAAAAGAAACAAATTTCATCCGTACAAACCTAAATTTGTACAAGTATTAAAAGATAGGGATTATGACGCCCGCTTCGATTTTTGTGCCTGGTTCCAGGGTATGATTGAGGAAGATTTTAATTTCCCAAAGAACGTTCTTTTCTCGGATGAAGCTACATTTACCTCTAACGGAACCGTCAGTTCACAAAGCTGTAGATGGTGGGCCACCGAAAACCCAGACTTTGTAATTCAGAGTAAAGACCAATATAGTTTTAAGGTTAATGTGTGGTGCGGAATTTTCAACCTCAGAATAGTGGGACCTTTTTTCTTTAGAGACAATTTAAATTCAGAACGATATTTAGAATTTCTACAAACTGAGATATCTGACTTTTTAGACAATTTGTCATTAGCCGAAAGAAGAAATTTATACTTTCAACAAGACGGAGCTAGCATTCATTCCACAAATGAGGTGAAGAGATGGCTGGATCAAGAATTTGGAAACCAGTGGATAGGACGGTTTTCTGAAAATCCGTGGCCTGCGAGATCACCAGATCTGACTCCGTTAGATTTCTTTATGTGGGGATACCTAAAGAACTCTGTGTACAAACATCGACCCTTTAGGAATATACAAAATTTAGAGAATGTCATTAGAAATTGTGTATTGCAAATAAATCGTAAAATGCTCCGAAATGTTAATCGAGAGTTGCGCTCGAGAACAATAGTATGTATGGAGAGAAATGGTGGTCATACTGAGTTTTAAATTTTGTGCACCCAAGGAAAAACAATGATTTTTTATGTTGTTAGTACAGAATTTGACTACTTTTAAGTTTTTCTTACATTGGTTTTCGTTTATGAAATTTCGATTAAATAAACAGGTAATTTTTTGTTTATTATCTATTTTACTCCCCTTAACTTTACAAAAAGTCGAACTTCAGATATATTTAAGACGATTAAGGTTTTCTCAATGTAATCTCATTGAAATGTCTCTAAAATTTGGACACTGCTGCTAGATACAAATCATTGCAACAGCTAGCGTCCGGCGAAACCCTGCTTTTTTTAATTTTGTCCTGTCAATTGTAGAAAAAACTACTACATTCGTTTATTTTCATCCAGATACATGGGCTTTACATTAGCCAAGCTATCTAAACGAAAAAAACTGGAAATTTGTGAATCGATAAAAAAATATTTAAAAAAAATTGAGTTTTCCAATTTTTTTAAATAAAATCTTAAAATTTTGCACAAGGACCTAGAATTTAATTCTAAGCAATTTTTTCAAATAACTTTTTTTGATATCTCGTCAACTAACCTCACTTTTTGTAAATTAACAATTTTTTTTTAATTTGACGCTATACCAGTGGTCACGTGACGTATGTCAAAATCGATTTTTAGGTTATCGGACATGCAGAACCGATCCCCCGGAAAAGTTTTTCCAATACTCACCTAATAAAAATTTTTCCCATATGTTGCGAACTTTTTGCCGGTCACTGTATATATATACATATATATACTAGCTGAATACCCGCGGCTTCGCTCGCATAGAATCTTGTCTATCTAGCTTTAATTATCGCCTTATTTTAAACCTATTTTTGAAATTACATATATTTAAAAAATATATGAAAAATAGAGAGGTTTGTAGTGTTAAAAAAATCGACAAGAATCCAAGCAAACCCAACCGGAAAAATACGTTTCTATGTTCTAATTTTATGGGTAAATTAGATGTATAGAATACCTTTCTATTAATGCGAGCCCAACCAACCGATTGTGGCGTACTTTAAACCTTTAAATTGATAAAATCAATTTGCCTAATGGCTGCCAAAATACGGCAGTCACATGTAAAATTTACCCCTTTGTGTTCATCCTTGAAATTAATGAGTTACAAACATATGTATTTTTTATACTTAGTATTTTATTTCATTCGTTTCAGTGAATAAATATTTGAAGTGGGTTATTTCATTTACAATTTTTTTTTTTTAGTTAACTGGGAAGAATGATAATGTGGGACGTTTTAAAGGAATATTGTTGACCATATAGTGTACAGAGGTCATATTTCTTCCATATAATTTAAAATTATAATTCCCTACTGAGTACGTAGAGTTGTATTCACCATCTTTAATTTTTTAAAAGTACATACATACATATTCGTAATGTACGATCTCAAAAACCCTCGAATACCAAGTTTCATCAACACTATACCATGAAATGACTTTCTCCACCATAATGGTTCCGCCATTTTAATTTTTTTAAACTGATTTTAAATTCATAATCACTCCGAGAACCCCCTTAAACCAATTTAGGCCGAAGTCGTATAATAAACCTCCTTAGAATGCCATCTTGTGTCCGCCATATTGGATGTTCGACAAACTTTTTTACAATGGGACCACTTTGAGGGAAAGAAAATACATATTCGTAATCTACGACCCAAATAACCCTCGTATACTAAGTTGCGTTAAAATTGTATCATAGAATGTTTTTATCCGCCATATTGGATCCGCCATTTTAATTTTTTTAAACTGATTTAAAATTTAAAAAAGGGGTGAAACATTTGTTAAAACAATTTTAATTTTAATTTTGAGACCACTATCAGTTTTCAGTATGATAGTCATATATGTAAAACTTTTAGCCCCTCTATTTCCAGCCCCCAAGGGCAAAATTTTCGTATATGCTTGAACACATATTTATTTGTTCCAAGCAAAGAATTTGTCTACCAATTTTTTTCTCTAGCGGTTACATTCGAAACTTACCCCCTCCATTTCTACCCCCTAGGGGCAAAATTTCCCGGAACATCAAAACCCGTACTTGCTTATTTTAACAGAGTTAGCTTAATACCAATTTACAAATCCATAGCTTAAAATTATAGACAGTTATAGGTACCCCCTCAAAATGGGCTACACCCCTTTTTTTAACCCCTAAGTGAATTTTGGAAAAATGACGAAACATGTATATTCTTATTTTATTAAAGGAACTTATATACCAATTTCTAGACCTCCACCAGTTTTAGTTCCTGTACAGAAATTCCTATACAAATTTGAACCCCCGTTTTACCCCCTTAGGGATTGATTTTGGAAAAATCCCTTTTTAGTGGGTGCTTACGTTATAAGGAGAAGACATCCTCGAAATTTCATGATTCTAGGATACAGGGTGTCCAGAAAGTCTTAGTTTGGGCAAATATCTTTGTTATTAGTAAAGATAGAGACAACAAATTTTAGGTGTATGTTATTGGTTAATAAATCTAATTTTGTATGTAATTTAACTTTTTCAACCCACTTGAGGGGTGACGCTAGGTAGTTGAGGTCAAAAATTTTAAATGCAACCCTATGCCATGTGGTACCTCATTTTAAAGGTCTTCAAAGAAGAGACATTTTACCGCAAATCCTAGGTCCGTATATATTAATTCGTTTTTAAATGGCGAGCCTTTAAAAGTTTAAAATCGTGACAAAAAAGGTAAAATTTAAATAGGTTGGTACCTTTATTTCTCTTTTTACTTTAAAAGTTGTTTAAAATGACCACCATGAACTTCTTGGCAGTAATAAAGTCGATTTTGGAACCCACTTCTCACATTTGTGAGAATCTCTGTTGTCTGTTGAATTCTTAAAAACTGCTTAACCAAAGAACAATAATTTTTTCATGTTGATTAAGCTTTACCCTGACTGGTAATCGGCTGCAAAAAATATTTTAAATTTTTTATCAACACCATTGTTTTTTGACTATCGGTTAGGTACGTGTATATAAAAAATGGCACCTTTTATCGAGACTTCGGCCCATTTTCGATAAACAGAATTATTTTTAAATATTTTTTTGTATGTCTGCACTCCGTCCCACGCACTGTCCTATAAACATTTTAATACCCAGATGAAATCTATGCATCTAAAATTGCAAACACCTTGGCGAAATATTCTCGTAATATATCAAATACCCACCAGATGACCTCTAATAGACCCCATTTCATGGCTTTGTAATAGCAGTTGTGTGTAGTATAGTTTTATATTCACCAATGGTATCGACAAGTAAAGCGTACACAAAACGTGGTTTATTAATTTTTTGTTCTTTTCTCACATCTGTTACCGAGTGTGTGGAGAGTTGCCATGCCATGCACCGTCTCCCTGTCGCTGAACAGACACACCACCCGTCAATGTTAGGGGGTTCTTGCATGCAGTAGGTTTCGGTCATATACTGGGTGAACACTTTAGATTTGTTCTTTTGTGTTGCACGAAACTACTTATCCACACTTATGAAACCACTTCGATGTCCGTCTGTCACAGGCGAAATTTGAAATCTAGCACAGAGATAGAGTGTGGTGACCCAATTATAGACGTGAAGTATAAAAAGTTAAATTTTGATTCTGGGGGTTAATTTCAGGGGATAAATTGGGAAATGGAAAAAAAAATCAAAGGCATCTTGTAGGGTGTCAAATGAAAGCTTATTGAAGCACGAATTCAACAATATATTTTATGATGTATGTTTTAATGCATTTTTTAAACATTTTTCGGGAAAAACGCTTAAAAATTGCTGTCTCCCACCCATATCACCAAAAGGATCTCTCAGAAAATCTTTAAAAAATAATGAACATTGAGAATTAGGTGAAGATTGAGCCAAAATTACCAGAATTAAAAAATTCTAGCGCGATCAATTGTTATAAACAATTTAATTGTTTATTTCCTTATAACTGCTGAACCATTGGTTTTAGAGAAAAAGTTTTTCGACCAAAAATATTTCTCGCGATGTAAGGAACAACTTTTGTCCTTACACGCTTTCCAAAATTTTTAATTTGGCCTAGTAGAAACGCCCCCCACTCAGCTCCGCGCATGCGAGATGTGATACGGCGTTCTGCCGTCGGGGGAAGGTAGCGCGGCAGATGGGCGGCTATCGGCCGGCCGATGGGGGACCGATGGCACGGAACACTAATGGTGCAAGTATAGCTTGCACTTAACCGAATTTTTATAACTTCAATTCGCAAAGAAGATTCCGTGCAATTCATAATTTTTTACTTGTAACAAATTATTTTGAAAAAAGAAAAGCCTTCAATTTTAATTTATGTCTTTTATATTTAAAACACGATGTACACAACATTATTTCATTATAAGCCATCATCGAAAAATTCTCAGCCCTTTAAGGGTGAAGCGTTTATCGTTTAAACACGGGGTTATAAAAGAGCCAAAATTTTATACCCACTAAACTTCGAAATCAGTACAAAGGGCCTGACACAAAGAATCGGCCCCGCCGCTTGTGACAGAGGGTCGACAATATTTATGAAATTTCCCGTCAACTGTACCCCGCTAGTCAACCCCTAAATTTGCTGATGAATCGACTCCCGTCAAATTACGAGGTTCGAGAGTGATTATGGTATTTGTTTCTGCGTTATTTTGGTAATCCTGAGGAAATGGAAGGAAATACGTATTATTATCGCAAAGAGTAACTTATTAAGAAGAGGCGAAAGCTTTATCGGTTTCTTTGATGTTTTTTGTATCCAAATTCAGTGACCTTGAACGGTCTCAACACTACCTACTAAACAGTAAAAAAGTGTACTTTAATGACAAATTTGTATCCGATTTCGATGTACACTGAAAAACATATTTGTTTTATTAAAAAAAAGTACTAAATTTATGGAAAATGTACTAGATCTTCACAAAACAGACGAGACATTCGCGTCTAATACACTGGCAAGGGGTATAAAAAACAAATTCTTTTAAATATCTGCACATGGTATAAAAAATAAACCACGTAATTATTGTTAATTTTGAAAATGAAACAGATATTTCCAATTTCTGAAAAAAAAAAATTAGTTCAGATCTATCGACTAAAAAAATAAGAAATACGAGAACTCTAAACTGTGTCTAAAGTTGTGAAAACCGGTTGTTTGTTGATTGTTGATGTTCTGCAGCTCTGCAGCCCTTATGTACTAGCCGCCCCTGGCACGTATAATACATTTTAAATTCTTGTACACACACACACCGTTCGGTCGCGAAAATATACTCCATTGAGTACGCACCTTTAAGGCTTGTTTACACGGGGACAGTGAATAAGTGGTAACTAAATTTCGTGGCAAGTGCCGTGTTCACCGACTTCACACTTACCACTTAACGCACTGTTTACACGCGTTCAAGTGACTAAAAATTAAGTTAAAATTTAGTTGACTGTCTCCGTGTAAACTAGCCATTAGAGTGACACGTTCTCCGCCTCCCTCCTCTCTATAGTACCCTAAACTGATGGAAACTTCAAGGCAAAAATGTTATTATTTAATTTTTTTTTATTTACAATTTAATTATTTAAAATTAAAAATCTCATAAACCTCAAATTATCATTTTATCTATTCTGCGCTTTAAAATCCAATTTTAAAACAATATCGTTACAAAGTAATTCCGTTTACACTCGTCGTAAGTTGTTTCAGTAAATATAATCTGGCTTCTCGCTAATTTCTATAAGAGATTATGAGATATATTTAGACTTTGGTTTAAATATTTACGTGTTGCCCACACTTTTGACGCTTTTTGTACGTTTTGTGTTCATTTCAGGCGGTATGAGTGCTAGTTGGTAATTTTATTAGATATTGAGAGCAGAAACGAATGAAGGTTTAAATAAACCAGAGGCGTGCGTGCGTTGCCGGATGTGAGCGTAGGTTGTAGGTTAAGAGCAACAGTCAGCTCCTATCCGTACTGCACTCAATATCATGTAGGATTTTAATGGCGACCGTTGACACATGTCATTTCTAGTAACATTCTGTTTACACAACTTGAACTGTGGTCAGGACCACTTTTTTATCAAAATTTATAGCAATTAAATAGAACGAAAAGAACATGAGAGAGACATAATTGATCTCTCCGTTGTAAAATGGGTTTCTGTCATCATTCTCAAAATAAATTGGATACGCTATGATTGGTACGATGATCCCTAAAATAGGGGTACTTTGCTCTTGACATGTTTCATAAAAACTTATAGACTGGGGGGGTCAAAAATGATACAACCTGAGCAAACTCCCTTATTTTAGGGGCTAACGTCATCCAATCTTGTTTGGTGTTACAGGTTGGTGCATAAAATTACGGTGCCAAGTTTGGTAGAGAATGTCTTATTTTTTAACCCCCAGTCAATAAGTTTTTATGAAAAATGTCAAGAGCAAAGGACCCCTATTTTAGGGGCCATTGACTAGCAATTATGGTGCGTGATTAAGCTTGGGACGTTAATTTTACAAAGTTTGGTATTGATTGTTCAATACCCCTGATCAATAGATTATTATTTTGCTCAATGGTCAATAAATTAGGCACACCCTGCTGAATAAAGTCAAAAGTAATACAAGACGCGTAATTTTTGAGCGCGCCGGAGGTGCTTTACATGGGCGAGATTGTCTACTATATATTCTCTTCGTGATTAACATAACCTCTAAAAAATATGGTAATTTAAGAAGAAAATTTTATAACTAAGCTTTTCCACTAAACTACTAGTTTAGATTCGTAATTTACGCCGCAAAACATATAACGTCCAGATTCACTAAGAAAGTTTAAGATTTAGCACTGGTTTAAATTAAGATCTTATAATAATAGTATTGTTTTTCCTGACCGTTTAATTATAATATATGGTTTTATTTTTCCATGGGGTTGCGGTCAAAATGTTTACATTAAAACAATAGTCATCTTTGACGTTTCGGTTTATTGACTGACTAAACCATCATCAGAAAGTTAACTACAAATTTTTAAGTTCTTTTTAAAAATTTGTAGTTAACTTTCTGATGATGGTTTAGTCAGTCAATAAACCGAAACGTCAAAGATGACTATTGTTTTAATGTAAACATTTTGACCGCAACCCCATGGAAAAATAAAACCATATATTAAGATCTTATAGTTGATCAGTTATGTTCTGACAGGTTTTTGTCCTGTCCTTGTCATTAAAAGCTTATGAATTATTGTGATATTTCAGCGATTTACTTGGTTTCTAAATGATTTTCATCTTGGAACGAGTTGCTGTAATGAATTTAGTTCTATTATTGTTGAAAGTACGTAATAAAATTGTCCTTTTCCTGATAAATTTGCGAAAAACCTCAGAAATAAGTTCATAGAATAAAACTTAGTTGTCTTATTCTCACACTTGTCAGTTTAAAACTTTTGATTGTCAAATTAGACCAGACTAGCATTGGAGAATCTGGCTGGTAATTCCTATAACATTAATTATTTTGGGGTAATGTTTGTCTAGATAATTAAACAAATAAAATATGTTTACCTACTTACTTGTCAATAAAAAGAGTCCAACAACATACTACCAGAATGTCTAATAATAATCACAACATAATGGCAAAATGCTTTCTGAAAACACCGAAAAACCAACAACAATACTCCTAAAAACAAACTTTGATTTCACACATCGTAATTCAAAATCGGACGGGAAGGCTAATAACTCAAAACCATATGTGCCAGCAGAAGGGGGTATTGATAATAACTCAAAACTATATTTTCTCGTGTTGTTACTGAAATGATCGATTCAATTATTTTTACCATCACAAAAAAATCTACCCTGCCACTGCTAACATACCATTCGAATAAGTTTTATAACAGGTTCACTTAAAATATAATACAACCTTGTTGTTGCGGAATAATCGCGATTTTTAAAGAAAGCGATTTACTATTTTTACTTTCTATCGGATTAATGCTAGGTATTATTCTTATCTAGACTATTCTTGCCTGGAATTAGTTGCGCGTAAGGTTGTTATTAAAACAATATTTATATTATTATAATCAGTAGGTAATGGAATCATATTTTTCTTTCAATATGCAGGATTACCATGAAATATTAGAAAATTCTTATACACAACTAGAGGCGATTTTAAATCAGAGACCTAGTCATGACTACGCCTGACTACACAATTTCAAATCAGATTTTATGACGTCATACGGAAGGTAGTCTTGACCTAGTCTGCTATTTGCCTGACCACGATTGCGAGCATGGTCAACCCCATATACTGTCATTTTTGTCAATGTCAATTTTTATATTTATATTTGCGAAAGGGTTGTTTGTTTTGATTTATGTTTTTCCATTTTTGTGGCAATGCAAGCCGAGCTGGAAACAATTAGAGAAAGAAATACCGACAAAATTGTCTTTTCCAAAAGGCGAGAGATATTCTTATGCGGATGATAAACGGTAGAGGTAGAGGTCTTTAATTTTATGGAAGTCAGTAGTTCAGCGATACCTTGACCAGGCTTAAATGTGTCCTAAACAAACAAAAATTTGTCGGAAAGAACAAAATGACGTAAACTACTAAGTTAAAAAGCAACGGGACAGAAAAATGAGCATAAAACATAAGTACTTAATAAACTGAGGTTAGTTTTACCACTGATGTGATCTGTCATTCAGTGAATAATGAGAAAACGAATTTAAATCAGATTTCTCGGTGACGTCATTTTTGTGACGTTTGATCATGAATACAGGTGACTAGGTCAGGCTTTTAGTCACTGATTTAAAATCGCCTTAGGCGACAAGATGATCGACTTATTAGTAGGTTGTACGTATTGAGTAATAGGAAATATGCATATATCCCAAATAAACTCGAAATATTTTTTTATATTCTCTACATAAATTAAATGTTTATCGCGTTTGCTGTTATCCATTTATTTTGGTCTTTATTAACCAAAATAAAAGGATTTTCTACTGCAAATTTTCGCGGGAATTTCGAAACTTGTAAAACGTGATCCCATTGGCTGTGTCGTCAAAAGTGTTTTTATGACTCATAATGAGTACGTGGCGAATTCCACTGTTGTCGGGTCATCGAAAAATCAATAAAAATGGCATCCAGTCATCCCTGTACTTGAAGTAGAAGGTTTCTAAAATATTAATGTATATTTCAAGCCGAAATCGGTCCAGGAACCTTTCAATTTTGCAACAAAAACTGTCATTTTTTCGAAATTTTAACACATATCTTAATAATTTCAATTAAATAAACTACAATTCTTTGTTTTCATCTTCGAAAATTCAGAATTTTTCAAATTTTGCATGTCTCCGATGCAAATAAACCTATTTATTATAACTTTAACGAAAAAATAAGCAATTTAAATTAGTGGGAAGTATTCGTAAATAACACAGGACCACAAATGGGAACCGAAAAAAGTCCTTTGGCGAGATTGATATGCTATATGTATTTTGGTGCGCTGATTACGAATTCGAGGTCCATATATCCCCAGCACATCACGTTCAAGGTCATTTGAAGGTCAAATGCATATATTACGGAAAAACAGAAAATCTGACCACGGATTCGGAAAGAGCGGGAAATTTTACGTCCGAATATGTAGTTTTTATTTTTTCCAACATGACCCTCCAAGGTCATCTGAGGGGTGAAATGACTCACCGATAGACCAAATGCTTATTTCCCATATAGGTACATCATCACAACTACAGACTTTTACGTACAACTTAGTCAGGTATCTTTAGGTTTTTTGACGCGCTGATTACGAATCCGAGGTCCATATAATCCCAGCACGTCACTTTCAAGGTGATGATGTATAAATATGGGAAATAAGAATTTGGTCTATCGGTGAGTCATTTCACCCCCAGATGACCTTGGAGGGTCAGGTTGTAAAAACTAAAAACTACATATTTGGACGTAAAATTTCCCGCTCTTTCCGAATCCGTGGTCAGATTTTCTGTTTTTCCGTAATATATGCATTTGACCTTCAAATGACCTTGAACGTGATGTGCTGGGGTTATATGGACCTCAGATTCGTAATCAGCGCACCAAAATACATATAGGATATCAATCTCGCCAAAGGACTTTTTTCGGTTCCCATTTGTGGTCCTGTGTAATTAACGAATAAAATAAACTCAAAAAGAATAACTAAATAAGGAAAATAGTGTGGAATAATGTCGGTTAAAATTGGATTTGTCGGAAAAAATCAAGAAAATTCGGCTATTACCCCTTAAATACGCTCCTGGATGACCCATTCGGTATTCATTTTAAAGTGTGATAATCCGATATATGTAATATAGTGTAGAAAAATTGGGAAAAACTGGATAGGGAAAAATACAGAGTGATTGAAATGTACCAAATGTCCAAGGCAAAAAAGTCAAAAAATCGAAATTTAATCGGCGATTGCTCCCTTCCTATAAAGAATGAAGAAACTGAAAAATATGGAAATCATATATTTCGACGAGCTCTCGCCGATGGCGTAATGGGATTTTAATTTGAACTATTTTGACCCCACAGAAAATGAAAAACCATATTCCATTTTCCAGTGATTTTAGGTTTAGGTAAATGTATTGCAAAAATAAAGTGTTTCATATTTTAAAGTTTCATTTATGAATCCGTTTTTCGATCCGACGTTTTGTTTTCGAGTTATTAGGTACCAAAGACCTGCAAATGGCATTTATCGACCTAAAAAAATTCAAAAGGTTTACTTGCCATTTTCCGATCCTCACCAGTTTCAATAGAGTTCTGAAGCTCCGGGTCCTCTACAACCTCCGAAAATTCACATCGATTTAATTCACTTTTGCGACCTGTACCCGATTTCAACGGAAGTCGCGGAAATTTCGACTTTGACGTTTAATATCTCCGAAACGAAACATCCTGTATAACTGAATTTTTTTACCGAAACTAGCTGCACTATTCCTCTATCAACCCACAAAATTCGTTTGCTCCCCCTCTGACTGTTTCCGAGAAAAACAAACCTGTTCGACTTTCGGTTAAGCTTTACGTTACATGTTAACATGTAGATCGACACTTATTTTTGCTGATCTCCTGACGTCATTATTCACACATTCAGGACAAACGACAGCTTTTTAAATTGTAATAAATTATACCGAAAAGTAAACATTTTTTGTGGCTAAATTATCCAGGTAATTTTCTTCAAAATAATTTTTTGGGTTTGTAATGACTTCCTTAAACGATTTAAGCAATAAAAAAATATGTGCATATTTCTTATTATATGCTTCTATCTTCAATTGGACTCTTTTACTAAATTTTGATTGTGCTGCCATTGTAGACTGCAAGGAAAAATCGAATTTCGATGTTCTTGTTCACAGATGCTTACGTACTATTTTAGTCTTTACCAATAACATTATAACAAAAAGAAAAAATTCGATTGAGCGCTTGTAAACATAATAAGGCCACCTCAATCATCCGACCTTAACCCTATTAAAAATTTATGCTAGTAGGATGAGGTTAATGGAAAGGCCCTAATTATTCATCCATCGTCTTTGCAGGATCATAGCGCCAAGAATAGCAGGTTTACGGATGCCAGATGATTATTTATAGTATACTATGGTTGGTATGGTTGTAATGGGGTTAGTTCTTGTAAAAAAATTTGGGTACGTGTGGATGTAAATTTTAAAACTATCATAAATAGCGAATCATGTCACTAGAAATCTTGAACGACTCTTTATCGAACAATCTAGAAAGCCAATTGAAGGATTCTTTGAAATTACTTGTCCAAAATATTTTACCCTTATTATAAGTAATTGCCTATTTACCATTTTTACTGGAAAGGTTGAGACACTTATGACCTGGATTTTCTTTTAAGTGGAATATAATTGGCTTAAGAAAATAGGTATTTTATGTTGTAAAGTGTAGAGGACTTAGTATTTTGGTTAATTCCTGATAGGGGGGCTCACTTTGTATAGTGGTATTACTATTACCCCACGAGACATTGGGTCGTGAAGGGGTTTGGAAGTTGTGCAGTGCCAGAAGAAATTTTTTAAACGATACTTTTAGCATTTTTGGGTGTAACATTTTGCCAAGTCAATACTTACAGATGGCCCCTAGAATTCTAGCAACACCACTGTTATTTAACACTCTAGACAATGTTCCATATACAGTGTGTCCGAAAAATCCTAGTATAGGCATTTGCCTATTGCTGTTAGCAAAGATAGAGATACCTATCCCTTGCCCAAGATCTTCAATTTATCTTAGACTTATTACTTAAACACATTACTTCAGTAGCTACATCGGCAGCTAAAAAGCTTGGCTTTCTCTTCCGAGCCAGAAAATACTTCTCTCCTTCCAACTTATACACTTTCTATGTTTCCCAAATAAGACCTAGCGTGGAGTACTGTTCCCACATCTGGGGAGCGGCATCATATTCGATAGTTAACATCCTTGATTCTATCCAAAAGAAAGCCATTCGAATCATCCATCACCCAGTCCTCACAAGAAAACTCCCTTCTCTCGCTCATCGCCGCGCTGTTGGAAATTTATTCCTTTTCTACCGATACTGCCACGGATTTTGCTCTGAAGAACTGGCCGCTATAATTTCCCCGTGGACTCTTCCTAACAGAACAACAAGAGGCGCGTTACGTATGCATCCCTTTACTGTCCAGCTACAGAAGCCTAGAACAGACCACTTCTCTCGCTCATTCATACCTAGGGTCTCCAGATTATGGAACAAATTGCCTGCAGATGTTTTCTTTTCTTCCCCTTCCAACCTCCAGTCCTTCAAATCCCGTGTCAGTAGATTACATTTTGCTTCCCTCTGATAAAAAAAAGTAGTAATAATGCGGGGTCTGAGGCAGACAAATATTTTAATTTTTGTCATAAGCAGTAGTTTTAAGATGGTAGTCGAATTTGTATGATCCGTTTTTTTCAGAAGTGTTGACTAGAACTGTTTATCGCAAAAGTAAAATAGAAAGTGGATTATCTAAGGAAGAACTTGTACTTATCGAACAAAACCAAATACCAACCCAGATAAAGAATTCTTTGAAATTAGTCATTCAAGGTATTTGACCCTTATTGTAAAATAATTGCCTATTTACTAGTTCTACCTGAACCATTTGGCAATTTTTACATTTTAAACAAAATTTTTCGTCATTTAAGGGTTTCAAATCATCGTAGTACTCGAGCAGCTATAGGCAATTTTTAATTTTTTCTTTTCTTTCAGATGAAACCACTTTAGTGACTTAGGTTCTCTATGTTGCCCAAATAAGACCTAACCTAGAGTACTGTTCCCACATCTGGGGAGCGGTATCACCTTCTTCGACATTTAACATCCTTGATTATGTCCAAAAGAGGGCCATTCGATTCATCAATGACCCAGTCCTCACAAGATTGCCCTTCTCTTCAGACGCCCATGGTACGTTGGTTCTTAGGCTTCCTTAAGATTCCAAAATGAAAATCATTTGGAAATCAAACAAATCGCAGAAATATTAGAGTACCTCATATAAGTTTAAAAATTTTTTTTTATTTCTCCTGCATCATCGCAAAAGGTTTAAACCACTTTCCAAATCGAATTGAAAATTTACGTACAATAAATAAAATAAAGTGATGTAATACACTTAGCTTTACGCAAAACGAGGAATTTATTTATTTTCGTTTAAAATAACAAACCGTTTAACGGCTTTTAACAAAATAATAAATTCGGGCGATTTTATTATGTATTTTTAAGCGCCCAAGCTTTGGAAAAACCTGCACAACACAAAGGAAATATATTTTTAGACGTTCCCGAGATATATTTCTCTAATTTTCAAATAGTACATCAAAATGAAATGCCCCTCTTTGCATATTTCGGTTAGTCGTATTTTTAAACGCCGCTAGAGAGCGATTATTGAGTTCTTTCGAAAATCTGGATATTTATAGCAGGTAGAAAGTTTGATTGGGGTGAGTCAACAACTGTACCGTACTCGTAAAACATGGGAATTCGTTCCCGAGAGAAAATGACGTGTATTCGTCTGCTATTGGCTGACTTCTCTCTATCGAGAGAAAGTGACGTCATTTTCTATTCCATTGTCGTCATGAATCGGGCCCCTGTTGCATTTTATTACTCGGTAATGAGTATGAGTGAGTCAACTTTCTAAAAACTTTTAAAAAGGAACAAAATTCGAGATAAACAATTCTTTGAAATTGTTTATTTCAAATATTTGACCCTCGTTACAAATAATGGCCTATTTATTATTATTGCCGGAAAGATCGATATTTCGGCAGAAATTTTACTGTGAGGGACATCATAAATAAAATATTTTTGTCACTGGCTTTTTAGTAAAGTCATAAGCTTTCCGCTCTCCAAGAAGTAGATGCACTACGGCGGAATTTTAAGAACAAACAGAGAAAACTACTTTAACATGAACGCAATGGGAAGACAAATAATAATAATAGCACGACCGCTGTTATGCTTTTAAGCCGCAAAAATTACTTGCTTTAGCAATCAGTTCTTCTATTTAATATGAGCTATCATGGTTTTTCTGTAAGAGCTAAACCTCTTCCATAGGACTAATAAAAATTTGTTTAATTTAGTGTAGCTTTTCACAAATCGCCTCCCAACCTATTTTTAAAGTTCCAAAAATATTTTCTGCCGCTACAAAAATAAATTTAATGCAGAATTTGTAATTTTTGGTATGTGTTGATGCTCGATTTTAAAAATATTTGTGTAAATTCTGAGGATGATGTACAGGGTGGGACATCGGTCGACCAACGACGCGACGCACCTTAGTAACTCGTAAACTATTTTGACGTTTTTGCAAAAAGTAGGTTGGCGACAACTTTTGAGGTCAACGGTTTCGTGTTTGTAAATAAACAAAATTTTGTGGGCTCGGGAGTTTTTGAAATATTGATTGGGCTAGAAGAAATGATATGTTTACAAAATAGGAGGCCTATGGAGATTAAACAAAGATTGCTCTTACTATATTTTTTGAATCTGTTATCGAATAATTTTGATTTTGAACACGATGTGATCATTCATCATATTTTTTAATATTCTTTTCATCGAAATGCCGCTTTAGACGTCTGGTCTAGCCATACACTAAAAAACCTGATTGGTGGAAACTACAGTAAAATCATTAATACTATCTAAATAATATCAAAATGCATAAACGTGGAAAATTCTAATTTTCCTTGATCTATTCCACCGTTTCTCAACCTTTTTAGTGTCGCGACCCCCTAAATGTTATTTTTATTTTTTACAAATTTTATGAATTTTTAGTATTATACAGGGTTGCTCAAAAAATCAGGGCACAAGAGAATTTTAGTTTTTTAAATGGAATACCCCAATTTTTATTCGTTGTTTGAATTCTTCTTAAAATTCTGAGTATTTTTCATGTAGCGTACCCTATGCCGATCATCAACTGTTAATGAGGGTAATTTTCATGTGAAGGAAAGCAAAGTAGGGAAAGTTACCTTGGTAACAAAGCACATTATTGTATTTAAACTAGTGTCATTTTAACAAAAGTGACATTTACTGTCAAACAATTTTATTGTAATTTTACAGTCATTTTTTGCAGTGTAGGCAGATCACTTAAATTCTGTCAATTAATAAAGTTTAGATTGTGATATCTCGAAAACAGTTGAAGAATGGCATAGGGTATGTTACATGAAAAATACTCAGAATTTTAAATATAATTCAAATATCGAATAAAAATTGGTGTATTCCATTTAAAAAACTAAAGTTGACATGTGTCCAGATTTTTTTAGCAACCCTGTATAGGTAATACTAAACATTCTTGAAATTCGTAAAAAATAAAAATATCATTGACGGGTTCGAGCGTTTTTCTAAATTGTACTTGGTTTTGAAAATATTTGGAGTACTCACTGCTTTTTGCCCGCGCTGTATATAGATAAAAGTCAGTTATTCCCCAGTTTTCAAACTACCCTGTATGGCAATGTAGGACACCTGTAGAATATCTATAACTTTTTATTCACAGTATTTAGCTTAACACACTCAATATACATAATATCTAACCCTATCGCCGTTACTAAGAAATATCTTATCAAATAAACTAATTATTAATATGAAAAGAGCAAAATGGGGCTTCATGTCGTATTTATTGAAAAACAAAACTGATTATCTGGGGTGTATTATGTCAGCAGCGCAAACACGGCAGGGTCGCCGTAATGAAAAGGCCCACGATCGATCGATCGGCCACCCCGATTTTGACGCAATAGTGTATATAGTAGTCGCTGGGCTAGATTAGATTAAAACATATATCACATTTGCAGTGGCGCAACGTGATATTGGACGTTGAAAGAGAGATAACAAAGCTACGGAAGCATAAACGCAGTACCAGCGGAGATTGTAGATATCTGGAAGGTGGTACAGGAATTCTTCCTCGATTGAGGTTGTGTCACCACATTCATCTACTTAAAGGGCTGGTGAAAGCCCTACGGACGTTTCCAGCTCTGGGTGTACGAGCCGGACTTTTCCTGTACACTCGCGGTGCTTGCTTTTGATCTGGAGTGCTTTCCCTCTAAAATGTGTCTTTTTGTTGCTCCAAAGAAGAGTTTAGGTCCTCAAAAAGGAACCTTCTTTCAAGAGGATGCTAGCTGTATCGTTGCCTATCAGCAGATAAAAGAGAAAAGAAGAAAAGAAAGAGGATAGACAGATTGTTGAGACTGATATATCAAACCGATGAGGAAAGAAAAATACCTAAGAATTTTCACCTTTTCGAAAATAGAATTTTAAACTCGATAGTTTCAAAAATGTTAATAAAAAGAAGACAGAAAAGTTATACGTCTAGCTGGGCTAGATTAGGTTAAAACATATATCACATTTGCAGTGGATGAACATGGGTTCGAACATTGGTATAGGGAGATAAAGAGAGGTAAAGAGCGGGAGTATGGACGTACGTAACACCAAATTGAACTTGTTACGAGTAGTGTTAAATCATTAAAAAAAATACCAAGAAACTTTAAGAAGAGTGTTATAATCGCTAGGCTCATAAAGGTAGATGCAGATAGCTGTAAAAAAGTAAGAAACCAGATATACGATAGGGTAATCATCATTGACAACATACTGAAAATATATTGAGTGGATGGGATAGACAACTAAGAGGATAAATCTAAAATATATTTCGAAGAAAAACAAGAAAGTAGTAGAAAAATACTAAAATATATAAACGAAACCCCTTAAGAGGGGGCTAAAATACAAGGTTTATACGATCAATATTTGTGCACACTCCAATCCCTCTAGCACTCATCCATCCTCAAACGTTAACCGAAAAACGTCCACTTTGACTTAGGTATATTTTGTGTGGATTTTTCTTCAAAACGAGTATTTGGAGGCCTGTACACTCTAACATAACTATTATAATACGACTGAAATACCTTCTCGTCCGTAGATACAACATTTTGCCAAAAGTCCATTCCTTCTGTGTGAAATTGCACACAGAAAAAAACATATTCTCAAATAGAACATTTGCATATTTTCAGGTATATTTACTTAGATTAAAACTATAAAATCTTATTTGAAGGAAACAACCTTAAGTTAAACATATGAAAATATTTGAAATAAGATTTTCATATCTTCAACATATATTTTTACTTTAAGAAAGCTAATTTTAAAACAAGTATTTGAACATTTTTGTTTGATTCGCTCATATCTGTATTTCAAGGTGTTGTACATTTTCACTTTGAATAAAAGTTATTTTTAAAATAAAAATTGGTAACTTCTAAGTAAAGTGTTATATTCTCTAAACAAGGCATGATAACTATTTGATTTGAAATTTTGGAATACTCAATTTAAGCTGCTATTCGATAGTATAATCTAAATATGAAAGTTTTAATATCCCGAAATACTTATTCCTAGCTTAACCATTTCCGCCATACTACGAAATCAACCGAAATAAGGCGAACATCGCGGCATCGCGACAATCATTTTAATATCACGGTGGGTTGTGGATGCACTGGATGCAGGTACTTTCGTGTTTGTTGTCATAGAGCCATGGGCGTTGAAGAAATTTTAGAACAATGGGGAGTCCCTGACGCAATCATTCAGACTTTCATGTATGTACCGATGTAGCAGTTATTTCTTTATTATAAATATGTCATTTAAATCAGAAATATAGCGTTTTGTGTTTAGTTTTAGTTTTTAATACACTACCTGTATGTTTTACGTAGAAAATATGTTCATTTGTGTTACAAATGTGTACCTTTCCATTTATTATTAAAAAAGAATAAATCGTTTTTATTTCACTTAACTAGTTTATTTTTTTCCTCGTGAATAAGACCGAATATTAATTTTTAAACTGGTAAAACGCAGTTCATTTATTTTCAAAAATATTGTATGTATCAATTTATTCATTCAGAGTTCTCATCCCTTATAACATTCCTGAAGATGCCCCGTGGAATCGTTGGTGAAACGTCGGAAAGTAATGTAACAGCTTGACACGGCCTAATTCCAAGAACCATAATTTCTCCATTACAGGCTTCCTTCGAATTTATCTTTATTTTAAAGAGTAGATATTTACAGTTTAAAAGTATCTACTTAGCCTGAAGATTTGCTATAAATGAACAGATAATATAAATGCTCAATTTGAGTATATTGAGTATATGAATGAATCAAATTGAATGTTTCAAAATGTTTAAAATTAGTATATATATGTTTATTTTGAAGGGTAGATATTTACAGTTTAAAAATATAACTGAGTATTTTAAAAATAATATCTACTCATCCTGAAGATTTGTTATGCATGGATTGATAATATAAATACTCAATTTGTGTATAAGATCCTTTCAAAGTAACAAAATGTCGCTCTGCCTTTCAAGATTTTCATATTCTCTTTTTAAAACGATATCTTCTTGAGTATATACAAAGCTAACTTAGTCTTAAACTGAGATTAATAGACTTGAAATGAGTATTTTCTTTTTTCTGTGCAGTGAAAACCCAACCCGCTGCTCCTTATTATCCTGAAAAGGCTTTTTTGCTGCAGGATGATTACGCAAGTTAGATATTTTCTTTATACGATTTCAAGGATTTCCTTTATACGATTTCAAGCAGTTCTTACGCAACCTGGAAAATTGGAGTTAGCCTTTGCTGCTACTGCAGATTGGAAGGGATGATTTTGAAGAAAGTGTGCCAATCGGTTATCTTCCTGTCCAGAAGAAATCCGCCTCTTTCTACTTTTCTGTCTAGTGAATTTCTTTCATCGTATTTTTCTTATGTCGTGTATTTTTTTTTGTGCTCCGAGTCTTTCGCCTATAGTTCTTGACGAACCTTCGTCTATTAATGTGACTACCTTGGCTTTCTCTTCTTTGCTAAAGAGCGGGATGGTCATGCACAGATGTGGATATTTATTAAGACAGAAAAATATGCCACTTTTTGACACTGACTATCATTTTTAATTTAGATAGATTTAAGGTATTTATAAGTGTTAAAAGCTAAATAGAATAGTAAGCAATATTTACAATATAACAAAATGCCGTCCGGATTTCAGTTGCCGTAACTGTGCATGCCTGTTAATTTAATAAGTTTGTTTCCATGAGCAATTCCTATGGTACGTCGCTGGGTTAAATTATAATCTATCCCTTTTCAACCCATTTTGATGAGCAATTTAACGGGCGAGTTTCCATTTGTCCTAGCTCACGCAAACGGTACAATCTGATAAATTAATAATGATATCAATAGGTGAATACTTGGTTATAAAATGTTGTAAATAGGTTTTGGAAAACATGAAATTTTCGTGAAATTTCAGTGCATGGTATATTTTATAATAAAATTATAAAAGAATTAAACGTAGACGTGACAGTTGGTTGTATTTATTTATTCCCCCAACTAAAAATGATACCAGTGGTTTGGGTGTGATTTTTCGTTAGAAAATTTTGGTTTAAATGTATAATTTTTTTATATAGGATGTTCCATGTACAACTCCAGATCTGAAGCTACGCTGCGCTGTTTTGCCTCAGGCGTCGCGTCGCTAAGTTAGTAAATCAACATAGCAAGCTGTGCTAAACATGTCTTCTGCTCTGCAAAAATTTTTCGAAAATATTTTTTTTTACACAACTCGTGATTTTTTTTTTGGAAAACACTTGTTTCAAAAGACATTTTTTCGAAAAATCTCTCTCGAAAGCGCATGCTTGCGAAATGCTTTTTCGAAAAACATTGTTTGCATATACCTCGACATTTTTTTCCGAGACTCTTTTTCGAAAATTCGAAATTATACAGGGTGAAGATTTTAAAGTGTTAAATGGCGATATCCCAAAAACGGTTTGAAATATTTTTTAAAAAATTTGGCGAGTTACTAAGGAGACAGGGAGACATATTTTAAAATATGTTTGACGTTTACCCCTCCTCCACATTTTCAGCAAACCTAAGTAAACCTGACCAAAACAAAAAACACGCCACTATGTACAGTTTTCCCATTGCTTTGTTTAGGTTTGCTGTGTTTTGTTTTGTCATTAAATTTTTCTACTATAATAAAACTCAAAATTTAATTTTCGAAAACCTTAATGTTCGAAAATAGGTATTTTTAAAAGATGTTTTCGAAAAAGCGTTTTTTGAGATCTGTTTCTTCTACTAGCAAAGCCTGCGTTAGTACTCTAACCGATTTTGTTTTTATTTATTTTCAGGTTCTTCAATTTGGTAGAGGGATATAGAAAGGCAGTTCATTTTTGGTGAGTATACTTTTTATTATATTAATCTTAACAGAACAGAAGTATAGAGGATCTATTGGATTTTCGACAGGGAATATTGCCTAATTACCAATGTAACTTTTCTTTCTCGTCCTATAACATAATAAAATGGCGTTTTTAAAAGGCCCGCCTACGACCTTCCTAGCCGTCTGTCTGTATTCCGCCGAGCAAACCTGTAAAAAGAAAGTTCCGGATCAAAAGATTCCACTTTTCCAAACGCTTAGCCCTGTCGCACCATTTTACAAAGTTTATGGATAAAGTCTGTTTAAAAAAAAAACAAAAATCACTTAAAATTTCACTGCAACACGTATTTTCCGACCTGTCAACAACTCTCAATACAAAATACTATGCCTTGACAACACTGTTTAAGCCATGAATGAACGGTGCTACATAGAAAAGCGACGTTGCCACTTTCACTTTAAATTTCGTCACCATCACATATAAATGAATTACTTAAAATTTATTATCACGAATGTTATATTTCCAGAATAGTAGAACCGAATTAATTTTAGCAACAATTTCCAAGGTAAAAAATATCATTTGGAAACCAATCAGTTCTCTTAAATATTAGAGTAACTCATAGATTTTTAGTGACTACTTATTATTAACAATGACGGTACCAAGAACTTGTCCACTGATCATTCGACAAGAAAATAATAGTATATTATACTCAAGGGACTAAAGCAGGACTTTTAATCCTGAGGGCAAAATTTGGTGCCCAACCGCAAGCAAGGGCACCAATTGCACGAGTGATTAAAAGACCCTTTAGTTTCGTGGTATATACGCTATTTTTCGCACTCCAAAAGTTGTAGGACCCAAAATTAACAAATATTTTGTAGTTTTATTATTAAAATCATTTTGCACAACAGTAAGACACATGCGCACCTGTAATAAACGTTTATTATAAAATTGTAATGACTTTTGTATTTTGTTTAAAACTGTCAAAGAATTTTTGAGTTTTTACACTTTTTACCCGAAAATTCGAAACTATGAGCGATTTTTTCTTTAATAAAATTGAGAGAGATGTGCAGAGGCTACGTCTAGCTTATTGCCGTCCAAATCAAGAAAAATATACGAAAATCCATACGAAATTGTACAATGGTAAATTTTCCAAACAACATAATATCATTTTTAAAAAGGCAAGGTGATGGGTACAAACCTAAGAAATCTAAAATTTTGACTTGAGAACAAGTGGATAAATTCGTAGAAAAAGCATCAGATAAACAATTTTTAATGACAAAGCACGGATCTATTTGGATACGGATACGGGATGATGTAACATTCTTTGAAGCCAAAACAAACCATTCTAAGCGACACTGTAAACACAATGTGTAAACATTGGCCACATCTGATTTTACCTTATATTTTTGTACAAGAAATACGTTAGAAGCATCACAATATTTACTAAAAGTAATAAAAGCCCTAAAATACTTTATTTTCTGCGAAATAATAATAAATTTAATTTAAAAAGGTTTTATTATTTATAGGTTATGATATTTCTAAAGGTGTTTATTTAAAGTCGCTCCGAGTCATTTATAAATCTATAAGTCGCACTTTTTCTTTTCTAGTTCATTAGACAAAGACGTAGGTACGTGTAACCGAGTGTTCAGACCGAGGTTCAGCCGTTTTCCTAAACAACCAGCACAGACAGCAACACTTCTGGGCTGCGTTCGATATCATCGCCGGGTGACACACCGGTGTGATTTTTCAACCTGAGCTCCAACACTCCAATGCTATTTTATCTCTTTCTACTACCATTCTTGATTCAATTACGTATTTCCTGTGGTTTTTCCTTAAAGTTTGTAAACTGTTCCCCCAAGAGAAAACAAACAACAAATATAAGGCTTCACGTTCGATACGGTCACAGTATACGGAACATCGAATCCTTATTATAATAGATCCATGTGACAAAGTTTACGATAATTTTTGACTTTTTAAATATATTAATTATTGTCAATGTTTTAATATAATAAATATTGTATTTCGTCCGTTGCTTTTTGGTATTTTTATTGTTACTACAGGTATCAAAAATACCTTTTGAAGGGATTTGAAGTATTTTTATCCGTCAGGGATTAAAACTCACACTTTAGTCCCTCAAAATAGGGACTAAAATAGCTTTTTTTAGCCCACGGAATGCAAGAAACAATTTAAACCAGCTTAATCTTAAACCTTTTGGGTTAATTTCTGGACGGCATAAGGTTACGGGAAAAAACTGGCTTCAAAAACTCCTCCGGGCCCTCAAAATGTTTTTCGCCGCGACCTACTTAGATTAGGATCTTGTACACAAAAAGTTAGAATTTGTACGCAAAATGAAAATAGAAATTTAGATTTTGAGGTTACAAACTATTTTGCTTTAATATTACAGATATATTTATAACGGTAGCGTGTCCGCAAATGTACTTAAAGGAGTTTTACATACAAGTTAGGGGTTGTTATACCCCTAAAATGTCCTAAAAGTTTATGACAGGTGTTTAATATTTATTAAGAGTAGTGATTAGCTTACATCCCTACTGGTTTCTTGTTATTTTTTTTTTAATATTGTTACTAATCACGATCAGTTATTTTCTATAAAAGACCAGTGACTCTTTGCGATACGTTTGTCGAATTTTAGCGGCGCACAGTTTAAAAATAAAACCAATAGTTATTTGTGTTACTAGTACACGAAATAGGACTTTGATGTTCGAGGATGACAACATCAGCAGCTAAAAAGCTTGGTTTCTTCTATCGAGCCAGAAAATACTTTTCCCCTTCCAACTTACACATCCTCTGTGTTTCCCAAAGAAGACCTAACCTAGATTACTGTAATCACATACGTCAGAGAAGGTGGACGCCATAGAGTGGACGCCCAAATAAGAGGCCATCACACAGTGAATCGTTTAATAGGAGCTAGAGGGACAAAATTTTAATTTTGCATGTTTTATGTTCCGAGTATGTATTTGAGTGCTTATAAACATTTGGGGTGACATTTTGTAATAATTTATTAGAAGAACGACTTTTTTTATAGTTTGTTTATATTGTAGATGTAGTTCAGAAAGAAACAAGGATTTAATTAACAAAGATCATGATCTGTAACATTATTTGTATATTAGCTTTCTTTATCATAGTATTTTTATCAGTGATAAATTATTAATAAACAGTTATAGCCTAAATATTATAAATACATTCCTTAATTCTATATTACTCTACTATATTATAAGAAGTAATATACCAAGCTACGTATTACCACATGATATTGAAGCTACTATGTTGGCTACTAATCTGATGAGTCATCAACAGCATCATATTCCGTTGAATCACTTACTATATATTCTTCATCATCAGAGCCAATATCATTAGTTAGAATAGGAATTATCTTTTCTGGCGGATTTATACTTTCTAATAATAATTCTAACACAGGTACAAGTAATGTAGATTTGTTTTCCCTAGGAATATCCCGAAGGCTGTTTATAACTGGGTCAGAGGTAATTAATAGCATATTTAATAAATCTCGATTGCTGGCAACACGTGATGTTTTTTGTGTATGATGTTTCCGAGTTTCTTGAGCCTCTTCTGATAGTTGTCCAATGGGAACTAAACTACGTTTTGTGATATTGGTACCATGGACAACTATTTTGTGAAGCGTTACCGGCATATTATACCAATAAAGTTTCAGGTAAAGCTGCATTGTTTCTTCGGCAAACTCATGGAATTTTTCAATATTTATGTCATACCCTGAGGAGAAAGTTTGTAAAATAATACAATTTTTTTTTAGATTCACATCTAACCCAGGTATAGCAGCACTCACTTCGGCATTCCTAAAAAATCTCCTTGCAGTATTTCCATCATATGTGGAGCCAAAAAAGGTTTCGGTCTATCTACAATTAAACCTGTTTCTCGCTTAAAACGTGCCTGGATTTCTTCTTTTCTTTTTTTTTACAGCTTCTTTTTCTTCATCTTGAACAATTCTCCATTTTTTAATATGTAGACGCAGGCATCTAGTGTCTAAACCCTACCTTCAGAACTTTACTACCTGCTTGTGGATTGTAATTTGTACAAATGCTTTTGATTTTATTGTCCTCAGGGCTTTTCTAAGAAAACGTAATTATTTTAAATCAGTAATTTGAATCTTACTTTTGTCCCCCTAGATTATATTAAACGATTCAATGTTCATCGGTCGCCCCTTCTTATCGTCGATATGCAACACGCCACTGTCGGTCTAGGCCTTCAATTTTTACAATAATAAAATTATAGAAACTATAGACTAATTTATCTACATAAAAAAGAACACTTGCTACGAAATGTTAATACATATGTATATGGAATTAAAATAGTTATTTCTCAATAACGCACGGACACCGATATACTATTATTTACTATAAAGCAAAAGGTGGTTCACCTTGTGTTACAATTTTATTCGTGTAAAAAAATGGACATTAGATATTGTACCTTATATTTTATTATTATAATGTAGATTTGAATTTGCTCAAGCTTCGAAGAAATAATTGAAGCACGTGACTGCTACACATACCATACGCTACTGGCAGAAAATGATCTATTACTGTTTTAAAAATTAACGGTTTTATTTAGTAGATTATATTAAATTTATTAAATTAGAAGTGCTTTGTCATGTAATGTCCCTTTGACTAATCGGTCTTGATAATTTGGTTCTAATATATAATCTTTCATTGTTTATACTCCCCATATTTCTCAAACCTAAACATGACCTAACTTTGAATATTGTTCCTACAACTGAATATCGGTACTTTCTAAAAAGAGACGAATAATTTTTACTTGCTTGCTTTTTCGTTATCAGTACCAAAAGTCAGATAAATCTACAATTGACTAATTCATACTTTGGCTTGCTAACTCCTGGAAAATTGCCAAACGCTCTGTTTTTCCTGTATATCTACCCTTATTCAGGAACTGTAAGGTAGTAGGTACCTATTATGATTCGGCTAGTAATTATTTGTGCTGCGATTTAAATAAGTAGGTAGGTAAGCCCAACTGGCAAAAAAATTACTCGGGTGGTATAATAATTTTCTGTCAATACTTTAAATAAACTGCCTGTGAAACAATGATGGGCAAAATATAGTTCATGTGGTCGGCATAATAAAACTTTAAGTAACAAATAACTATCCCGTTGGGCAGTCCGAAATCTATTCGAGCAGTAAAATTATTAATTGGGCGGTGAAATTATTAGTCGGCTGGTGACAAAATAAATTAGGCTGTGAATAAAATGTGATCGGTATTTCAATATCGTTCAGCAGTTTTTAAGCAGCGTTTCGTTTTCTGCAAAATATTTACTTTAAAAGTCAGTCAAACGACCTGTATTTAATATTTTTAGTTGGCAAGGGTTTGAAGATAGCGGCGAGATTCGTTAGTTCGATCGGTTTCTTTAGTTCGTCTGTTGAACTTTTGATCATCACTAAGATTGGCCACTTTTGATCTGTTACCAGAGGCGTCGATGCCGAAAATTAAGTACGTATGTATATTCACGTCCGGCGGCGTACCGTAATTTTAAAGAATTCGAAAAATTGAACTGCTGCTGCGGCCGAGTTCCTCGCGATGTAATGCTACTGGAGCGGCACTAACGGTGGGCAGCATGGGCGCCCACAGGAATTTTAAAGTTGTATATCTCTGTTGCTACATACGGGACCCATACCAAATTCAGGTGAGCCTACTAGGAATGTTTTGGTAAAGAAAAAAAATATTTTGTAATTTGCGAAAAAAAGTTAAATTTTTGCTTGGCCCCCCCTGAAAAAAAAATGAACACGTTTAGGTATTTTATTTATTATTTTTTCTAAACAAATTTTACACCATTTCGTCGAAAATTTTTAAATTTTAAGAGAAAAAAATGTGTTAGTTGAAAGTTAAAGTCATTTGAATTTTTTTAAACTTAAAACGTAATTTAAAAAAAATCAAATGACTATAACTTTCTACTAACACATTTTTTTCTCGTAAAAATTGTCGACGAAATGATGTAAAATTTGTTTAGAAAAATTAATGAATAAAATACCTAAACGTGTTCATTTTTTTCTCAGGGGGGGCCAAGCAAAAATTTAACTTTTTTTCGCAAATTACAAAATATTTTTTTTCTTTACCAAAACATTCCTAGTAGGCTCACCTGAATTTAGTATGGGTCCCGTATGTAGCAACACAGATATACAACTTTAAAATTCCTGTGGGCGCTCATGGTGGGCAGCCTTACTAATAATACCATGAAATGTATGTGCTTTTACATTAATCAATATTTGGAGTTTTCTAATTAAATGCTTTATTTTTTACGTAATTAATTACCCCTTACCGCTAAGTTAATTTTAGTACAGTATTAGATTGCCCATCAATTTGTAATGTTACAATATTTTTTCAGCAGTCAACTTGATTTTGGAGCAGGCAAAAAAAATAAAATGTAATTTATTTCGCACAGACCAAATATTTATTTAGTTGCAACTTATTTTTTTTTACTGCTTAAAAGATTTTGAAGCTGCTTGTTCAAATCTAAAACGCAGACCAATTTTTGTTTTATTACCTGATCAAGCTTCACCGCCCAATCCATCATTTCGCCGGCCAATCGTATATTACGATGTGTCAAAATTGTAAAATTTCGCTGCCCGTTTAAATCACACCCTTATGATTCTAGCAAGGGAATATGCATAGATGAATTACATAAGGCAAGCCCTTCTGCTTGTCTTAAAGAAGTTAGAACCTTTTTAAATTTCTTCTGTATAATGGGGACAGATTTTAACAAAAACGATCTTGCTTTATCATCTTAATTCTTCACCAGATATTGTTTTAATCACAACCAAATAATCACTAACTGAACTCTAACCTAAGCAAATCGAAATATGGGAACCCGTTTTTGCAGGCGCGGAAAAGTAGAAAGAAAATTTTGATATCTTTAATAAATCAGTAGATGTCATAAATGTGCCTACACCCGACAGATATTGGTTTCTTATAGCAAATAGCTAAGCAAAAACGATGTTTTAAAAAATAGTGGTAACGGGCGGTAAATACTCCTAAATATTGCGTTGAAATAAGAAATACCTACTCAGCAAAAGAAGAACATTTTTCAAATAAACTTCACCATCTACATTTATCGACCAGACTATAGCTTTCTGACTCGCTCGCTCTTCTCTCTCAGGATGGCAGGACTTTCCATCAGAATTTCAGTTTAGTCCTGCCGAGGCATTAATAAACTTCTTATCCTTGAATCTGCTTCATGCGCTTTATCCTTCACAGTCGTGTTGCGCTTGCGTCACACAGGAATGAAAAGGACGACGCGAAAGATGTTTTTGATTTACTTTTCGTGCTATGCTTGAGTAAAAAAGAATTGTTAGGGGTGGTTTACAATTATTGTTAGGGTTTTTGGGAACAGTGCTTCTGCCCGCTAATTCACAAAATTGTTGCCCTTTCAACTAATCGTCGATATTGCTCGGGTTTGCTATATTTTGGTCTGTCTCTTCTCTAGATTCTTGTCGGGTAAGATTAGTCTAAACCACTGATTTAGAAACAAGACGGAGACACTATTGTTTACATTTTAAAACAATCAGAGATTCCAGGGTTACGTCTAATCTAGTCAACCACATGGTCCCCACCTACTTTTTGAGAATTGCTATTACTAGGCTTTCAGATATGGGGCATATTTTCAGTTTGATAAGATTTACTAAAACTAGCTTTCGCCCGCGGTATAACAATTTTACTCCATTACAAACTTTGAACCCCCTTTTCACTCCCTTAGGGGTTGATTTATTGAAAATTGTAAAACACTTGTTTAAACATTTATTTTTTAGAGTACTTCTATGTAGTTTCGAGTTAATAGGACCATCTTTGCTCCATACAAAGTTTGAACCCCTGTTTTACCCCCTTAGGGGTTGAATACTGGACTGGAATACTTTTTCATCGGTAAAAATTATCCTCTCCCAATCTTCCCGAAGTCTATTATATTCAAACAAAAAATAATCCTTGCCTGTTTGTGCTTTGCATTCAGTTTAAGTTTTTTTGCAGCTCCGTGATTACTTATGTTAGAATTTTTTATTCGGCGACCTGCTGTTATTCTTGAACCAGGAAAACGGGTTTGCTCTATACCAGTTCGAGTTATTTCAAAAGGATTCTGTCGCAAATATTCAATAAGCGATTCAATATCTTCTTCATCATTCATTGCACGTTGTAGACATATTTTCCGGGCACCCTGTATAACTAAGGGTTCCCTAAAATCCCTAGTAAGATATAACAGTATACCTTTATTTTTCACGGTAATAAATTTTTACTAATTTATTTCCATTGCATAGCGGCGAAATTTAGAGTGACAGTGGCAACGCCGCTTTCTATTTCTGGTCGTGTTCATTCATGTATTAAACAGCTATAGAGACGTAATATGGTTTTGTGTACTGGGTTGCCTAGCAGTGGAAATATATGTTGTAGAGAAATTTTCAGTGTTTTTATTTGTTAAAGGATTTTATACACAACGTTTGGATTTGGAAAATGGTGCGTCATTGTCAAGTTTATGTTGCATACTCTGTATATAAAAAGTCCCGGACTGGCTTCATTACATAGTCTTATACGTTATATTTACAGTTATTTATTTGTTAGCATCGGTATTCCACGGTTGCGCTTCAGTGTGAATCGGGCTTAAAAACTCCTTCGTTTCAAAACTCCGGCGGTTCGTAACTTTTCCGTCTTTGTTTTTCTTGGGATTTCTTTTATTTTTCTTTCGATCGGCTTCCTTCGTAATTGCGCCGGAATGCATGGATACTCCTAATCTCGACTAAGTGGTAACTTTGTGGTTTTAATTTGGCTGATAAAAGGGAGGGTGGAAAAGGTTGACAGAAGCGTTCGGCAGATGGTTTTTTAACCCTTAACTTTCTACGTTCACCACAGATTTAAATAGTTCCCGCTACAGATTTTCCTTTCCATTTCCATTCCATGGCATAGGAAAAGTTGAAGCAGCGTCGACGGCTGTGATGTGTTTGCCGAACGAAAGCAAGGTCGGACAGTGTCGGCACTGCTTCACTACTGAATGTGAATCAGTGTTAATTCATATGTTTCTAATGGAGATTTATTATTATTAACAGTGACAGGACAAGAACTTGCCAAAACCTACCGGATCACTAGAAGATCCTAATTTAAATCAGTACTAAATCTTAAACATTTTTAGTGAATCTCGATGTTAGGTAACCTTGTCACAAAAAAGCTTTACAATCAGTAAAGTAGTTTTTTTTTTATAAAGTTGCAATCATTCAACATTCGTAGTTTAGCCGATAATCCGACAGATACGGCAAGAATGCTCCGATTTGTGGAGTTGATAACCTTCTTATGCCAAAATATACAAGGTCAGTTAAAAGTAACAATACTAGGAAAAACGAAGGTACAAAAGGTAAATACACTATTTTACCCCACTCTACCATCGTTAATTTTTCAGCGATTATTGTTAACCCCCCTCTCATTGCTGTTAACCCCCTTCATCCCAAGGCAAAATCATGTGGACAATTTTTCAATGAGCACAGGCAAGCCAAAATTTTGATTCAACAACGAAACAAAGTCAGTTTGCAATAAAATATGGTCTAAGTAGCCCGATCATTAGCTCTTAATGTGTTATCTCTCTCCGTTGATTATAAATAAACAAGGATGCCCTTCAACGGGGTTTATTGTTAGTTTAGAGTTAGAGCAAACACTATGTAAAATAAAATAGAAATTTTGGTAAATTGAAAATATGAACCAATTTATGTATAGTCACATTCATATGCAGTGCCCATCTCAATACCTTCTTCGAGACTTCTTAGCAGTCGGTGAAAATAATAGAAAACACTTAACTCAAGAGCACAAAGTAGGGTTAGTGTATCCATAAATCCAGCGCTTTAATCAACCATTGCCAGATTGGCTTATCTCTTAGTGCTTCATCAGAAAACTTACTTTTATATTTGCCCGAGAACTTTTTGTTTACTCTCTCGCTTCTCTGCTGCGGTGCTACAATCTGGGAAAAGTTCAATGATATTCTCGTATATAGTATGTTTAGGAAAAAGTGCAGTGCTGCGGAAATAACTAACAAAAATAAAACCGACCGCGGACCTTATAATTATGGTTTTTTATGTGTATATACCCCGGAACGTCTTTGTTTTTTTACACTGACTAACAGCAACAACAGTGTTAAAGAAACCAAAGTAATAGGGATGGATTATCCTTATGGGAAATTTTTATCCCGAAATAGGTTGCATTTCTCTCGAACAAACTATATTACTCATATATCCAGAGAACGCTATTCCCGGTGATGCCCTCTTTCTTTCTATTTCAGTGCTTTCTCGCTCTGGCAGAAAAGTGGAGAAGAATCGAATCCGGAATAACAGAAAGAAAACGGGATAAATAGGGACTTTTCGCAGTAGGGTGTGCAGTGCATTGAGAATTAATGAGATTTAAACAATGACTTATCCATACTCGCTATATTATGCTAAGTGGCAAAAAAAAAACAAAGCACCCAGTAAGAATAATTAACTTTTGGTAATTTTTTGTTCATAAATTTAGACAGTCAAAAGCGCTAGGAGATTGTTCAGTTTGGTCTGGTAGTTTTTCATTTCACTGCGCCTTTTATGTTTGTTTTTAACTTTGTCTTTTCTTGCATATCCCTTTTCTTTTCTTTTGCGACCATCTGTTTTTTGGACTTCCCCTTATTGTGTTCATCATTGGTCTTAGTTGTATAACTGATGTCACTAAACAGGGAGTGGTGTTAACCTTTCGAACACAATTTTCGTACCGTGAACTGTCAAATTTCCCTAGATTTCCCTCGGTGACTTGATACGTACAGTAATTAAAATCGCCGCTAAATTTTTGAATTTTCAGGTCACCTATCGTTGCTTTTGGCGATTGAAATTAAAAGCGTTGCATCCCCATCGGTCTATCTAACCACCATAGTGGGGAATGTTTTCGTTTCGTCTTTGTCTTCATTATTGTGTTACTTGGCATCTTTATCAATTTTGTCGTCTAGAGTGAGCCCTTTTTCCATACTAAAAATCAGCTGTTTGCAGCTGTGACAACGCTATTTGGGTTAATTTTAGTCGCCAAATTATTACAAATATAGTACCAATAAGAAATATGCACATATTTTTTCTTATTGCATAAATCGTTTAAAGGAAGTCATTACAAACCCAATAAAATTATTTTGAAGAAAATAACTAGGACAATTTAGCTACAAAACATGTTTACTTTTCGGTATAATTTATTACAATTTAAAAAGCAGCCAGTTGTCCTTAATGAATAATGATGTCTGGAGATCATAAAAAATAAGTGTCAATCTACATGTTAACGTAAAGCTTAACCCAAAGTCGAACATGTTTATTTTTCTCGGAAACAGTCAGAAGGGGAGCAATCGAGTTTTCTGTGTTAATCAAGGAATAGTTCAACTAGCTTCGGGAAAAAATTCAGTTATACAGGATGATTCGTTTCGGAGCTATTAAACGTCAAAGGCGAAATTTCCACGATTTCGGTAGAAATCGGGTACAGGTCGCAAAAGTGAATTAAATCGATGTAAATTTTCGGAGGTTGTAGAGGACCCGGAGCTTCAGAACTCTATTGAAACTGGTGAAGATCGGAGAATGGCAAGAAATTCCTTTGAATTTTTTAGGTGGAAAATGCCATTTTCAGACCCCTCTTTGGTACCCAAACCAATAACTCGAAAACAAAACGTCGGATTGAAAAACGGATTCATAAGTGAAACTTACAATCTCAAATACTTTCTTTTTGCAATACATTTACCTAAACCTAAAATCACTGGAAAATGGATATATTTGGGAGAAATTGGAAATTTCGATTTTTGACCCAAATATTTCACGGTTTGTAATTTTTTGTGGGGTCAAAATGATTCAAATTAAAATCCCATATACGTCATCGGAAAGGGCTCGTCGAAATACATGATATCCATGTTTTTAGTTTCTTCATTTTTTATAGGAAGAGAGCAATCGCCGATTAAATTTCGAATTTTTGACTTTTTACCCTCGACATCGGTACATGTAAATCACTGTATTTTTTCCTTTTTAATTTTTTCCCAATTTTTCAACACTATCTTATAATGGGATAATCACACTTTAAAATAAATACCGAATGGGTCATCCAGAAGCGTATTTAAGGGGTAAAAACCGAATTTTCTTGATTTTTTCCGACAAATCCTATTTTTAACCGGCATTATTCCACACTATTTTCCGTATGTAGTGATTCCTTTTGAGTTTATTTTATCCATTAATTATCTAAGAATACCTCCCACTAATTTAAATCGCTTATTTTTTCGTTAACGCTATAAATAAATATGTTTATTTGCATCGGGGACATGCATAATTTGAAAATTTTTGAATTTTCGAAGAGTGTCAAGAAAACAAAGAATTGCAGTTTATTTACTTGTAGTTGCGTTTTCATTGCCGCTTGTTTTAGCTAAGCTGAGTTAGGCAGAGAGAGATAGTTTGATAAATTTGATGGGACCAAAAGAGACAAAGCTCTGACTATGTCAGCTAAGACAAGTGGCTATCACTGTAACTTGAGGTCTGATAGTTTGTGTTGCTCGAAACTGCACTAACCTACATTATTTTTTTGATCACAGCATTCAAGAGGTAGTAGACCCTACCTTTGACATGTCATCTTTAGTTAGGAATCGCATTTAAGAAAGAGTTATCGACAATTTTTGGCGCCACCGACAAATCAAAGAAAGCTTCACTTTGCAGCTAAGGGCACTAGTTGCTTATTATTTGCCACTGGTCTTAGTTGACCTGAGGTAGTCAGAACCTTGTGTCTCGTTGTGCCTTATTAAATTTATTATACTATCTCTCTTTGACTAACTTAGCTCAGCGAAGACCAGTGGCAAGCCAATGACAAAAAAATCGGCGCGCGGTTTTAGAACAAAAATGCAAAATAGAATTTTGATTTCTTTAAAAAATTGTATGTCTTTCTCTGTCTACATCGAAAAGAAATTGTTTTTTTTATAGTAAACAACTAAGTAACAACAATGTTAATAACGAATCAAAATAGCAGGAATAGGAGCTGATTGCTCTTCTTATTCCGACAAAACTGCGTAAGGTCTCCAATAATAAGAAAATACATAGAATAAAAGGAGACGGTGGTAATGGAATGGCAGAGAGGTTCGTCCCGTTAAATTTAGCGTCTCGCCACAGAGCTTCAACCAGAAAATTCTAAACAAATGCCCCGTCACCACATCCCACAACATACATGATGGGCGTCAGTAATTATATTATTAAAATATAATATGTGTAGATTCTTTACTCTACCGGTGTTTTAGCCTCTTTAGCTAGGTCTGAAATTAACCACACTTCGTTTTGTGTCATATTTTGCATTCGACACGCACAGTTAAAGCACTGACATAGTGTTGTGGAGATAAACTAAAAAATGTAGGCTTTAACATAAAGTGATATTTATACCAGGGCCGGCCCTAGGGGTGGACAAACCGGACCCCTGCCCGGGGCAGAAAATTTTAGTAGCAGCATTTGGGAATTTTTTCACGAGACAAATTTTTATATAAGGATATTTAAAGAAATATAATTCTTTACAGCCTACCATATGTACATATCTTGTATGTTTTTTTTTATAATTATTTTACTTTCCTGTTTATTAAGTTTAATTTAAAAACCGCTGCTAATGGAATTAGTACTTCCACACCACGCCAAAAGGGGCGTAATATGTAGTAGGTAACTTGGTAAAATGTTGCCATATCAAAAAAATAGTAGTAAAATAGGATTCCTTAACCTCGAAAATCCAAAAAACGACATACAACTTCATGTTTTAAATTTTACTGCCCCTCCTCTCTCTAAAAGGATGAGGGTGAATTTCAAAAAATTATTTATGGCAGGTAAAAAATGTATTGTTATAAAAAAACGTGTAGTACTCAATTTTTTCCAAACATTTCCAATTTTTACCCCCTCCCCTTTTCACCCCACTCCTAATTTTTTGTTAATATAAAATGGGTTGTAAAATTAAAATCTGTATACACAAAAACCCCTAAAACGATATTTTACTTTATTTTTTTACATTTTTTTACTAGTGAACCCCCATTTCATCTCCATCTCTTTTAATAATTTTTATTGTGCGGGGTGGCATTTTACATTTTTGTCCGGGGCGGCAAAACTGCTAGAGCCGGCCCTGCTTATACAGTGTATTCACTGTAAGAATGAATATACATACCTTTGCCCTGCTTTAGAAACCGTGAGAAATGCAAATATCCACAATTCGCTGTACGATCATCTAAAAATTTAATGTCAGCCGCCGATGGGATTAAACCGGCAACATCGCTTGATGGTCGAGGCTGGCGTGATATTGGATGGCTTCTTATGCGTGTTATTTACTTCGTTCGTCAAGCAATGTTGCCGGTTTGGCTCAGTTCAGATATGGACCACTGACATTTAAATTTCATACGATCGTACATCGTAAAATCCCGATCTGATTGGTCCGTTCTTGTTTTACACCAACTATAGCATTGGTGTTCTCATTGACCTTCAGCAAGAGGAGACGCACCCGTTCATTTATACCTAGTCTTTTGTTTGATTCATCGTAATGGCTTTCCGGGCCGGGCAGTCAATATTCCACCAAGCCAACCTCTGAAAAGACAGTTCCGGATGAAAATTTTTTACACACAGCATCAGTGGCGCACTCAGGATTTTGTCTTGGGGGGAGGGGCTGAATAATATATATTTTTTTGTTAAATAATTTTAAAAAATGTTAATGTTAAGTTGTTAAATTATATTAAAAATGTAAATTTGTAGCATTTTTACTGCAGCAGTAAAATAACTTTCCTTTGTATCTTGCTCAATAAGGGTACTTTATTCTTGGATATATTTTACGTTTTTGTCGATACCCTGTATACTATGGGACTTTTTAGATTTTTTCCATAGAGATTCTTAGTTTATTAATATGCAGAACTTTTCTACACCATCACAGTAATTGTTTTCAACTTTCAGTAAAAAATTTCCCCATATGGCAAGAACTTCGTGGGACACGCTGTATACTTGATTCGAACTTAATGGGTGTTTTTACGCTTTCTGTCGTGTACAGAACTAGGCGATAAAAGACACTTTGAAGACAAAATGGGCACGGTATGGTATGGTAATGGACCCTCACGCTTTGCCCTTGACCTACTTCTAATATTTGTTTATGAAATTTTGTGTACTGGATTGCGTTGCTTGGTGTTCAGTATGTAAATTTTAAGTATCAGCTAAGAATAAATCGCCAAAGTCGCCGTAAAATATTATCTCTTGACTGACAGGGTTTTCCATC
Organism: Philopedon plagiatum; assembly: GCA_963971165.1. Classification (NCBI taxonomy): domain Eukaryota; kingdom Metazoa; phylum Arthropoda; class Insecta; order Coleoptera; family Curculionidae; genus Philopedon; species Philopedon plagiatum. Next base: position 85,002,966 of record OZ020195.1, read on the forward strand.
GATCGGTTTTTTTCGCAAGGCAGATCTCTAATGAAACTTTCCAAGACTTGTATAATTAGTCCATTAAGGGTAGCTCTACCCCTCCGTTAATCGGCAATTCGTTCCGAGAAATTAAAATTAGCATACAAAACTGTCGGGACTATCGCTTCACCTCATCCGCTGAAATTTAATTAAAGTTTGGACCTGCGTTAGACCACCCCGGAAACACTGGCGTACGTCAGAGAAAAATCACAAGTTACAAAGATTTGGTCCTTTAATTTACTGAAAAGTTGGAGCCCGCAGTTGTATTTGTGTGACGTTTTTATTCTTCTTCTTTGACTCAGGGTTTGGTCGATATTTTTGGTTAATCGCCTCCATACCGCCCAGTCTTAAGTTCATTCTGTTAAACCTTTTTCCCCTAAGTCATTATTTTCTTTATCTAGCCATTGGCCCATACCCCACATGAAGACCAACCGCTATAATTTGACATAGCTTATTGTAAGCTGTGGTAATGGCTTTCCTGTATTCTGTGTTCCACCAAGAAAACCTCCAAAAATTTAGCTCCGCGGATGAAAAGAATCCATTTTTCCACACAGTTGGCACTGAGCCTCATTCCGCAAAGTTTATGGATAAAGTTCTGTCAGACATAACCAAAAATCACCTAAAATTTCACTACACACGAGTGATGTTAACACTTAGGGAAATTCCCTATTCACAGGGAAAATTCGTCGAAAAATAGCTTGGTAGGGAACATGGATTTATTATATAAAAGGATTCGATATCCGTATACTGTGAGCGTATCGAACGTGAAGCCTTATATTTTGTTGTTTGTTGTTCTCTTGGGAGAGCAGTTTACGAACTACGAACATAGACAAGACTACGAATTACTACGTAATTGAATCAAGAATGGTAGTAGAAAGAGATAAAATAGCATTGGAGTGTTGGAGCTCAGAAGTGTTGCTGTCTGTTATGGTTGTTTAGGAAAACGGCTGAACCTCGGTTTGAACACTCGGTTACACGTACGTCTTTGTCTAATGAACTAGAAAAGAAAAAGTGCGACGTATAGATTTATATAGATTTATAAATGACTCGGAGCGACTTTAAATAAACACCTTTAGAAATAACATAACCTATAAATAATAACACCTTTTTAACTTGAATTTATTATTATTTAGCAGAAAATAAAGTAATTTAGAGCTTTTATTACTTTTAGCAAATCTTGTAATGCTTCTAACGTATTTTTTGTACACAAATTCAAGTTAAAATAAGATGTGGCCAATGTTTACAAATTGTGTTTACAGTGTCGCTTAGAATGGTTTGTTTTGGCTTCAAAGAATGTTACATCATCCCGTATCCTTTTATTTAATAAATCCATGGTAGGGAAAATGGGGCAGAAATTTAACAATTACAGTTTTGTAGGGGAAATCTATTTGGTTATTATTACCAATGTAATTGATATAGCCGAACATGGCAAATGATAACCAATTCTTTTATAACAAAGCATTTCTTGACACAACTTTGACTTTGATCAATGATGACGTCATACTGTACTAAACCTGACTGAAGCGGGCCCATATTTTTGGTTCCTAATATAAATTAAAATTAATGTAGTGAATGTACATAATATGTTATATTATTAACTTCACGGAAATAGACCTCGAGACGTGAAATAAGCAAATAACATCGTTATCCTTGTTCGCAAAGAACCGAAAAGGATTTAAATCTTTCACCGTTTCACTGCGAATAAAGTGGAAAATTAATCTGCAGACTGTAAATAAACAGTCGCCGACTTTAAAATCATTAATCATCCAGGGATGTGTGCTGCTGGAACGTATTTTTTAGTTTATGTATTTCATAAATTTATTTTTAAGTTCTGTCCAAGCGGAAGAACCATTTGTCCGTCGTTCTGCAGGATATCCTCAAAACTACGAAGGCGATTAAGCTGAAATTCAGTTAATTTTCTTTTCTGTAATTGCAAGAACCTATTCTTTAATCTATTTCTAGGATGTTACTTTACGGGGCGGGACCTATTTAACCAAGTAAATACACTAAACTCATCAAATGGTTTAATCCAATTATTTAAATATTCAATTGCTTTATCGTAAAACTGAAAGACATTATTCTTAAAAACGCGGCTCTCGTTTTCATAACCTATTGGACGTGAGACCTAACAAAAATCAGGACAAGGCATCAAAACCCGCCCGGACGCCCTAAAACCCGAACATGTCCGGGGAAATGCGGACGGTTGGCAAGTTGGCAACCCTAATTTACAACAGTAACATACCTATGGTTTGGAGGACACCGGAGTTATCTTTCTGGTTATTTATTTATTCTTGTGATTCAACCATACCTTAACACAAAAACTTATTATCGACAAATCTTGTCTGCAAGGCATAAAATTAGTCCGCGCAATCATTGACTCACCCGGTACATTAAAAACAAAAGCCATTTATTTGATTCGAAAAATTATATGGAAGTATTACTTTAAAAACGTATAGATGGTGAATTAGGGCAATAAATACTAAAAATGCCATTATCGTTAAAATTAAAATAAAATAAAACAAAAAGCATAGAAAATTGGTAAATATTTTAATTTTCGTGCCGCTTTTCAACTGACAAATAATATTAATATTGATGATTTATATTTCTTTTTGGTCTATTATTTTTAAATAATATTTATTATTTCCATATAATGTTTTGTATTATATTCTATACGAATCCGAATTAATCGTTGTACAGGGTTGGAGGGAGGTGGTGTCGTTGTGATTTCACAGAACATTTTTTCTTTGAGTTTAAAAGTGAAAATGAGGTGTGCTGTGTATGGTTGTGATGTGGACAGGCAATGCAAGGGCTTTATGCCCGATATTAAAGTTTTTAGCTTCCCCAAAGACAAAGAAACACAAAGTGTTTGGAAGCGTCTGTACAAACGGGAAGACAAGTTTAATGTGAAAAATGCTAGAATCTGTTCTAGACGTTTTAACGAAAGTGATTATGAAGGTAATTTAAAGCATGAATTGTGTCATGTCATGAATGTCAAATATGTTTAATGTTTTTACAAACTCGCTTCAATAAAGAAGTTTACTGTGACAAACAATTACTAAAAATCTCCACGGTAACGAATCACCAGACTTTAATCGAGAAAATACGACGAACAAAGAGACTGAAAACAAGGCTGTTTTCTTAAAAAATAATTTCTTGTTTTACCTAATTTTATAAATTTAGATATTTTTGTCTCGTTTAGAATAATTTTTGGCATTTTAAGATTTTTTTAAATTTGAAAAATCAAAGAATACAAAAATACAATAATTTTTAATAATTTACCATTTAAAGTGTAAAAACCCAAAAAAACTATCCTAAAAAACATGTTTCCGTCGCAAAGATACAGATGTTATTCACCGCAAAAAATATTTGACAAATTATAGGAACAAGCAAAATTCTTATTTATAACATATTTTCGGAAGACTCTGTAGGTATATATTTTAATAAGAATATGCCTCGAAATAAAAATTATTATCTTAATTATTAGGCATAGTTTTATGTTATAAAATTAATTGCCTTTTCTTTTCGCATAAATAAATACATAGAACGCAATGGGCAGGCAATTTGCCAATATCTATTATTTTAAATTAATTTGTCCCTTTATTTACATGATTATTTTAAATCATATACTTCAAATTTGTATTATACGCAGAAGGCAAAGTATATTGCCAATAGAATTTATATAAAATCGCCTTTAACCAACGTAAACTATATTGGGCGTTATAAATTTCAAAAATAACTCACAGCGTGACGTCATGCGCGAACCCGGACGAATTTGACACGGTTTGGTATCATATTATCTTCCTTTTATTGTATCATGGCCCCTAGATATATGTCGATGGCAAAAACTCACTAGTATAAAAATCCATTTCCTTTATTAAATTTATAAATTATAAAACAGAAACGGACAAAAACCGGCATATTAAGGCTATACCATCGACTAATGTGATAACTAGGTATGATGTTTAAAACCACTCTAACCGACTATAAATAATTTGAAATTGTTGTATACAGAAGATCGGTTACGGGTACACCCGATTAACCATCGATACGATCAGGAGAAACGAACTGTTATTTATGGAGATGGTGTAGAAGAAATAGCTGGTCTTTGTGTCTTAAAAACGATCAGGACTTTGATTACGAATTGATCGAATTACGCAAATTTTCGACTGGCACTGGCTCGTTGTCAGATTTTAACGTTTTGAGAAAAGCTGTGGGTTTTAAAAACGACTAGTACGTAATGGTCGTTTTGTACAACAAATATATACATATACAGCAACTCTAGGGGTGGAATTTTGAAAATTTTCTTCTTAGTAGACGCCTACACCATATGAAGAATGTACATTCCAAATTTGCTTAAAGTTTTTAGGGCCAGCGGTTTAACCTGGGCGTTGATACGTCAGTCAGGTCTTTGACTTCGCCCGCGACTTCGTCCGCGGTATACCAAGTTTAATCCATTACAAGCTTTGAACCCCCATTTCACCCCCTTAGGGGTTGATTTATTAGAAAAAAACTGTAAAACACGTGTTTAAACAATTATTATTTTTTAGAGTACTTCTATGAAGTTTCGAGTTTATAGGGCCATCTAATATTTTTTTCGATGTGGCTTCCTAAGATTTTATTCATTGTTTGTTGACGAAATAAAACCAACAGCAGAGAAAAACCAATACCGAGAGAAAAATATCTCTTCTTCCCGCCAGCTCGACAACGCCATGGCCTTCAAACGGCAACACCCCGAGATTGGCAAGTAAGTGGGATTCTCATGCACAATACAACCCGACATAGCCAGTGCGGTAGCAATACGGCAAGCAGAGAGAGTTTTCTGCAGCGCGGCGCGTCTCCATACTCACTCTCACTGTGCTTTATACCGTTTATACGGACAGGCTATTCTGTTTTTAACGCGTGGCTACATTTTTGGAGAATCTTTTAAACTTTTGATTTTGTTGTTTATATGTGATTTTTATTTTGCAGCATTTTTTTTATGATAACCCAAAATCTGTAACGCACGCCCGTGGCAGCTTTATTTAAACGTCGATAGTCGAGTGTCAGGCCGCTTAGGAGGTCATAGAAAGCAAATCGTATTTATGAATGAAATCAGTACGAGATATTATTCTCTCTGTCTTGGTTTTTCTCTGCCAATAGCATGTCCAACTTGACTTAATCTATTTAAACCACAGACCGTACATAAACAACACTACTACTTATAACTACTTAACAAAAACATATACAACATATTAAAAATATGTTATTTCGAAAACCATCGAGAGTTCCTGTGGTAACGCTCTTTTTATTGTTGGCGCGATATACAGATAATTCCAAAAAACATCAGCGTTTACAACAAAAGTTCAAAATTTAGGAGCGCTGACGATTATTTTATATTAAATTTATTGTAGACTAAATAAGAAGCAAAACAAACAAACCCAAACACTAGATATAAAGTTTGAACCCCCGTTTCGCCCCCGCAGGGGTTGAATTTTGAAAAACCCCTTCTCTGTGCAAAATTTCAAGTTTGTAGACCCAACGGTGAAGGCTGTGCTGTGAACAGGTGCCGAGGTAAACACTGTATTTTATCTACATTTCCGAATTCGTTGAACTAATATAGCCAATGCGATACTATCAGGGATTACCAAGCACATTTCACAGCCAATTTCCTAACCTTATAAAAACACGTTAACGACGTCTAAGTAGACAAATTAACAGTCCTTAAATTGTTAAACTTTTTAAATTGCTTCTTAATTAAATTAAGCCATTTTTTATGGAATTTATTCATAGATAATATTCCTTTTATAAGAGTGTGGGCGGGGGCTTACAAAAAACATGTTTATTGCAGATAAAATTTGGTGTACATACAGCGTGAAACGGGGATGAGTGCAGTAATTTTAAGGTGTGGTAGTAGAACCAAAAAGCCTTATAGACCAGGGGTTAAAACACAATATTTAACCAAAAATTGTAATTTCAATATTAATTTTCTTTAAAGCCTTTTAGCGAAAGTGCAAAGGAAATAATAACCGGATTTCGAGCTGCTGTAAGGGGGGTTATTTTCGGCAAAAAGCACAAAATAAATTATGATTGCAGGTTTCAGCAAAAAGCAGTATATTGTATTAAACAGTGTATCCACGGATAGGGTAGACAAGAGGACAAATGGACCAAAAAGTGAAAGATATACGAAAAAAGGTCACTCTATATAAAAGTTTTTGCTTGCTTTAGAAATAAGATCCGCGATGCCGAAAATTTGTTTTTTTTTGTACACAGTATTCAAAAAATACAAAAACATAAAATTTGGTTAAGAGTAAAGTTGCATTTTTTAAAAGTTTTTAATGTAAAACGTTAAGTTAGAATATATTTTTTGGCTTTTACGCAAAAATTACTAAATATATAACAATTAGAAAAGACAAAGAAAAAATTCTATGTTGGTATTGGAAGAACTCTATCTATCTGTTCCTAGACAATACTTTAGACATTAATTGCTTATTAAAGAAAATATCTACATGAGCATCTAAGAATATCTAAATTCACATAGCAAAAATTGAAGTTAATAAAGTAATGAGAAAAATGAAATCTTTTAAAATACAGAATTGTAAAAAAATAAAAATTATCATAAAATGATTTAAAAAATTTACTTACACCTCAATCCTGTCGACAATATATTGTTTCGGCCTTTTTGGGCCTCTGTCATGTGTTAGTTGTTTAATGCGCCCCAAAGAAACATATCACACATTGTCAAATCGGGACTCCTAGGGGGCCACAAAATTGGACCATTTCGGCCCATCCATTGATTTCCAAATTTTCGATTGAGCGAGTCCCTTACTTCTGCAGCATAATGTGCCGGACACCCATCGTGCTGAAAATACATATTTCGGTAATATTGAAGAACCATTTCTTCTAACTTGTCTGACAAAAATAACTCCAGCATAATGTAAATCAAAAAAAAAAAATGTAATGCATAATAGGAAATGGCGCACCAAACATTTAATTTTTTTAAAATACTGATGGCGGTTCGTAATTATTCTAAACTCTGGATTTTCCCTACCCCACTATCTCACATGCTGAGAAGTTACAGTGCCGTTTGTACTGAACGTTGACTCATCTGAGAACATTATCAGCTTATGAAAGTTTGTTACTTAGAATTTCATCACCGACCCACAAACAGAAATCCAAGCGTTTGTAACTGTTTCCATCTTCCAAAGTTTGGGAAAGTCGTGCTCGTTTTCTTAAAGCTATACGAAGATTTTCATCAGCAGATTGCAACATTAACACTGAGAAGCATCGTTATCGTCGTATCTTTTCTTGGTCTTCTTTAAATCACTAACGGATTGAGTTTTTAAAAATTTAATTACTAACGTGTGCACCGAACTTCTGCATAATTGTACATTTGGAAACTTTTCTTGAAACTTCTCAATAAAGTAGTTATAACAGTTCTCGCCATTTCTGTATTTTTAGATTATAAATATTCTTTGCTCTAAAGACATCTTTATTATTTTGACTAATACATACGTCACATTTATCAAAGGTATAATCAAATAAAAAAGATAACATTGATTTTGATTTTAAATGCGTAATTTAGAAATTTCAAATTTTTGCTTGAAAATCTGGAATAAGAATTCTATTAAAATTTAAAACAACTTTTTTATTTAACATTTCGCAATGACATTTTTTCGCATCTTTCACTTCTTGGTCCCTTTGTCTTCTTGTCTATTCGTGGACATACTGTATATATCACTTCAAATAAGTGAAATTTTGAATGCTTTGTGGTTTCAATTATTCTCCTGGTGTAAAATCTTTAAGAATGATAAACTGTTCTGTGAAAAGGCAGACGGAGGCACTATATTTTTCAAAATGTCCAGATTATCCATTTTGCAAACAGCAATTTAATACTAAACCCGAAAAACCACCCCCAGGCCATCACCGGATCTCCAGCTTACTTCCTGTTTGCGCACGTTAGTGGTTAATCGTATCCACAACATCCGTTCCGAAGTTGTTCCTCCTACTAAGCCATTTTCCCTTAAGTCATCTTTGACTTTATCCATCTATGTCTAGCTATATCCATGAGATTGTTTTGCTTTATGTTATTTCTCCTATTTTATTTAGGCAAAAGTTTACATTAAATGAACCCCAATTTTTCGTAATAAATTTTTAACACTAACCCTTCATAAGCGCTTGTTATTAAACCGCTTTTCCTCAGCCATGTTCACTCAATAACATATTTACTTAAAAATGTGTTTTCGTAACGACAAATAAATACAAATAATCGACGACTGTCAAATCTGTGAAGAAAGCCGACTTTTCTATATTAATGACATGAAATAATAATTAATGTTCGTTTTCGGACAATATATACTTCGCTTTGCGTTGACCTGTTTTTTTTTCGTTTTATTTGCCTAGATACCCGATATCCCGAGAGAACGATAATGGAAATGAACCGACAGTGCCTTCATGTTGGCGTTATTATGAAAATAATAAATATACGTTTTTATTAGCAAGTTGATATTTACAGACCGTATAAAAAAGTGGAAAATCTCTGGAAACGAAAAATGTAAACAAAAATATTTGTATTCAAAATAATGAAAACAGGCATGACAAGGTTTAATTGTATTTATCTGTTCCTTTTTTGCATCAGATAATAAAATAAACTGGCAAAAACGGGAATTATCCAGTTTTGTTTTACAGCACAACCTTGCTGGAGAGTGGATACGTTTTACCATGATTCCTTCTTATTTACCCCTGTTCTTCTTTTTTAAATAGGCATTTCATATCAGGTATACACATATCATTTTACAAAAAGGAAAAATACGACTCTGTAAAAATACATATTTGATTTTGGAAAAGTTAATATATGATTCCATGGTTGCGTAATAATAATAGCGATATATGTATATCAATCTATTCAATTTATATCGATCTAATAGCTATGTTGGTATATTGAAATTGACTCTGTGCTAGCAGAGGACAGAAAATGTAGTGATTCGGTCTAGGCTAGCTGTGTGGACGTGCTTCACTTTCCTGCATCTGGCTTTTCCGTATTTCAAATTGACCTCATAGATTTATATGGAAATAGAAAACTATATAAATGCATTAAATCTAAGAAAGAAACAAACATACGCACTATAGGAAGTTAAAAAGAGACAAATATATACCATATCGCTTTTAGCACGCGCGTGGCCGTCGACGCCGCCGATTCTCGGATTGTCCCGGGCCACTATGGAAATACACTAGAACCGCTCCGTGATATATACTATTGCAAAACATTTGGGTTAGACAAAGAAAAACTAAACCTAATATTTGCATTGTATTTGCATAAACTTTTCTTTACATTTCATTACATCGTGCCGGCACCTATTATTAGTTTAAGAAGTTTTCCGGATTTCCTAATTTTGTTGTGTAATATGTTTTTTGGGTTTTATTTGATATTTGTGTTGTGTCCTTTGTGTAGTAGTGTAATACTAGTACTTGAGTACTTGTGTGAACAATGACTTTAACAGTGCAATAAACTGTTTGCATGTAATTTAAAAAGTCACAGGAAAAATGAAATTTTAATATTTTATGTTTTTTGCGGTGTTTATTTGTAGGTAAAAATTTTTTTGGCAAAACTAGGCACATTATTAAAAAACCCTACTTAATTAAAAAAGTGTATTTTGCTTGTTACGTTGATATCACTAGTTGCCCACAAAATTTGCCCCATCTGTAAAAAAAACTTCCGTGCCGCGCCTGGTTTGCTTGAGTCTTCTAATACCATTTATCTCTTTATTAGTATTATTATTATTATTATTATTATTATTATTATTATTATTATTATATAAAAGAAGAAACTGACTGACTGACATATCAACGCACAGCCCACACCGCTGGGCCTAGAAACTTAAAATTTTGCACAGATATTTCTTATACATATAACGTAGGCATCCACTAAGAAAGGGTCTTTCAAAATTCAACCCCTAAGGGGGTGAGACAGGGGTTCAAACTTCGTATGGAGAAAAAATAATAAATGGTCCTATTTACTCGAAACTTCATAGAAGTATTCTAAAAAATAAATGTTTAAATACGTGTTTACAGTTTTTAATAAATCGACCCTAAGGGGGTGAAATGGGGGTTCACAGTTTGTAATGTAGTAAAATTGTTATACGGTTCTATTAGCTTGAAACTACGTGAAAGTACTCGAAAAGATAAACACATGTTTTATAACTTTTTAGAAATCACCTCCTAAGGGGATGTGAAATGGGGGTTCGAAGTTTGTAATTTAATTATGGATATAACTAACCTAACCAAAACTACACTGTTATCACCTGTACCACGCAGACGAAGCCTCGGGCGGTAGCTTGTTGAATATATTGCTTTAACCATTATGATGAAATTTAATTTAAAAAATACAAATAATTTCAGTCAGCAAATTTATTTTAACATAAAAAATACTAAATAGTGAAGAGTGTGCGTACCAAGGTGATCGTTACGTCTGTTCGATCCTGCACCCTTTGCTTTACATTCTTCCTTAGGGTTTCTTTAATTTTGCTGCTTTTCGTTTTTGATATTACACAGTAAAACTGCTAAAAATCTGTTTTCTTCCAGACGTTTTGTAAAAAAGACCGTAACAAACACAATGCGAAAAATTAAAATTCGGGAAATTACCTACACTCACCTATCTGGCAGCGAACGGTACGGCCATTCCAGATTATTTATGCCCTGTTGTTGGGCTTTACAATTTACCATTAAAACATTACAAATTTTCAAGTAATAAAAATATTAATTAGAAATATGATTTAAATCATTGATTGTTTTTAATAATATACCTTGATTTAAATCGTAATTTAAATCATGATTTAAATCACGCCAACCCTAATAAGTATTGATAACTGCAGCAATAATATTATAAAACAGAATAATAGGGATGGGAGCTGACTACACCTCCTAATGAGAGAATGCGTAAGAGTTGGAGCATATCTACTTACTCCAAATATTTGTCATCTTTGCATGATAAACTTTCAAATTCCTAAACGGAACGACATTGTCACAGCTATTACGAGGAGCAAAACAAAACAGTTTATGTTAATTTTCACTTAAACAAAATTGAATGCTGCATGTGGGAGAAATCGGTCGCAAGCCAATTTCTCGGGTTGGCTCATACACTTCCTTTTGAAGAAAATTATTAGATAACACAGCTTTCTTTTGTAAACGCTTTGTATCGGCCGAACTTTCTATATTGTTTAGTGGATTTGCATTTCTTGCAACTAGACCAAATCATTAAATAGAATCATTTTCGAAGAAATCATCAGAGACAGGCTCGCATATACGGGTCCATTACGCCCACGGCGAAAATGTTATCTAGGAGTAGATCCTACATTGGAAATCGTTAATTCCGGTACGATACGGAATATGCATGTATTTTTCTATTACATAAATAGTTCAAGCAAGTTGCAAACCCCAAAATATTGTTTTTCGAGAAACACTATTAAAAGTAGGCTTTTTAACGTGGCGTTCTAATGTTAAAAGGGACAGCTTTTTGACTATATTCTATTCAGTTTGATTTGAAATGATGACAGAAACCCATTTTACAACGGAGAGATCAATTATGTCTCTCTATCTCATGTTCTTCCTCTCTCATTTTTTCTGTAGCGTCTTCTTTCTCTCTCGTACTCGTACAATTGTTACAACTGGTAGAGAGTTAGGTTATGAGAAACATAAGCATGGCATATTTCAAACCTGTCACATAAGTTGTTTTTACAGTGTAAACTAAAAATATATAAAGTGCAAGCAGCTTAAATTTCTGTGTTCTCTGCGAACTGAAATATTACGCAAGGTACATATTTGTTCTTCCTTACATTACTTGGACCGGACCTTATGGGAATGAGTAACAGGACGCCGACCCGATATAAAGTTGAGACCAGAGGGCATCACTGAAGATTTATGTAATGATTGGGAAAGGAGTGACAGTTGCGCCCAATTGCGTTTGGTTTCAATTTAAAGCTGAAGTCACAGTGCCAGACTGACACCAAATGGCGGTATAGCGCACTTAACCGATTATTATTAAAGTTAAAAATACAAATTGGCTGTTGTCCTTAGCATTGACTGTTCATCCCACAAACTTGCAGGAGATTTTAAACTTGAACTTGTCATTAAAAAAAATATGCCAGTAAGCTTTTCTCATTAATTACACTGTCTTGCTCGTGTAGCCAGTTTTTAAAAAATTTATATGCACTTTCGTACCTTTCACATGATTTTAAAGGGATTAGCTGTGTACAATCCGGCTCTCCATTCTTTCTCGATTTCAATATCAACATTTTACGCTTTATTAATTCTTTCTTCTTTAAACATTTCAACATTTAGATTCATTTTGTTAAGCTGAATCAAAAATTTCTTGAATAATCGGAATAGACAAATTCAAACTGACACAGTAACCCCGTACCGTTACATGGCAACAGACATAATGAATGACTCCGCATAATCCATTATAAGGTTACGAACGCTCAATATTTCATACCAATTAAACCAGTTTTTGTAATTTTTCGTAAATTTTAATATAATGTAGAAAAAATGGTACACAATATACTTGGTCACTAAGTGCTCACCTATCTCGAAAATTTTCAAAACTCGGCCCTGCGGACCTCGTTTTGCTACGACTTTTCTCGCTTGATACACTTCAGTACGTTCAGATTCACTAAGAAGGTTTAATATTTAGTACTGGTTTAAATTAAGATCTTCTAGTTGATCAGTTATGTTTTAACAGGTTTTTGTTCTGCCATTGTTGAGAAGTCGTCATTAAAAACTTGTGAATTATTCTGATATTTCAGCGATTTGCTTGGTTTCCAAACGATTTTCATCTTGGAACGGGTTGCTAGAATGAATTTAGTTTTGTTATTGTCGAAAGTACGTACTACAATTGCTCTTTTCTTTATAAATTTGCGAAAAAGCTCAGAAACAAATTCATAGTATCAAACTTAGTTGTCTTATTCTTACACTTGCCAGTTTAAAACTTTTGGCTGTCAAATTAGACCCGACCAGCGTTGGAGAATCTGGCCGTTACTATGTATAGTATAGTAATATACTATTGAGGAAAGTTACTAGAATAATTTATAATTTAACTAAAAAAATGTTTTACTTTTCTGTATAATTTATTACAATTTAGAGAACCGCTGACGTCAGATGTTATTTAAAGCAGCGTGCAGCGTGGCTGTTTCGTGCCAAATTCTTAAAATCAATCTGTGTTATCTTTTCGATAGTTTTGTGATCAATAGTATTGTTTACAATAATTAGTCACGTGCCGGTCAAAAATAAGGAGTAAAAATATTGAATTTTAGAACTTGGCGCCAAGTATGTGTCAAAGTATAGAGTAAGATAAATGAAAAGAAAAATTTTAAGCTTATTAGCAGAGAAAAACTGTTATTAGCACATAACAGTTAATATATTTTAACCTTGAGGCTTTTCCTCCTTTTAATTTCTGCTGATGTAGGTAAAGTCAGGATTTGTAGAAAAATAAGCAGTCATCATAAATGAATCAACTGTCGGCAACGAAGAAAATAAAATAGGTTTGTTAGCCCGTAAATTATCTGATTGTCCGTGTGGTCACAGTTTAATATATATTCTGTAAACTTTGGTGTGGTCCTTGGTGAACAGTCTTTCAATCAAATGTAATGTTTCTTTTCCACGAAATAGCCTAATCTTCCAGAAATAATCAAGAAAAGAAATTAACACTCGAATTGAATTTGAATTTTGAATGAAAATTTAATAGAAAATCTTTTTATTTCTTAATAAAAACCAACATACATATACAGAGTGTCCAGAAACCATCTTAACAGATGAGAAACTTTTTTATTTTTGACTTTACGGAAAAAAGTTATTCTTCATAAAAAGTTCTGCTTGTTGAGAAAATAACACTCAAATCAAATTGACAAGATCAGAATTTGCTCGGCCATCAAGGTCCCCAGATATAACTCCCCTAGATTTCTTCTTATGGGGATTCTTAAAAGAAAAAGTCTATGCTCACAGACCTTTCGAAAACATAGAGCATTTAGAGAGAATTATCAGAGACTATGTCCCAGAAATTTCCCCTCAGATGGTTAGAAATGCAATGGCGGAACTTTCACGACGTACAATAGTTTGTATGAAAAAAACAGTGGTCAGGTTGAAGCTTAGTGCAGTACTTCATAAAATGTTATTGTTGCTTATTTTAGTAATATGTGACTTAAAAATCATGTATTTCAAAACACTTTTTAAAAGGTGGTATGAATGACCATAAAGTTATTTTGTCTAATTTCATATTCGATCTCTTTTCAGTTCTGAACGACACTTTCTTACGTTATTCTTTTCTTTTTTATCTTCTCACAGCCCACGAAGACCGAAGTCTAAGTACTATGTACTGTGGGTGTACTGGGGAATCGACTCACACATCCAGAGCTGGAAACATCCGTAGGGATTTTACCAGCCCTTTAAGAAGATGTGTGGGGTGGTACTACCTCAGTCGAGGAAGAATTCCTCTATCACCTCTACTTTGCAATTAAAATTAAAGATAGTTTTCCTTCTACGGCATTTACCGTTTTTTACTTTTTTTGACACCCCGTATATGCTGGGTCAGAATTATTTATTTGAGTGCTATTTTCTCAACAAACAACACAAATTAAGAAAAATATCTTTCTCATGCAGGATATTGTACTTGCCAATTAAAATTAAAGATAGTTTACATTCTACAGCATTTATCGTTTTTACTTTTTTTGGCACCCCGTATATGCTGGGTCAAAATTTTTGATTTGAGTGTTATTCTCTCAACTAGCAGAACTTATGGAGAATAACTTTTTTCCGTAAAGTCAAAAATAAAGGTTTCCCATTTGTTAAGATGGTTCCTGGACACGCTGTATATGGATGAAAGCAACCGCCATACATATGGAATTTATGTAGAGAATACAAAAAATATATATTTCTAATTTATCTGGTTTATATGCATATCATCTATTGTCAAACAATGCCTACCTACGTGCTTAAACAACAAAAAGTAACCTCCAGATTTACGAAAATTTTTGAACCATTCTACTTTGGTATTGTAAATATATAGTGGGGATTTATCCGCAAATTTACAACGATAAAAGTGTTTACATACGTACATACATACTTTGTTTTTCATTGATAGAAATAAACCTATTTTCGCAACAGCGCGCCAGGTAATAAAATTTGCTTGCGAAAAAACATGTCGTAAAAATATTAACATTGAGATTCACTAACATTTAAAGTCGGCTTGTTTTGACACTTATGGGTCTAAGTTGACAACTTTATTTTTAGGTTTTGTTCTGAATTTATGACTTTTCCTAGTATGCGGATGAGATGAAGTTTCTAACCTGGCCCAGAGAGGGCGCAATTTATCGTAATTTTGACATGAGTATACGCAGTCGCACTATACGTTAGTATACCTTTAAAGTGTCAAGGGAGTTTATTAACTGGTTTATATTTTACAATCGTTAAAGTTTATGAAGTTTTACATTCTGTAAATGATAAAAGAAATGCTAAAAAATTTTAGTGTCAACAAAAAATAAACCTTCTTATCAAGTAAAAATAAATAAAACACGAATGAACAATAAAAAAATAAACTGCTAAAAATTAACTCATGGCATTTTGAAGACATGCTTATTATTCTTATTTCCTGTTTATTCTGTGCAACACCGAATTCAAATGCATTTTTCTCTAACACAGTTCTAGCGACATTAATAAAGTATGCGTTTTTTAAGTAAACAAGGTATGGGAAGAAGAATTTCCATTCAGAAATTGTGTACACTGAAGCGCAGAAAAGTTAAGACGTTTAGAGCAAATTTTGGAACGGATTTGCTTTTTCCATCCCAATAAACCCCGCTAACATATCGCTAAAAATGTAAAATAAAATTTTAACTTTAACATCTTTTATCTCTCCTATTATCAACTTTTGTACTAAGATGAGTTGGGTTTAAATCGCCGTAAATTCAGGAGAGCCACTGTTAAGGGATCGCTCAATCGTTACCAAACACCCTGCATAATAAAAAAAGCAGTTCCAGAAATATGATATACGTACACATTTAGTATGAAACCCGTATACTTTCTTATCATCCGGAAATATTTTTATAAACAATGGCATAAGTAGTGCAAAATCATTGTTTTACGTAAAATACCTGAATACCTAGATATCTAGATACGTACCTTATTAAAACACGCTTATCTAAACCTTATCTTCAAATTTTGGTTTACGTTAAAGGCATCAGGGATATGATATTCATATACATACGTACATATATTCTGTATATGTATATGTATATCTTTTGTCATTGTGTGTTTTACGTTGATCCTTATTTGATAAAAATAATTAGATAGCAACACATTTCGATAACCAAGTAATGTTAACAACAGCAAAATTTTAGCACCAAGATATGACTGGGAATTGTGAATAATGTTCTAAATACAATACCTTTCTGTCGTTTTGCGTATTTCTGGCTAGTACTGTGTACTCGCAATCTTATAAAAGACAGGAAATCGTCACCTTCAGAAGAAGTAAATAATGGTAATGATTCCTAAAACATTTCAGAAATATTTTATTTTGTTGTCCAACTCCAGTCAGCACCTCGCGGCAGTTCCACACCACCTTCTAGATGTACAGCCAATAGGCGAACGAAAGAGCTTGAAACGAGCTTTACATGATGTTTACGGACGATATTGTAATATGTAGCACCAGCAAGGAAGACATTTTGAAGAAAAACAGAGAGCTGGAAGAGATCCTTAAAGGTTAGAGGAAGAAAGCCAGAGCTTATTGTAGAAGAAAAAGCTGAAATGAGGATACAAGAGGATAAGGAAAAATGATTTTGAATATCTAGGTTCTGGAGAGGTGATGGAGGCAATAAGCCAGAAGCGTCGACTCCGTGCATATAAAGTTTGAAGAAAACAAAGTCAGAAAAGAAGAAGAAGAAAAACGTATGAATATATGCTACATACGGTAATTTCTCTCGAACCTAATGATTATAACAAGTCTCGTATTTTAAAAGGTGATAGAAAATCAAGTGACATTGATACGGCAACTGGGAAAATTATCTAGTTTTATTTATGTATATCTTCTGGTTTTGATGATTTTTGTGTGTTTTGCCATTCGTTTTTGTGCAACGTCTATAAATATATTAATTTATGTTCCATGTTGACATCTCCAATTTATATTATTTTCCCGTAATTTACTTCATTTCATCCGAAAAAAGCTGATTTTCCTTTCCTATTATAAAAATATTTATTGCGAAATCAACAGGCGCGATAACACAGGCGATAAAAAATCGTGAAAACAAAGGATATACGATATTGTGTGCCAATATTAAAGGTAAAAGCAAACACGAGGTTGAAGATAAAATTGTTTTACTAATAAAATTATGTTAATAATAATGTCGATAACAATGGTGCGGCGCTGTAATTTTTCAGTTTCGTCACAGATAAATAATTTTTTATCGCTAGTGGAAATGTTTGGTAATATTCGGTCGTAAAAAATTACTTTAGCTGTCGGGAAAATTTAACAGTAAATTTTGTCGGCTTGGTTGTTGACGTTAGACCTTTATTTTCGGAAATGACGCTAGTTTTTTGTTCTTCTAGTATAAAAATGACATCAATAGGCTTAAAATAATATTTTAGACATTTCGGCCGAATTCACTATTGCTGACACAGGTCTAATTTGACAATTAGTGGTTTAAATTGACGAGCGTAAAAATAAGACGTATTTTATATAAATTTATTTTTTAGTTCTAAGCACATTTTTAATGAACAGAGCAATTTAAGTATGCATTTGACATGTTAATAAAACTAAATTAATTTTAGTAGCAAGTCCCAAGATAAAAGTCATTGGGAAATTAAGCAAATCGCAGAGAGAATAAAGACAAGAACGTGTCAAACTTAACTTAATAAAATACTAAAATTGCATTTTGCTGTGATTTTTAAAAAAAAACATGCAGTTTCTCGCACTATTAAAACCATTGTTGACACAAGTACTCAAGTACTAGTACTACACTACTACACAAAGGACACAACACAAATATCAAATAATATCCAAAAACATATTACACAACAAAATTAGGAAAACCGAAACACCTCTTAAACTAAAAATAAGTCAAAGTCAGTAATGCTTTATTATCCAAAGAATACAAGGATTCTCATTGACAAAGCGGTACATATGTATATAGACATATAAAAGCTTAATAATATTATGTATGTGCTGAACACCATTCCAAATGGTTCATCTATAACTAAAACTATCTCAGAACAAAAAGTATAAAAGGTTGGTTCAACGAACCGCGAAAACAGCAAAAAGAGAAATGACAGTGTGCTACTCTGCGCCAAACTTCAAGTACCGCGTCAGAGCAGTCAGGGATATGTTGAAGATACTGATGTGAGAGAAGAATCTGTTGCAGTTGCGCAGCAGGCGGTCGACGAAAACACTGAGCCCATAATTGGTTCTGTGCCGCCTCTCAAAAAATAACCGGGGGTATTTCATTTGTCTTAACGGAACTGAGATCAGAACACCCGCCAGTAGATCACTGCAGTCCGTCACCCCGTGAATCAGCCTGTGAAGAAACAGCAGCTGCGCGTCTCTTCGTCGCTGCTCCAAGGATTTTAAACCACAGAGGCGTGGTGGTGTCGCACGTCAGGTCCTGATGTGGGAGGTGCAGTTTGAATAAAATATATTTGGTGAATTTATTTTGAACTCGTTCGATTCGCGTTTTGTGAAGAGCGTAGTATGGTGACCACACAGCTGGGCAGTATTCGAGTATGCTTCTCACAAGACTGTTGTAGAGAATCTTCATCGATCCTGTGTCGTTAATGTACTTAGTGTTTCTCTTGATGAAACTAAGCATTCTAAAGCTTCGCTGTATGATTCGACATGTAGGTTGAACGAGAGATTCTCTTCGAAGATGACTCCAAGATCACTATTAGGATGACACATTCCAGTTCGGTACTGCTGATTGTGTAGGTGGTCTTAATGGAGTTTGAACATCGGTGGAAGCTCATGAATTTGCATTTATTGACGTTGAGTTTCAGAGAGTTATCAACACACCAGTCGGACAAGGCGTCGAGGTCAGTCTGCAATGTATCAGAGTCAGGTGTGATGACAGAGAAGAATTTGAGATCATCGGCGTAGAAGATAGAGACACCAAATTTTAGGTGTATCTTATTGGTTATAAAATCTAATTTTTTATGTAATTTAATGTTTTCAACCCTCTTCTGGGGTGACGCTAGGTAGTTGAGGACAAAAATTTCAAATACAACCCTCTGCCGCGTGGTACCTCATTTTAAAGGTTTTCCAAAAAGAAACATTTTACCGCAAACCCGAAAATTAAAAATCGTGAAAAAAAGCCAAAATTGAATTTTTCTTATTACATCAAAAGTTGTTCAAAATGACCACCATGAACTTCTTGGCAGTAATAAAGTCGATTTTGGAACTCGCTTCTCACATTTTCGGTAGGTGTTACTTCTTGGCAGATAAACTTTCACCTTATTTTGGTTAAATTTACATTTGTAAAATAGTGTGTATTAAGCCCGCTTCACACTTAAGTAAGTTTTTATCGCTGAAAATTTTAATCGCAGCAGTTTGTTCGGAACCCATCATTAAATGCGTTTTACTTTTAACAAGGGCATTCAATGCCAATAGCATTCATTGGTCCCTATAAAAGAAATTGATGCAATTTAAATCGCTAGCAATAAAAAATTGCAAAGTGTGAAGCGGATTTCACAAGGTAGTCACCGTGATGCCACCTTAACAAACGCAACAATGTTTTCATACTTAATCCACCGCTAAAAGAAAAGGTTAATCCGTTCAAATTCATAACAGTAATATGATGGTATATATTGTTTTATTTTTATAACTGATATGCGTTGTTTAACAGTAAACTATGGATGTTCTGTTGTATTACGGATTCTTTAATTTGCCGACGATTTAGCAATAATTACTTTGTGGCAAGTATGCGTAAAATATGAGATATATCATTCACAATCAGCGGTGCACAAGAGGTAAACCGATGGCTTTGCTCTTAACGGCACATCGTTGCTGTGTTGCCAAGTCCGTAGCAGTATGAACAGGAGTGAAGACAGGTGATTTTGCAAATTTGTTTAAAATCCAGCAGTTTTCTACACACTACCAGTCAGATATATTTATTACTTTGTTAAAACTAGTGGGTAGCGGATTAATAGCTCCCAGACAACTCTCGAAAGACTTTGAGAGTAGCTCAAGAAGGTGTCCATTTACGTCGGTTACTCTCGAGAGATTTTGGCGAGCTACTCGCGACAATTTTATTTTCAAATGGACACGAACCTTTAAAACAATAAAAACTACAAGGTCACCTGTTCTCTTTAACTACCAATTCCATCCACGGTTATGCTGACGATAGTATTCTCCACTGCAGTGGCGCAGCCACGGGGGGGGGGGGGGGGGGTTTGGGGTTAAAACCCCCCCAAAGGCCTAAAGATTACCCTACCCATTTCCCAAATTAACCAAAATAAAGCAATATTTGTCAAATTTTTTTGTCAAAACCCCCCCCCCCCCCCCCCCCCAGAGCGTATTCCTGGCTGCGTCACTGCCACTGCAGTATATATTTAGGCTTGGGGAAGCTACACAATGGTCATCGAATGATTGATGACTGAAGGGGGTACAAACCTGTATTCGACTAATAAGATTTGTAGATAAAGTAAAGAAATCTCGGTTTCTGGAGCTGGGGCCCCACAATAGGACCCCTCCTGGCAGGGCCCCTGGTCGGCATTCTCAGACAAGCTTTGAGTGAAACCCAGCTAAAAAGCTTGATTTTTTATTTCGAGCCAGAAAATACTTCTCTCCTTCCAAATTAACTTAGTTCTATATTACTAGTTATTTAATATATAAGGTATGTAAGAATACAAAAATCATAAATCTGTTTTTAATGACTTGATGTTTTGGTGGAGCTTAGAGCAAGTCTTCTCCTCCAACACACTCTACAGCCGGTGGTCCAACGGATTCAAATCGGGACTCCCCGAAGGCCAGTCTTCAGCACTAATGAACTTAGGTAAGTTGGCTGCCAGCCAACGTTGTGTGCTGTTCGCCTTGTGGGCCGGGGCTGAGTCTTGTTGGAACACTCAATATTTTCCGTCGAACAAGGTGTGACTGGGTGCCATCGCAATCTTATCTAGGATGTCGTTTTGATAGTTGATGGCTTTAGTTGTGACACCTTCACAAAAGTGCAGTTGAGTTGTCCCTTCATATGCCACCCCCCACCAAACCATTACTGCGGCGGGGTGATGACCTCTTTCTAGGGATATTCTTAGCTGCTTCTTGAGAGCTGCGTGCGTATATCCTGTTATTTTGACGATTATAAAGGGTTTTCCAATAAGAGGTGTTATTTTGAATAGCCCGCTATTTCGGTAGATGTCACTTTTGGAGCTGTAATTTTTTGACATTTGACAAGTAGAAACTACGCCATTAATAAAAATGGAACGATACACGCTTCAACAACGCATTGAAATTATTAAAATTCACTATAAAAATGGTGAAAATTTGGCAGAGACGGTTCGTAAAACTCGAACATTTTTGGGTCGTCGTGAAGCACCTTGTCGGACCGCAATACAGAAGTTGGTGGGAAAATTCGAGCTGTTGGGACAAGTTAGTGATGTGAAGAATAAAACCCGTGCACGTCGCTCAAGAACAGCTGAGAATATTGCTGCTGTATCCGAACATGTTGAAGAAAACCCAGGTTTGTCCATTCCTCGTCGTTCTTTGGAATTAAACATTCCACAAACGTCATTACACCGTATTTTGCATAAAGATTTGGGTCTTAAGGCTTATAAAGTTCAGTTAACACAAGAACTCAAGCCGGCCGATCATCAACAACGGCGTGTCTTTGCCGATTGGGTCCTTGAAATGCATGAAAATGATCCGGAATTCCATCGAAAAATCATCTTGACTGATGAGGCCCATTTCCACCTCGGTGGCTTCGTCAACAAACAAAATTGTCGCATCTGGGGCTCGGAAAACCCAAGAGTTATTGTTTAAAAGCCTCTCTATCCTCAACGTGTGACTGTTTGGTGCGGTTTATGGTCCGGCGGGGTCATTGGACCTTACTTTTTTGAAAATGAGGCTGGAGCACCAGTTACGGTGAATGGATGCGCTATCGACAGATGATTAATGATTTTTTATGGCCGGAATTGGATGGTATTGATCTGGACAACGTTTACTTTCAACAAGACGGCGCTACGTGCCACACAAGCAACGAAACCATTGATCTTTTACGGGAAAAGTTTCCGGACCGTGTTATCTCTCGAAGAGGTGATCACAATTGGCCACCGAGATCTTGTGACTTAACACCTTGCGACTTCTTCCTTTGGGGCCACGTGAAAGAGAAGGTCTACGCCAACAGCCCAGCGTCGATTCAAGACCTCAAAGATGGAATTCGTGAGGCTATCGAGGACATAGGGCAGCCACTTTGCGATTTGGTTATGGAAAATTTCATGAAAAGGATATGGTCCTGTAGGCGTGGTCGTGGTGGTCATTTGGCAGATGTTATTTTCCATTATTAACGGCATACCTTCCTCTTTATAATGAAATAAACATCCGATCATTTATCTCAAAAAATGGCATTTTCCTTTGAATATCAAAATAACACCTCTTATTGGAAAACCCTTTATTTTTCTCGTAAAAATCTTTTCGTCTGACAAAAGAATTTGGCGATGTCCACCATTGGCGTACCTCTCCAACAGGCTTTATGATCTGGTCGCCCTTATGCCTCGTAGAACTTCCGTAAATCTTTGTCCCGTTCTTCGGTAAGCACCAAGTCTTCTGTTACTATGCGAGACACGGTCCTTGTAGGGATCTTCATTTCTCTGGACAAATTTTTTTGTTTCCTGAGCGGATTACGACGTATATCCTCGCCAGTGCCATCGCCAGCTTAATGCCAGGGACAGAACTTATGGCAGGACTAGGTCTATCCAAGGTAACATTTTAATAATTTAGGTCTCTTTTCCATATGGAGCATATTTGAAAAAATCTTACACGGATAATCGTCAGCTAACTTCGGCAACAGCGCGCAGTACCATCGTTTCTTCGGCCGGGTAACGGGGCCGCCGCCGGTACGATCGTGTCACTTTGTCAGATTTGCACTGATTACTCTTTGTTAGTAAAAATTCAAGTCGAACGTAAACGACGTACTATCGCAAAGAGAAAGGTCAGTTCTACTACAGCATAAACAGTTTAGTTACCTAATTTCTTTATTAAATACGTTGTTCATGTGCGTAGCTACCAGTGGGCTGATGGATAGTTGGTGGCTGTCAAAGCTTTAAGACGCCGACAAGGGTCTTTGGCGAAGCCCTAAAATATTTTTTTCTGACAGTGAACTAAATGAATGAAACTAAACCTTCTCTCAATACGAGCCATATCAATATCGCGTAAGCTTTTAATGGTGGCCGTTGGCACGACACTGTCATTTATAGTAACATTCTGTTTACACGACTTGAACTTTGGTCAGGGCCGGACTTCACATTTTTTATCAAAATTTATATCTGTTTAAATAGTGGAACAGAAGCTGGCTGAAATTAATTTACTGACAACGTAGATACGGTAGAAATATGAAAAAAACAATTGTACTAGAACTATGAATAAGTTTAAATTAATATGTGGTGATACTTGCCCAGTGGCGCACCCAGGATTTTGTCTTGGGGGCTGAATTGTGCAATTCGATGGATTGTTTTAATTAGTAGTGCACTTTTTAAATTTTTGTGTGTCTAGAATGTTGGTGGGGGGGGGGGGTCTGCAGCACCCCCACCCCCTGAGTGCGCCCCTTTACTTGCCAAGCGTTTCCACTACACTACTTGTTTAGATTCGTAATTTACGCCGCAAAACATATAATTCCTATAACATTAATTAATTTTGGGGTAATGTTTGTCTAGATAATTGTTAAACAAATAAATATATTTATCTACTTACTTTCAATAAAAAGAAACACTTTACAGATATAAAGTCCAACAATATAGTACCCTAATATGCATAAAAGAATCAAAATAATGGTTTAATGCTTTCTGAAAACACCGGAAAACCAACAACATTATTTCTAAAAACAAACTTTGATTAACGGTAACGTTTGTCGAAATAATAATTGTTAGACAAATAAAATCCTCCTGACTTTTCAATAAAAAGAAAAACTCTACAGATACGCAAAGTCCAACAGTATACTACCAAAATGTCTAATAAGCACAAAATAATCCAAATAATGGCAAAATGAATTCTGAAAACACGGAAAATCCACAACAATATTCCTACAAACAAACTTTGATGTCAAACGTCATAAATCAAAATCGGACGTGACGGCTCTGTAAATAGCGAAGGAACGCGGAATAGACAAAACGGGTTGAAGACTGCCGGAAAGAGATATGCCGGTGCAAAGGCATAAGAAAAGGATGCCCATCTACACGAGCTGGCTGACGCTTTTTCGGCTGCAAGGATTAGATGCCGAAAATGTATCTTCGTCGCGTACATGTAAATGTAAGACCATTTATATATCCATCTGTCATCAGTGTCATGATTGTCTCTGTTCGCGAGGTGTTTTCTGAATTAGGGAACGTTTAAATTATAAGTTGGCAAATATTTTGACATCTGTAAACGGCCGCCATTGAAATCTTACGTGATATTGAGTATACCTTATCAGCTAAAAGTATATGTGTTTAAAAAATAAGTATTATTTCCTGGCAAAAACCTAAGAGAATAGCCAATAAATATTAATGTTTTAATGTAATTTTCGATGACTTTGTGATAACCTGTATACACGTTTAACGACAGTCAATCATTCGCGTATATCGAAGTAAAAATAGACCAAAAACTCATTTTTACCATTTGTTTTAATTATTGATATTTTACGTCCACATATTATAGTCGTAAATATCTGACGTCACCATGGTTAATCATCTCGTGTAGACTGCATAGATACTGTAGATATTTGAAGGTATTTATTTCTAAAAAAATGCGTCAGAAAAGAATTGTTGCGTCGGACATCGTATTCATAAATTTAGGTTAATTTTGTTAATGATTAATTTTTCCCATTGGATGTCGAGAGGACTAATTGAAATGTTCTACAAAACTAAATAAAATTTTACAGTATCTAAATGTACATAGCAAAAAATTTACTTACACCTCAACCCTGTTGACAATATATTTTTTGGGCCTCGTCATCCCAGGAGTATGAGGCCCCTAATCTAATCTTTATCTATTTTTATTATAACAGAGAAACACATTTATAAAAAAATATTATGTCAAAATGACATAAATAAAATACCTTAAAGATTAACGTCCAGATTCACTAAGAAAGTTTAAGATTTAGTACTGGTTTAAATTAAGATCTTCTAGTTGACCAGTTATGTTTTGACAAGTTTTTGTCCTGTCGTTGATAATAAGACGTCATTGAAAATTTATGAATTATTCGGATATTTCAGCAATTTGCTTCGTTTTCAAATGATTTTCATCTTGGAACGGGTTGCTAGAGTGAATTTAGTTCTATTATTGTCGAAAGTGCGTACTAAAATTGACCTTTTCTTTATAAATTTGCGAAATAGCTCCGAAATAAATTCGTAGTATAAAATTTAGTTGTCTTATTCTTACAGTTGTCAGTTTAAAACTTTTGGTTGTCAAATTAGACCGGACTAGCGTTGGAGAATCTGGCTGTAAAAAAAATTCTGGGCATACAGGTTGGGTTTCTTTAAGTTTAAATTTTATTTTTTGTGAATAATCTCGGAACATATTTTTTGGCTTTTACGCAAAGATAGATAAAGATTATATTAGGGGCCTCATACTCCTGGGCTGACGAGGCCCAAAAAGGCCTAAACAATATATTGTCAATAGGATTGAGGTGTAGGTAAATTTTTTCTTTGTCTTTTCTAATTGTTATATATTTAGTAATTTTTGCGTAAAAGCCAAAAAATATATTCAAATATTTATTATAAAGTGGTCGCCTTTCTCAAGAAAAAGTATATTGGGTTTCCTTACGCTCCACAGTGGGGCAGGAGACCCTAAAAGTTGGCATTAATTCTGATAAGCCAAAAACCGACTGTCATTGCATTTTCAAGTGCATTGCAAGCCCTGGAGATATTTTAATTTTATCTCTGGTTAATTCGTTCTTTCGGTCATTTCTGAGGGAAGATGTTTTATCTGGGCATCCATATTCTTGTACCATGCCTCCCTCATAATATATTAAACAATTCTAATCTAGACAACTTGTTTGTTGCGATACTGCAACAAAAACAAAATCTATGCCATACGTGACGTCTAGTAGTAAGATCACTTATTCTACTTTAAACTGTTCAAACTTTCAAAACTTCAAAAACATTGAAAAAACCCGGATTTGATGGGTTTTTGAGAAATTTACACCTAATTTTGTCATAAACTATTCACATCATGCTCATTTTCTCATCTCAGTTCGTCCTCTGATGGACTGTACAATCTGACCATATTCTACATGCGGCAACATCGGAGAGGCGATGATAAGAGATGGGATGTTGATGGGACGGATTTTGTTTCGGTTCTGATTTGGCCAAAGCGAAAATCGTGCGTTCAAATAAAGAAAAGCCATTATTTATTTTCAATTCATACTAGTTTCGACTTCCTATTTGCTCTAGTCCTTCAGTGTTTTCGTAAAAAAGGCGACGCAACGTGAGCTTGTAAATTTACTATGTTATCGTCATCGTTATCGTCATCATTACAATAACAGCAACGAAACAAAATTGACTCGTGTTAGTGTACCTCATATTATAATTTACAGAACCGCCTTAAAATATTTTAAAAATGGACGTGACAAAAAATCGCCCGAATTAAATTAAATAAAAATTTTAACATCAATTTTTGTCAATTAGCACCTACACGCAACAAAGCGTGACCTTTGTTTTACACAATGTTTTTAATCTGCGATAAGTATGTTTTTACTAATCTGTCGTTTTTATTTTTAAATTAAAAAATATATTATGTCTGTCGCGTGACGTATACGTTTTTGATCCGATGAAAAATTTTCAATGTCAGAAAAAAGCGTGCTTAATGTTAAAATAACGTGAGCATTAAATTTATTGATTCTTACAATAATATTTCAAGTATTGTCCGATAAGCTAAAATCGATTTTGACATTTGTCGCGAGGCCTGTGGCAGATTTAGTGGGGGGGGGGGGGGCTGAAGTCTTGTACAAAAAGGTTTTCAATAGCGAATTTTATAAAAACAAATATTGCCAAATAAACATTATTTCTACATATTCTACAAATTATTATAAACAAAAATAAACATTTGCCGTCCATGTAAGGGTCTTTGAAATGAAAATATGAATATCGATCAGTACTGATATGTTATATATAGAAAATGCAAGCCTTTTTTGGCATTTTTGATGTAGATGCTCTTTGATTGCTTCTGAAAACATTCCTTTTACATATCTCACTGCGATTTTATCAAAATTTGCGTCGGAGCGTTTTGACTTCTAAAGAAAACTTTTCTTTTTCCAAAAGCATTGTTTTAAAAGTACATTTTTTCAAAAATGTCCTGACAGCTTTTTCAAAAACGGATTAATGAAATATTTTCTCAAAAATGTCTTCAAAATATAATTTTTAAAAAATAGGTACATTTTCCGATTTTTCAAAAACAGATTAGAAAATTAAATTATGAACTCTAGTAGCTTGAAAAATGGTAATGAAAACAAGACGAAAAAAGATTCAGAAGAAACGTAAACGCGCATTTTTTTGGGTTTGATTGGGTTTGCTGAGCTTTGGTATATTCTTTTCTCGTAGATTACTTTTTCAAAAAGCCATTGCTTCGAATAATTAATATCCGAAAAAATTTAATTTCGAAAAAGATGTTCTCTGAAAAAATGTTTGAAAACAGCTTTAAAAAAAAATTGAAAACTTGGTTTCAGAAAAATTGTACTTTCGTAAGTACTCGTATATCCCTCCAAATGAACAGAAGGCATAAATAAAAAAATGCTATAATATTTATACTTTCATATTAATCAAACAGTTGAACCTAGAAACCTTTAAGGTCTTTTACCAAACAGTATAAAAAAATATTTTGAAAATGACCCGAAAAAGAGTCGAGACGTACTTTTAATAAAAAAAAACATGTTTTTACTATGAACCTAACCCCAAGAATCAAACAATAATATATATATATATATATATATATATATATATATATATATATATATATATATATATATATATATATATATATATATATATATATATATATATATATACGTAAATTTCTATAAATATAGAGAAAATGGGCAGTTTTCTTCGGTCGATATATGTAGGTAATATATTATGTATATGCCAGAAAATGCAGAAGTTTTAATTCTTTCGCTAGTGCAAAACGCAGTGCTGGAGGTCACCCAGACCAGAATCAAAGAGAATAGTCCTACTTTTTCTACTAACTCAACAGACTAGCGTGATTTAAATTTAGTATCATAATTTATTTAAATAAAAAAATTTAATAATGTGGAACGACAGCGAACGTTGATGTATTGATCTCTTTGTTATGTTAAAGTAGTGTAAATTCAATAATTATTTTTATAAATGACCAAAAATTATATACTTCATTATCATTATTATATTTAGTTTATACTAAGTATTGTAGAAATACAAAAAATAATGTTTTTTTAATCAAATTCAAGGCCCTAATCAAAATAATCCTTAATACGCCCTTGAACACAATTGAGACAAATATATTTAGAATGGACTTGACATCACTGTACGTGCTCATGAAAATTTCCAAAAGCGTCACAGCAACAAAAATGTACTTAATCCACTGATAACAGCATATTATTATGATAATAATGAAAAACATGCATAAAGTCTCATTAATAACATATTTTTAATGACATGTCGTTTCACTGAAAAATATTGTTTTCAATCAGCCGCCGAAACGGATTTTCTCTATTGCCCATTAATCCCCAATCAAAGGCTAAAAAACAGATAATGTTTCTTATCATCCACATTATCCTTACGTTATTAAAAACTTTGCGCAGTCATCGTCCAAAGTTCACTTCGCAAAATGCGGCTCGAATTTCTTTTAAGAATATTATCATGATAGTTTTAGCACATTTATTGTAGAAGCTAATAAAATGGCCACACCGCATTACTGTCTCGCGGGACTAAAAAATTCTTTTACGCGCTCGTTGTTGTCGGATTTAGCGCTTTATCGCAACAATTGTCTTTTTTTCTCTCACATTTACCTCTCAGGACAAAGCAATGAGGATCTTTTATTAGGTTAGTAATGTATTATTGTACAAGTTTTAAGCAAAAATGCTAAATCCGTTTTTAAGAAATTGGAAATTGTCCAGTATTTTTACCAGTAAACCAATACCAAAAACTAATAATGGCATATTATTAGGTTTATAATGAGATTTACAAAATTTGAGAAAAATCGATATAGCTGCTTTTGGAAAATGGTTTTTGTCGCTAGTAAACTTTATTTGGAGGCGTAGAACAAAAATTTTTTTCGAGATACCTATATACAGTAAGTATGTAAATGGACGGGGTAGACAAAAGGACAAATGAACCAAAAAGTAAAAGATACGAAAAAGGGTCATTCCTTAAAAAAGTGTTTGCTTGCTTTAAAAATAAGATCCACGATTCCAAAAATTTGTTTTTTTTTGTACAGGGTATGCAAAAAATACAAAAACGCAAAATTTGGTTAAGAGTAAAGTTGCCTTTTTAAAATTTTAATGTAAAACGTTAAAACAAGTTGTTCTAAATTTTAAAAGTTACATTGTCACCTTTTTTATTTGATTACATCCTTGATAACTGTGACGTATTCGTCAAAATAATAAAGATGTCTTTAGAGCAAAGAATATTTATAATAAAAAATTACAGAAATGTCGAGAATTGTTATCACTACGTTATTAAGAAGTTTGAAGAAAAGTTTCCAAATATACAATTATGCAGAAGTTCAGTACATAAGTTAATAATCAAATTTAAAAAAACTGAATCCGTTAGTGATTTAAAAAAGACCAAGAAAAGATACGACAAAAACGATGCTTTTACAGTATTAATTTTGCAATCTGTTTAAAAATCCTATTATGTCTTTAAGGAAATGCAGTTGTGTCAATAAAGCCATATTCAAAATATGTTAAAGGAAACTGAAATTCGTCCTTTTAAACCAATTTTTAACCAAACTTTGGGAGACGGGGATAGTTACAAACGCTTGGATTTTTGTTTGTGGGTCAGTGATAAAATTCTAGGTAACAAGGTGAACTTTCATAAGCTGATAATAATGTTCTCAAACTCAAATCAGATGACTTATGGCGTCGGCCATATTGGGTTTAGAATGACCTAACACAGCTTATCGTATTCTAGTCGTCAAACTCTTTCATTTGAAACAAATGTCAAGGGGGTTGTGAAGAAAATGGCCATCGGCCATCTTGTGGCGTCCGCCATAGTGGGTTTAGAATGACGTTACATAGCTTATCGTATTCTACACGTCAAGTCCTTTCATGTGATACCCATATCAAGAGGGTTGTGAAAAAAAAGTAATCCGCCATCTTGTGGCGTCCACCATAGTGGGTTTAGAATGACGTTACATAGCTTATCGTATTCTACTCGTCAAACCCTTTAATTTGATACCTAAATCAAGGGGATCGTAACAAAAGATAATCCACCATCTTGGGACATCCGCCATATTGGATTCAGAACAATATTAAATATACTACATTGCATTGTCACAATCATTGTCACCGGACGTATACACTTGTGCAAAATTTCAAAGCTCTAGCTAAATTAGAACTAGTCGAAATTTTGATTGCAATATTTGACCTAAACATACTAACAAACACATAGATACATACATACATTCCTGCATACAAGCAAACTAACAGATGAAGTTAAATAAAAGCTTGTAATAAAAGAGGTGACAATGTGACTTTTCGAAAAATTTTGATTTTAAAAGCGTAATTTAGAAATTTCAAATTTTCACTTGAAAATGTGGAACAATACTTTTTTCACGAATTTTCTAATCGAAATTTAAATATCCAACATTTCTTAAATAAACTTTCATGCTTGTTCCTTTCTTTTCATATAATTTAAATTAAAAATACATATTATCTACATACAATATTACATAATTTTATATTAAATTTAACTTATTTTAATTTAGGAAACTATTCATTAGCAAAATTATACCCCACTGACTCGAGTAATCATCAACAATCAAAAACCTTCACGATCATGATCATTACCATACTTTACTTCCCATTCCTTGAAACGAAGCAGTGATGTTGCAATTTTGCAGTTCTATTTTTATCTCCTGCTATTTTGATTTTTAATTACTTTGCATGTTCTGCGTTTTTGAAAAATTTATAATCAGAAGTACAATTTTTGGCACTCAGATTAGGAAATTCGCGGTATTTATTGGTTTGTCTGGCTTTCAGGTTTTAGGAAGTGGTTATTTTAATCTAAATTAAATTTTTCCAACTTAGTAGAAGGCATCGCTGTTAAAAAAAATTTGAGGAACTCTAAAAATATCTCTTTTTCTTTATATAACTGCGGAAAAAATTTCCCCAAGAAAAATATAGAAATTGTAGAATTTCTAGGAAACTATTGTTTACACATATATTTTAGAAGTTACGAAGAAATAGAAGCAAAACTCTTAAATAAAAGGGTTTTGTATACAATGTGCGAGGAGAAAACCCTGCGGTATAATGTTTCTTTTTTAAAGACCTTTAAAATGAGGTACCCCATACGGCATGGTTGCATTTAAAAGTTTTGACCTTAACTCCCTAGCGTCACCCCTCAAGGGGATTGAAAAAGTTAAATTACCTAAAAAAGTAGATTTATTAATACGATTATATTAGAATCATATTTCTTTTAATATGTTAAAGTGAGATTTTATCCTTTAATTCCACAAAGCGATTCTCATTAAAAATTTTCAAAATAAAAAATGCCTGTTTATTATCGTTTTTTTAAGCGGTATTTTGTTACTGTCACGCGTAAAAATAAATTTATAATACATACATTGAAAGGTGCCAGGTGCCAAAAATTTGATAACATGTATTTTTTATTAAAAATAAATGAAGTGTTATCGAAATTTATGTCACCTCAAACAAATACGAGGATGGAAGAAAAAATATGAAAAATTTCCAGCCTGACCCAGAGAGGGCGCTCTTTACCGTAATACTGAAACTGTAGCAGGACGGCGCACCAATTCACGTAACTCATGATAGGTAATTTAAATTTTTTGGAAGAATTTTTCGAAGACCGAATCATTAGTCGTCATATGCCAGTTGGGTGGCCACCACGGTCCTGCGATCTCACGCCGTACGCCTTTTTTATGGCCACACATTAAAAACTCGGTTTTTAAAACCCCTTGTGAAAATTTAGAAGACCTACGGGCTGGAATTACAAATAAACTTCAGGAGATTAATAACTCCCCCCAAAGTGCTCACCAATGTTTTTGGTGCTGAGAGCACATGTTTGGAAGTAGAATGTGGACAGGTTTTTAGTTTCAATTTATAATTTTTAGGTTCTTTGTTGTATATGTTGTTTTTTTTTAGTTCTGTATTGTTCAATGCCAATGACAGTAAATGTAATTTTCTTAAAAATAGAAACTTCAGAACTTAACACTTTTATTTTTCATTCGCCTATACCTTTTTACCTTTGTTACGTTTCAACAGTAATAATTCAAGACATGTGTGAATGAGTCCTCGGCATACTTTGAGGACGTCTTTTTTTGATCTTACGTTATATGCCCCTTATTTCTCGATGATTTATCTGTATAGACAATTTCATTAAAATCAGTTCAGTCGTTCTTCTTGTTAGTCTTTGACCGATAGATGTTTTGTTTTGGTCAACTTTTGTAAGAGTCCAAGAGACCCCTTTGAGCCCGCAGACTGGATATCGCGAGGGGGTCGTACGACTTTGCGTTACGCCACTGAAGTTCTTAAACGACGCCCTGGCTAAAAATACTACCCACACATAATTATCGGAACCCTAAAACTATTAGTTATATCCCCTTAACATGACATCTAGCCCCGCTACACTAGCAGTTTAAAAATAAATAATTGTAACAAATAAGTTTCACGACTATAAATATCTTAAAATTCCAGTAATGTCTATTTGTGGAGAAACATTCAGACAGACATTTAGAGGGTACCCGGACAAAAATAGGCCCTATTTTTTACCTATTTTTACATGTGTCTTGATAGGAAGGAAGTGCATAGGGCTAATATTCACGGTGCATCACCATGTGAGGGGATATTTTAGGGACGTACCAGTTGACAAAGGAATTTCTACTCATTTTTTCATGCATTTTAGTAAATAACCTAATTATTAATCGGAGATATGTAGTTAATAAAATATACATGATTCCTAGAATGATTTATTTGAGGTTCCTTAAATCTTTGCCCCAAATCTAAAAAAAAATTGATTTACTTTTTCTTCCTCTCTATCTTCTCAGTATTAAAAAAAGACAACAAAATAGTAATGAAGCTGATTTTAAGACTTGCATTTGTGGTTGCAAATTCCTTTATTTGTAGGATGTTATTAAGAAAAAACCATTTAAGTATTTTTTTTTTGGGGCGGAATACAAATGTGATTCACTTATTTCGGAGGTCACGAGCCGCCACTGCATTATATTAATATATGTATAATATATAACGGTGGACAAACAAACTCTTAAACCATAAACCAGTAAACCCTCCCAAATGTCTCAAGGGAGACCCGCTATCGGTCCCATATCGGTGCACGCCAGTGTTCATCTATATTCTTTATAGTCCCTGTTGATAGTCAAATTAGTCCTGTCACTCTTGTCCTGTCTAAGCAATGGTGAATTTGGCCTATACAGCTTTCGCAAAAAAAATTTTTGGAAGTGAAATAAAAAAATCAAAATAGGAACCATCCACTTCAAGTTAGATAAGTTTATTTTTTCGCACCCACTGGTATTGTATTCAATACACAATTTGCACATTGAGACGGACCGTCTTGAAATCTACCTACTTTGCATTAGATTTCAAACAGGAAATCGGTGAACCGTAGCAAATGTAGGTACGACTACGACGAGTACGATAGTTTATTGAAATTAGCGTTTGTGTTTAAAAAACAAGAAATTACAACGAATGAGGTTATCTCATTGACACACTTTTTCGCGGCCAGAAATTTGCTGCTTTTGCTCGTCGACGTTAATATTACCAATGCCAGATTTCTTTTCAGTTTTTCTAATATCAAGAACGAATATTGTTTTGTGTTGCGGTAGTCCTAGGCCATTCAAGGATTTTTACGAACCAACATCATATTTATTCGTTTTCTGTGAATAACAATGATATTAGGAACTAGCTTATTTATCTTTACAGCGAATGAGTTTATTAATAAATACATATATTAGTTTTATCATTATCGTAGGCCTCTTAACATAATGGAAGCCCATTTTTATTTTCATAACAAAAATTGAGATAAATAATGGATATTTTTTCCCAAAAAAATTTACCAACTTCACAAAAGAAAAACCACTAAAAAGTATGAAATAATATTTTTACGTATTTATAACTGCGGTTATACATCAATAATTATTGTAATTATTAACATGTTTGGAGAAATTTCCAGCCGCTCCTTTTACTCTCGCAGTACCCCCCCCCCCCCCCCTGTAACTTTTCTTTTAACATTTGTTAGGGAAGATTTGATATTCTGACCTCGCTAGCCCAAAAATTTTAGCTAGTTAACATTTTTGTAGAAATTCCTAGTCACTCTTTTGTATCACCTTCCCCTCCCGTTAATTTTCTTAACATCTGTTAGACAAAATTAGATTTTATGACCTCAATAACCCCGAAAATGACACATTAGTTGAATCGTGATCCATAATAAATTAATATTATCTAAAAATGTTAATAAAAAGTAAACATCACTCCACAAATAATGATTTTTTTCTGGAATTGTGTAATTTGAGGCGTATACCTATTACAAAGCTGAATGTGCTGAATACAGTCAAAAATAATAAAACAAGACGCGTCATTTTTGAGCGCGCCCGAGATGCTTTACATGGGAAAGCTTGTCTACGATTATATTCTCTTTTTGATTAACACAACCTCTAAAAAATATGGTAATTTAAATAG
Organism: Philopedon plagiatum; assembly: GCA_963971165.1. Classification (NCBI taxonomy): domain Eukaryota; kingdom Metazoa; phylum Arthropoda; class Insecta; order Coleoptera; family Curculionidae; genus Philopedon; species Philopedon plagiatum. Next base: position 85,038,023 of record OZ020195.1, read on the forward strand.
AAAATTTTAAAAACTATAAGCTTTTCCACTAAACTACTTGCTTAGATTCGTAATTTACGCCGCAAAACATATACGGCCAGATTCTCCGGTCTAATTTGACAACCAAAAGATTTAAACTGACAAGTGTAAGAATAAGACAACTAAGTTTTATATACGTACTATGAATTTGCTTCTAAGCTTTATCGCAAAATAAAGAAAAGGGACATTTTAGTACGTACTTTCGACAATAGTAGTACTAAATTGATTATAGCGACCCGTTCCAATATTAAAAGGAGTTCTTCATAACTTACACAAATACAAAACACGTATATTTAATTTTAATTTATTAAATAATTATGTGCATTATTGTTGTTACATAAAATATTTTATTAGGTTGTTATCTAGTAATTACTCTGATTACAATAGCATCAGTTTCATGTAATAATAATCCAGGTAGAGGAAGCCTATATTTTGTCAATTTTTAGTGCATAAATAGTACTGCATAATGAACAAATAACAATGTAATTATTATATCTATTGAATATCATATGGATTTCTTATTTTGTTGGCGTATTTACATAAGCCGATATCTAATGTATTCTGACACGTGCGCTATATATTATTTCTATTTTAACTTCACATGTATGTATAAGCAGAAGTTGCGTAAATACATTAGTTAGTATATAAAGGTTACGTTTCTTATGCATTGTGTCATATTATCAGTTCAGTAGGGTTGCTTATCCAGGCAAGCTGGTACGTGTACACTGCAAAACAGTTTATGTCATTACTTTTATTAGTTAAAGATCTGCGAAAAGTTTTCAAAAATATTTATTTCCCTCATGTATTTTACACAGAAAAAATTACATAGCAAATATGTACCTGTTTTAATAAGGGGAAAAGCATCTACTTTGCAGATTTTTCGCCTCTACCTGAACCAATAATATTACAAATTCGAACCACCTACATGGTTTTTTTGTTTGTTAGGTACCTACCTAACTGTCAATGAATTAAAAACGAAGCCTTATTGCTGTTTATCTAAAAGTGTTATTTTTTTTCGGTGAAATAATCATGTCGAAACACTATTCGAGATAAAATTTTGAAGACAAAATTTTTCTCTTGTGTTATTCAAGTTTGTTGCTTTTTGGAATTTTTTCGAAATTACTGTTTTTGGAAACTTGAAGAATCCCTATAGTTTGAAAAATGTTAAGGAAAGAAAGACAGAAAAAGATTTTGAGCCCATCTGCACAGATTGACCTTTTTTGAGTTTGACAAGCTTTGATTAAGTTTGGTCAAGCGATTTTTGTATGATTTATCAACAGTTTCTAAAGATATTTTTCGAAAAAATGTATTTTCGAAAAAAGTTTTTCTTGAAAAACTATTTTTGGAAAATCTTCGTAGATCCATTGGTTAAAACTTTTTGAAAGAAATTTTTGCTGGCTTCTAGCCCTTGGGGATTTTGGGGCAATCCTCGTTCAAATTCTGGACACTCTAGGTAAGAAGTGGAAAAAATGGAATGATTTTTGCTACATTAATTGAACAGTTAAACAACTTGAAACAATTTGGATACTCTAAATAAGTAATGAAATTAAATTAGATGTTTCTGCTTCGCTGCTTCAGTAAAAGAAATGAATATCATGTACCTAAATATCACCGTTCTTGTTCTATTAAGAACAGCTAATTGAGAAATACAAATAGTAAAGGATATAGTTCATGACAACATTCTGTAGAAAATAGTCAGATCACCACAAGTACTTGGGTAAGCGAAAAACGGGAGTTTCGTTCTAAGAACTGGATCATCAATGAATTGAATGGATTTTTAGGTGAGGTTTTATTAGAAGGGAAATATTTTTGAATTAAAAAAAAATTCGTAGCTTTTTAGAAGCGGCTGTGGCAGTTGAAGTAATGTGTGTGTGCCAGCTGTCATGTTCGAAAACGATGCCAGGACATTAACATAATATATTGTTTTTTTTGTGTGACAGTGAACATGACTGGATCTTAGAACTAGACAACGTGTCTGACACCTTGCAGACTAAAATTAATTGAAGATCTTGGGCTAGAGAGAGGTTCGCCAAGTTTTGACTAGATCTGTGGCTTTGTTTAGAGAAACAGGAAGTGTAAATAGCAAGGAAGGCAGTGGGAGGCCCAAAGTTCGCACTGCTCAAAAAGTAAAATAACTGAGGCAAATTGTTAGTGAACACCCACAAACCCCTATTCGGCGTTTAAACCAGCAAGTAAATGTATCCTACGGAACATGCAATACAATCCTGAAATGTGACGCATATGCACGCTGATCGTCTAAGCTCAGTCCAAGAATTGTTACCAAGCGGCAAGCCGCAGCGAGTGCAATTTTCAGAATGGTTTATGGGTAATTTGCATAATAATGAAAACGTATTTGAAAAACCTTTTTACTGTCGAGGCATGGTTTTACCTCTCTAGTTATGTAAATTCTCAACAAATGAGAATATGGAGTTCTGAAAATCCGCCTTTCTTTATAGAGAAGTCTCTGCATTCACAGAAAGTTGGCGTGTGGGCGGCCATATCGAAAAGAAGGTTAATTGGGCCGATTTGTTTTAAGGGACTATCAGTTCGGCGCGATACCGTCATGAAATTTTAGAAAATTTTGTAAACGCATTAGACGATGAAGAGATGCGACAAGGCTACTTCCAGCAGGACGGCACACCTATTCACGTAGCTCTTGATAATTTAATTTTTTTTTTGAAGAATTTTTCGAAGACCGAATCATTAGTCATAATACGGCAGTTAGGTGGCCACCACCGTCCTGCGAACACACGCCTTGCGACTTTTTTTTATGGTCACACATTAAAAACTCGGTTGTCAAAACCCCATGTGAAAATTTAGAAGGCTTACGGGCTAGAATTACAAATAAATTTCAGGAGATTAACAACTCCCCCCAAGTGCTCACCAATGTTTTTGATGCTATAAAAAGAAGAATGAGAACATGTTTTGGAAGTAGACGGCGGACACATCTCTTATTTAGTTTAAATTTATAATTTTTAGGTTCTTGGTTGTATATATGTTACGGTTAATTTGGATACTTGGCTTGTTTACAAACTAACCAGCTAGTTTGCAAACTAACTAAAGACACTGTTATTTTGAAGGAATCAGCCATTTCCCACAAAATAGCAGACGGTTTATAAACTAGCTGGTTAGTATGCAAACTATCGATTTGCTTCAGTTAAGATGAGGTTTTTATTGAGGTTACCTTAACCTAAAAATCATGTTTTGTTTGTTGTCCAGAAAATCTAGCCAATGGTGGATCGGAGGGCACCCTAAGGTCGGAACAGGGTTAGCACCTGGTTAGGGGCCCTAACCAGTCTCTTTCCTCGCAGGCGAAGAGGGATCGGTGCGAAAAAATCCACTATTGTTCCTTATGTACAGATTTTTCATTACTGCATGCGCAGAGGAAGGAACAATAGTGGATTTTTTCGCACCGATCCCTCTTCGCCTGCGAGGAAAGAGACTGGTCAGGGCTCCTAACCAGGTGCTAACCCTGTTCCGACCTTAGGGTGCCCTCCGATCCACCGTTCGCTAGATTTTCTGGACAACAAACAAAACATAATTTTTAGGTTAAGGTAACCTCAATAAAATCCTCATCTTAACTGAAGCAAATCGATAGTTTGCATACTAACCAGCTAGTTTATAAACCATCTGCTATTTTGTGGGAAATGGCTGATTCCTTCAAAATATCAGTGTCTTTAGTTATATAGTTTGCAAACTAGCTGGTTAGTTTGTAAACTAGCGAAGTATCCAAATTAACCGTAACATATATAATTTTTAAATTCTGTATTATGCAATGACAATGACAATTTTCTTAAAAATAAAAACTTCAGAACTTGACAGTTGTATTTTTCATTAACCTATACCTTTTACTTATGTTATCTTTCTACACTTCAAGACATGGATTGATTCTACGGCATACTTTGAGGACATTTTTTTGGATCTTACGCTATGATATGCATATATGGAGATCTACTTTTATTATATAATAGATCAAGCTTTGGCAGGTTTGAAAAAATAAATATTAGAATGAAAGCAGCATAACTATGGGGAAGATAGGAGGTCAATAATATGTAGAGGAGAAATATAGCGACTGCGGTATTGAGTCTTGGGACACGGCAGCGTTGACTCTATGAAAATTGAAGTGATAATTTCGTTTCAACAAATCGATAACTTCCCATGTTACTGGCAGTGGCGGCTGGTGAAATTTCGAGTTGTATATCTCTGTTCCTACTTACAGGACCCGAACCAAATTTAAGGGTTTTAATAGTGAGCCCACTGGGAATGTTTTGGTAAAGAAAAAAATCATTTTGTAATTTGCGAAAAAAAGTTAAATTTTTGGTGTGCCCCTCCTAGGAAAAAAATGAAAACGTCTAGGTATTTTATTTATTCTTTTTTCTAAACAAATTTTACATCATTCTGTCGACAGTTTTTAAATTTTGAGAGAAAAAAAGGTGTTAGTAGAAAGTTATAGTCATTTGAATTTTTTTAAGCCTAAAATAAAATTTAAGAAAAAATTCAAATGACTATAACTTTCTACTAACACCTTTTATTTTCTCAAAATTTAAAAACTGTCCACAGAATGATAGAAAATTTGTTTAGAAAAAAGAATAAAAACAATACCTAGACGCTTTCATTTTTTTCCTAGGAGGGGCACACCAAAAATTTAACTTTTTTTCGCAAATTACTAAATGTTTTTTTTCTTTACCAAAACATTCCCAGTGGGCTCACTATTAAAACCCGTAAATTTGGTTCGGGTCCTGTAAGTAGGAACAGAGATATACAACTTTGAAATTTCACAAGCCGCCACTGGTTACTGGCTCATTTTTTTCCAGTGTACATGTTCCTGTTTTAATTGTTACTGTACCAAGAACGACGGTAACTTCATATTGATATTTTATGAAACGGTAAACATGTATTTTGTATGTGAACATGTAATCTTGGTAAATCTTAGCCCGATAAATATATGAACTAACCTGGATGGCGCTTAAGATAAAAAATCAAAGTAAATAGAGTTTTCTGATACGAACACGAAATTACGAAATACCTACCAAGTAAATATTTTGTTTTTATAGTTGTTACATATATTACGCTTTTGTAGGTATTATAAGTATATATTTTTTAACGTCTTGGTTTGCTAATAAACTAAATGAGGCTGGCAATGGTGTAGCATTTTATTTGATTTTTCGATTGTGCCAAAATAAAAATTTTAAAAAACGACTAAGGACAAAAGTTGTTCCTTCCATCGTGATAAATATTTTTTGTTGAAAAACTTTTTCTCTAAAGCCAATAGTTAAGCAGTTATAAGAAAATAAACAATTCAATTGTTTATAACAATAACTGATCGCGCTAGAATTTTTCAATCCTGATAATTTTGGCTCAATATACACCTAATTCTCAATGTTCATGATTTTTTTCAGATTTTTCTGAGCGATCTTTTTGGTGATATGGGTGGGGGACAGCATTTTTTTACGTTTTTACCGAAAAATGTTTAAAAAATGCATAAAAAATACAACATATATATTGTTGAATTCGTGCTTCAATAAGCTTTCATTTGACACGATGCCCTTGAAAAAAGTTTTTTTTTCCATTTCCCAATTTACCCCCTGAAATCAACCCCCAGAATCAAAATTCAACTTTTTATACTTCACGTCTATAATTTGGCCACCACACTCTATCTCCCTATCATAGTGAATGATCATTTATCAAATCTCACACCATCAAAAATGTGTCCTTTTAAGCCGAATTTAAAATTGTTTTGTAAAATGATTGTTTAGTTTTAATTGTGATGTAAAAATATTTTAATGTGTTCTACTGTTGTTCGTTCAAATGGATTTCTGGCTGGCATCCTGACAAGAAACACTGATGATGACCTATAAGGTCGAAAGCGCTCTGCTTATAAATTAAAAAATGTTTGCACTTGATACAAAGCTTTGTTTTATTCATTAAATAATTTTGACAAAAGTGTAACCCCACATCAATTTTCATTATTTTTATCGGATCCTTTCCCCCTTTATAATTGTCACTGCACGCCACTGGTAAAAATTCCAAACATATCTTTTATCAATACATATTAGAATAATGGTATTGTAACAGAAGAGTAGCAACGGATACACTTGATTCATTTGCTATGGTAATATACTGAGTAAGCAAATCTTTTTTTTTTTAATATTATTTGATAACGACAACATGTTATATTTTTAGCAGTCAGTGTTAAATAATTATTTTACCTAATATTAAGCACCAGGAAATTATCAATAACGTATAAATAAAACGCCTTTGATAAGACAACCGTTACAGAATTAGCATTTTGGTCGTAGATTTATAGGTCGTACCCATTTCAAGTACAATTTATGCAGGGATGATAAGCAAATAGACAGAATTGGACTCTTGTTAAATAATGGGCTCTTTCAAGAAACTTCAATTTAATAATTTTGTTTATATTATTAATATTTTTTAATTTTAATTTGCCAATTTATAATTTAACAGATCCCTAATTCAGAAAACACCTCGCGGACACAGATAATCGCTGATTGGATGAGAGACGGATATATAAATGGCCATGCATTTACATGTACGCGACGAAGATACATATTCCGCATCTAATTAACCCCTGCAGCCGGAAAAGCGTCAACAGGTGGAATATGTGCAGCACCTCACATCGAATACCGTAGATGGACATCCTTTTCTTGCGATTTTGCACCGGCATATCTCTTTCCGGCAGTTTTCAAGCCGTCTTGTCTATTCCGCGTTAGTTCGCTATTTACAGAGCCGTCCCGTCCGATTTTGATTGATGACGTGTGAAATCAAAGTTTGTTTTTAGGAATCTTTTTGTGCGTTTTCCGTGTTTTCAGAATTTTGCCATTATTTTGATTATTTTGTGCTTATTAGACATTTTGGCAGTAGATTGTTTGACTTTGTGTATCTGCAAAGTGTTTCTTTTTATTGAAAAGTAAGTAAGCAAACATATTTTATTTGTTTAACAATTATCTAGACAATCATTACCCCAAAATTAATTAAATTTATAAGAATTATCAGCCAGATTCTCCAATGCTAGTCCGGTCTAATTTGACAACCAAAAGTTTTAAACTGACAAGTCTAAGAATAAGACATTTACATTTGATACTATGAATTTATTTCTGAGCTTTTTCGTAAATTTATAAAGAAAAGGGTAATTTTAGTACGGACTTTCGACAATAATAGAACTAAATTCATAACAGCAACTCGTTCCAAGATGAAAATCATTTGGAAACCAAGCAAATCGCTGAAATATCAGAATAATTCATAAGTTTTTAATGACAACTTATTAACAGTGACACTACAAAAACCTGTTAAAATATAACTGATCAACTATAAGATCTTAATTTAAACCAGTACTAAATCTTAAACCTTCTTAGTGAATCTGAACGTAAATGTTTTGCGGCGTAAATTACGAATCTAAACGAGTAGTTGAGTGGAAAAGCTTGTAGTTTTTAAAATTTTCTTTCAAATTATCATATTTTTTAGAGGTTATGTTAATCACGAAGAGAATATAATTGTATACAGTTTCGCCCATGTAAAGCACCTCCGGCGCGCTCAAAAATGATGCCTCTTATTCTATTATTTTTAACTGTATTCAGCACATTCAGATTTGTAATATATGCCTCAAATTACATAATGCCAGAAAAAATCATTATTTGTGGAGTGGTGTTTACTTTTTATTAACATTTAAATATATTATTAATTTATTATGGATCACGATTACTGCATTCCTAGTACATCCACGCCAAGTAGTGAGGATTTGGTAACTTTAAATTTGTTGTCATTGAATATTTGATATTGACATGATAACTTTACTTTCATATTAGTTACTTTCATATATGTATATATCTAATACAGTGACTGGTGGGAAGGTAAAAACGTATCATTGATTTGTCAAAAAAAAATCATTTGTGATAAATGTTGGCGTCTATATTATTAGGCCATCACACTCTATCTCTGTGCTAAATTTCAAATTTTTACGTTGAATAGTTTTAGAGAAAATCACCTGTGAAAGACGGACGGACGGAAGGGCGGACACCGAAGTGATTCCATGAGTGTTTCGTTTTGCTAATTTTAGCACGGAACACTAAAAAAGTACTACAAAAATCTTAAGACTCTAGTGAGCGAGTATGTAAAAATACTGGATGTCGACAGATTTTCCGGATTTGTGATTTTTCGTTTCAGTACTAAGGGACAGTGGCGTGCTGTCGGGGGGGGGGGGGGGGCTAGGGTGACGTCCCCGCCGCATGAAAGAAAATGTTAACTTTTAAATATTTATTTTACTCAAAATATTTATATTTCCAGCTAAATAAGCAAAAAAAAATTACCATAATTTCTGTCAAAATCTGATTATTGTAGCAGCACCGTACCATAATTTTACATCATGAATCACAGTACTGGCAACACTGGACGGGTAATCCAGGTTTTACAGTTCTCTATATTGAAGTTCTGACTTTTCGACAGCTTAAGCTCCATTCCGCTGATGACATCAACTGCTGATATTGGTTCCTTCGAAATGTCCCTAGATCAGTAGTGGGTTGGTAGTGGGCCGTTTCAAGCTGACACGGCAGGTCGCGTCGTTTTATTTTCGTTTGCTTTTAGTGTTTTGTGTTTGTGATGTTGGTGGTTCTGTGGATGTTTTTTAAACATTTTACTTTTGGACTTTGTAGATTTCAGAGACTAGATTTTCTTGGTGTTTATGATTTAAGTTGAACGGTGAGTACAAGTCCGGTCCTGTCTTTAAGCCAACCTCTAAACGTAGAATAGACGAGACTTCAACAGGGTGCCTTAAATGACATGTTACTTGGCCACCATATTGAGAGATCTAAAAAAAACTTTACTATAATATCGATTGTTTCTCAAATATTCTTGAAAATAGTTTTTTAATGTTCAATTAGATATATGTATAGAAAACTATGTTTATATAGTATAGTATGCCTTTAAAAAATATGCAGGGTGTCCGAAAACTCTTAGTATGGGCAAATATCTAGGCTAGTATTGCTATTAGTAAAGAGTGAGACACCAAATTTTAGTATACCCCTAAAGTTTGGTGCCTCTATCTTTAATAATATCAACGATATTTACCCATGCTAAGACTTTTCGAACACCCTGTGTAAGTACTGCATTGCATTCCTTTGCAATTCAGTATTCTTATTTTTAAAAAACAACAATATCACCAAGTTCAAGGTTTTCGCTTTTATTAGGATTAAACCACGACTGTTTTGGTACACAGTAACTTTGCTGGATACTAAATATGTACTACTGACGTACCTACTAAAATAACTATTTGATATGATTTTATAGACTAATATCAATAACTTCATGTGCCATTGTTAAAAACCCTATAATTTACAAACAAGTGAATTATTTAAATCTACCTGGAAGTCATTCTTATTTTAAGGGGTTACATACAGTTAGAATTTTCAAAAAATCGATTTTTTTAATTTCGTTTTCGTAATGTACATATATTCCAGTACACACACTGAAAATTTCAAGGCAATCCGGCGATTATTTTCGAAGTTACACGCATATTTGTAAAGACGTGTCAGAGCGATTGTACGCTATGTAAAGTGCTTTTGAAACTTTAAACGCGTTTTTCTCAAAACTGTGTTTGTAAAGTCGGTGACGGAGATTTCTCGGAAACGGCTGAACCGATCAGTCTCAAATTTTAACACAAGCTTCTTAAGTATATTTTTTACTACTTAATCGAAGGTTTTTTCTCACCGATAAATATTTTTTTTATATAAACAATTTAAGACCAAAATTTTGGTCAAAAATCGATTTTTTATTTTTGAGAAGCCGCCATTGTGTCAAAAAATTTTATTTTGCTTATTCCTTCGATTAATTAGAGGATTATACATTACGTTAACGAAATCCGTTTGGTTTTTCATTTTCGATGATCCAGTCCAGCGATATCGTTGTCACCGCAAGATGCCTTTTTTGAGAGGAACTCCTGGAGATCAGCTATAGCAGCTTTGAAAATTATTATTTTTACAAATACAAAAATCTTAAAATATAGATAAAAGTTACCATAATATGTGTACAAATTTTCACATTAATAAATTTAAAAGCCTTTTCAGGAAAAATTCTTGAAAAATCGCTGTTTTAGGCCTCCTAACTGTATATAACCCCTTAACTTTCCTTTTTTTCTTCTATCGGCGCGTTTGAATTTCCTCAAAAAAAATTATCTGGAGATTCACTGCCTACTATGATCACATACATTCCCATAAAAGGAAAGTGATTTGGCGTCGCCCAAAGGCACAGCACGCCACTGCTAAGGGGGGTTCCATCTCGTGACATACTTTTGCAATTGAATGAAAAGTAAACATTATATTGGGATGTAGGATGTAGGTGAAACTTTGGCGAATTTTAATAAGAATTTATTTTTCGTTAATTCAAAATCTAGTTATCAATCGATCTGTTAATTTATTACCCCGACACGGAGTGTTCAGCATCTATTTTTTATTGACGAAGTTACAATAACCTTTCGTCATGTAACATGTACCGAGGGAACCCATGCGGCGCATATATAGATTTATTTAAATAAGTGTCTCTTAGGACCTTAACGAGACGAAGATACAGAAGAAATAAAGATAAAGAACCCAAGCGGAATGAAGAAGATTCCGTGAAAGAAGAAGCGAAGGTAAACGAATCCCAGGGAATGTGTGTAGGTACTCGGATCGGCGCGTATTAGCCGCGCGCTCGACAGTTGAACATCGATTTATAACAGTGACAATTGATTTACGGCGTCGAAAGCCATTGGCTGCTCTCTGAGAGATACACTATTATTGCCAACGAGACAACATTTCGGGAGTATTACTCTCAAATGTTTTCTAGGACTTCAGATTACCATTTACTTTTAAAAGTAATTTAAAATCCTCCAAACTCCAAACTCATTCGAAAAAGGCTTCAAGCCCCCAAAAGTTAAGCTTTTGAAAAGAACTTTAAGCTCTCGCGAAACAAATTCTTTAAAATTGCCTTGAAAGAGTTTGAAGCACTCGTAAAGGTCTTGTAAGCCTTCTTTCAATTACCAAGCACTTGTATGAAGCAAATTAAAATGTGGGGTACATAATCAACAGGTGTTTTTCTTACACACCCAACAAGATAGCCATTTGCTCATTCTCGTTTTTCTTTTCTTCCTGTTCTTTTTCTTCTTTTCCTCCTTCTTGTTCTTCTTTTTCATCTTCGTTTTCTTCTTTATCTTCTTCATTTTTATCTTCTTAAAATGCCTTACGTGCATGATGTTGGACAAAAATAAAGGATAGTTAGTGTTGGATAAGTATGAATATAGTCTAAACGTGTGAGTTGCAATAATTTAAAGAAATATAGTTGAGTTGTCGATTCCCTAAAATCGAAAGAAAGCACGATAAAAAGACAAACATACATCTAGAAAAATGTTGCACTTTTTTTGAACAATTTTACATGAATTTTTACTAGAACAGTAGCAATTTTGTTCAATTTTTGGTGTGGGCCACTTATGGCGATGTCCGTCTATCACAGGCGATTTTCGCTGAAACTATTCGACGTAAAAATTTGAAATTTAGCACAGAGATAGAATGTGGTAGCCTTATTATAGACGTGAAGTATAAAAAGTTGAATTTAGGTTCTGGGGGTTAATTTTAGGGGGTAAATTCGTTGTGCTTCATTGCTAGTTCTAAGAGCTCTTTTTGTCACATTTCGTTGGTGAGATACAAATAGCCCGACCGGTTTGTTGCCGTATGTGTGTGTGTTGGGACTAAATATTGGTTTTGTGTGCGTTAAACAGAGTATCGATATACGCTGCTATATGCCTAATTTATAAAATTACATCCAGGATAATAATTAAACTAAAATGGACGAATAAAATTTAATTAAACAATATTTTTAGGCGGCCTTTTGAACTTTTTTTTTATAAAATAACGGCTGGTTTTGATATTAAATAATATCACGAAAAGCCGATATTAATTTACTGAGGACGTACGTGTTTTTGATTACAGGTTTGCAAACCTTAACGGTACCTATTCGGTATTCCTCCCGTAAAAGCAAAGTATGCTGAAGAAATTCATTTCGATATAGGAATAAATAGATATGAACAAAAAATATAATAAGCTAGGCCAGTACGAGGAACATCTAACATTTATTTAAAATCAATACCATTATTTACTTTTTCAGCAACAAGGGATTCTCAAGTTATTTATAAATAACCTTTAATATCACGATTTTTGTGATTTTTTTTCTAAAAAGTTTTATTTTGGGTACCATTGTCCTTTGCAGTAACAAATCTTAGAGCAAAACTCTGTCAGTTTTGTGTTTTTAAGTTCATGATAATTATTTATTTAAAAATTTAATACAGTGGCCGGCAGAATTCGCGCTCCATATGGTAAATTTTTTTATTATTAATTTTTTAGAAAATGTTATTCTTGATCAAAGTTGCTGCATGTCGTTAAACTAAAAGGCCGCCTACCAGACGTTGAAAAAAAAAATTACGATATACGAGGGAGATGCAAATTTTTAAAATTAGCGCAAGAGTAAAGTACCTTAATTTTTTAATTTATTAAAAATATTTATTTATGAAACTTGTTTAGAATTAAAAGTTGTCCCAATATGAAGTCGTGGCCTTCTATTTAAAAAACGAAAATAAAACATATTTCCATCTTACCCTGTGTAGAGACTGAATGGAGGAAAGTAAACTCTTTTAAAAGGTCTCTTTGGACGTTTACTTTTGGAGAATGGCTTAAATTTTAAGTTTTCACACGTTTTTAAATTTGTTTAAACCACTAAAAGAAAATACCGTAAAATATATATTTTTGTAGCAAAATTATTTTTAGGCAGAAGTTTTCTTATATAACGTAGACATCTACTAAGGAAGGGTTTTTCAAAATTCAGCCCCTAAGAGGATGAAACAGGGGTTCAAACTTTGTATGGAGAAAAAATATTAGATGGTCCTATTATCTCGAAACTTCATAGAAGTACTTTAAAAAAATTTTTAAAACACGTGTTGTACAGTTTTTAATAAATCAACCCCTAAAGGGATGAAATGGGGGTTTAAAGTTTGTAATGGAGTAAAATAGTTATACGGTTCTGTTAGCGTGAAACTACGTACCTTAAAAAATAATGTTTTATAACTTTTAGAAATCAACCCCTAAGGGGGTGAAATGGGGGTTCGAGGTTTGTAATTTAATTATGGATCCAGTGATTTTTAAAAACGTACCGGGTATTGATATTAAAAGGATGACTGAAGTTTTTTACAATTTTATTACTGAAACCAATTTCGATGATACTTGACAGAATTCAGCAGAAGGTGCATGTTTATATCAGGTCGTTGAAGCATGAAAAAAGTTAATGGCTGTTTTTGACAATCTAAAAAAGGAGAAAAGTTTACATCATAGCTGTTTAAAAAAGATGTGATCAATCGTTAGCCACTTTTCACTTTTTAGCATATACAGGGTGTTTCAAAAAACATGTGCCATCGCTTAAAGGGAGATTCTTTGAAAGAAATTAAGGCAAAAACTTCTTATGAACATGGGTCCGCAGATGCTTTGTTTCAAAGATACAGGACGTTAAATTTTTAAATGGTCTTTACATGTTAAAACCGATGGTTGGGAAAACTAAACCAGTAAGACGGTTAATAAAATTACATTCATCTCCTAAACGAAATGAAAATTGAAAAAATATGAAGAGATAAGTTTTGTTAAGAATTTAACATACTATTTGACCGATATAAGAAAATGTGAAATAATCAGTGGCGTACATGTTTTCATTGGAAAAATATTGTACCGTCTTCTCATATGTACGCCCCAGGAGGACCTGTCAAAGTCTTTTCATGGTCAGAATTATGCTTAATTTAAGTACTTTAAACAACGTAAATTTCATCAAAATTAATGAAGCCATTTTGAAAATATTTTGGAAAAACTGAAAAAAATTAAGAAATTTAACACCCTGTATCTTTGAAAGGAAGCATCTGCGGGCCCATGTTTATATAAACTTTTTGCCTTAGTTTCTTACAAGGAATCTCCTCTTAAGCGATGGCACATGTTTTTTGAAACACCCTGTATACTGGATACACAATAAATAAAAAAGAATATCCATTACCCAATGAAGAAAAAAGAGCTGCTTTAGATATTGTTTCCAAACGTTTTTCAGGCACACGATTATTACCACTGATAATTAAGTTGGCAGCCAATTCAGACCCTTTCAAAAAAACCAAGTGTTCTGACGACGTAATTGAAAATGTAACAGCAGTTCAGTGGTGGAGACCTCAAGATGTTCCTCAAATTAAGCAAGTGCTACCTATCCTAGTGATTCCTGTTTTGTGTGCCTTTGCTTCTTCAGATGTAGACAGGATGTGTACGGACTTTATTCAGATGTCAGAAATTGACTAGGCAATGAAAAGGCAGCTAAATTAATTTACAGATTTGCTTAGGTTTGATTGAACCTTAAATGCAGAAATCAACGAAAACCTTTTTAATTAAAATTTATTTATACCATATTTTCCCACAACAGACATTGATGTAGACGAGACAATTTGTAACAAACAATGTAAATACTAATCGCATGTCAGTGTGTCAATGTCGTCGAATGTCATGTGACTTACATTGCGTCCTTGGCCTGACTCGGTATCAGTTTGCAATCTATTGTAATTAAATCGATATTATGTTTTTTATTTTTATACCGAATTATTGTTTTTCTTTGTTTACTAACTGTTTGTGCCAGATAGAAATAATTGGTTAATAAAAACAATTGTTTCATTTATTTTAAGAGACAGGACTGTTTTTATTATCGAACAATTTTTTTTTATCTGATACAGCCCATGTAGACTTCAAGTTTAAGCACTAACGTACCGTGGGCGTCTAAACAGAAGGAAAGTGTATCTATTGACACGGGATTTAAAGAATTGGAGGGGAAGGAAAAACACCTGCAGGCAATTTGTTCCATAATCTAGATACCTAGGCATTTTATTTACGTTCGCGATAGGTTTAATTTTTTTCTCAAAAGTTTAGAAATGTCAAAAAGAAAACATCCAACATTAAATTTCTAACAAAAACGCGAAGTAATTAGATTCTATTGAGAATTTATGTTATTTCTTAAATAAGTCCCTACTTATATTATTTTTTATGAAGGATTTATTTCAAGGTGGCCAATACCAATAAACGTTTTGTAAATTATCTTCGATTTTTAGTTTTGTTTGGTTTAAAATTTTATATCATAACAATGTGATTTGGTTAGAATTCAGAAATCCGGACGAATCACTAATCCGGACAACCCCCTTGCAATTAATTGTCCGGATTATAGAGGTTACACTGTATAGCGCCTAGATTTTTCGGAGCAAAATCCGTGGAAGTGTCAGTAAAACAAGGGACAAAGCCCCACCAGCGCGGCGGCGGTAAGCGAGAGAAGGTAGTTTTCGTGTGAGGACTGGGTTTGATGGAAGGGACTTGGAAACCTTCTTCGGGACAGGCTGCACACGAGCAGTATTCCAGCTGTCTGGAAAGATACCCTTGTCATAGGAGATTTGGAAAAGGCGAGTTAAGATGGGGGGAGTTTTGGAGCGCATTTTTTTAAAACAATTGCTGATATGACGGCCAGGTCGGAGAACTTTTTAGTGTCAAGGGATAAAAGAATGTTTTTAACTTGTTTGACTTTAAGTATTATGCCGGACATGATGGCCGTGCGACACCAGGACTTGACTGGTTTTGTTAGGAAGAAGGGTGTGCAGTGTGCAGGCTTGTAAGGTAACTAAGAGCCGTAGTTCTGAGCCCAGGATGAACCATAATATGTCCCCATCCGGCAATGACCCTCATACCAGCGAATGAAGATGTAAAAGCCCCAAATAATTTTTTTACAATTATTAAATAACCCAGAATAAAGGTACCCGTCATAATTATTAATAAACAATGATTTGTTTCTTTATTGTAATGACGTCGGCAAGGTTATCAGGAAAAAATATTAATTTTCAAAAATATATCAAGGCATACGTGACACGCGCTATCTTAATTCCCGCTACAATTTCATTTAAAATTGTTAATTCCGTATCTAACCTTAATCCAGCGCCGATAAAAATTGTTTTTGCATTTGAATAAATGTTTGACTAATTCGTATTTAATTTTACATCGATAGGGATTGTTTTTAATTATTTTTTTATTAGGGCAATAAATGAATAATGATATTTTGCTTTGATTCAGTATGTGTATGTCGTCTATAAAGAGAGGAAGCAATCAATATTATTTTTTCTCGTCCTCGAAAACCCCTCGATACCATTTTTTTCGTGTAAAGCTGTGCAAAATGGGCGTGATTCAAGTCGCCTTACCATTTTATTTATTGGTTGATACGATAGTGATATAAATAAAATAAGCATATGACCCATTCGATAACGTTAACATTTGGGTGTTATGTCTTTAGTCTATCTCATTATGACCATATCGGTATTTCAGTCACATACACCGAATTCAATTTTGTTGTCGTTCCTAAAAGTCGGCCATCATGCAACTTGGTTCGCCCAGAAACGTCTTTGACCATTTCTGACCTCTTTATAAGGTCCATCTGCATCTTCTTCACGAAGTGCCTTCTCTGTGAACAACAGAACAACCACAGTAATATAGAAATCTGTTGCTCCATGTCCGATTACTTTTGGACCACTCTGTATAAGTATAACATATTCTCCAAAAATGGCTTTATTATACATTTATTCTGTCAACCGTCGCGTTCCGATTGTTATTTCTACACTATGAATGAAGCATTATTGGCATTAAGCAGATGTGAACGTTCTTTTAAAAATATCCTTCATTCAGAAACATAATTACCCATCATGAACTACAATTTTTGAAAGTGAAATAAATTTAACATGCTACCTTCAACATTACAGAGATAAATATGACAAGTGATAACACAGAGTGTGTTAGACATCAGTCTTTAACTCATTAGCGGGTAATTACGTACACTTTAACAACTACGTTTAACGCTAATTACTTCACAATCGTTTGACAAAACCGCACATGTTTGAAATAATACATGGTATTTTTATTTCGAAAAAAAAAACGTGCAGCAGAATTAAATATATATGTATATAGGTTGTTCTAATTTTGACCCCAAAAAGAGCAGCTTGTAATAGAGGCAAAATCAATCGTGTAAAGTACAATGACGTTGGTGCCGGCGGAAACATTGTTGCGGCGCGGCGCCGCACAGTGGGTTACATGAATATCTAGTAATACCTGTAAATTACTTATTTTACTAGTATTTAACATCAGCATATGCATTCTAACTTCATGCTTTACGCGCGAAGTGCGAACACCAAATTTCTTGTAAATTCTGGAGTTATTTCATTCCATGCTTCAAGTAACTTCTGTCGGAGTTCTTCTTGACTTCTCGGTCTAAAACCAGGCCTATACATATATTTTGTCATTTCTCCCCAAACGTTCTCAATAGGATTGAGGTCTGGACTCGTTTGAACTCCATGGTAAGACGTAAACGTTGTTTTCTCGGGTGAATTCTTGAACAATTCTTGCCTTGTGGATTGGTGCATTGTCATGTTGGAAGATGTAGTCCTTTCCATATACCACTCCAACCGATGGAATCATGACTCGATGAAGAATAACTCGATAAACAGCAGCCGTCAGTCTTCCCTGAAGAATTTGCAAAATTCCTGATCCCCTAGCATTGATCCAGCCCCAAATATTAATCGAAAAACGTCCACTTTGATTAGTTTTATGGGTATATCTCTCGTCATACCGCATGTTTCTGGGTCTGTCTACACGAATTTTGTCGTTGTTGCATGATTGAAATGTTTTTTCGTTAGAAAATATTACTCTTTCCCATAAATTATTCTGGTTGAGATATTCCGATATTCCCTACAAAATTCTACTCTTCTATGTTTGTTTTCATTAGTTAAAAATATTTTATTGGCATCATATCGGTTTTTTATATCTGACGCTCCTATTTTACGTCTTGCTGTTCTGGAGGATCAGGGGAAATTGGTTTCCTCTTTTGCGTTTAAGGCTGTCTTGAAAGGATGTTCTCTTAGAAAGTTGATAAGCTCGGTATCTTCATCCTCCGTCGAGATCTTCCTCCTACCGGATCCTGGTTTTCTTTTAATTTCCTCGTACTCTTCAATTTTTTTCTTGCGTGATATCACTGTATTCTTGCTTCCTCTCAATTCCACAGCACTATCTCTTCCAGGTACCGTTCCCTCAATCCGGTGTGAATTATATATAGCGTCTTGTTCTACAGTTAATGCTGGCATTATCCTTTTTTATATAGCAAGTATTGATGACAGTATAATACATGGATTTATTATATAAAAGGATTCGATATCCGTATACTGTGAGCTTATCGAACGTGAAGCCTTATATTTTGTTGTTTGTTATTCTCTTGGGGGAGCAGTTTACGAACTACTAACATAGACAAGACTACGAATTACTACGTAATTGAATCAAGAATGGTAGTAGAAAGAGATAAAATAGCATTGGAGTGTCGGAACTCAGAAGTGTTGCTGTCTGTGCTGGTTGTTTAGGAAAACGGCTGAACCTCGCTCTGAACACTCGGTTAGACGTACGTCTTTGTCTAATGAACTAGAAAAGAAAAAGTGTGACGTATAGATTTATATAGATTTATAAATGACTCGGAGCGACTTTAAATAAACACCTTTAGAAATAACATAACCTATAAATAATGAAACCTTTTTAACTTAAATTTATTATTATTTAGCAGAAAATAAAGTAATTTAGGGCTCTTATTACTTTTAGCAAATCTTGTAATGCTTCTAACGTATTTTTTGTACACAAATACAAGGTAAAATAAGATGTGACCAATGTTTACATTGTCGCTTAGAATGGTTTGATTTGGCTTCAAAGAATGTTACATCATCCCGTATCCTTTTATATAATAAATCCATGGTATAATATATTATTTAACAGTTGATGACAACCAATCAAGACTTTGTAGGGGTTGCCTACCTGCAAATTAAATGTATGTTACCTATAATGCTCAGGAGATTTGTCCCAGTATTTTTTGGCCGCAGTGGTACATAACTTTTCTCAAAAGCTTTACCTGTCATTTTAAATCAAAGAAATTTAACTTGTTTAGTTTGTACATATACACAATATGTTTAGACAACAATTTTCTTTATTTGTGCTCAAAGGCATCGATTAAAGAGATAAAACACAGTGGTAACGCGGTATTTACCCAAATGGTTAGTAGGCAGTCGCGAACAGTTACTTCATTAGATTATTATTGATCGGTTATCGGCAAAATTGTGCGGTCTCGGCCTTAGCTCTCGTGATGATGACAGATTAAGGAAGTAAACGTTAAGGGATCCCTTTCATTAAGGAGGTTTTGCGAGCATGCATTAAGGACTTTGTTGATTTTAAATTGTGAACTAGTTGCTCAGTTAGTTTTTGCCCTGTCATTGTTAATACATCGTCATTAAAAACGCATAAACTATTCTTCTGTTATTTCGTCTGTTGACTGTTGTTTTGGCAGTAATTGTCACTGGAATCAACCCAGCCTTTTTGAGATTGTCATGGGTGTCGAACCAAGTTTCATCCAAATCAACGATAGACCGATTTTCAGCTCTGTGCCTTTTTATAGATTGTAGGTATTCAAACCTTAATTTTCGTAACCTTTAAGACTCCATTTATAGTTGATCTTTTATTTATTATCCGGTATTAAAAACCCATCTTAACTTAAGCATTTGTTCTAGAGGCTAGTTCTGATACACACTATATTGGGTTTATCGCCCTTTAAAGTGACCTTAAGGAATCCTGTGTAGGCACAATGCTTTTTTTGAACATTTCGTACACTTTTCTTCGAATAAGGTTTTTTTCACTTTCGTCCAAACACTTAGTTTTGCCAACATCACGTCGAACCTTTCTCTCCAAACTTGGTTTTCGTATTATATACAGGAATTTTTGTCATTTCGCTTGTTTTTTTCACTGCACTTATTCCATTGCAACCCATTTTCACTAACGACTCACTAACGTTTTTTATAATTTGTTTTGCGTCTGGCGACAACTGTTTTTATTTAACTTTTTTGTGTCTCACCCCGTAGAATTTTCCAAATAATGCGACATTTTTATTTCTTCTTTTTGCGAGGATTTAGCAATTTAACATGTGAATGTTTCAAGAGCTTTCGGAAAACTAGCTTCAGATTTATTTTACGAGTAACAGACGGTATATCTTTGAACAGACTCTATCTATACTTGATTCAAAATCGATGCCCGCCATTGACTGTACTTTGATCTATTTATTTTCCTAAATTAACTTGTTCTCCCTTCTATGACACTGGTCAATATGTTTCAACTTGTTTTCTCTCCAAAAAGATTAGGATGTTGCCCCTGGTAGATTTTTGTAAAGTATTCTTATCACGTAAGTTTTTAAGAAAAATTAAGAAAAATTGGCAACGCACAGCGCTTTCGGCACTCTTTGATCCCTTATAGCTTTCGAATTGTATGCGCTAGAGAGATCTACGACAGCTTAAATTGAAGGGCAAGACTCCTAAAAAGCGTCTTTTCGAAAACATTTTCAAAATGACTCATTTTTGAAAAAACGCCTTTAAAAATGTCTGTACTTCCGAAAATTTATTTCTCGAAAAAACTACTTATCTTCATACTACAAGTACAAACAAAATGTCAAATATACATATTATTGGATAAGCTTTCTTCCTTGACTTTTTTCTAGGAATTTACGTACGTTTACGTATTTTTACTTCGTCACGTTCCTGTTGCACACGTACCCATTGCGTCAGAACAAGATAACGCATATAGCAATAATTCTCTAGTTATCTTCACATGACGAAAACTATGTAGTCATACTAGTCATATTCAGCGTGTCCGTTATGACCATGAGAACTGTGGCATTCTAAGTTAGATATGCAGTTAGATGAAAATTGGAATCGTTTACTTAAAAGATGACAAAAAACGGTTCTTGCGGAGTGCTTGATGGGCTAAACCGTTCTATTCTTACGTACAAAGATCCGTTTTTTTATGTTATGAAACTATGCAATTAGGAAGCGAATAATTATAAATTTTTCACCTGAGATAAGCAGGAAAAATATATTGTCCCCCTAAGGTCGCAATTAAAATTATTATTTGGTAACTACTCCATGCTTATGATTATAATAGTTGTTGGTCCTAATTGGATGATTTTAATTACGAAATATTTATGACATATGAAAGAAAATTACCTACGTTTTCAACATATCGAAGATCTAACCGTGAGGTTGGGGGGAGGGGAGGCTATTTTTCTACGTTCAAGAGTTTTGAAACGCTTTTAATAGATCACGTGACTTTTTTACCGTCAAATACGTGTTCTGCTGTTTGTGTGCGAGCATCGAGAGCATAGGCGTAGTTAGGCAGTCACGTTCGGGGATGCTTAAGCCCTAGACCCTATTCAGTATATGGCCAGAAATTTTGTTTGGGGGTGCTAATTAGAGTTTTGGGGGCGCTAAATACTTCCAAGCCCCCCCTTAAGTACGTCTATGATTGAAAGGACGCATTAATGTCGAAAGCTATCAGCTGTGATTGACGTTTAAAGGCAAAACAGTTTTTTCCTTTTTAAAACTATTTACAAGGTCATTTGAATTTTCACCAACGAATATCCAAACTCGGATAAGGTCACGCGATCTATTGAAAGAGTTTTAAAACAGTATAACTCAAGATAAAACAAAACTATAAATATATAGAATGATAAACACATTGAAAACACCGTTATGCCACGGTGAATAAACCCAAACAAACAGTAGAGTAACAAACCCACAGCATGGGCACACCCAACAGGGCTATGGGGCCGCAACCCCTCGCCTCGGTGGACCGATATTTTCAACGATCATTGTTCAGCTCAGTGGCGTAACCACGGGGGGAGCTAAGGGGGCTAGAGCCCCCCTTGATTTCCACATACAAAGAAAAAAGCTTTTACAAGGAACGCAACTGGCTAGCTTCAGCACCTAATAGGTTTAATCTTGTTTGTTCTTAACCCCCCCCCCCCCCCCAATCCTCAATCAAGGTCTGGTTACGCCACTGGTTCAGTTCCCCCTGGCCAAAATCCTGCGAATAAATTTTAAGTGAGAATTTTTTTTCTCTGAGGCAGCCAAGGTAGATTTGAAGCCTAAGTACTAATGTACCGTGGGCGTCTGAAGAGAAGGGAAATGTAATCTATTGACACAGGATGTATTGGATTGTAGGTTGGGAAGGGAAGTAAAAAGATTAATTAAAGATCTTGGAAAAGGGTAGATCTGCGTTTAATATCCAGCTCTTGATTTTAGACCTCTCTGGAAACACAGTTATGAAACAATAAATACACAATTTATTGTTAACAAATCTGTTAATTCTTTAATCAAAATTTCATATTTATATTACACTAATATAAAGCCAAAGAAAAATATTTAAAAAATGGCACAAGCCCCCATTTACCTTCCGCAGCAGCCGCAGTTAATTTGTTTCGTTTGCGTGCTTGGTTGCAACAAAAGGTGAACGATTGAATTAATCCTTAAAGTCATCGTGCTTGTTTAAGCACAAACGAGTGTTTACAGAATTTTTCAGGCGTGTCGCGCGCCGCCAACTTTGAACGTTCGTATACTATCTTCGTTCGTAGTAGCACCACAGGCAATATAACTATAGTAGTAGTAGAGGTTCTGTCGAGGGGTCCGACAAAAGTTGTCATCGAATTTTTTAATTGGTATTTTTAGTAACATTTTTGATGAATTCTGTTAAATTAGCATGAAAGTTATAAGTAAAGAATTGTAAACATGGGCGCTCATAGGCAGGGACAGCCCCCCCACCCCCCTGGCGACGGGTTCCATGGTGCTTTTCAACAACTGCGTAACTTCGTGGTTTGTAACATAGGGTTTTTTGGCTGGTTGCCCCCCTCCTGAAATTTACTCCATGTGCGCCCATGATTGTAAACATTCGACTATTCGACGTAAAAATTTGAAATTTAGCACAGAGATAGAGTGTGGTGGCCCAATTGACGGGAACTATAGAAAGTTGAATTTTGATTCTGGGAGTAAAGGGGAAAATGGAAACAAAAATTTAAGGGCATCGTGTAGGGTGTCAAATGAAAGCTTATTGAAGTGTCAAATGAAAGCTTATTGAAGCAGGAATGCAACAATATATATTATGTATTTTTTATATATTTTTTTAAGCATTTTTCGGGAAAAACGCTTAAAAATTGCTGTCCCCCATTATTGTCATCAAAAGGATCGCTCATAAAAATCTGAAAAAAATCATGAACATTGAGAATTAGGTGTAGATTCAGCCAAAATTATCAGAATTGATAAATTCTTGCGCGATCAATTGTTACAATTTAATTGTTTATTTCCTTATAACTGCTGAACCATTGGTTTTAGAGAACAAGTTTTTCAACAGAAAATATTTCTCGCGATATAAGGAACAACTTTTGTCCTTACACGTTTTTAAAAATTTTTAATTTTCTTTTAAACCCGAATTTAAATTCGACAAAACATCGAATTTTTGCGGGTCAAAAATTCGATATTTTGTCGAATTTTCGGTCGTTTATGTTAAAATAAACTGAAATTACCATAGAAGATCCCTCTCGTTTAATCTAATCATCTTAATTTTTCAGGTTGTCGATCCGTGGCTGACTAAGCTGTCAAGAAACTAAGATTTAGGTAAGTTCATTAGTTCTAATAAGGTTTAACTATAATGTGTTAAAGCAACGTGCAATTCTTCTGTCTGGCTCTGTATACAGTGTGGTCCATTAAGTGTGCAACAAATGGGAAATTTTTTTATTAGTTGCACAACCGAAACATAAATGCCGCCAAAAGTTGGTGCATATCCGATAATCATACCCGGTGCATTTAGAATATCTTCAAGTCATGCAGCATACAGGGCAGGCCGAGAAATATAAAAATCGTTCAAGAGTAAAGTACCCTTATTTCGGAAAATACAGAAAAACGATATTAAAAAAAGTTCTTTAGGATTAAAAGATGTTGCCCAAGTTCAAAGTCAAAAAAATTATATTATTTTGAAAATTTTAAATTACCTCGGTATAATGATTTTTTATATTCAGCTATAATACATTTATAAATTAACTACAATCAAAGCACTTCTGCATAACTTTCATCAAATTGAAGCAGATCTGTAAAATTTACTTAGATTTATATTTTTTTGAGTAACCAAAAACTTCATGTCTGTTGCAATGATATTACACACGTTTCGAATTTCACAAATATTCTTAAAAATAAGGCAAATACTTTTCCAACAATAATGTGCATGGTAAAAAACTAATGACCATAGGAGTCGATGTCATGTGGAATAAAAAAAATAAAATAAAAAAAAAATTTCTTTGAAAAGAAGGCTTTGTATTTGGATATATCTTTTAATTCCAAACAACTTTTCTTAATAACGTTTTTCTGTACTTTTTGAAATAAGGGTACTTTACTCTTGAACGATTTTTATATTTTTTGGGCTCCTGTATGCTGCTTGACTTGAAGCCATTCTAAGTACACCTGATATGGTTATCGCTGGTTATCGGACATGCACCAACTTTTGGCGATATTTATATTTCGGTTGTGCAACTAATAAAAAAATTTCCCATTTGTCGCACACTTAATGGACCACACTGTATACTTATACGCCTACAGTATCTCCTTATAAAGTAACTAACCTATATTGATGTCTCGTTTTTTAATTCGCACTAAATGCGGATTCGCAGTTACGTTATTGTAGCTTACTATAATATTTTTTTAGGTAAGTTCATGAGATTTTTTAAAGTTTAACCATAATGTGGTAATACAAACCTAAGTCTGCTGTTGCACTCTGTATATACCTATACGCCTATAACATTCTTACAATATCTCCTTATAAGTAACTAACCTATATCGGCGCCTCGCTCGTAGATACATTCGCAAAATGTTTAAAAAATCGCCGACGTTACGTCACTGAATAACATTTTTTTTAGAATTAGCCTTGACTCAAGACATTTTTAAATTGTTGGCCAATAATCCGAGTGAAAGAGGTAAACTATTATCGCATACCGCTGGTTTTTGTTCTAGATAAATATTTCAGATTTTTTAATACGGTCACAGGATCCTATTATACGAGGTTGTGATTTATATTTATCGGGTGTGTGATTGTAGCTTGGTCAGAATTTATATATAGGATGTTGATCCTACAGCTATTATGGATTTTATGAAAAAACTTTTAACTTAAACTTTATTCAACATTTTTTTCATTGACGAAAATTTTTTTAAACCCCTCACCCCTCGTCATCATGTCTGTAAAGTTTGCCCCCCAAATGCAAAATTTATTAAAAATTAATGGACTTCCGGTTGGGTTTGCTTGGGTATAGTTCCGTTAAAAGAAAAGCTAAAACAGTATTTTAAAAATGGGGACTAACTTCACCCAAAAAAATATTTTATGGGGGGTCAACTTCACACGTTTTTAACAGTCAAAAATTCAAGTTGTAAACAATAAAATACCATTCTAATTTTACAGAACTGTGGAACTATTGGAACTATTGCAGCACTAACGGGAACTGAGTTTTAAACCAGAACTCTTATATAAAATATTTCATGGGGCCAACTTCACAATTTTTTAATACTGAAAAATTTAAGTTTTGTTGAAAAATATTTCATGGGGGCCAAATTCACACTTTTTAACAGTCAAAAATTTAAGTTGTAAACAACAAAATACCATTCTAGTCCTACAGAACTGTAGAACTATTGCAGCACTAACGCGAACTCCTAAGTATTAAACCAGAACTCTTGGTAAAGAATATTTCATACTTTTTAAAAAAAGTATGAAGTTGGCCCCCATGACATATTTTTTAACAAGAGTTCTGGTTCAAAACTCAAGTTGCCGTTAGTGCTGCCATAGTTATACAGTTCTGCATAAAGATAACGACATTTTGTTGTTGAGTTTTTACTTCCCAAAAAGTACTTACAAAACATGTAATACAATTTATTTGTTAAGCACTGTGGCCAAACTTTTGTTTTTGTCATAATGGGTGCTGCGTGAAGTTAGCTCCCCATTTTTAAAATATTGTTTTTACTTTTATTTTAACGGAACTATTAATAAAAAGTAAAACGAACTCTAGAACTCTTCATAGGAAACTGGGAACTCCATTAATAAATTTTGCATTTGAGGGGCCAACTTCACATAGGTACATCTCGTCATCCCATTTTGCTTCTGCTCTGGGCCATCACCTTTTCAGCTTGATCGCTCACTCTCTATTCATTACACAGCCCCACAAAAAAAAATTTGGTACCCCTATCGAGACAACTATATCCCTATGTAATTTTCGACGCTGAATCCGAATCCGAGGTCAAAAAAAATAGTACACCCCCAAAATCAACCCCTAGCGCTAAAAATCACCTCAGCAGGGTAAAAATGACTTAACGCTCCACGAATAGTCTTAAATCTCAATAAATCGAAGTAAATATAAACATTCAAGTATATAACGCATAAATACAGAGTTAACACTACTTTCCATTGAAAATCACCCCCATGAGTGGGTGAAAACTACCCCTCATACAACAGGAAACTTAAAAAAATACAGTGATTGCAAAAAAGCTTACGATGCCTAGTTTTTTTTGCAAGGAGTGAGTAACTGCATTAGTTCCAATGCGATGCTCAAAATCTACCCCCACAGAGGGGCGGAAACCACCCCTAGATTAAAATTGCAAGGAAAATCGGGGAAAAAATTTTGTCATCGTGCTATCGAGGCAACTGTATCCCTATGTAATTTTTAAAATTTTTTTTTATAAAATCATACACCTCCAAAATCAACCCCTAGCGCGAAAAAACACTCCCTAAAGAGGGTAAAAATGGCTTAACGCTCCACGAATAATCTTAAATCTCAATAAATCGAATTAAATATAAACAGAGTTAACGCCACTTTCCATTGAAAATCACCCCCATGAGTGAGTGAAAACTACCCCTCACACAACGGGAAATTTAAGAAAACTGCAGTGATTGCAAAAAAAGCTTACGATGCTCAGTTATTTTAGAAACAGTATGTAACTGAATTAGTCTCGATGCGATGCTCAAAATCTACCCCCATAAAGTGGCGGAAACCACCCCTTAATTTAAATTTCAGTTGCTGTTGGTCCGTAAAAAGAGAGACAGATTCTTCTCAACTAAAAAAATGCAGATGTTTTGAGCTTTTCTAAAAGGTACTGCAACTATTTTTTGAATTTATTATATAATTATATGAGGAGTAATTTTCACCCTCTCATGGGGATGTCACTGAATGACTTTGGTGCAATGTGTAAGTTTCACCTCCAAACTGCAGTGCTGCATGTCTTTAGCCAATTTTAGCATCGATTAAATCACGATGATAAAAACTTATTTTGCCCGATTTTTCTTGCAATTTTAATCTAGGGGTGGTTTCCGCCCCTCTGTGGGGGTAGATTTTCAGCATCTCATCGGAACTAATGCAGTTACTCACTCCTTGCAAAAAACTGGGCATCGTAAGCTTTTTTTTGCAATCACTGCATTTTTTTAAGTTTCCTGTTGTATGAGGGGTAGTTTTCACATACTCATGGGGGCGATTTTCAATGGAAAGTAGTGGTAACTCTGTATTTATGCGTTATATACTTGAATGTTTATATTTACTTCGATTTATTGAGATTTAAGACTATTCGTGGAGCGTTAAGCCATTTTTACCCTGCTGAGGTGTTTTTAGCGCTAGGGGTTGATTTTGGGGGTGTACTATTTTTTTTGACCTCGGATTCGGATTCAGCGTCGAAAATTACATAGGGATTTAGTTGTCTCGATAGGGGTACCAATTTTTTTTTTTTTTTGTGGGGCTGTGTTATCATTATTTCACCTGATTTCACAACGCCAAGCACTTTACACGTATCTGGTACTTCATTGTCTCTTTATTCATTAATTGAAATATTTACATGTCATCATTATATCACATAATATTTATAGTATATACATAATATAGTCATTTACAATATTACAAATATTGCACAGCAAGATGACGCGGTCAGGCTCTTGGTAACTGAATTATGACGCAGATACAACTAAAATACTCTTACCGATGAACTTTCAGGGCCATAAGGGATTTGTTTTTAGGTTTTGAGAAATTAAACCAAAAACATTCAATGCACAAAATTAAATTTCAAATTATTGAAAAAAAAACTGCCCTACTTTTATTTTCCTTTCACGATTATCCTCTTATAATGGTACAAGATGGATCTAATATTAGAAGTTATTTGGCTTCGGAAAATAGTGGTGAGATAAAGATTAGCCAAAGAACAGTTTTACATAAGGGTTGCATAAAATTAGTTGCATTAAGCCCGGGGCCCCGGGCCCCTGACAAAAGACGGCACTGTAATATACCTATACATAATTACAGCTTACTTGGCTCAAGAATACAAATTGTTGTGGTAAGCTTGGTAAAATATCTGGGTTTAAGAAAAAATATTTTGATTCACAAAATATTCCTGAACCAAATTGATAATTTTGAAGAAAAATAAGATTCAGCACAAAATAAGTACCGTGTTTAAAAGAATTATTTTTTCTTACACAAAGTAAGTAGGTACTTGCGCCAAATACCCGAGAAAAAGGGATAATTCGTATGGGAAATTGTTTTTTGTCTGTATATGATCAAACTATAAAGATGGAACAGAATCCGAATAACAGTATTACATAAGTTATTTTTATTCAGGTTCCAATGATATCAAATACCTATAAATATTTATTTTAAGTTTCTTGACCCCCAGATTACCCGGTAGTTCTTAACTATAAGCCATTTACGTGTGATGCGTATTTTCCCATCTTTCTACCGAGTTACGCTCTACAGCAATTCAAGATGGCGCCGATAAGTACAATAGGGTGCCCCAGGGTACGCTACTTGGGTCGGTACCTTAGAATAACATCGGTGAGACTTTTCAGACAATGTGCTTATTATGTGATTATTGCCAGTGATAGAGAGGTTTTTATTAAACGTTACAAACAAGTGGAGTATAAGAAGTATATCGGCTTACGTTAAAAATGTTCGGCCCGACTCACTTTTGCTATAACTGGACTCATTTGATAATTTAAGGTTTATTAGCATTGAAGTAGTACGATATTCACGGAAGAAAACTAGGGTAAAATCAATTAACTTTCTGATTATAACTAATAATCTCGAAATCAGAAAGAGTTTGGCATAGAGTATGCTCAATGCTGGATAAAAAATGTTTAGTTTTTAATAAGATTTTTATAGACCACCAACGCACCAGGAGCGATTACAGGTCGCAAAAGTGAATTAAATGGATTTAAATTTTCGGGGGTTGTAGAGAACCCCAAGCTTCAGAACCCTATTAAAATTGGTGACTATCGGAAAGTGGCAAGTAATTTTTTTGAATTTTTTTAAATCAAAAATGCCATTTGTAGGCAGACCCCTTTTTGGTACTTAATAACTGCAAAACGGAAAGTCGTATCGAAAAACGGCTTCATACGTGAAACTTTAAAATCGCAAATACTTTCTTTTTGCAATACTTGTACCTATACGTAAAAGGGCTGGAAAATGGATTTATTTGGGAAAAACTGGAAATTTTGATTTTTGACCAAAATTTTTCACGGTGTTTAATTTTTTTCGGTGTCAAAATGGATCCAAATCAAAATCCCATATACCTCGTCGGAAAGGGCTCGTCGAAATACGTGATATCCAGGGCGGAAGGGCGCTCTATTCTCGATCATCAGTCCAAAGGAGTTTGATATCTTCCTTAATACATGCTCTAAAAACACGAAATTTTCAAGATAATGATATAACAACTCCGACATTATAGGCCCCTTGAGCGCCGACTTTATATGCCCCTCGAGGGGGCTGATGGGACGGTCTACACCCCAGTTAAAAATATGCAGGGTATTCCATTTATATGGGTTTCAATAAAAAGCAAAAAACAGGTAGAACGAGGACTAAGTATATTTTATTTGAAGTTAGAACAAGAGAGAAACATAAACTTTCCAAATATTAAAATTTGATACCACAAACTTTTAATGCAAGCTCGTGGTGATACACACTGCACTTTGCACAATAAAAGAACTAAATTCATTTTGGCAACAAGTTTCACACCTAAAATCGTTCTAAATCTATGTAAATGACATCCAAAAATCGTGAAGGGACATAAAATAGCAAATGACGCAATAACAGAAGGGAATAAAATGATACCTTCAATATGACGAAGTAATGCAAGGGAATAAAGGGCAGTAGAGGGATATGATGCTCCCCGAGTCTCCGCATGCGCAGTAGGGTCGACCTTGAACGCCCAGGTGTGCTATTGTTATTTGGCCTTGATATGCGCAGGTGTTATTCCAAGGTCAAGGTCAAGAACTTGGCCTTGAACGCGAGCAGATGTTTCTTTGTTTGGTGATGACCAGGTGTACGATGCTTATTTCAAGGTTACATTTGCGGTGCATATTTTCAATGAATGCGAGCAGCTGTTTCTTTGTTTGGTGATGACCAGGTGTACGACGCTTATTTCAAGGTTACATTTGCTTGGCCTTGAACGCGAGCAGATGTTTCTTTGTTTGGTGATGACCAGGTGGACGACGCTTATTTCAAGGTTACATTTATGATGTTAGTTTACCTTGAGTTATTACTGGGGTGTAACATGTTTTGGTATGACGGTCGAGTGGGTTGGGTCTAAATGTGGATCGGTATATATGAGGGTAGGGGGGGTTAAATTTTAGTATAGAACATTGTGTTGAGTAAAACGGTTCAAGCAAGTTAATTTGAAAGTCATGGCGTACGTGTGTGAAAATTGTGGTAAATCATTTACTCGGAGTTATAATATGTTACGACATAAACGAGAATCGTGCGTAGCACGATTTGAAAATATGCATGGTGGAAAACAGCGAAAAGTTGACGATGGGGCATCAACATCCGAGGTGCGTACTTGCACTTGCTGCAATATAACCATACCAGCAAATCGAATGGCAGGTCATCAAAGAACAATACACCATAAAAGTAATGCATGTTCACCAATATCAGCTGGTGTTGAGCTAGTGTCCAGTGCTTTTAGAAATAGGATTGCCACATACCGTATATCAAGTGATAATGAACATACTGACTATTCATTATTTTTTGATGAAATTAAAGCAAGAGTGTTAGAGGTAGTAAGTGACCTAGTAAGAGTGCGTTGTGCTTTGAAAGTTAATATGGTGGTTGTTGGTCGGTATCTTTTACCAACACAAGATAATATGTACAGTGACAAGTCATTTAATACACGCAATGAAATTGTCACTTCAGGAAGCGATTTGGAAGAAATATATCAATCATTAGTGGAAGCCATGAAGACTCAATCGACTGAGTTTCAGGAAAAAGATTCAGGTATGTTATAAATTAACGACTAAAAATAAAATAAATACTTATGTCATTCTTTTTTGTTTTCGTAGGTTGGGCTCTGGAAAAAATTCTATACCTGGAAGTAAATGTCAACGAGTATAAACCTTTTGGTGGATCTTCATATATAAAGTTACCCCGATTCATCGAATTGAAAAAAGCCATCATCAATGTGTTTAATCAAGATGAGTGTTGTTTTGCGTGGTCAATCGTGTCTGCTTTGTGCCCCACCACTAGAATGGCATCACAGATTCAATCTTATCCACACTATTCAAGAGTGCTGAATTTTACAGGTATAGACTTTCCAGTAAAGTTGCGTGATATATCAAAATTTGAAGAAATGAATAATATTTCAGTTAACGTTTATGGTTTGCAAAAAAATTTCGAAAATAATATGTTAAAGTACGAAGTTGTCGGTCCATTAAGGTATTCGGGTAGAAAACTTAACAGACATGTCAACTTGTTGTTAATAACAAAGGATTGTAGTATTAAAGATGATGATGAACATATTTGTGATACGCGTTGTTCTAAAAGTCATTATTGTTGGATAAAAGACTTATCGAAATTATGTTCCAGTCAAATTACATCACGTAGAGATAAAATGTATTTTTGTGATGGTTGTTTGATATATTTTAGTTCACCATCATCTTTGATATCACACCAAAAAAATGACTGTAACCACAAATATTCATTAACACCATCACTAAATTTAAAAATAGATAAATTTGGAAGGAGTGTAAGTGAAAATATATTAAAATTTGACAACATAGAAAAGCAAATGCGTGTACCGTTTGTCGTTTACGCGGATTTTGAATCGGTGCTTAAACCACTGGATACAGTGGAACCGAATCCCACAAATTCTTACTTAGTCAAAAGCATCAAACATGAACCGTATTCTTTTGCGTATTTAATTAAGTGCTCCTTTGACGATTCGATTTCAAAATTTGAGCTCTACCGGGGAAACGACGCAGCCCAGGTTTTCGTTTCTCGACTTGAAAGTGATTTAAGATCTCTTTACAATACATACTTAAGAGATATAAAAGCAATGGAAACTTTAACGGCTGACCAAATAGCGGAGTTCAATAATGCCACAAAATGTGGTATATGTGAACGACCTTTTGAAAATAATAATTGTAAAGTAAAGGACCACTGTCACATAACTGGGAAAAAAAGACCTGGTGCTGCTCATTCGATTTGCAATTTAAATTATAAGTTACCCAATTTTATTCCAATTATATTTCATAACTTGAGCGGGTACGATTGCCACATGTTTATTAAAGAGTTGTGTCGTCACGGAGACAAGATCGATGTTTTAGCTCAAAGCAAGGAAAAGTATATTTCGTTTACGAAAAGTATTTACGTTCACGATTATGTCGATAATAAAAGTGGGACAATAAAGAAAAAATATTTGAAATTGCGGTTCATCGATAGTTTTAAATTTCTATCAACATCACTGGAAAATTTGGGTAATGGATTAGCTGTGGGTAGTTTCAGGGAAACAGGAAAATATTTTTCTGATAATGAGCAGTTTAATTTAATGCGTAAAAAAGGTGTTTTTCCCTATAGTTTTGTCGATTCAATAGACAAAATGAACCATCCAACTTTACCCACAAAAAATCAGTTTTATGATAGTTTGTCAGAGGAGCACATTAGCGATGAAGATTATGATAGAGCTAAAAAGGTGTGGGACACATTTAATTGTAAGAATTTGGGGGACTATTCGGATTTATATTTGAAATCTGATGTTTTATTATTAACCGATGTTTTTGAACAGTTTCGCGATACTTGTTTACAAACGTATAAACTGGATCCAGCACAGTACCATACCCTTCCAAGTTATTCGTTTGATTGTATGTTGCGTATTTCTAAGGTAGAGTTAGAGCTATTGACCGATATCGACACGGTTCATTTTTTCAAAAAAGGTATTCGAGGCGGTATAAGTCAGTGTTCAGAAAGGATGCACGCTGCCAACAACATATATGTACCAAACTACGATCCTAACGAGCCATCATCTTTCATTGTTTATCTTGATGCAACAAATCTGTACGGTCATAGTATGTCGCAAGCATTACCATTTGGCGGCTTTAGATGGTTATCAGAGCATGAAATTTTAAATTTAAATATTATGGATGTGGACGATAATGGTCCAGAAGGATACGTTTTGGAAGTTGACGTTCATTATCCGGATACGCTATATGATGATCATTCCGACTTACCCTTTTTAGTTGAAAATATTGTACCACCCACGGAATCGGCAAAATTTTCAAAGTTAATTCCGAATTTAAACGATAAAAAGAAATACATCATTCATTACCGAACATTAAAACAAGCAATCAATAACGGCCTAATGGTAATGCAAACACACAGAATTTTAAAATTTAATCAATCCCCCTGGTTAAAGACATATATCGACTTAAATACAGATTTGCGCAATAGGGCAACAACAAAGTTTGGTAAAGACACTTTTAAATTAATCATTAATGCTGTTTTCGGCAAGACCATGGAAAATGTGGAGAATCGTAATGATATAAAACTAGTCACCCGATGGGAAAATGACAGGAATAAAATTGGGGCACGAGCATTAATTTCTCGTCCTTATTTTAAAAGTTCAACGGTTTTTAATAAAGAATTCGTTGCCATTCATATGGATCGATTAAAGGTAACTTATAATAAACCAATTTATATCGGATTTTCCATACTGGACATGTCGAAAACAGTAATTTATGATTTTTTCTACTCATTCATTAAAGCAAAATTTGGCAAAAATGCTTCTTTACTGTATACAGACACAGATTCGTTAATATTAAAAGTTTACACCGAAAATTTTTATCGTATAATTGCAGAAAATCCGGATAAATTCGATACATCCAATTATACCGAAGGAAATATTTTTAACATAAAAAAAAGCCAGTCAGTAGTAGGTAGAATGAAGGATGAATTTCCAGGTGATCCAATAATAAGTTTTTATGGTACCGGAGCCAAAGCTTATTACATAAACTCAATCAGTAGCGAAATTAAAAAAGCGAAAGGTATAAAAAAACGTGTAATTGAAAAACAGCTTCACCTGGAAGATTATCGGAATATCGTAGAACGTGGTGGTCAGATATTTCGAAAAATGAAAACCTTTCGAAGTTATAAACACGACGTTTATACCGAAATAATTAATAAAGTTGCTTTATGTCACCACGACGATAAACGTTATATTATACCATCAACAACAAAAACTCTACCTTGGGGACACCCAGACATAAAGTTTTACGAAACAAACCCTGAAGATAACCTAAATATGTTAATACAAGCTATGCAAAGTTTTTTACCCGAAAATATTAGTTATAATTAGAAAAATGTTGGAAAGTCTATGTTTTAGAAAAATAAAAAAATATTAACTCCAATGTCACGTAGTTTTATTAACCACTATAGTAATAGCAATAGTTGAAATTTTATAACGCAGGATAGGAAAATACATAGATAATTGTTTCAATAATATGTTGTTTTATTTTACAATATAGTAATAAAGTTACAAAAATAAAAATTAATTAATGTCTGGCTTGTAAACTTCTCGAAGCATCCATTGTCTTCTCAACATATCAGATCTGCTAATCGGCCCTCGTCGACACATCAGCGTTCCACAGTAATGACACTTAACAATCCTTACTCTCAACAATTCAATATAACTGTAAGATTGCATGTGGTCAGTCCAAATATATACTTCTCTTTTACAATTATAGCAAACAGCAGAAATTATTATTTGTGCTCCCGAAAAAGTCTCAGCTGGACGACTGTTATCTTGATCTGCGGGCAACATTATAGTTTCTGATAATAGGCATCGAAGGAAAGAGAGTGTCTATAAATATGGGTTGTCTGGGTCATATAACCTTGAGAGCACAAACAATAACAGAAGTAAGGACACACGATTACCTTGAAAATATGTCCTTGAATCGCTGTTTAGCCGTAGAACGCAACCTTGTAAGTTGAATTAACTTGTTTGGCCTCCAAAGCATCAACCGTCAGATAGAGTGGGGGAGTTTATGGTGGGGTGATAAGTATAAATTTGGTTTGCTAGGCAGAGCATTTCATAGTTCGCTAGAACAGTTCGCCAAGTAAATACATTCGTCAGTTAAGTGCAGTGAGTTAGTTAGAAAAATGAATTCCGGTAGTGAGTCGTTGTTAAATGCGTTTAACTTGGATGGAAGTATCCAAGCAGAGTTGATGGGGCAGGACGTTATTGACCTGCTGACCCCGGGTGTGTTTGACGAGTGGCACAATGACGACGTGCTAAACACTGCGTTTGTGGAAGAAGAGAATGTGGGTGAAAAAAAAGTATCTTCGGCGGTTGATTACGTCAACAACTGGACGGAGAAGGACGGCGGGCGCATCAATATCATAAGTGATGTGGTGGTAAAGAAGGCGAGGCGGCAACCCACTACGAAGTTGGAAAAGCTGCTGAAATTGCCAAAGACAGCCGGCAACAATAAAAGTCAATTTTATGCAGCTATGGAGGGTGAACAGAAGAAGAAGAAGAAATTCGTGTTCAAGCGACCAACAGTGCCAGTTCAATACCCCGATTTTTTGGAGACGTCACAACCACCGAAGCCTCTGTCACCGGTCGTCATCATTAATGAAGGCCCAAACTCGACAACGCCCGAGCCGCCGAAGTCCATGCCTCCGATTGTGTTGGTGGCCGACGCTGACGAAAAATCGCCGATCGCGAGTGCGCCGATATCGCCAATAGTTGGGCGTGGAATGTGCCGCAAACCATTAAAGAAGCGGTGCAAGCGGCTATTCGAGGCGGTTAGTCAACCCCGTCAACCTGCTGCTGCTTCTTCTGCAGAAGTGCCGATACCGGACTGGATGGAAGAGTTTTCTCCAAGCCAGAAGTGTGCCTTCTCCGTGGCTTTTAGTGCGAGGCAAAAACTAGTTGATGAACTAAAAAAGAACGATAGTGATGTGGCGCAATACGAGAGACAGATTAAGGAACTGCAGGCGAAAATTGAACAGTGTAAAAGTGAAGGGGAAGTGTGTAGAAAAAGACTTAAGTTATTGGACAATTTTCCATATAATTAATTTTAGAATTTTATTGTAAATATAGAGTTAAGTTATTTTTGTAATAGTGTTGTATATATAAGTAAAATAAAATGTTTTTGTATATATGATAATAAAAAGTTAAATGAAACAATATTTTTTATTTCTAAAATAAGTATGCGAAAGTTACACAAAATAAAATAAAAATGCAAAATAGAAAAAAGAATAGACGAAAAAATGTAGGGCCGTAACTTTAGGTGTGTAATCATTAGATGCACACAACTTAAGTATGCGATAAAGTGTTATGTCTGTGAAGAGAGGCTACCCGTTACAATGCCTGAGAACATGCATCTTATTTGTAATAAAATGTGAATTTTACTGCAAGTAAGATAATAGACCAAACTCTCGGCATTTTCGTAGAGAACTTACTAGAAATTTAGCTAGTTCTAACGTATGGTAAGAACGTACATGTCTTTATAGAGTAACACAATATTTTCCAAAAGAAATTAATTCTTGAGAAATATCATGTTACTTGGGATGTGACATGAATCAACTACAAACTACGATCAAATATTTTGTAGCCCTGAAAAGGGCTGATTTTGTCGGGGTAGGTCGGGGAGGGCATGGTTCCGGGATCAGTTGGTGGAATCAGCTGGACCATCATCATCCTGATGGTCCGTGATCCACCAAGTGGATGAATCGGCCGGACCGTCATGACCTTCCGGCGGCGGTGGTGGCACCCAATCAGTGCTGGAGTCTGGCTGCATGTCTTCAGCCGACAACTCCCCATTTTGCCAATCCATGTTTGGCAATTCCAGACCCACATCTGCTTCTTCGACCGCCCGCTCATCTTCCCAGGCATTAAACATATCTTCTGCCTCGATGTCTAGAAGTCGTTCGATGTCCAAGAGTAGGTCATCCATATCGACATCATTCATGTCAACGGTATCATCGCTAAAAACCGATGAACCGCGACTCAATGGTCTTTCGAAATCCATAGTTATATCTTCGTACTTTAAGATTTAAAAATGAAGTGATTCTGTGACCCGCTCGTAACCGTTTAAATAGAGATAATCTACCCCCTCCACCACTCCATCCCCACCTTTCCACCGCCAACAAACTAGAGTTTATTATACAAATGCCCTCCATCCAAAAATGATACTGGCGGACTTCACTGTCGAAAACTGCTTTTAGTTCTCAAAAATGGTGTAATTGTGTTGTGGAAATGTGACCGACAAAGAAACTTATGCTCGATCCGTCTGGACTTACATAATTTCTATCTAATGTCACAGATGCCGTGGCATTAGATAAATACAAGTAAGATCAAAATATCCTGTACAGATGCCGTGGCATTAGATAAATACAAGTAAGATCAAAATATCCTGTCATCCTGAAAAGGACGGATTTTGCAAGGAAAATTATAGTCGATCCGACTGGACTTATATAATTTTCTACCTAACACCACATGTACTATGGCATTAGGTAACTAAAACTACGATGAAACATTCTGTGGCCCTGAAAAGGACCGTTTTTCAAGGGATAAAATCTTATTTGTAATCAGGCTCGATTACAAATAAGGCACGCACTCTTATGTTGTAGAGTACCAAGAGCTACTCCACAACCTTTACAGTTCGGTATGTGCGCGCGACTACCGAAATCTTGGGTTACATGACCACTGAAGAATTGGTCACCAGCCGACTTGTTTTCCAAGTCGGCATAGCAGCCAATACACCAGCCGTCATCACCCACCTTCACCAGGTTTAAGATCTTGCACACCCGGCGGGATCGGACGGGGAAAACTTTCCTCTGTCTAAGTGCCCAATTATCCAAATTCCTAGGAGTATCATCGCTTAAGTATCCATCATCATCTGATGATGCCATGTTGAGATGAGCGAATGTAATGAAGTAAGCAGTCGACTCGAGCTGCTTTTAAAGACCTCAGCTTCCCCCACCCTTGCTAAAAATACAGGAGGGGATGATGGTGCGATTCTATGACGACTACCAAGATATGATAGAACCCTTAGGAGATGACAAACTTAAACGCTGAAGGGTGTTTTACGTGCAAAGATATAAGAAAAAGAAATATATAAAATTCAGTTTTGGAAGGTCTAAAATTGCACCAAAGACCCCCAAAGACCCCCAAAAACCTCGAAAAATCCCGGGGTGGCCACTTCGTGCCCCCCCGGGCCCCCCCCAGATCGGGGGCTCCGCCCCCAAACCCCCGCCAGGGGCTACCGCCCCTGGACCCCGTTTGGCTTTTGCGCAACGGAGGCGGGCCAGCGGGTGGGCGGTGGGGGCGGCCGGGGGGGCGGGGGCGGCGCGGAGGTTAGGTCGCTTCCCCTGGCGGGGGTTTGGGGGCCTCGCCCCCGAACCCCGGAATAACAGTCAAGTTGTACAATTCACATTAGTTTGGACCTGACTATCTTTTCATAGTTCCCTGTTTTCCCTAAAATACATACCTACTCCCTAGGTCTTTTTTTGACCGACCTCTTATTACTTTTAATGACTCAAATCACTCGGGTCTTATTTAAAAACGATTATGCCACCCATCCCTCATGCCTTCGCCCTATTCCCCACAGCTTCCCTATACTACCCCTTTGAATTAATTAGAAATCTGAAAAATGTCTTTTTCAATTTTTCCAAATTAAATATTGAAAAGTCATTTCCAATCACAAAAAGTTTACTCTAAAATATTTTCCTATAACTTTTTTCGATCTGAGCTACACTTCTCCCGTTATTCATGAGCAAACCCAATCAAACCCCATAATTCTTGAAATTTTGATTAGTCTGATCATTTTGATCATAAAAAGTTTTATGTCAAATGTTCTGAAATGTCCTTGAACTATCAAATAATAATAATAATATTAATAACAAAATTCTTATTATTTGTATTGGCTAAACAAACCCAAGCAAACCTGAGCAAACCCACAAGTTATGTGCTTGTTGTCATTGCTTTGATCCGAAATAAAAATATTTTTGTTATATAAGGGTTAATGTGGTTGCTTTTTTTGTTAAAAATATACAAAAATAAAAATCTTAGTGGGTCGACAAATATCGATTTTTAGTTCCAAAAATATACGTCTCGGAAATAACTAAATGGATACAATTTTTAAGTTAGAAAAATAACAATTTTAACGGATCTTGGACCTTTAACTTAAAATAAGTTTTAGACACTTCTAGGTAAATTATCGAAAAGAGTTATGCAAAAATGCCAACGTCTATTTTTAAACGTCCTGAAAATGTCATCCTTGGTCATCTTTGCATTTTTCACCGATTCAGTGTCAAACACA
This sequence comes from Philopedon plagiatum, assembly GCA_963971165.1. NCBI lineage: Eukaryota > Metazoa > Arthropoda > Insecta > Coleoptera > Curculionidae > Philopedon > Philopedon plagiatum. Next base: position 85,077,622 of record OZ020195.1, read on the forward strand.
AAGTGACTAAGAATATCTAAACTACGATCAAATCTTTTGTGGCCCTGAAAAGGGCCGTTTTCACGGTGGGTTGGAGAGGGAAACCTAGAGTGGTTGTTCCCCTCTCGCGATCTGCACCGATCGCGGTGCAGCTCGCCGTCTTCGCACCTCCAGCCGAGTGCTGCGACGGCTCCGGCGACGCTCCGTGAGCTCTTCTAACAGAGCCGCCCTTTCTTCAGGACCCAGCAGCATCTGTGGTCCTTCCACCACTTCCACGGGCTCTGTTGGAGCCGGCTCCGGTGGTGGTTGCGGTCTTGGGATCGGCTGTACGATAGCCGTTGGCTTATTCGCGTTTTTTAAACGCCAAGCCTCCCAAAACTCGCTTATTTTGGACTCCCTTGTCGTCCTTAACATCAGCCTGTCCCACTTCATGGCTGTTTGAGAAATGAAAATTGTGATGGCTGCTCCCGCTTTTAAAAGCATTTAGGATGGTGGGGGGTGAGAGTGGGGGTGAGAGTGGGGCTAAACAGTTGTAACATATCCTTTCAGAGTAACAAAATATTTCCTATAGAATAGATTTCTTGTTAGAAATATTTTGTTACACTGAAAGGATACGTCTGTTTTTGTCATACTTAAGAGCAGGTTTGCCAACGTTCTATGTGAAACGACACAAATTCAGATGTATCTTTTTGAGCGTATCAACCCAGAGTGAATTTATTGTTTAAAATATGTTTCTTGATAGAAAGTTATGTCACTTTGAATAACTAGAGGCATATGCGTTCTTATCATACATAAAAACTACAAGCTAAATCTTGCAAATGCTCTTTCTCTCGCCATCTATGTATGATTTAAACACATAATGCATCTCTCACCCAAACTAACACAATTTTTCCTTCGAGAAATATCTTCCTTAGGAAACATAGTGTTTAACTACAAACTACGATCAAATATTCTGTAGTCCTGAAAAGGACTGATTTTGTCAGGGGACAGGCAGGGTTGTCGTATGAGGAGCTTTATTTGTAATAGAATTTACATTCTATTGCAAATAAGGCAAGACTGCTGATGAACGACGGTAAACAGTCTCTCCCTACACAAAGCACACCTCGAGTGGTTCCGCCTTTGATCACCTCGCGAACCCACTGTAAAATGGGTTGTGACGAAATGAACATCCATAATCGCAGCTCCAAATCCTCTCGTGTAGCAGTTCATACACAAATCTCTAGACCCCCATGAGACGTAGGATTGCATGATGCAATACCTAGGTCTAAGCCTACGCGGTCTGCGTACGAGCCTATGTTGCACATTTGGTGCGACTGCCTGCTCGTCGTCACTAGAATAACCATTATCCGAGCTTGACGACATTGTGGCTTCGAGTGAATTTAATTTTCTAAATCCCGTCTTATATACTTTCTTTTCCCCACCCCTCTCCTAAATTTCTCTCTATTTTTCGCCTCATAACCTTATTTACCAAAGCCCCACATTTGAAGTATTAAAATAAGGCAATAGTAAAAATAAAACGCAAATATGTCCTTTATAAGTTTATTTTAAATATGTAAAAATATATAATTTGGAGAATTACATAACTTCAAACTAATGTATTGATTTGTTAGTAACAGAACCATTAAGTATATTGTAGCTAAAAAATGCATCGTGAATAACTAACGCGTACACTTTAATGTCTTTAGGAAATTTACTTTTGCGTGTTTCAAACTCCAATTTCACGTCCACTGTGGACGTCCTCACGGCTTCTGGTTGGTGACTGCAATCGATTACGAATAACGGATTTTTCAGATAGTCGGCAAAACTCATCATAGGATCGCTCAGTTCTCGCTGGTAGTAGCTAGCTTGAAAATTCTCATAATTATAATAGGCTGCGGCATACAGTTTCTTTGAAAAATCTAAATTCCATCTTTCGTACGGAAATACGGCAGAGTTCAGATAGAGCCTAATATCACTTATATCGGCCGTTGTAAATTGTGTGCTATCTTTTGCTCTGTTGTCGGACGAGCTAGTTGGTTGAAAACCGATAATCAAATATCTCGGTTTTTCGAGACTCGTGCTAGTTCTTAAGGCCCAAACGTCTGACGATGTTTCTCTCAAAGAAGGTAGCTCGTAAAGATCCCATTTACGGTAAGCCATTGGAACGTTTGCGTTACTGCCACCTTTATTCATGCGTGATAATATCTTTAACTTCTGTCGATCGTCTGGAATAATGTGACGAATTTTCCATTCAATTTTTTCAATTGAAATGTCTGCATCTACTTCGCCGATATAGCAATTGTTGAAAGTGCGGGCGATAATTAAAATCAACTCTTGCTTGACGTTAAAAATACCCTTTGAATAATCCTCTGCGAAACCCATGAGATATTTTAGAGGAAGCTTGCCGGAGAACATGTTACTTGTGGAATCTAGTATCCCTTGATTTGCTTCGTCTAGACCCCATCCGCATGCCATGAGAGCTCTATTTTGTGCGGCACCCAATGACACCATAGTTTTCATCGTTGTGGTAATTCCGGGTTTCCGAACGACGGCAACTTGCTCCCCTCCCATTTCATAACGACATTCGTCGAATAGAAAGGCGATGGCATTATTTGATAGATAACATTTTTTACTAACATCTTTGGGTTTAAATGTTCCTTCGATGTAAATGTAACTATCCGATATATCCAAAATGATATCTTGAAAGTGTACAGGTATACGAATTTCATCGGAATTGCGGAATGTTGGAGAACCGTAAGGTTTATATGTGTGTTCTTGAAAACTAATAATGGAGTTATCAAAAATGGGTTCGGTAAAAACTTCGATTTTGTCACTGCTAGCGGCCATCATTTTCTAATTTTTCTCACTTTCAAACCGATCGATTGTAGAAATTTGCAATCTTTCGCGGAGAGCTGGCGATTGCTGTGCGGATGTGTTTTCGATCGTCCGTCTGACTTGCGAATGAACCTTGACTGTGTTGTCTGCTTACTTTTATGTCGTTTAACTGAATCTTGAATTGTTGACAGCTTATGCAGTTGACGGTTAAAGCAAAAACCCATTATACGATTTTTTTCAACTCTAGTTTAACTATTATTTTCTCACCTCGAAAATCGATCAAATCACCGCTATCGTCCAAGATGCGTAGAGTAATGTTGTCGATAAACTGACGACCATCCGGCATTATCGGCATATAAATATTATTTTGCGGTTCTTTAGAGATTTTGTAACCGGGTTCGACGTCAATATCAAATTCAAATAACGTATGACTTTCCAAAGAATTCAGGTATGCTCCGGAAATTATATTACAATCCACACGTACGATGCGCACTTTCATTATGTCCACGATGGTACTTGATTCGTGTCGTTGTCCACCTTGCAGCAGCACAGAGCCAAATCCGAGCACTTTGCCGATACTATTGCTACCTCGAAAATCGATGCTATATTTTGACTTTAGCTCACATTTTAACGTATTATTATTGGCTGTTAATGAAAATAAATCGGTACCAACTTCATTGCATGACTCTTTTAAAGCGGTGTACATGGCTTTTGCTATTTCATTAATTTCGTAAGCTCCTGGTGGAATCCTTACATACTTTGGTATCGCTGTTTTCAAATGGCTGAATGAATTATTGCTTTCGTCGATATTAAAAATCGAATTATATGTGTAAAATCCCAGCAGTGCAACTCCATATTTGTCTGTTGTATTTAACTCGATGGGTGGGTAAAAATCCGCACTTAAGACACTTGTATGTCCTGTTAGAGTGAATGTGTAAGACATGACTGACCACGAAACTATTTGTGTAGCTATTTTATTGCTGTTTGCAACAGTTAAATGGATTTAAGCTGAAGCGTTGCTTTATTCCTTTGGACGTTTTTAAACTGTTTTCTGCCTTTATATTCACATCGTTAATTTTGCAATAACAACAAAATATTTTTTTTGGTATCGGTCCATCGCCCTCGTCCGAATCTGAATTATTGCTATTATAATGTTCGAAACAGTATTGATATTTCAATATATCGACGTCACTTTTTAGGTGATTAGGTAACCTATCCCAAACTAGTGCTATTTCATTTGGAGCTAATGCGATCAACACTTCTTTGGGCGTATTTTCTAACTGTTCGGCAGTCATTTTTTGTAATCCTCCGACTTCACGATATGCTTTAAGTGATAGCAACATTTTGGTGTAGTTGTCACGTTCCATTTGGGGTGTCAAAGACATACTTTTTACGATTGTAAAAGAAACTTCAAACACAAATGTCCACACCAGACTGTTCCGAATTCTTGTTGACGGTCGTATGTATAGTAAATTTTCTTCGTCGCTTCGGAACCCATCTGCAGATATCGTACCAATTCCATAGGTGGGGGTAAATCACCGAAACTATCGTAGTATGTTACATCAGAATTGCTTTTTCTATATGCTACCCAATGAGTCCCTACACCCGACATACTATCCAAATTTATAATGGCGGCCTCATAACGTTTGGGACCGCGTACAGGTAATGAATCTCTCATATATACGCCTCGAAAGTGTGGTATTTTCATTTTTAAGGCGTACTTTTCTATATCAATATTGGATAGTGGTCTTTGAGGTAGGGATTCTATTAGTTTTTTGATTTCTTATTTTTGCCGTTGTTTATATATAATCCCAAACCTGTGCGATATGGTTTCAAGTATAATCCATTTCCTCTTGAACTTAGATGTAAGCCGGTACCTATTTTTTCTGCAGTCGACTTTTTTACTGCTTTTACGGCACGCACGATGCCTGCTGCACCACCTGCTAATGAACCTAAGGCCGATAGTCCTGCAAATATTGGTATTAACGGTAATATCCCCCCAGTCTTCGGAATTGGAATGATTCTAGGCGTGCGAATTTTTCGTTTGCCACCGGCTATTCTTAGGGATTTACGTGCAGCTACTGCAGCTATTTTCGATGCTTTCATGATATTTTTCTCGACAAGTTTTTTCCCACCAGCTTTTAACAATTCTGATCGAACGGGTCGTCTAATAGATGATCCAAAAGCTACTTTGTGTAGTCGCTTATGTTTACCAACGCCTTTACCTTTAGTGTGGCGGCGGCGGCGCTGGAAGCGACGTTTACCTCTAGTGGATGCTTTTCTCGATTTTGATGATGATGATACACCCATACCAAAACGTTGTTTCGCTTTCATAATGTTGGTTACCAACCAAGCTGCAGCTTTTTCACCAGCGCTAGAGTCTTTAGATTTTACTCTTTTCCACGCGCTTTGCTCGAGTTCCTGATCTGCTTGGTGGCGAGCACTTAAATTTTCACTATTACGCAAATAGGCTAAATCGTGTTTTTTGCATGCGACATCCAAAGAATTAATTCCTTGATCTCCTCTTGCCACACGTCTTACTACTTTCGTCCCGGGCCCGCAATACTGATAGCCGGGAATGTGTAACTCAAACGGTAGCCTATTAATTACTGAATTAACAATACCGCTTCCAGTCTTACTTGATAAACGAGACCGTCTACTTCGTCTGACGAGCGACATCTGAATGATAGTTTACGTGCAAGTTCAGTATAAAATATAGATTTTGTTAAGATGCGTATCGTCAATCTTAAACAAAAACTTCCCGTCGATAATCTCGATGTAAAGGTCGGATCTGGACTAGAACAAAAATTATTTAAAAGACATGGTCCTTTGCTACCGTCATCTATTCGTGGATTATTAATAGGACCCTCAAACTGTGGAAAAACAAATGTTATGATTTCGCTGCTTACTCACCCCTCGGGACTGCGTTTCGAAAATGTTTATATCTACTCAAAGTCGCTCTATCAACCGAAATATGAATATTTAAAGAAAATTTTATCACCAATCAAAGGTCTTGGCTACTACGCTTTTAGCGACGCAAATAACATTGTGGAACCGTCAGATGCTAAACCTAATTCAATATTTATTTTTGATGACGTTATGTGTGAGAAACAGGACGTTATAAGATCGTATTTTAGCATGGGACGTCACAAAAATGTGGATGCCTTTTACTTGGCGCAAACGTATTCTCGTGTTCCTAAGCAGCTCGTCCGGGATAATGCCAACTTCATTATTATGTTTAAACAAGATGAGATGAATATGAAACATATATTTTCCGATCACGTTTCACCCGACCTGACGTTTACACAATTTCAAGAGATGTGTGCTAAATGTTGGGATAATAAATATGGTTTTTTAGTTATTGACAAGGACAGTGATGTAAATTCGGGCAGATACCGCAAGGGATTCGATAGTTATATATTCCTATAATAATAACTTGGATAATCATTTCATCGTTGAACGGTGCTTTGAAAGCATCATGAATGAAGAAATCGAATTAAAACGAAAGCTACTGGAAACTACAAATGCGGTTAGAAAAAAATTTAAACAAATTAAAGCAGCTAAAGTGCAGAATGAACATGATTTGGAAAAGTTTTATGAACCAGTTTCTAAACCACTAGAATCTATATCTAAAGCCGTAAAGCAGCAGCAGCAGCAACAGTACGCAACTAAAAAATCAAGTACTACGACTAAACCACAAAGTCGGAGTAGCAGCAGCAGCAGCTCGGTGGGAATGGCGAAACTGTTTGAAGAACATCCAACAGAAGCGGATTTTGAAACATCTACACCGATTTCGCAAAAAACACAAATTCCTACACCAAAACGTGGAAATCGTGAGTCACTGTTCGAAACCCCTTCCCCATCAACGATAACATCATCTTACACATCACCACACACATCAAGTGGTAGCAGTTCAGCCGCAAAAACTATTCAAGATTATTTAAATGGATTAAAATTCGAACCGTCCCGTTATGATACCGTGTATGGTGTACGCTTTGGTAAAAAAGACAATAAATCAACAAAATATATTGGCAACTTGGTGGTTCGTTTTCTAACAAACGGAAAGATGGTGTTATACAAGAACAAAACAAACATTGCTGAATTCGATGGAACGGCTGAGCTTTACGATTTGATTTTTCTAAAAAATCCAGCATGCTTAGATAATGAAGACGAAATTAGTCTAGATGTACTTCGAAAATACCAAACCATTTTGAAATTGACGGATGCGGCCTACGACGGTTATGACAAGAAACGTGGTTTAAGGGAAACCCGATGGAGAAAATATTTACGAATCATAAAACCGCTAATTATGGGAACCAAACTGGGTGGTGGTGTAGGAAGAAAAAAAGGCGACAACAAAATCCAACTACCAGCAAAAAAGCGCCTATCGTCGAAATCATCTGAATATGTTTATTGGAATAAACCTAAGGAGTTAGTGGATAGATTACGATTATTGTGGGGGTCAAAAGTAGCTGGACATACCGGACATGATAATGAGATTATGTCAATTATGGAAGAGCTTCGAGAAGAAGGAATAATATATTAAGTTTTGCACGTAGTTGCCATCCTCAGTGTCTGATAAGACGTGGAACCTTATAATATGGATCCTAGCCGAGAAAAAATTAAAGTCGTAAATGAATTACATAGGACAGCAAGAAAAAATTTTGTTAGAAGACGTACGGTCATAAAAGGATATCGAGATTTGTGGCAAATTGATTTGGCGGAAATGCAGCAATATGCTACTGACAATGATGGTTACCGTTACATTGTTGTATGTATAAATTGTTACTCCAAATTCGTGTACACCAAAGCAGTTAAGAATAAGACCGGTGTTGAAGTTACGAATGCCATGAAAAGCATCATTGAAGAAGCATCATATGCACCAAACAATTTACAGAGTGATCAAGGAAAGGAATTTTATAATAGCACCTTTCAAGCACTCATGAAAAAATATAATATAAACCATTATTCCACATATAGCACGAAAAAAGCGGCAATTGTGGAGCGTGTTATAAGAACTTTGAAAAATAAGTTATATAAACAATTCTCGGCTAGAGGTTCTTACAGATGGTTACAAATATTACCAGCTATAACGAAGACCTATAATAACACTAAACACCGCACCATTGGAATGAAGCCTAACAGTGTAAAAGAGGATACCCCTATTAAAGCATATGACTATTTGAAAATTGCTCCGAAGAAAAAAAAATTTCATTTGGGTGACATTGTTCGCATTAGCAAGTACAAAGGTGTATTTGACAAAGGATATACGCCTTCCTGGTCCACGGAACTGTTTGAAATAGCAAAAGTTAATATTACAAATCCACCTACCTACTTGCTACAATCATTGGAAGGTCAACCTATTAAAGGATGTTTTTACGAAGCAGAACTGCAAAAGACAGCTAGCCCTGGTGTTTATTTAGTTGAGAAAATTCTTAGAAAACGCAAGAACAATCAAAACGATCAATTGTTTGTAAAATGGTTAGGTTTTCCAAATCAATTTAATTCTTGGATAGACAAATCAGATATTGTATAAATATTATCAAATAGGTTTTACGTTACGTATGTATGCATTATAAATGATAATAATAAATATTGCTTTTCATAATTATGCGTTTTATTTTCAATTTAACAGTATAATTATGTTTTTAAATAGAACTTTATCTAGGTTGGTTTCCATTTTGGTTTTTTTGGATCCTTTATCTTCGCTGTAGTATACCGTGCAGCAAGTGAGTGAATTTGATACATTTTTTCCTTAAGATACGTAATTTTGGTCTCATCATCTTCAAACATTTTTTGAAAAACCGGTACTAGCACATTACTAAGTATGGTATTTATCTGCGAACCAAGTTGATGAACTTCCGTAAGGACATATTCTTTGGTAGCAACATCATTATCATTTATCGGTTGGGCAACATTCCTTAATAATTTTCCCTCTATATCAAAATGTCCATCTGAAGTAAGTTTAAATCCGATTCCGGGCAACCCTCGCGATAACTTGTTACAAACAGGAGTTTTCTGTCGACCAAATTTATCAATTGTGTTGTTAACACGACCCATTTTAAAGTAAAACTAATTCACTCTCTTTATGTTCAGCCTATATATAATTGACATAACTAATAAAAATTCATTTTACCATACACCATGAAGCAAGTAAGATTTGACGAAGAAAGAAATATTATCCACCGTATGTCTGTTTGGTGTTTTGCATATAGACAAGCCAGACAAAGTAATTTTCAGCAACTAATACTTAATAGATATCGTTTTCAAAGGAGAATTGCAAAAATGGATGTAATGCTAGCGAGGATTTTAGAACGGAACCACAGAAATAATATATATCAAGAGCGATTTGTTAATTCAAATGTATGGTGAATAATAAACATATTTATTACAAAAAGATTTTTATTAAGATTTAAATAATACATCCACACTATCATTAGAAAAACGCACTTATTCACATAAATTTAAAATTACATGACTATCATAAGAAACTTTTACACTATATCTAAATTGTCTCTATTTTTCGGAATTACCAGCGCTGCCCTTCTTGGTCGAATTCCATGGTCTCACTATTATTACGTTCTGATGAACCTCCTCCCCCTACTCCTCCTCCTCCTCCTTCTAAGAAAACAGGACTTTGCGGTGATTCGTTAATTATTTCGAGATCTTCAAAATTGCTTGAAGAAGTCCAGCGCTGCCCTTCTTGACTGAATTCCGGCGTATCGTGATTATTATGTTCTGATGAATCTCCCACTGAGACAGCGAGACTTTGCAGAGATTCACTAGAATTTTCACGAGATATTTGTTGCGGTGATTTCATCCCATGTTTCTTATGGTACTCATTTTGACACCATTCACAGAAACCCATTATTCCACTAATAAATTCCCAATTTTCGCAATTGGCACACATCTGACGACCGTTTACAGAGAATGGGCGAACAACTGCAATTTGACGTTCACTTTTTGGTGACTGCATTTTGAGGAAATAAATTACTATGCAGTATTCTGGAAGTACTGAAATGCAGACTGAAACAAGAAAGTTTTGTGCCTCTATTTGTATCTGTTAGGTGACCTTCAAACCCCTCCACTCTCATATCCCATGTAAAATCGAGGTCACCATACACAGAATAGACTTGTTTCTTTATCTACATGCGCGTAATACGTATACGCTGAATAGCTTTTTCTTGATTCAACAATTTTGAATCGATTTCCTTAAGTCTTTTTGTAACAGATTGCAAAAAATCTTCATTCGCCTCTTCAGCAAGCTTTTTATTCATTTCATTAAGTTCTTTTCTAACATATTCCAAAACATCATTATTCACTAATTCACTAAGTTTTTTAATAATTTCACGCCTTTGTTCAAGAACATATTCCTGATTAGCGGCATCCCCAGGATTCTTTGGTGGTGCTACATTAGTTAGAGATTTCCCTTGTATATCATATTGACCATCATCGGTCAATCTAAATCCAACTCCTGGTTGTCCAACAAGAACAATGTGATTTTGGTCATTAAATTTTTGGCGCCCAAATTTATCAATTGTGTTGTTAACACGACCCATTTTTAGCTTAAACTGATGTGATTTTTGTGAAGGTTGCCTATTTATAAAAAAATTAAACAATAATTTAGGTACATAATCATTTATTTAACATCTCATGTTATTATATTATACAATGAATTAAAGATTTTCTTCATCTTCTTGAACACACTCCATTTCGTCATCGCTAACAGTACCCAATGCTTTACTATCAACTTCATTGGTGACTGCTTTATTTCCAAGGTCATCAAGAATAGTGGTGTCATCTGCGGGAGCCAAACCATATTTTCTAGCTAATTCATCGGGTAAATGAGGCACTTCGAATAGGTAGCTTCCCAATTCTTCATTTATCATTCCAGCGCAAAATTCGTCCAGATCAATGGTTCCATATAGGTATTTCTCGCACGTATGTGCTCCAGCCGTGAAATTTACGGCGTCTTTCATATACTTCCTATACTGACTTTCACTAAAACCCACATCGGATTTACCATAATTTGCAAAGTGTAGTATTTCTTCAGCCAGCTCTCTTAATTTACATGATAACCAATTAATGTACATATCTCGATTTTCAATGACAGTAGGGCAGTCACACATCTTAAATAGAAAATAATGGACATGTGATTGTGTGTGAGTGTGTGTTTTTCGATATATACTTAACAAGAACTATTTTATTACATTTTAAATCAACATTAAAATAGCCTAATCAACAATATATTACAAACAACCAAAATTTAACAACGCTCTAGTATTACCTCCAGAGAATACATGTGAGCTTTGCCCCAAATAAGTTAAGGTGTACTGATCACCGGAGTTATTCATCATTTCAATAGTATCCTCTGTCAGAATTTCAGCTACGCGTGATGGTAAAAATGTTTCAAATGTTGCTTGATGTGTTGGATCAAACAATGTGACGATAATGGCTTTTCCAAAACGTGAAGTCAAAGAATTAATTTTTTTTATCATATAAATTTTGCCCACCGTTAATGTAGAGAATTTTCTACGTTCCAGAAATTGAATATCTTGGTTTATCATATTATTAATTTCGGCTATGGTCTGCTTTGAAATGCTCATGATTTAAAATACAATAAAAACAATTACTGTCAAGTACCTTGAATAAACACTTGTAGAACACACCACAAACACAATACTTTATATGCCAAAGCAACAGTTAACGCATACGATGTATGAGTGACAATGAAAGCTATTTTCGAAATGAGCCATATTTATTAGGAAGTAATCCAAGGTCAAGTATTTATTTATGGTGGGAGGAATACATCCGACGACCTCGAAAAATACAAAACAAATGTAACCTTGAAATAAGCGTCGTCCACCTGGTCATCACCAAACAAAGAAACATCTGCTCGCGTTCAAGGCCAAGCAAATGTAACCTTGAAATAAGCGTCGTACACCTGGTCATCACCAAACAAAGAAACAGCTGCTCGCATTCATTGAAAATATGCACCGCAAATGTAACCTTGAAATAAGCATCGTACACCTGGTCATCACCAAACAAAGAAACATCTGCTCGCGTTCAAGGCCAAGTTCTTGACCTTGACCTTGGAATAACACCTGCGCATATCAAGGCCAAATAACAATAGCACACCTGGGCGTTCAAGGTCGACCCTACTGCGCATGCGGAGACTCGGGGAGCATCATATCCCTCTACTAAGGGCGCATATCCTTAATAACAACGTAGTAATAAATCAAAACTTTACAGAATCTTTTTTTGAGATGCACGCAGGATGTAATAGAAAATCTATAAAGGAAAAAAATATACTTCGACTAGTTAAAGCGAACATGTTATTAAGTACGTGTGCTTTAAAAAGAAAGTGCGAACGGATCGGTGAAAATCGCCAATCAGCTGATTTCTTCTTCGGCTCGTATATCTATAATACTCGTAAAATTACATAATCCAAATGTGTTTCTTGTATATCGTTCTAGAGTAAGACAATTAAAATATTTTTGTGCCACGAGCCAGGGAGTATATTCTCGGTTCTTAGAAATAAATTATAACGGTTTTTGGTCTGAAGTCCATAATTGTAAGATCGGGACTCCAAGGTGGCCACTGATTTGGACCACTTCTTCCTATTCATTTGTTCCCAAACTGATGGAGCCATGACAACCCTCGTTTACATATCCGCTGTAGAGGACAATAGTCAAGAAACATTAACGTTTGGTATTTCTTACAACGGAATCATCGGAATCTATATTTTTTTGGAAAACAATTTAAATCAACACACTTATTTGCATATTCTGAATACTTTTTTTCATGATCGTTTGCAAGATATAACCTTAGCTAATCGAAGAAAATTATACTTCCAACAATATGGCTGTCCCGCTCATTCCACGATAGTTGTTTATGATTGGCTAAATCATCAGTTTGGGAACAAGTGGATAGGAAGAAGTGGATCAAATCAGTGGCCACCTAGGAGTCCTGATCTTACAATTATGGACTTTTATTTTTGGGGGTATCTGAAGGAAAATGTGTATAAAACCAATTTCAATAATAACTTGATGATTCATTGAAAAAAATCACATGTAGTAATATTGATGTTTGTTTTAATGTAAATTTGTTTTAATCGAAATCGAAGTAATTAAAAATGCAATTTTTGATGTACCCTGTATAGCAATCGCAAATCCGGTTTTCGAAATTGTAGTTTCAAGACAAGCAGACGTTTTTATAAAAAATGACTTTCTTCTAAACCTACAAATAAAATAGTTTTTCCTCTTCCGATGTAATTTTTGATGTACCCTGTATAGCAATCGCAAATCCGGATTTTGAAGCAGAGGTTTTTATAAAGAACGACTTTTTCTTCTAAACCTACAAGTAAAAAAGTTTTTCCTCTACCGAAGTCTATCCGCGCACACACTGTATATAGATTATGAGATGCTTATATTAATAAAGTTATGGTGACATTTAAACAAAATTTAGACATATACAAATTTTCAACTTTGCACTAAACTTTTACCATGCCTGTAAGTATACGAATAAATGTAATGTAACATGATAAAATAATCTAGTTTGACATAAGAACATAAAATTGGCACTATAATAGTAAACCTTTTTATTTCTATTTTTGATAAAAGTTTTTAATATATTTCTGGCGTTAATATATTTCTGGCGTTATCAAAAGTTAAAGTTAATTGTAGCAACAAACGCAATATTGAAAATGAAAATTTCTGCAACAATCCAAATCAAAAGCTATGGAAAATGAGCATGGTGTGAATAGTTTATGACAAAATTAGGTGTAAATTATGCAAAAACCGATCAAATCCGGATTTTGTCAATGTTCTACTTTAATTTTATCCAAACTGTGCATCCTACAAACCAATTTTTTGTTTCAAAATATTCATTTAAAATATATTTGGTTTAGACGAATCACATTCTTTTTATTTGTTGACATTTTGTATATTTGATTTCAACTGTGACAACGTTAAAAACGTTTTTTGTGCGTGCAAGAACTTTTATCAAGAATCCCTAAGATTTTCTTAAAAATAGGAAAAACATGTTTACTATTACACCCTGTCACTTATTGCCAGATTCACCCCGTTTCAGGCCAAACTCATTCAAATCAACGCTGTGCTTTTAAACAAATTCGCGAATAACATTCTGAATTATATAAACAAGCGTCTTACTTATAAACAGTAAGAGAAATTACTAGAAATCAACCAGGAAAGTGCAGGTGAAATTGTAACACGCATCTGTAAAAGGAAAGCGTCCGCACACTTTATTTCATTTTATTATTTTTTCAATGGATTTTTAGGTTTACATACGTACGCATTTAATAAAATAGATAATTGTTCTTTCATTACTTTTATACGTATAACTGTATCAGATAACAATTTAGCAATTTCAGTTACTTATTACTAGGTGTAACAAAATGTCGTTCCGTTTAGCAGTTGATCGTAAAAACTCGTAATTAGAAGTATCTCGGAATAATTGGAAATGGACGGCTAGACGGTCGTATCTGACAATCAGTGGCAGAGCCGGTTTATGAATTTGTGCGCCCCTAGACACTCTGTTTTATTGCCCCCCCCCCCATATGTACCATTAGGGAGGGTAGGAAAAATATCCAACTATGAGAAGATAAAAATTCAAAATTGTCGACCTTTCTTGCAAATTCCCCCCGAGAAAAACTGTCGACGTTTTTTTCAATTACTTAAATTAAACTGTCGACCTTTTTTCAGATTTTCCCAAAACTGAACTGTCGACATTTTTTTGGTACGAGATTCTAATAGCCAACTCGAGCATCCACGGGGGGGGTCTCCCCTATATGTCCGCCCCTGAAGAGAACGTAGAAAATAAAATTTTGATTTCGGTAATAAATTTTGTCTTTTCTATGTGTCCTACACAGAAAAGCCATTGGTTTTTTCAAAGATCAATAGGTGGATAATAAGCGTTAAGTTTTACAGGTTTGGAGGATTTAACTATATACCGAAATTCGATGAATTTCGTTTATAGGTTGATTAATCACAGTGCACTACATCATAAACGTTGTGTACTAGTTTGAGAATTAAAATAATATAAAAATTATCTTGTGTCTGCATGTGACCTCGCCTCTCTCGGTATTTTCATTGATTCAAGAAAAAAGGCCGGAACCGGTCTTTCGGAGCAAAGAGGAAAGCCCAGTGGCGGATCTAGGGTTTTACATATTACGCTACGGCATTTTCCTAAAGTATTAAAGAGGTGTTTTAGGCTTTTGTAGCTGGACAGTAAAGGGATGCATACGTAACGTGCCTCTTGTTGTTCTATTAGGAACACTCAGTGAGGAAACAGCGTTGCCAATGCGTCGCCGCCTTTTTACTGGCGAAGCTTTTTAAAATTACTGGCATTTTTTTTCTGCGATTACTGGGGTTTTCGGAAAACGATTAATCCGATCAACTCTTACCATCTCGAATCCTTTTTGTTTGACCCTATTACAAAGAGACAAAGATAACAGCTGATGATCTGATTAATCGGATCAATCGAAAAAATAAAAATATAAAAATCTGGGGATGTGGAAGCTACCAAACACCAAGCCACTAATATCCTGTATTAGTATTCGTTGATTAATATCATCCTTGCATTTGAGCTATTGAATTGGTTAGAAAAAATGTCGATGACATAAGCATAAACTTATAGCCAAATCTATTGGCTTTGGTGGTTCGCACTGAAGTGTATTATTTGTATATTTTTTCTAACAATAAGAATAAGCACAAGAAAAGGAGAGATATACACTTTTATTGGACTTTTTTCGCCAATAGAATTCGATATATGGCATGGATTGGAATTAGAGCTGCGAACTTTAGTTCACTTTGCTGATGTCAATCTTTCGATCTCGCCCAGTAAAGTGAATAGTATAAAAGATTAGTTCATTTAGTTCACGACGCTAGTTTAGCGGCCTTGGACGTTTAAACTGAAGAGAGATTTTAATATAAATCGACAGAATTTGAATCGATAATGAATAATTTTTATTTAACATTTAAATAATTAAATAATATTAGATAATGCATGTATTTTCATGAAAAAAATATTACCGGAAAATTACTGGCATTATCTTAATACTGGCAGAGCCCTAAATTACTGGCAAATCTGCAACGCTGGATATTAAAGCGGCTTATTCTTTAGAGCAAAATTCCTGAAAGTGTCGGTAGAAAAAGGATAAATCCCGAACAGCGTGACGATGAGCGAGAAAAGGGAGTTTTCTTGTGAGGACTGGGCCATTGATGAGTCGAATGGCTCTCTTTTGGATAGAATCAAGGATGTTAAGTGTCGAAGTTGATGCCGTTCCTCAGATGCGGGAACAGTACTGTAGGTTAGGTCTTATTTGGGAAACACGGAGTGTGTGTATATGCCTTAGCGTGTGGTATATACAGTAATAGCGGTATTTTTTTATATTTTATGAGTCTGAAAGTATGCCACACAACTGAAAGCCTGGCAACAGCCTTTTTCAAAAAGTAGGTGGGGGACCATATAGTTGGCCAATTTAAGGGTAACCCTGAAATCTCTGATCACTCTAAAATGTAAATTACACATTCAACTAAGCTAATAGTATTCTAGTTACTATATAAAACATTTTCGAAAAATTATAATTTCAAAAATAACGAACGTTAAAAAAATTATTCTAAAACGTGTGTTTCGAAAAATTTACGCAAATTTATAATCACTGTCATTGTTGAGGGGGCTTCGGGTTGAGATTTTGATATTTTTATCTAGGAACAATGATTCATTTTGCAGTTGCACCTAGGGATTTAGACTTTTCCTGGTCTTTTTTCCGAAATAAAAAACCGCCACTGGTCGAGCCAGCTTCACATTGGATCTCTTCGATCTCTCGCCTCTTCTCCTTTTTCTCTCTCTCTCTCTTTCTAGTCCCCATCTCTTCCGATATTCGTGCGAAGCAGTAGAGTAATATACTGTAAATAAAACCCACAGCGCGTCTGCATTTACACCCACCGTGTTGTTAAGTCGGCTAAAATACGACCCGAGAGAAGTTTTCTTTCAGTTTGGAGAGTTTTCCGACTTGCGATTATATTTTAATCATTTATGATGATACTCTGATGGTGCGCACGGAAATAAAACTTTCCCATATGAAGTATGTCTTTTTCTTGGGTATATTGATTTGGCGTAAGTAATAACTAACTTCCGGTAAGCCAAAGTACTTCTTTTAAACACTAACTGTGTGCTGAATCTTCTTTTTTCTTGAAAATTACTTGGTTCAAGAATATAATCTTGAACCAAGGTGATTTTTCTTGAAATATGATATTTTACAAGTTCTTTTCTTGGGCCTGATCAGCAATATTTTTTGACAGTGGGTATTTGTGATAATTTTAAGATACGTTTCTAATATAACTGAGAAAAACAATATTCTCTTATGTAAAACTATTACGTGAAACTGGAACTTTGTACTACACTAAGCTTTATCTCACTGCCATTTTCCAACGAAAAATAACTTTAAATATTGGGTCATTGAATGCTTTGGTGTTTGCAACGAAACCAATTCTATTCTGTCCCCACATATGGGGAGCAGCATCACCTTTGATACTGCACATCCTTGATTCTATCCAAGAGAGAGCCATTCGATTCATCAATGACCCAGTCATCATAAATAATTTCCCTTCTCTCGATCATCGCCACGGTGTTGGAGATCTGTAGTAGTGATGCCGTCGAAACGAGAGATTCTTGTCTCTCGTCTCGTATCGCCTCGTCTCGACGAGACGAGAGGGCGAAGTTCTCTCGACGAAAGGCTCGAGACGAGAGAATGCTGTCTCTCTTCGATAATTTTTACTCTCTCTGGAGCTTTCTCGTTCTCTCTAGCAAAGAATTCTCGTTTTCTCGAGCAAATAATTTTGATTATTTGATTTACTTAGTTTACCGAATGTCTTTTCGATTAATTTTTTTTATTCAAAAGCAAGGAAAAATAGATACGATTCGACTATTTTTTTTTTTAGTTTTTGTTGTGGACAAAAATCATTTATATAATTTATTAAAATCAGTCAGTTCAAGCCCAGTCATTGTCATGTCATAAAAAAAATGCAAAAGATTTTTTCCATGTTATAGTAGGTTTGGTTAGGCTTAGGTATAGGTAGCTAGTGAACTACCTATTAATGCTCATAATTATTTATGCTTGATAGCTGCTCTTATTACTAGGGGAACGAGAGGAGATAAAGACAATCTTGAGCGAGAGAATAGAGCTCTCGTCGAGATGAAAGATCAATTTTCTCTCGTACTTCGAGACAAGACGAGAGCGCTCCTTTTCTCGCCTCGTCGTGTCTCGCATCATCACTAATCTGTAGCTTTTTTACTGATATTTAAACGGATTTTGCTCAAAACTAACCGCTATCGTTCCCCCTTAACTGTTCATAACAAAATAACAAGACTCGCATCACACATGCATCCCTTTACTGTCCAGCTACAGAAGCCTAGAGCATCCTACTTCCCTCGCTCATTCATACCCAGGGTATCTGGATTATGAAACAAATTTCTTGCAGAAGTTTTCCCTTCCCCTCCCAACCTCCAATTCTTTAAATCCTGTGCCAATAGATTGTATCGCCCTTTTCTTCAGACGCCCACGGTATGTTAGTACTTAGGCTTAAAGTCTAGGTGGACTGTCCCAAATAAAAAAATTCTGTTACCGGTTTATCGCTGAATTCAATCATTTGGATCATCAGTATTTTTCGTTACGTCAATAGCTCCGTCATTCCAAAATTCCCCCGGCGTTAACGCGGGTTGGTTTCCACTGGGCTTCTAATTGGAAGCGAGGTTGGTGTGTTATCAGCCTTATCTTTTTTATTAAATTCCAAGCGTGAACTCCTCTATCGCGCAGCAATAATACGGAGTACCCTGTCAAATTGTAGCTCTATATGCTTACTTCCGTTTCAGATTTTATAATAATGATTATTAGAGAAAACGTTTAAGAAATCATTAGAATTCTATGATTGGTCCTTTTAATATATTTAAAGAATTTTATAACCTTCTCTGTAGTAATCAAAAACAAAGTGACAAACGAATATTTTGCTTTAAATTAACTTCCTGCTACAGAATGCAGCAGCATCGTTCAAGGGAAATAACCAAATAACTAGCATGAATAAGCAAGCCAGAAGAGTCTCTGTTGTGCGTTGCCGCATACCACAGTTTATGTATTTATAACCATCGGGCTCTGTTGTGCATTCCTTTACTCGCCTCTTATCTCGATGCCAATTACTTAAGCAACAAATTGCGCTTGTGGAAAATTAAGAGAGATCGCGTATTTTATCCGTTCTTTCTAGGTTCAATAGTATAATAACTAAGATTGGATCCGGTCTATTAAAAACTGCTGGAGGTTTTTGACTCGAAACGTCTGATGGTAGGTACCATAACAATAATTGCTGCCATCAAATACTAGTTGTTATAGTCAGGGACAAGATGTATGACAACAAGCCATCGACTGACTCTAAAATAGCGGGACAGTTTGCTTGAGGGGAGTTTACTAATGCCACATGATAATGATCAATGTACTTACCAAAATTAAATGTTCACTCCTTAACATCATTGGCATGGGCCAATAAGCGCGCCAAACAGCCCACTACGAATAAGCTCCTGTAAGTAAACTCAAAAAGTGCACATAATCAAAACACGATGAATGTAATTAACGTTCAGATTTACTAAGAAGATTTAAGATTTAGTACTGGTTTAAATTAAGATCTTCTAGTCAGTGTTGCCGTTTCAGTACATTTGTACTGAATTTAGTACAAAGTAACTTAATTCGATACTACTTTCTGAGAAAGAAAAAACTGCGAAATTCAGTACGTTTTAGAAGAAAGAAAAATATCCGCAGAATAAAATCAGAAAACCTAGAAATCCAGAGCATTTTGATAATGTTTATTCAATATTTTCTGAAGATGTACTTATGCACATACACATGCACTTGCTGTAATTTATCAAAGAGCACATTCAAAACAGTAACATCGGTTAGACAAAATTAGATTTTCTGACCTTGATAACCCTGAAAATGACAATAATTAACACTTTCGGAAAAATTTTCATCCACTTGTTTTAAAAATAAGACAAAGATTACATTATGTAAAATAATTGCTGTGAAAACAAATTCCTTAAATTCAGTACAATTCAGTCCATTTTTTGATAAATTTCAGTACATTTTAAAATTTGGCTGCGGCATCACTGCTTCTAGTTGATCAGTTATGTTTTGACAGGTTTTTGTCCTGTCATTGTTAATAAGTCGTCATTAAAAACTTACGAATTATTCTGATATTTCAGC
The DNA here is from genome assembly GCA_963971165.1 of Philopedon plagiatum. NCBI lineage: Eukaryota > Metazoa > Arthropoda > Insecta > Coleoptera > Curculionidae > Philopedon > Philopedon plagiatum. Next base: position 85,097,684 of record OZ020195.1, read on the forward strand.
GATTTGCTTGATTTCCGAATGATTTTTATCTTGGAACAGGTTGCTAGAATGTGTTTATTTCCATTATTATCGAAAGTACGTACTAAAATGGCCCTTTCCTTTATAAATTTGCGAAAAAACTCGAAAAAAGTTCATAGTATAAAACTTAGTTGTCTTATTCTTACACTTGTCAGATTAAAACTTTTGGTTGTCAAATTAAACCAGACTAGCGTTGAAGAATCTGGCCGTAAATGTTTAATTAAAACAAAAAGAAAGATATTGTAGAGTTTAAATCGAATATACTAAAAAGGAAAATGATAATCCTTTAACTAGCTCTAGGAATTTGCAACACCTTTACAAACCTAGAACACTATATTAAATCAGTTTTCTTTATAATATTATTTTTCAAAACATTTGGGTTTTTTGACCTCACACCCGGTTACATTTTTGACTGTTTTGGACCACTGGTTTACAACATTTTCTAGTTTCATTACGGTATCGTGCCTTAAAAAAATCGATCCAATTAACCTTCTTTTCGACATGGCCCCCACACACCAACTTTCTGTGAATGCAGAGGCTTCTCTATAGAGAAATGTGGATTTTCAGAACTCTACATTCTCATTTGTTGAAAATTTACATAACCAGAGAGGTAGAACCATGCCTCGTCAGTAAAAAAGGTTTTTCAAATACATTTTCATTATTATGCAAATTACCCATAAACCACTCTGAAAATTGCATTCGCTGCGGCTTGTCGTTTGGTAACAATTCTTGGACTTAGCTTAGACGATAAGCGTTCATATACAGGTCACATTTCAGGATTGTATTGCAGGTTCCGTAGGATACATTTACTTGTTGGCTTAAACGCCAAATAGGGGTTTGTGGGTGTCCATTAACAATTTTCCTCAATTCTTCTACTTTTTGTGCAGTGCAAACTTTGCATCTACCACTGCCTTCCTTTCTATTCACACTTCCTGTTTCTCTAAACAAAACCACAGATCTAATCAAAACTTGGCGAAACTGGTCGAAATCCATGACTGTGTCTGGAAATTCTGTTTGAAAATCCTGAAGGGCATCCCGTGTTGAATAAACTCACTGCCCATCAACCTTTGTACCATTTCTAAAGTAACTTTCCATCATAAAGGTTTTTTGTTCTGCCGTGATTACCACATTTAATTTTCCTAAAATTAAAAACTTCAGAACTTGGCAGTTCTATTTTTCATTCACCTATAATTGTTACCTATGTTACCTTTTAATTTAAGAGTTATAATTGAAGACGTACGTGAGTGATTCCACGGCATACTTTGAGGACGTTTTTTTATTTTATTTGTTTGGAATTAAAATTTAGCTGCTATATAAAAATTAATGATTTTTTTACTACGGTTGGCTATTAAAATAAACTATTTTGTGTAAACTTTGAATTATTTAACCTATTACGTTACCTGCTTGACAGAAATATAACGAGATGATAATTATATGCAAAATATTAAATTTGGTCATAAAATTTTCTGCCATTAAAAACTAATGGTCTTTACTATTGTTGACATTTTGAAAAAGGACATATTTTCAGTAAGCCTAAAATTTCTTAATTTATTATATTACGATCCCTACAGAAATATCACGAGGTGATATAATATGTCCTTAAATTGCAAAATGACCCAAAAATTGGCTCATAAATATTAATTTTAGTAAAAAGTTGAGTTTTAAGTACCAAACCATAATTTCATGTTAGTTATAATAATATAATAATAATTAATTACAAATTTTCTTTAATAATTTTTTTTTCTAAAATGAAGTTACAGCTAGATTTCCTATAAATTACCAGAAGATAACTAGGTTTTGTGGTATGAATTTATTTCTAAGTTTTATAGCAAACTTATTAAGAAAATGACAATTTAAGATAAATTTCCCACAATAATAGGATTCAAGTTATTGTAGAAACCAGTTCCAAGACAAAAAAATCTTTATTTGAAAACCAGGCAAATCGCAGAAATATTAAAAGAACTCATTAGTTTTTAATGACTACTTTATTAACCATTAGAGGACACCAGCCCAGGATGTGGGCACTTAGTAAACACTTTTTTTCTACGAGCGTGCGGAAAGTAACTACTTTTCGCACTTATATGCGTTTTGAAAGGTGCACTTTTCCGCACTGAAAGTTTTTTCAGCACGCGCAGGAAACAATAGATCAACCATGGATTTATTAAGAAAGGATTCGATGTCCGTATACTGTGAGCGTATCGAACGTGAAGCCTGTTTATTTGTTGTTTGTTATGAAAACATTATTTCCCCTAGAGGTAGAATTTACGAACTTTAAGGAAATACGTAATTGAATCAAGAATGGTAGTAGAAAGAGATAAAATAGCATTGGAGTGTTGGAGCTCAGAAGTGTTGCTGTCTCTGCTGGTTGCTTAGGAAATACGTCTGAACACTCGGTTACACGTACGTCTTTGTCTAATGAACTAGAAAAGAAAAAGTGCGACTTATAGTTTTATAAATGACTCGGAGCGACTTTAAATAAACCTTTAGAAATAATATAACCTATAAATAATAAAACCTTTTTAACTTAAATTTATTATTATTTAGCAGAAAAATAAAATATTTTAGGACTTTTATTGCTTTTAGTAAATCTTGTGATGCTTCTAACGTATTTTTTGTACGAAAATACAAGGTAAAATAAGATGTGGCCAATGTTTACAAATTGTGTTTACAGTGTCGTTTAGAATGGTTTGTTTTGACTTCAAAGAATGTTAAATCATCCCGTATCCATTCTTAATAAATCCATGACATCAACACACATGCATAAACCTGTGTAACGTGTAAATTTAAAGAAAACGATCTAGGACCTATAACGTTTTAAGACAGCAAAATATTACCAAGGCAAGTTGGTCTAAATCGTTCTATTTTGACCCAAGGAAGATCCTGTTACAATAATTCCCATTCGTTTCCGGACACCATGTATGCAGAGTTTCATTATCGAAGCTCTTTTTTCAAACGGAAAATCTATCGTAAAAAGTTTTTCTAGCGTTTTTACTATCCAGCGATAAATCCATGTCATTAACCCTATATATCTGAATGCGTTTGAAAACGCTGCTGCTGCACCGATATAGTATAAAACCGAAACAAAGCAGGTCGGTGTGAAGTAGCTCGCTATGGGATAATTTTAAATTTCAAATCTGACGTCTCGGGTAACAGTTCCCTATGTTTATTTGGTTATTTGTATATGAATTTATCTCATGTACCCAGTGGCGTATGCAGGGGCGTAGTCAGGTTTTTGGGCAGGGGGGAAGGGCAAAGTCTTTACCCATTAGGGGATAAAGTTGATACATCTCATCTCTACAATAACTGCGCCGAAAATTGACGCAAACCTTTTAAATTTGTTGATACATTTTTTACTTTTCTGGGCATAGTCAAGATTTTCAGCATACGTATAGACACATTTATGACAAAAGTTAAAAATTGATTTAAATCCATGATTTTTATAAAAAAAATCATGTGATTTGAATCGCGATTTAAATCATTGATTTAAATTAGAGCGACCCTGAAAAATCGCGACAAATCTTTTTCATTGAAAATCATCGAAAGTCATTTTGGACCAATTTTCTGTGCACGCTGAGCATGCAAAGGCGATTGAGACAGTGTTGTAGCATGGTCGATCTAAGCTATGTATTCACACTCCTCAAAGTACCAGCGTTGCCGATTTGCCAGTAATCACTGGCATTTCCCAATAATTTAGGGCTCTGCCAGTAAAACTGCCAGTATTAAGATAATGCCAGTAATCTTTTTTTTCATAAAAATACATTCATTATCTAATGATATTATTTATTATGTAACTACTTAAATTATCGACATATTTTCTAACCAATTCAATAGCTCAGATCCAAGGATGTTATTAGTGGCTTGGTGGTTGGTGGCTTCCATATACCCCGATTTTATATGTTTATATTTAGGATTTTCGGAAACATTGATCCGAATAATCAGATCATCTTGTCTTTTTTTAATAGGGTCAAACAAAAATAATATGAGATTACAAGATGGTAAGGATTGATCGGAATAATCGTTTTCCGAACAGGCTTATTATATTATATTATGCTTTCATCTAACCTTTCAAAAGTGCCAGTAATCGCAGAAGAAAATGCCAGTAAATACCAATATTTCTAAATAGTTTCGCCAGTAAAAAGGCGGCGACGCATTGGCAACGCTGCAGAGTACTGATTGTCCTCGCAATCGTTGCTGTCGTGCACGGCTGTGCAAGACAAATCATCAATGCCGGTCTTGTGTGAGGGAAAAAAGTGCTCTGTTTCCTTCAAAACATCAACGCTACGAGGTCGAGTGCTTTTAGATCTTCTTTTTGCTTGGGTTCTTAGATTATGTAAAAACAGATATCTTTATTGACACCTGTCTTGCCTCAAATAGTACCTCACAGTCGCTGAAAGGAGTGGGAGGTATTAAATGGATACTTAATTGCATCGTTTTCAAAATGGACAAAATTCAATCAGCATGTATTAGGTCTCATCATCAAGACCCGCGTTTTCTAACACTGACATTTGACAACCCCGTATTACGATTGTACGAACTGTGCGCCCTGCGATTCGTGCGAACGATGAGATAACTATAACTTTTCATCCCCACCATATCACCATCTTCCTTTCTCTCATTCGCGTTATTTTCTTAGATGTTGGCAAGTGGCGATAGAATGATTTATGAATGAATAGTTTCATCTGATATTTCCCTAATCTAAGGTGCATTTCATTGATTATTTTGCACAGATTCTCAACTCTAATGGATGAGTAAGTAGGTTTTAAAATACATGACATTTCAGATTTATACAGATTGTACCCGGACTTTTTAAAAACATCTCGATTCCATTAATGGATGTTTAGATATCGGTAAAATTATCTCTATTATACAATATCAATTATAGTAATATTACACAATATTGCAGCAGTATTCGAGCATTCGTCTTTTTTACGACTGCTATTGGGAGGAATGGCCTGTTGTAGGTGTCTCTGAGAAAACACGGCGTTACGCCAATGGCTGGGCGTAAAACACAACCACGCCATAGCATTTCCCACTGATGTAAATATCACATAAAAATGTCACTAATTGTCTGGCTTTGGGAGCATTTTTCGAAAGTCGGTTTGTTTATAAAACAATAAACTAACAGCCAAGAGGTCTATCATTAGAGGGAGTTTTACCAACATCGGCTTTATGGTTCTCGTACCGTATAACGAATAATTATAGCGCTGGCTGGTAGAAGAGACACCAATCAGCACTAATCGGGTTGGAGTTTCTTGACTCTGACTATTTAGTGATATTTCTTAAAATAATGCTTATGAAAGCAAACCCCCGAGAACCGTTTTAAAGGAAAAATCATTACCGTATATAGGTTCTTGTAGTAACTCTCCAATTTAATGCATTTCTTTCTTATGCAGTTGAACTTTCGAAAATACATACAGACATATTTAGACAGGCAGATTTACATTGGTGTGATGAAAATAAGATATTTCTTTTGGCAAACAAAAGAAATGCCTACGCTTAGCATGTCCCAAATTAAAAAATACACACCGCCGTGTGTTTTTTTTTCGGACAAATTTATTAGATTCAAAACGCGCCTTTTTTCTTCTTCGGGGCTTTTGAACCGGATGAGTGAGCCATTTACAGAGACTAAATTTAGTGTTCTGAAGTGATGGTATATGTTATTATTAATCCTTAGTCATATACTAAGCTTGTGGTATTTATAAATGCCACATAACTGAAAGTCTGTCTCAAAAGGTAGGTGGGGGGACCATATACTTGGCCAAAATAAGAATATCCCTGGAATCTCTGATTGCTCTAAAATGTAAATAATGATATATCGTATCTTGTTTGTAAATCTATGGAATTTTTTATTTAATATCAATTTATTTGTGGGTAACGACATTTTTTTATTATGGGTACCCTAATATTATTCTATTTTAACATCGGAAGTCGCCAGTCGGAAGCGTCTTCAAGATTAAAATAATGTGAATCATTGGAAAATAGGCAACGTTGTTAACAGGTGGCATGGTTCTTCGGGTTGATAGGTTAATCGGCTGGCGTCTACAATAATAATGGCGTATCTAGCTGCTTACTGAGTGGTGATTTGTATTTAAGCTCCGCCCACCTAATTTTTTATCGTTTTCTCACCCTTTCATCGCGTACAACTTACCATGTGTCGGACTTTGTTATTCGACGTGTGTGAAAGCTAAAACAATGCCTCTTTGCTTCCTATCTACACAAAAAAGCCTAGACTGAAATGTAAAGTACAGTTATCAAAACGTTGATTTCAAATTGTTTTTTAGCATTATTATATTATTATTACAATACAGCAAATGGAAATGGCATTAAACTGGAAAAGAGGTTTAATTTAATATTAAACATACTCGTACAAAAGAAATCTATGTTTGTACTTATGTTATTGTATTTAATATACGAGTAACAATCGCAAAGATTAAAATCTAAAATTCATGTCTTAAAACTGATAAGAAATTTGCAACTTAACAATATTGTTTTGATATTCAGTAAAAACATGTTAATTACGTTACAACTTCATTTTAAGTTTGTTACACATTAACAAATAGCTTGAACTTAAGTGTATACTTAAGTGAATGATTTTTATTTTATCGAAACTTATATAACCTAAGCTATTTTTAAACCAAGCCTATGTAAAATCCTTGCTCCTGTTTATGTCTAAATACCGATTCAGTAATTTTATTATCAATTCAGTAAAATCTAAAAAGGAAAGCATGATAGGGATAGACTATATAATACCCAGAAAAATGTTACATTTCTTTGCACAATTCTGTACAATTTATTAATTGAGATAATTGAATAGCAATTTTGTAAAATACCTACTTATTGCAAATTATATCTACATTTTGTTCAAATTTGTAATTTGTGATGAGAGATATTTTAAATATACCATTCTCTTATCAGTAAATACAGTCAGACATGTCTTTCCCACTTTGAGGAAATATTTCTTTGAATTATCAAACACCAGATTTACTTAAAGTATTTTTCTTTGACTTTAAAGTTTCTTTTTTTTTGCGTGCATTGCAAATAGTTTGGCAATGGATTTCTTCCTTTTCATTCGTTGTGGTATTCTTGGGTAATACCATCTCATTACCGATTTATACATTCCTATTAATTATAGAAAGATAAGCAGAATGTAGGTTGGCTATAAATAATAAAAATTCATCTCAAGTGACGATGCTGACGATGAGAAAGTATCAGGCGGCATAAGACCTCGACTTGGTGGACTGGTAACAAGATTTTTAAAATAATAATTGGTGTCATTGTAAGTCAAAGAAACGCTGAGTTCTGCATTCTTATTTTATGTGGGTCATATAGTGCGACGACGGTGTGTGTGTGTGTGTGTGTAGTTTACA